>JARQOD010000002.1:332821520-332875211 GCA_033576555.1 Oophaga sylvatica | reverse complement strand
GAGAAATGTTCTTTATTAATTATTTTGTGTAGTAGAACGATCTGATTTAAGGGTGTACAAATTTAAAACTTTGAGAATTGGAAAAAAAATTGTAAAATTCTCGATATTTTCATAAATATACACAAATCATATTGACCAAAAGTTACCACTATCATAAAGTACAATATGTAAAAAAAAAAAAATCAGTCTAAGAATCACTGGGATACATTGAAGCGTTCTGCAGTAATTACTACATAACGTGACACCTGTCAGATTTAAAAAAAAGTGTCCTGGTAGTTGAGGTCAAAATTGGCACCGCCACTAAAGTGGTTAGTTGGGCTCACCTAGCAAACTAATTACAAGTGTTTGAGATTGATTTCAGCAATCCAAAGAGTGCTAAGACCCAATAACATCCATCAGTTTATTTGAAAAACATAAATTACATCTTTGTTACACTTAAATTTAATTTGCATAATAATTTGGAACGCAGTGTATTAAAATATGTAAAAATTATCAAAGTGGCTCTAGCTGAATGATAGCGTAACTCTAGACTTTCTAGGCTGTGTTTACACCATCTATTAGCTGTCTTAGGCCTCTTTCACACATCAGTTTTTCGCCGTCAGGTGTGATCTGGCTTTTTTTGAAAAAAAAGGATCCGTTTTTTTTTACCGCCGGATCCGTTTTTTTCTCATCAACATGCATTAGCGCTGGATCGCACCGCATGTCCTTCCGTTTCGTCCAGTTTCTGCCGGATCCGTCATAGATTTTAATTCCGGCGGCCGGATAGGACGCATCCTGTAACGTTTTTTTTCCCCGCCGGAAACAACAGACAGCGCCTGAAGTGGCGCGTCAGGCTTGGTCATACAATACAAGTCTATGGGTGAGGGATCAGGCATAGGACTCTCTCTCTCTCATGAGCAGTGCATTTCTCAGGTTCAAAAGTTCGCAACGGTACGCCGGATCCGTCTTTTACGTGTTGGCCGGATTGTGCCTGAAGGTCAAAAACGGATGTTGAAAGAGGCCTTAGTTTGGTTCTCTCCGTTCTGATACAATCTAATCTTAGTCCGTCCATTTCAAAATGCAAAAAATTTGGTGCAAGCAGAATTCTGGTACATGTAGCTTAGTTAATCTGCCCCACTGTGTGTGTGCTTGCTTATGGATATGAATATCTAATAATCCTGTAATGTGACAGTCACATGAATTTTAGGCATGTGCTTGTTCTGTTTTCTGAACTATTTTTCACTGAAAAACTGACTTCTGTAAGGGAGAACGTTCAGCAAATTGTTTTTGAGTCTATCCTGTAAACCAGTGTTTTAGTCTTCGTATGTAATTTAGGTATTAGCTAACCAGAGGCACTCATGTACCATGTGTAATATGGCTACACTTTACTACACAATCTGGCTGCACCATCTGCAGTTACTTTAATTCCTTGCCTGGCAGACCTGAATTTAGGGCATTACATTAATCCAGTGGCAAGGATACAAAAGACGGATTATGCTTGCTAGAGCCTCCTGATTATCCTTCATTCCTGATTCAGACTCCATATAGCAAAATGTATCTGTGGGAAGAACATCCTATGGTCTTCGATCTGTATGAATAATTTATTCATTTATTAATAGTCTATTATTGATGCAAAACATTTTACCAAATGGGTATGTCTACATCAGCACTGATTGGTCAGTGTCTGAGTAAACAATCACCCAGATGACAAGGTGAATGTATTCTAACAAAGGAATTACACCATTTAGGGTACAAAGAGAAGATATTCTAAATATATCCAGCACAGCAAATAATGCCATGAGACCACATATGAGACTTTAGAGTAGAATATTGAAGGTTCGATTCATCATTGCATTTTTCAAGGTTTTGGCATGGATAACTGATTTTTTTTTATTTGCAACAAATTCATTAAGATTCGCTCTTTTTTATAAAAAGTTTTTTGTTGTTTAGTTAATGTTACCATTCTTATGTCAATGTGGCTTTTCCAGATGCTTTTGGCGTATTCATCATAAGTAACTTTATAAAAGTAAAACACATTTATACAAATAGACTTCAGTCACTCCTTGGACTGAGACTTTATTTATGTATGCCATTCATATTTGTGCAAACTTTGTGATATTTTGCCGAACACCAAGTGCAATACTGGCCGACAAAAATAATCCCTAAGATTCGTGAATTATTTTTAAGAATTTGGTGCAAAAAATGTCAAGTATACTATAAAATAAAAAATAATAATAAAGAAATGCAAACAATGAATTGGGCCTGAGTCCTGTGTTGCGCCATAGAATAGAGCTGCAGGGAATCCGTTTAGATGTGTGCTGGAGATATTATTCCCTATAATCATCCCTTTAGGGTTTAAAATAGGTAAACAAAATATAACATAAAAAAAAAAAATTACTCTGTAATCAAAGACATACAAAGGAAAGTATATCTAAATACACCTCCAAGGTGTCACGGCACAGTTGCACAATATCCCAGGGCTAGGGGCTCCTTCCCTATCCCTAAAGTTAGGGGCGCCCTAGCTATCCCGGCTGCCTGGATTACTTCTGATGGTGAAGACGCTGGGGTCAGGTGCTTGCTGATCTCCTGAATCAGCCCTTACCTGTACACTCACCCAACTAGGGAAGCGAGTTGTTCTGTATATTGCGAGGCAGTGACCAGTGTCACATGTAGGGGTCACTGTGTGTTCCCCCCAGGATGCGCACGGAGGTGTATTGAGGCCATGAGGTGCATTGCAGTCACATGCATAGCTGTGATTGCAATGCAAGGTAAAAGTAAGGCCGGAGTCACACTGGCGACAAAATCGGACGACTGCAATGCGATGAAATATCGCATTGCAGTCGGACCTATGTTAATCTATGGAGCAGCTCCCAGTATCAGATTTTTTGTGGTCCGTTTTAAACGTCCGTGTACAATCGCAGCATGCTGCGATTGTCACCGATTGTCGGTCGACAATCGCCAATGCAAGTCTATGGGAGCGATGAAAAATCTGATTACAAACGGACCACACTGTGTGACTTGCGATGAAATCGCATCGGTGTCCTTTAGAAAAGCCGGCAATTCATCCCCGGCTATACTGTAAAATCACACTGACAGCTTTAATAAAGACTAGAAAGAATAGATATATACACATAGAACACAATATATATATATATAATATACATGTCATTGTGACATGTACATATACATATATTTATAGTTCCTAGACTTCTACATACTGTAATAGCCGCTAATTCAATTGGCGGGTTTTGTGAAATCACAGAAGCCGACATGAAATGATACATTGTTTCCACACATTTAACCATGTAATTTCATGTATTTTTATATATGTTTGAAACATACAATTACATGAGTGTATTTGTGCAAAATTTCAGACATGTAGGGGTTAATTAAAGGTGTAATTTCGTTGAAAAAAAATGCGTGGGCTCCCGCTGTATTTTCTCCACCAGACAGACAAAGCAAAGCGAGTGGGGGCAGATAATAACAGCCTAGGGAGGGTACATTTTTTTTGTGCCCCCCCTGGCTACTAACATCTGCCCCCAGACACCCCAGAAAGGGCAAATCTATAATTAGATTCGCCCTTTCTGGCACTTTGCCCGTCTATTCCCATTGCCCTGTAGCGGTGGCGAATGGGTTAATCTCACCTTACTGTCACCTTGCAATTGAAAGGTGACCTTAAGGCAGGTTCATAATTGATAGCTGTCAATTAGATAACTATCAATTATTAATCCTATTGAAGTAAATAAAAAAACACACACACTTTAAGAATAAATAATTTTAATGAAATAAAAAAACATTTTTTTGACCATATTTTATTTTACACTTAATCCGTGCGAAGCCATTGATCTCCTAAAATAAAGAAAAAAAAAATAAAACAACATTATTCTTACCTATTCCGCCGATCTGTCACGTCCCACGCTGTAATCCTTCACAAAGGGTTAACTAGCTTTGAGCCAAGCTGTGCAAGTAATCCTGCATGCTCAGCTCAAAGCTCCTGAATGAATAAGTTCCTCTCCTGGCGACAGGAGAGGATGTGTTTCATGAATGAAGCTTAATTGATTGTGTCCACTTTCCCTTTAGGTCAGGTCACTACAGTTAAATTGGCAATAAATCAATTAAGCTCCATTCATGAATCTATTCCTCTACTTTGCTGGGAGAGGAAGTTATTCATTAAGGGGAATACAGGTCTGAGACAGCATTATTAGCTCTCTGCGACCTGTAACCTGTTAACCCTTTCTGATGGATTACACCGTGGGACCTGACTGTACATCGGATTGGTAAGTATAATTTTGCTTTTTTATTTTATTTTTATTACAGTAAATGGTTTTAGCAGGAAAATAAAATATGGTCAAAAACTGTGTGATTATTTAATTAAACTTATTTTTTATTAAACTGTGTGTGTTTGATTTTTCTTTCATACAATAGGATTAATAATTGATAGTTGTCTAATTGACAGCTATCAATTATTAACCTGGCTTAAAGTGACCTTTCAATTGCAAGGTCATTTTAACCCCTTATTAACCCATTCGCCACCGCTACAGGGCAATGGGAATAGACGGGCAAAGTGCCAGAAAGGGCGAATCTAATTATAGATTTGCCCTTTCTGGGGTGTCTGGGGGCAGATGTTAGTAGCCAGGGGGGGGCACAAAAAAAATGCACCCTCCCTGGGCTATTATTATCTGCCCCCACTCGCTTTGCTTTGTCTGTCTGGTGGAGAAAATACAGCGGGAGCCCACGCATTTTTTTTCAACGAATTTACACCTTTAATTAACCCTACATGTCTAAAGATATACATCTTTACTGCCCCTACATGTCTGAAATTTAGCACACATATACTCATGTAATTGTATGTTTCAAACATATATAAAAATACATGAAATTACATGGTTAAAATGTGTGGAAACAATGTATCATTTCATGTCGGCTTCTGTGATTTCACTGAAGCCGGCAATTGAATTAGCGGCTATTACAGTATGTAGAAGTGTAAGAATTATAAATATATGTATATATATAATGTCACAATGACATATATATATATGTGCTCTATTGTATATATCTATTCTTTCTTTTGGCATTTAAATACTATTCTTTTGGATCCATTATATGTCAGTTTTGCAAGCCTGCGAGAAAATCTCGCAAGTCGGATGAAAATCGGATGTTACAAGGTACACACACATGCGATTAAATCGCATCTTTGAAGGAAAATCGGATGCCAGAAGGATGTGTGATGTTTTTATTTTGATCCGATTGTCGACCGTCTAAAACGGACCGATTTTTTGTGGTTGTGTGTGACTCCAGCCTAAGTGTTAAGGTACTGCCACACTTAGTGATCTCGTTAGCGATCTCAATAACGACGCAAGCTAATGAGATCGTTTGTGAGATCTCTTTTAGGTCGCTAGTAGCTGCCAAACAGGAGATCTCATAAACGACACATCAGCGGTCAGCGATCTCTTTAACGACTTTGGCGGTCGTTAGGATGTCATTAGCATGTACTGAGCGCTTCTGATTCATAGGAATTTCCAGCATCGCTCCTGCTCTCTGCGTCCTGCTAGCCTGCTTTGCAACTGCTGCGATCCTCTCTGTGACGCAAAAGAGAACTTATAGATATTGCGATCCATTCCGTGACGCTAAACCCATATGCGTCACAAACGAGGTCGTTCGCAAAAGGTGCCAAACACAGCGATATAGGCTCACCAGCGGGACGCCAACGATCAAAAAACGGTCCAGAACTCTAGTGAACGATCAACGAGATCACAGCAGGGGCCACATAGTTGCTACATGCCACACACAGCTAAGTCGCTAACGAGATCGCAAAATAGTGACGTTTTAGTGATCTCGTTTGCGATCTCGTTTAGTGTTGCATACCCTTTAGTCATGGACATGCTAGTTATCCTAGGCATATTTAGGGAAAACCTGCTCTAGGCTTTTGTGTTTTTAAACAGACTACAGGATAGTAGTGGTGCAGTCCGTTTCATTCCCGGCCCGGGTTTCCATGTGACCTACGGCCATAGATTCCAGTTAAAACCCTGCA
The DNA here is from genome assembly GCA_033576555.1 of Oophaga sylvatica. Classification (NCBI taxonomy): domain Eukaryota; kingdom Metazoa; phylum Chordata; class Amphibia; order Anura; family Dendrobatidae; genus Oophaga; species Oophaga sylvatica. The sequence goes on along the minus strand of JARQOD010000002.1, from coordinate 332,869,201 downwards.
GTAAAGGGTTGGGGTGTGTCAGGGTCCGTGTCAGTTTGGTGTTTGTAAGAGTGCAGAGCAGAAGGGTCTGCAGAGCTCCACCTGTTTGAGGCAACACAGGCCAGCGGAGCCAAACAGCCAAGGTAGCTGAAAGGCCTGGCACCCACAGGATACACAGCGGTGCAGTGACTTACAGCAACAAGTTTCAGAGGTGGACTGGCATGATTATTGGCTGCAATCTAATAGACTGTCTGGTTTCCTGGCTGCGATCCGACTTTGTGAGTACGCTGAACATTAAAGAGACTTTTGTTTTGGAACTTTACTATGGTCACTGCCTGTCTATCACACTGCATCAACCCCGCTGTACTACAATATGAAAACACAAACCAGACTAACAAGGGAAGACGTACAGGAATACATGAAAATACCAATCATACAGATATGCTCTCACAAACAATAGAGTGGCACACCAGGAATTAAAAGAAAGGACAAACAAAATAGGAGAGAATGAGGATATGTACACAGACGAATCACTATGCAACATTCTCCTGAACAACGCTCTAAAATGCCTCCTCAAACAACAAACACTTCCAGCTCCAGAACTAGGCAGTATCAAACTAACCCTGGCATTGCCTGCTTGCCAGAGCTGAGTATATATAGCAGAAGGGAGTGGCCAACTCTATACAGCTGAGAGCATCAAAGCAGGAAAGCTCTGGGAGCTCCCAACTGAACAGATTAACCCCTGATTGATGAAGGCTACAATCTTATAAGGACCGATGAACCTAGGTCTCAGTTTCCAAGAAGGAAATGTAATGTTCCTCGAGGACAACCACACCAAGTCAATAACACACAGGTCCGGACCCACAAAATATCTCCAATCAACCACACACTTCTATTTGGACTCCATCTTCTTAAAATTATTCAAAACCCCTCACCACACAGATGTAAAAGATGATGAAAAATGTTCCTCTTCAGGTATTCCTGAAGACCAATCCCTATTAAAAGAGCAGAACTGAGGATTAAACCTATATGCCCTGAAGAATGCGAACTTACCAGTAGACTCATGACAATGATTATTCACGGCGAATTCAGCAAGAGATAAGTAGGGAACCTAATTGACATGAGTGTGTCACGCCAACCTGGGAGATCTGGGGTTGGAAGGTCACTAGATATTGTGAATCACAGATCTTCCATTTAGACTGTGTAATTGGATTACATATTAAAGTGAACCTGTCAGCAGTTTTGGCCAATATAAGATACGGTCATCACCTCTCAGGGCTTATATACAGCATTCTATAATGCTGTATATAAGCCCACAACCTGACCTGGAAGAAATGAAAAATAAGTTTTATTACACTCCCTGAGAGAAGTTATGTCGCTTATCCATGTTATGTAAATCAAAGCTTATAACCTGATGTTAAATTCATCCATTGGTTTTATAAATTACTCTTTCGAAAGCTGAAACCCTCCCAAATTTGGTTTATGTTAAGAAAATAAATTGGCATCAATGCTGAAATATTGATCATTTAATGAACACAGAATGGTCAGATTTTGGCAAGACAAAAGTTTTGTCGCCTGGTCATATAATGCACCCAATCCTAGTTTACATCCTCATCAGTGCTCAGTAAATGATCGGTTAATTAGTGGGTGTGTATAAAAAGAAACCCAGCATCCCAGACCTTCACTTGAACTGCAACTTGAGCTCTGACAACATGCCAAAAGTCCACCCTGTGACCAAAGCCTGGATTATCAAGAGGCTGAAGACCAGATCCACTGCAGAGGTGCCTGGCACCTTTAATGTGTCTCAGCGTCAAGTACAAAGAATTAAAAAAAAGATTTGAAGAGACCGGAGATGTGTTTGACAAGCCCAGGTCCGGCAGACCCCGAAGACAACTGCTCAGGAGGAATTTTTTTTTGTTAGAAAATCCAAAGCAAGCCCCTCTTCCACTGCAGCAGAGCTCCAACAGGCCTGGTCACCTCAAGTCCCTGTGTCAACTAGAACAGTTTGTAGGATTCTGTATCGAAATGGCCTCCATGGTCGAATCAGTGCCCAGAAGCCAGCACTAAACAAAAGGCAAATAAAAAAACGTATGGCCTTTGCAAAGTCCCACAGCCTGCTAAACAGATGGACGCTGGAAAAGTGGCAGAAGGTGGATTTCTCTGATGAATCTTTAGTAGAATTATACCAAAGCTGCCGCAAATACAGCAGGAGACCTACTGGAGCCCGTATGGATCCAAAATACACCCAGAAAACAGTTAAATTTGGTGGTGGAAAGATCATGGTCTGGGGTTACATTCAGTATGGGGTGAGCGAAACATTTGCTAGATGGAACGCAATATCAATAGCCTAAAATATCAAGAAGTATTAGCTACCTCTTACATTCCAAATCATAAAAGGGGTCAAATTCTGCAGCAGGATGGTGCTCCATCTCATACATCCATCTCTACAACAAAGTTCCTCCAGGCAAAAAAAGATCAAGGTGCTCAAGGACTGGCCAGCCCAGTCACCAGACATGAACATCATTGAGCATGTTTGGGGTAGGATGAAAGAGGAAGCTTGGAAGACAAAACCAAATAATCTAGATGAACTCTGGGAGGCATGTAAGACTGTATTCTTTGCTATTCCTGATGACTTCATTAATAAATTGTATGAATCATTGTTGAACCGCATGGATGCAGTCCTTCAAGCTCATGGAAGTCACACAAATATTAAATATGACTTTAATAGCACCACAATTTCATTCACCAATGTTATGCAACATATATTTGTATTTTAAGATAATTATTTGTTTGAATATCACATTACTTTCTGTGGGCGACAAAACTTTATCTTGCCAAAATCTGACCATTCTGTGTTCATTAAATGATCACTATTTCAGCATTGATGCCAATTTATTTTCTTAACCTAAACCAAATTTGGGAGCGTTTCAGCTTTCAAAACAGTAATTTATATAAAACCAATGGATGAATTTAACGTCAGGTTATAAGCTTTCATTTACATAACATGGATAAGCGACATAACTTTTGTCAGGGAGTGTATACTCACCTGGGGGGAGGTCTGGTCCAATGGGTGTCGCTGGTCTTGGTCCATATAAAAAAAACTGACCGGCACATCCAAGCATAGACCTAATGTGAACAGGTGCTAAACCTAGAGTCACCAACTCATGCACACCCATGAGTTGTTGACTCTAGGTTTAGCACCTGTTCACATTAGGTCTATGTTTGAATGTGCCTGTCAGTTTTTTGATATGTATTCATTTACCTTCTGCCTGAGCACTCCACCTGTTAGTCACAGGCGTTTTAATTATAGCAGGGCTACTACCCCTCCACAGAGATGTAGATTTCAGTCTAGAGAGAGGATTCATATGTTCCCATACAGATAAAGACTTTTCTAAGCGAGGATTGGCATTAGTTAGGACCTGGAAAAGAGGGGCGCCTTAACGTGGCTTCCAGGTACACATAAATTGGCCATTTTATGCGCTAAGCCTTCTCAATTTTTCATATTTCTAAGGCAGTGATGCAATTCATTTTTCATATCTCATGTTTGCAAGCTATAGCGCTACAGTGTGCTTGCTTTTTTTTCGTGGCTGGTCTTGGTCCGGCGGCTCCCATCTTCTTACCATCGGCGCCCTCCAGCTTGCTTCTTGTGGATGACGCGACTGTGCATCATTCACACAGGCTCCCCATCATCGCGCTCCTGAGCAGGCATACTTCTCTGCCCTGTTGAGGGCAGAGCAAAATACTGCAGTGCGCAGGTGCTGGAAAAGCTCAAAGAGTCCCGGCATCCCATGTAATTTTATGATCTCTGATGAAAATTTGCGCCAAGGTTTTAGCGCTAGGTAAAGCAGGTAGAGCAATGAAATGTGACATCTTACTGAATCTGTTCAACACCCCCAAAATTACTGTATTACCTGCTGACACTGGTAGATCAATGATGAAATCTACCGATAGATGAGTCCAAGGTCTACTGAAAATCGCTAATGGTTGTAGCAACCCAGACAGACGAGTATGAGTGGTCTTAGAACATGCACAAAAACTGCAGGCAGTTACATGCTACCAAACTTCCTGGTGTACCCAGAACACCAAAAACGCCGAGTAAGGAATCAGTGGTGGCTTTACCACCAGGCTGTTTGGCCAAGACCGAATCATTGTTAGAACCCTCTTGTTAGATTTTGTTTCAGTTTGCTGTCACATGACCTTTTTTCCCTATTTAGTCTGGCTCCGCCCTTCTGGCTTTGCTGGACTTCATTGTATTATCTACTCTTAAGCTAGCCAGGTGCTTAGGTGCCTTACTCTGTCAGTTTTGCTTGATCTTAGGATCTCTTAGTATTTGTTTTCTGTTTTATATTCCCTGCTACACTTTCTGTTAGGAGGTGTCCATCTTTTCACCCAGTCCCTAGATCTTGTAGGGATTCCTCCCTCGCAACTATAGGTCTTCGTTCAGACTAGCTGAGGACTTTAGCGGGTCTGGTCGCAGGATCAGGTCCCCCGTTACATCGTAGGGATCCAGCTCAGTCCTATTGTAGGGACAGAATTCCCACCTTTCCTTAGTGCTTGTAGCAGATCATAACAGTAAGTCCAGCCCAAAGAAAAAAAAAAATCTCTAAGGAAAGATTTTCAGTTTCTATTATGGTGTCGGTTCAGGATTTGGCTCAACACCTGCAGCGACTCTCTCTGGAGGTGGCTGAAATCCAGCAACACGTGAGTAGTTGTCCTGGAGCTGATTTCGTGGAGCCAAAGGTACGTTTGCCTGATTTATTCTTTGGTGAACAACAAGATTTTTTTCTTTTAAAAATGCTTGCTTGTTGTATTTCCGTTTGAGACTCAGATCCTCTGGTGATGAATCACAGCGCATAGGGTTCATAATGTCACTTTTGCGCAAAGAACCTCAGGACTGGGCCTTTTCTCTGCAGCCTAGTGATCCATGCTTTAGATCAGTGGATAGTTTTTTTTCTGCTTTGGGGTTATTGTATGACGATCCGGATCGTGTTTCATCAGCTGAGACAGAATTGAGACGTTTGAGACAGGGATCAGGTAATGTGGAAAAATATTGTACTCACTTCCGAAGGTGGTCCGCTCAGGTGGGCTGGAACGATTCAGCTTTGAAAAGTTTATTTCTTGCAGGGTTAAGTGAAAGGGTTAAAGATTTGCTGATTGCTTATCCCATACCTGGTAACTTGCAAGAGGCTATGCAATTAGCCATACGGGTGGATAGGAGACTGCGTGCAAGGGTTAATGAGAGTAAATCTGCCTTGTCAGCTCCAAGTTTGGAGAAGGAATGTACTGACATTGCAGAGCCGATGGAAATTGGAGCAATGACACCTCACTCTCGGGAAAAAGAACGCAGATTTGCTCAAGGTTTGTGTTTCTACTGTGGTAAATCTGAGCATTTCATTAAGAACTGTGCGCTTCGAATGAATAAAGAGAGAAAAAAAATGAGGTCAGTTTTGCCCGCATAGCTTGTTTAAACAATAAAGGTGTCTTTCTTTCTGCTACCACTGCTGTTGAGGAGGAATTAATGGAGTTTCGGGTATTTGTGGATTTTGGTTCAACTCTCAATGTGATTGATGGGAAATTTTTGGAAAAACTAAAATTAAAACCCAAACTTCTATCTTCTTATTAATGTGGTGTCTGTGGATGTTCTCACTTGAAAAATGTTACTCACCATATCTGTGAATTTCCTCTTACTATTAATGGTGTTCATCAAGAGAATTTGGATTTGGTAGTTTTGAATAATTTACCTTCTCCGGTGATTTTGGGGTTACCCTGGTTAAAATTGCACAATCCGGTACTGGATTGGTCTACCAATGAAATTAAGTCCTGGAGTCCTAAGTGTTATGACAAGTGTTGTAACGGGCGTATTGCTGCTGTAGTTAAGGGGGAGTTACCTGTACCTATTCAGGATTTTTGGAAAGTTTTTTCTGATAAAGAATCGCAGGTATTGCCTCCTCATAGAGATTATGATTGTGCAATTGAATTTGTCCCTGGAGCGACTCTTCCTAAAAGTCGTTTATTTAATTTGACTATTCCTGAGAGAAAGGCTTTGGTGGAATACATACAGACAAGCTTGGCCGCCGGTCACATTAGGCCTTCCAAATCTCCTGTGGCGGTTGGATTTTTTTTTGTTAAAAAGAAGGACGGCGGTTTACGGCCTTGTCTAGACTTTCGTGAAATTAATAAGATTACTGTACGCAATCCTTACCCACTGCCATTGATTCCTGATTTTTTAATCAGTTAGTGGGGGAAAAGTGGTTCTCGAAAATTGATCTTCGAAGGGCATACAATTTGTTGCGCATGAAGGAGGGGGAGGAATGGAAGACTGCGTTTAACACTCCACTGGTCATTTTGAGAATCTGGTTATGCCTTTTGGACTTTCCAGTGCTCGGCATTTTTTCAGAATCTTATTAATGACATCCTTAGACCTTTGATCGGCAGAAGTGTGGTTGTGTATTTGGATGACATTTTGATTTATTCACCGATTTGGAGTCTCATTGGGGGAGTGTGCGTGAAGTATTACAGTTACTGAGTGATAATTCACTTTTTGCCAAACTAGAAAAATGTGAGTTCGCTGTACAGAGACTTAGTTTTTTGGGCTACATTGTCTCCAGTGAAGGTTTTGAGATGGACCCGGTGAAAGTGAAAGCTGTGCAGGAATGGCCTAGACCTATTGGTGTGAAATCAATACAGAGGTTTTTGGGGTTTGCCAATTATTATAGAAAATTCATAAAAAAATTTCTGTGATTGCCAAACCTCTGACCGATCTCACCAGGAAAGGTGCTGATGCGGTTCAGTGGACTACTGAGGCCATTGAGGCTTTTGTGTTGCTAAAGGAGAGGTTCAGCTCTGCTCCCATCCTTACGCAGCCTGATGTGACTAAACCATTTTTGGTTGAGGTTGATGCTTCTTCTGTGGGGGTCGGCGCGGTGTTGTCTCAGGCAAAGACGGATGGAGTACATCCCTGTGCTTTTTTTTCAAAGAAATTTTCTGAGTCTGAACTAAATTATGATATCGGTAATCGGGAATTGTTGGCAATTAAACTCACATTTGAACACTGGCGTCATTTTTTGGAGGGAGCGGAATTTCCCATTCAAGTCTTCACCGATCATAAAAATCTGATCTACCTTGATGCTGCCAAACGCTTGAATGCCCGTCAGGCTAGGTGGGCACTGTTTTTCTCATGGTTTTAATTTTACCGTTACTTACATCCCAGGTACTAAAAATGTTAAAGCTGATGCTTTGTCTCACAGCTTTTCTCCTATGGTGGGTACTGAGGAGGAGGAGGAAAACATCTTGCAGAGGGGGTTGTTATTGCTGTTTTGGACTCCGTGTTGGAAGATGAAGATTCTTAAAGCACAGGAGAATGCCCCATCTAACACGCCTGCATGGGAGGTTGTTTGTGCCTGGTACCCTGAGGAGAGATTTGTTTGATGAATGTCATGACTCTCGGTTGGCAGGTCATCCTGGAATCTCTGAGACCAAGAGACTTGTGGGTCGCAGTTTTTGGTGGCCAGGATGGCAGAAGGAAGTCATTAAGTGGGTGCGCCAATGCACTGTGTGTGCTAGATCTAAGTCTTCTCATTCTTCTGCTGCGGGGTTGCTTTGCCCTTTGGAGGTCCCTAGTGCACCTTGGACACATTTGGCTATGGATTTTATTACTGACCTTCCCCCCTCTGAGGGTTTCACTGTCATCTGGGTGGTCGTGGACCGTTTTAGCAAGATGTGTCACTTGGTTCCTTTCATCAAACTGCCCTGCGCTAAGACTCTCGCTAAGGCCTTTGTCAAGGAAATAGTCAGACTACATGGTGTTCCTACTGACATTGTTTCTGATAGGGGACCTCAGTTTGTGGCTCGTTTTTGGCGCGCCTTTCGTGACAGGTTGGGAGTTCATTTGTCGTTTTCATTCGGATATCATCCTGAGTCTAATGGCCAGACAGAAAGGAAAAACCAGGATGTTGAGCAGTTCTTGCGTTGTTTTGTCACTGATAATCAAGAGGGGTGGTCTGAGTTTCTGCCACTTGCTGAGTTTGCTCTTAACAATCATACATCCGCTTCTGCTGGTTGTTCGCCTTTTTTTGTTGTTACTGGGAGACATCCGTCTTTTGGGTCATTTTCCAAGTTGGGATCGGCTGTACCTGAAGAGGAGAATTTTTCTGGTGTTTTGGAGAGAGTTTGGACTGATGTCGTGTAATCTTCAGGAGGCTAACAAAAGATCCAAAGTGTATTTTGATAGAAAACGACAAGAGGTTTTGTTTGCTATTGGTGACATGGTTTGGTTGTCCTCTAAGAATCTGCGCTTGAGGATTCCGTCTAAGAAATTGGGTCCCAAGTTTGTAGGGCCCTTTAAGGTGCTTCAGGTTATTAACCAATCTGCTGTTAAGTTGGAGCTTCCCACCTCCTGGAAGATTAATCCGGTGTTTCATGTTTCTCTCTTGAAAAAAGCTGAGGTCTCAGATGGAGACGTCTCGGCCACTGTTCCCCTGGTGGTGGAGGACGGGCAATATGAGATTTCCCGCATCCTAAATTCTAGACGGTATAGAGGGAGTTTGCAGTACCTCGTCGCTTGGAAGGGTTATGGACCCGAGGATAACTCATGGGTGAGGGCAGATGATGTTTCTGCGTCTAGACTTGTCAGAGCGTTTCACAAGAGGTTTCCGGATAAGCCTAAGTCCTAGGGGATCCAGAGGATCCTCTTAGAAGGGAGGGTACTGTTAGAACCCTCTTGTTAGATTTTGTTTCAGTTTGCTGTCACATGACCTTTTTTTCCCTATTTAGTCTGGCTCCGCCCTTCTGGCTTTGCTGGACTTCATTGTATTATCTACTCTTAAGCTAGCCAGGTGCTTAGGTGCCTTACTCTGTCAGTTTTGCTTGATCTTAGGATCTCTTAGTATTTGTTTTCTGTTTTATATTCCCTGCTACACTTTCTGTTAGGAGGTGTCCATCTTTTCACCCAGTCCCTAGATCTTGTAGGGATTCCTCCCTCGCAACTATAGGTCTTCGTTCAGACTAGCTGAGGACTTTAGCGGGTCTGGTCGCAGGATCAGGTCCCCCGTTACATCGTAGGGATCCAGCTCAGTCCTATTGTAGGGACAGAATTCCCACCTTTCCTTAGTGCTTGTAGCAGATCATAACAATCATGATGTTCATTTAACCCTTAACGACCAAGCCATTTTGTAGGTTAAAGACCAGGCCAATTTTTACAATTCTGACCACTGTCACTTTATGTGCTTATAACTCTGAACGCTTCAACGGATCTTGGCGATTCTGAGATTGTTTTCTCGTGACATATTGTACTTCATGATAGTGGTAAAATTTCTTCAATATAACTTGCGTTTATTTATGAAAAAAACGGAAAAATGGCAAAAATTTTGAAAATTTTGCAATTTTCAAACTTTTAATTTTTATGCCATTAAATCAGAGAGATATGTCACAAAAATTAGTTAATAAATAACATTTCCCACATGTCTACTTTACATCAGCACAATTTTGGAACCAACATTTTTTTTTGTTAGGAAGTTATAAGTGTTAAAAGTTGACCAGCAATTTCTCATTTTTCCAACAAAATTTACAAAACCATTTTTTTTAGGGGCCACCTCACATTTGAAGTGAATTTGAGGGGTCAATATGACAGAAAATACCCAAAAGTGACACCATTCTAAAAACTGCACCCCTCAAGGTGTTCAAAACCACATTCAAGAAGTTTATTAACCCTTTAGGTACTTCACAAGAATTGAAGCAATGTGGAAGGAAAAAATGAACATTTAACTTTTTTTCCCAAAATTTTCTTTCGACACAATTTTTTTAAATTTTGTCAAGGGTATCAGTAGAAAATGAACCACAATATTTGTTGTACAATTTCTCCTGAGTACACCGATACCCCATGTGTGGGGGTAAACCACTATTTGGGCGCATGGCAGAGCTCGGAAGGGAAGCAGCGCCATTTGACTTTTTTGGCTGGAATTGAGATTGGACGCCATGCCGCATTTGAAGAGTCCCTGTGTGCCTAAACAGTGGAAACCCCCCACAAGTGACCCCATTTTGGAAACTAGACCCCCCAAGGAACTTATCTAAATGTGTTGTGAGAGCTTTGAACTCCCAAGGGCTTCACAGAAGGTTATAACGTAGAGCTGTAAAATTAAAAAATCATATTTTTTCCACAAAAATGATCTTTTCATCCCAATTTTTATTTTCCAAAGGATAAAAGGACCCCAAAAGTTATTGTGCAATTATTCCTGAGTACGCTGATACCCAATATGTGGGGGTAAACCACTATTTGGGTGCATGGCAGAGCTCGGAAGGGAAGCAGCGCCATTTGACTTTTTTGGCTGGAATTGAGATTGGACGCCATGTCGTATTTGGAGAGCCCCTGTGTGCCTAAACAGTGGAAACCCCCCACAAGTGACCCCATTTTGGAAACTAGACCCCCCGAGGAACTTATCTAGATGTGTGGTGAGAGCTTTGAACCCCAAGGGCTTCACAGAAGGTTATAACGTAGAGCTGTAAAATTAAAAAATCATATCTGTTCCACAAAAATGATCTTTCCACCCCCAATTTTTATTTTCTAAAGGGTAACAGGACCACAAAAGTTATTGTGCAATTAGTCCTGAGTACGCTGATACCCCATATGTGGGGGTAAACCACTATTTGGGCGCATGGCAGAGCTCGGAAGGGAAGCAGCGCCATTTGACTTTTTTGGCTGGAATTGAGATTGGACGCCATGTCGTATTTGGAGAGCACCTGTGTGCCTAAACAGTGGAAACCCCCAAGTGACCCCATTTTGGAAACTAGACCCCCCGAGGAACTTATCTAGATGTGTGGTGAGAGCTTTGAACCCCCAAGGGCTTCACAGAAGGTTATAACGTAGAGCTGTAAAATTGAAAAATCATATCTGTTCCACAAAAATGATCTTTCCACCCCCAATTTTTATTTTCCAAAGGGTAACAGGACCGCAAAAGTTATTGTGCAATTAGTCCTGAGTACGCTGATACCCCATATGTGGGGGAAAACCACTATTTGGGCGCATGGCAGAGCTCGGAAGGGAAGCAGCGCCATTTGACTTTTTTGGCTGGAATTGAGATTGGACGCCATGTCGTATTTGGAGAGCACCTGTGTGCCTAAACAGTGGAAACCCCCAAGTGACCCCATTTTGGAAACTAGACCCCCCGAGGAACTTATCTAGATGTGTGGTGAGAGCTTTGAACCCCCAAGGGCTTCACAGAAGGTTATAACGTAGAGCTGTAAAATTAAAAAATCATATCTGTTCCACAAAAATGATCTTTCCACCCCCAATTTTTATTTTCCAAAGGGTAACAGGACCCCAAAAGTTATTGTGCAATTTGTCCTGAGTACGCTGATAGCCCATATGTGGGGGTAAACCACTATTTTGACGCATGGCAGAGCTCGAAAGGGAAGGAGCGCCTTTTTCAAATGCAGACTTTGATGGAATGGTCTGCGGGTGTCATGTCACGTTTGGAGAGCCCCTTATGTGCCTAAACAGTAGAAACCCCCATAAGTGACTCCATTTTGGAAACTAGACCCCCCAAGGAACTTATCTAGATGTGTGGTGAGCACTTTGAACCCCCAAGTGCTTCACAGAAGTTTATAACGTAGAGCCGTGAAAATAAAAAAAATCATATTTTTTTCCACAAAAATAATCTTTTTGCCCCAAATTTTTATTTTTATAAGGGTAACAGGAGAAATAGGACCCCAAAAGCTATTGTGCAATTTGTCCTGAGTACGCTGATATCCCATATGTGGGGGGGAACCACTGTGATCGCCTTACTGCGATCTTTGGGAGGCAGAATGAACAAATCCACAAAAGGTGAAGAATTGGTTTTCTTTTTTATGCCGTTCCTCGTGCGGTATTAGTGATTAGGAAACTTTATTCCTCAGATCGGTGCGATTACAGCGATACCAGATTTACTTCCTTTTTTCATGTTTAGCTTCTGTCACACACTAAAAGATGCTTTTTTTTGGAATAATTTTTTGTAAGAAATTTTTGCATCGCCGTATTTTGAGAGCTATAATTTTTCCATATTTCGGCCGACACAGTTATCTGTGGGCTTATTTTTTGCGGGACGAGCTGACGTTTTTATTGGTACCATATTCGGGCACATAACGTTTTTTGATCGCTTCCTGTTCCGATTTTTGTGGAAGCAGAATGAACAAAAACCAGCAATTCAGGAATTGTTTTTTTTTTTTTTTTCCTCCGTTCCGCGTGTGGTAAAATTGATAAAGCAGCTTTATTCTTCGGGTCACTACGATTACAGAGATACCTCATTTATATATTTTTTTATGTTTTGGCGTTTTTTACACAATAAAAAATTTTATAGAAAAAATAATTATTTTTGCATCAGTTTATTCCGCGAGCTATAACTTTTTTATTTTTTCGCTGATGATGCTGTATGGCGGCTTGTTTTTTTGCGGGACAAGATGATGTTTTCAGCGGTACCATGATTATTTATATCTGACTTTTTGATCGCGTGTTATTGCACTTTTTCCAAGCGGTATGATGATACCGCTTGGAGAAAGTATAATTTACTACTTTTTTTTTTTTTACGGCTTTCACTGAAGAGGTTAACTAGGGTTACGCTTTTATAGATGGGATTTTTACGGACGTGGCGATACCAAACATGTGTATTTTTTTTGTTTTTTATTTTTTTTATTACATAAAAATGTGTATTTTTTAGGGGATTTTTTTAAAATTATTTTTTAATATTTTTTTTTACAATTTTTAAAAAATTTTTTATTTTTTTTTTAACTTGTCCCTTTATGGGACTTTCACTTTTTTACTTTTTATTGCAGTTACAATACATTGCAATGCTCCAGCATTGCAATGCATTGTACCTATGGTGAAAGCTGCTGTGAGCATGATCACAGCAGCTTTCCGTAGCTAGATGACCTGGAGGTTGTCATGACAACCCCCGGGTCATCAAGGCAGAGATCGGGCCCTGCAAATACATTGCAGGGCGCCGATCTGAGGCAGAGGGAGCTCCCGACCCTCTGCCTCCCCCCCTGAGCGCTGCGATCGCGCTCGATCGCAGCAGTCAGGGGGTTAACAGCCAGGGGCGGCGGGGGGGGGCGCTCCTGGCTGTCAGTGCAGGAAGCTCGGCTACTGCAGCGCCGGCTCCTGCACTGATCGCGCTGGAGATGCTGAAATTTCAGCATCTCCTGCGCGATCGCTGCTGTGTTTGGTCAGTCAGTTTGACTGACCAATCACAGCGCTGTGGGTGCAGGGACCGACGGCAAAGGTCCCCGCACCGCTTGGTGTGCCTGTCAGCTGTCATAGACAGCTGTCGCACTGAACTACCACTGCGTGTTTACACGCAGTGGTAGTTCAAAGGGATGACGTGCACAGTCCGTCCTGGTGCCGGAACTGACACCCGGCCATGACGGACTGTGCACGTCATTGGACATTAAGGTGTTAAAACTTGAAAACAGAGATTCACAGGTCTGAAGAGTTCATCTAATGGACAGGCAGCAGGGGCATCCCCCTGAGCCTCTACCACCACTTTTTAGTAGTATAAAAAACGGTTCACAATTATCTCCATCCCCACAGGAAAATGATATAATTAGTGATGAGCGAGTATACTCATTGCTCGGGTTGTCTCCGAGTATTTGGATGTGCTCGGAGATTTAGTTTCTGTTGCCGTAGCTGCATGATTTGCGGCTATTTGACAGCTTGAATACATGTGGGAATTCCCTAACAAACAGGCATCCCCCACATGTATTCAGGCTGTCAAGTAGCCGCAAATCATGCAGCTGCGGAAACAAAAACTAAATCTCCGAGCACTTCCAAATACTCGGAGACCACCCGAGCGTGCTCTGGAAAACCCGAACAATGAGCATACTTGCTCATCACTAGAGATAATGCATCTACCTTAATGTTCTTATTCCTCAGCCTATATGTCACAAAAAAATTAAATCTCGTAAAGAACAACAATCATTTTGCCTAAGCGTTAGACGTTTTGCAGATTCTAAATACAGTATAAAAGATTGATTGGTGATTACCATGACTGAATGAACTGTCCCCTCCAGAAAATGACGCCACTATTTAAATTGCATAAACACAACTTAGCCATGTATAAATTTCCAGGATAAAAAAGAGAAATATGCCACGTATGTTACAGTTCCACCCCGCAGTGTGTCTGGGATGCAGTTACTGACAGCTCGGCTGTCCAATCTGGTACAGGGGCGTGCTGAAGCTGTCAATACTTTGATAGCTTGGCCATCCAGTCTGGTACAGTGGCGTGCTGAGCTGTCAGTTTGTTGACAGCTCGAATATCCAATCTGTGACTGGAAGGGGTTGGCTGTCTCCAAGTGTTCACATTCCCGGGTGATTGCCATGCTACTTAACTGAGCTGCTTCTCCCAGACCTCTGCCAGATTACATTCATCTAGTAGGTCTGTACTCCCTGTGCCTTGAGCTCTGTATGCTAGATCATTTGCTGCCTGACCTTGGACTTCGTTTTGACCACCTGACTTTTTAACCCCTTCTGCTGTGATCCATTATTCTCCTGGTATTCTGACCTCTGTATGTTACCTTACCACGCTTTTGTTTCTTCCTTCTGTTTATGACGTACTCTTCTGGATTCTGACCTTGAACTCGACCATTCTGACTCGCGGCTTGTCTGAGAGAAGTGACTAGCTTCGCAACATATATTATTAATTACTTTATTTATTGAAAATTAATTAAAAAGAATATCTAAAAAAACAGGGGGTAACCTCAAAAAAGGAGAAACAAGTATGGTAGTTGTGCAAGGGCTTATTATTCCTTGCTACCGGGGGATGATGTGCAGAGAAAAATGCAGGTTTGTATTAAATATTTATGTGGGTACAAATTATAAATAAATAATAAAAAGATGGGGTGCAGAGTGTACATTAATGAGAAAAAAAAGAACTTTTTTAAATTTATCAAATGGATGCAATGAAACAAAGAGTGAAAAAATTAAAGGGGTCTGAATACTTTCCGAACCCCCTGTAGATGTGAAGCCTGCTAGCTGCTGAAGATCAAGATGTTGAGCAGGGTCACTTGCTGTGCATGAATCTTTAAACTCTCCCAATTATTCAAAGTGTAGTAAACTAACTGTTTCAATGTTGGCGATGAAGAGTTCTAGCTTGTTTTCAAATCAAACACTGCTTGTTGAAGGGATAAGACTATTTCCAACGCCTTACATTTTCACATTGAGCTGGCTCAGATGTTCAGTCATGTCCACGAGATAGTAGAACTTCAGGAGCCACTCAGTGTTAGCTAACTCAGGAGGATCGACGTTTATCATTTCAAGAAAAGTCCAGATTTCGCTCAGAGAAGCCGCGAAACGGCTGAGCACCTTCCCTCTTGACAACCAACGCACATTGCTTATTCCCACCTTCATCCAGCAGTGTTTTAAACTGGCGATCATTTAACGCTCAGGCAACAATAAAGTTGACCACCTGAATGACCAGCGACATCACCTCACCAAGCTGCTCGCCACACATCTGAGCACAAAGCACCTCCTGATGTAGAATGCAGTGAAAACTTAGGATAGGTCTCTTTTCATGTTCACGAAGAAGCGCCACGAATCCTTTGGTTTTCCCCACCTTGCACGGAGCACCATCAGTACACACCGAAATAAGTTTATCCATCGGTAGATTTTTTTCTTTAGCGAGCTCAGTGAAAGACTTGAATAAATCCTCCCCTCTTGAGCTGTCCTGGCCAGTGACAGGTGCTCCGTGCAGCTCCGGGCAGGCGTGGATGCTCAGGTGCTGCGGTCGAGTCCTGTTGTAGGATGGTGATCGGAGATTGCAGGACCTGCATGACGTCAGTGGTCACTTATGATACTCCTTTTTACATTTACATTTGATATCTTTATGTTTGAAGCATGATATGTGGGAAAAGGTTGAAAAGTTCCAGGGAGCCAAATACTTTCGTAAGGTACTGTATATGATAGAATCAACAAGTGGGACACAATTGTGAAGCTGAACGAAATTTATTGGTTATTTTAAATTTTTGTGGAAATACAAAAACTGAAAAGCGGGGCGTGCAATATTATTCAGCCCCTTTACTTTCAGTGCAGCAAACTCACTCCAAAAGTTCATTGTGGATCTCTGAATGATCCAATGTTGTCCTAAATGACTACTGATGATAAATATCATCCACCTGTGTGTAATCAAGTCTCCGTATAAATGCACCTGGTCTGTGATAGTCTCAGGGTTCTGTTTGAAACACAGAGAGCATCATGAAGACCAAGGAACACAACAGGCAGGTCCGTGATACTGTTGTGGAGAAGTTTATTATTATTTTATTATTATTGTAGATTTTTATAGCGCCATTTATTCCATGGCACTTTACATGTGAAGAGGGGCAAATATAGACAAGTACAGTAAACATGAGCAATACAAGGCACACACAAGTACAAAAGGAGAGAGGACCCTGCCCGCAAGGGCTCACAGTCTACAGGGATGGGTGAGGATGTGGAGCCCAGCTGTGACTGGATCCATATCTTCCAGAAGGGTGCACTGAAAGAAGATACCACCAGAGGTCATTATGCACATGCACACACGTCCATTTATCCCTAAAGACCACCAGAGGGAGCTGTGTTAGGCATATAAAAAGAAGAAGTTTAGTTTCAGTTTAGCTCAGTCTGCTAGTGAAGTTCAGCCAGCCACCTCAGAGAAGTCAGAGCAGCCATTTCTGAGAGTGCAGCCATCTCAGTGTAATGTAAGTAGTACAGTTCATATAGTGTCTTGTGCTTGGGTGCGATGAAAACACAGGAGTCACAGGTTTGATATAGAAGGTCTTGTATTACTTCATACAAGTGGCAATAATAGTCACACAGTTTGCAGATACAAAAGCAGGAGACACAGCAGGCCAGAGTAACTTAAGCTCAGCAATCACTCTCCACAACAGGTTCAGGATCTCTACTCTGTTACCGTAAGTCCATGCAAACGTGGATTTATCAAATAGCAAGGTTCCAAAGTCCACGAGTGTTCCAAAGTTCCACAATAGGAAATAACTGGAGTACAAGGTCCAAGGCTTTCAGGAGTCAGGTCACAGGTTCACTGCAGGCTTGATTCTGAAGCACTGATTGCTCAGCTGTGGCTGCTTAAGAAGCAAGAGGAGAGAATCAGGGCGGGAACATGCAAGCTGGAAACTCCATATTGACTGAGGGCAAGATAGCTGCAGCAAGACAGAAAGTAAAATGGCTGACGGAAAAACTGAGTTTCAGGAACATGTACACAGAACCTTACATTACTCCCCCTTAGGGACAACCTCCGGATGACCTCAGACCAGGCTTGTGTGGGTACCTCTGATGAAACTGACGGAGCAAGCAAGGAGCATTAACGTTATTGACTGGTTCCCATGAGTTGTCCTCCACTGGGTAGCCCTGCCATTTAATCAGATATTGTAACTGATTTCTATACAACCTGGAATCTAAAATCCTTTCCACCACAAATTCTTCCTGACCATCGACTAGCACTGGGTCAGGGCAAGGAGAAGAACGTCCAGGAAACGTATTGGGTGTCGCAGCCTTTAGTAGGGATACATGAAAGACAGGGTGGATTCTCATAGTTCTGGGCAGTTGAAGACGACAAGCAACGGCACTTATAATTTTACTGATTTATAGGGTCCAATGTACTTATGTCCCAACTTAGACGATGGAATCCTTAACTTAAGATTTCTGGTTGACAGCCAGACCAGGTCTCCTACCTTGAAAGCTGGTGCAGGTTTACGAAATTTATCTGCTGCTTTCTTGTACCTTTCCTGAGCCGATTCCAGATTCTCCTTTAGAAGATCCATATTCTTCTGTAAAGACGTGATTCTTTCAGCCACTGCTGGTAAAGGCGTTTCTATGGGAAATCGTGGTAGAATGTTAGGATGATAACCTAGATTAGAGTAAAAAGGAGACTGCTTAGTGGAGGCACTCTGAGAGTTGTTATAAGAGAACTCAGCTAATGGAAGTAGATCCACCCAATCATCCTGTAGGTGGCAGATAAAGCAGCGGAAATACTGCTCCAGGGTTTGATTGGTTCGTTCGGTCTGTCCATTAGTCTGGGGATGAAAAGCAGAAGAAAGGTTTACTTTAATGTCCAATGCTGCACAGAAACTTTGCCAAAACCTAGAAGTGAATTGCACCCCTCGATCCGAAATAACCTCATCCGGTACTCCATGTAAGCGAAACACATCTTTAATCATCAAATCTGATGTCTGTTTTGCAGTGGGTAAGCCGACACAAGGGATAAAATGAGCTGCCTTTGTTAGACGGTCAACCACCACTAGAATGGTGTTCTTCCCTTGAGAGGTTGGTAACTCCACAATGAAGTCCATAGAAATGGATCCCCACGGGCGGGACGGGGTGGGAAGAGGCTGTAACAGACCAGTTGGTGAGGAGCGAGGTGTTTTGCATCTTGCACAGACTTCACATGAAGTGACATAGTTTAAAACATCCTTCCTGCAAGTGGGCCACCAAAAGAAACGAGAAAGAAATTCCTGTGTCTTTAGAATTCCTCTATGCCCAGCTATCTTGGAATCGTGAATGAGTTGCAATACTCTCAATCTGACTGTTTCAGGAATATACAGGCGTTGTCCCTGAATCCACACACCATTCTTAAAGACAAGACTTACGTCCCTTGGGGGTTGTGCCAAAAAGGAATCCGCATGGTATGCTTCCTTGATGTCCTTAAGTAGGTCTTGATTATGAATCACTCCCAGGAATCTAGAGTCAAGAAGAATAGTCTTAGGAGGAGTAATTGGACGTGTCTCTGCTGAGTAAATCCTAGAGAGTGCATCAGCCTTTCCATTGCGCGATCCTGGTCTATAAGAAATGATAAAATTAAATTGGTTTAAGAAAAGATTCCAGCGAGCCTGGCGAGGAGTCAGGCACTTAGCCGACCTGATAAATTCAAGGTTACGATGGTCTGTCAGGACGACTATTTGCTGTGCAGCTCCCTGAAGAAGGTGTCTCCATTCTTTGAAGGCGGCAATAATGGCCAACAACTCTCTATTGCCCACATCGTAGTTCCTCTCAGCCGAAGACAACTGCTGGGAAAAGAAGGCACAGGGATGCAAGACATTCTTCTCACCTGTTCTCTGGGGAGTATAGCTCCAACGGCACAGTCTGAAGCATCCACCTCTATTATGAAGGCAAGCTCGGGGTTGGGATGTACTAAGATAGGTGCAGTGGTAAATTTATCTTTTAGACGGGAAAATGCTTCCTGGGCTTGGGGAGTCCAGGAGAACCTAGACTCTTTCCGGGTAAGTTGGGTGATAGGTGACACTACCTCAGAGAAATTCCTAATGAAACGTCTATAGAAGTTGGCAAACCCGATGAAGCGCTGTACCTCCTTCACATTTCTAGGACTTGGCCAATCCTTGATGGCTTGGGTTTTGCTTCCATCCATACTAATTCCTTGTGTAGACAGTACATACCCCAGAAATTGAATTTCGGTCCTATGGAATTCACACTTTTCAAGCTTGATGTAAAGATGATTTTGTCTTAGACGTTCCAAGACCATTCTCATATGTCCATGATGTTCCTCTGTGGAGTTAGAAAAAATTAGAATATCATCCAAATAAATCACCACGAATGTATCTAGGAGATCCCTGAAGATGTCATTCACCAAGTGTTGGAAAGTGGCTGGGGCGGTACTCAGACCAAAAGGCATAACTAGATATTCAAAGTGTCCATAGCGTGACCTGAATGCAGTCTTCCATTCATCCCCAGGTCTAATACGGACTAAGTTATAGGCCCCACGAAGATCTAGTTTAGAGAAAATTTTGGCATGTCGCACTCTCTCCAATAACTCAGGGATTAAAGGCAATGGATAACGGTTTCTAATAGTAACCTTATTGAGTTCCCTATAGTCTACGCAGGGTCTCAGAGATCCATCTTTCTTCTTTACAAAGAAGATGGGTGCACCTGCAGGAGATGAAGAGGGGCGTATGAAGCCCTTGGCTAGATTTTCGTCTATGTAATCCTTTAAAGCCTTTAGCTCGGGCCCCGCCAGGGGGTAGATCTTACCAAAAGGTATCTCTGCTCCAGGCAATAATTCAATTGGACAATCATATGGACGGTGAGGAGGAAGCTGGTCAGCGTTCTTCTTGTCACATAAATCCACATAGTCCTGGTATACAGCTGGTAGTTCAGGGACTGACATGGTTCCTTTAGGAACAGAGCAAGCTGAAACTTTTGGACTCATCTGTTTCTCTGGAAAGTGTAATTCCTTGGTCTCCCAGTTAATGGTAGGATTCTGAGCCTGCAGCCATGGTAGCCCTAGAATAATGGGAAAGTGGGGAGAAGAGATAAGCATAAAGGACAGTTTCTCTTGATGATCTTTACCCATAAGAACCCTCAAAGGCTCTGTTTCCTGATCCACTGGTCCAGAGGTCAGCAGGGAGCCATCCACAGTTTCCATCTGTACTGGAGTAGCCTTCTTCACTGAACGTATCCCCTGTTTCAGAGCAAAGGAGACATCCATAAAATTTCCACTTGCCCCTGAGTCGATCATAGCAGAGCTAGACACCCAAGCTGAGTCAACCCAGAGTTTGATGGAAAGAAAGCAATGAGAATTGTTTTTCTTACAACTCAGCTGGGACACCGCTGAGGAAACTTGAAAAATTGCAGCGTGTTTACACAGTCAACGTCCTCAGAGGTAACGGAGTTTAAGTCCGAGAAATCAAGATCTGTTGCTGCAGATCTCTCTGGAGCCTGAGGCTCGGACCTGACAGATCCCCTCTCGCAACACTCACAGTGAATGAGTGCTGCAGTAGTCTTACGAGAACGGCTGGGGCAGTTTATAATGAAGTGCCCTGACTTACCACAATATAAACATAGATTCTCCTTAAAACGATGTTCCTTGCGTGCATCACTAACCCGTCGTTGTAAAGAGTCTACCTGCATGGGTTCAGGTTCAGGTTCCCGTGTAATCCTACTCAAAGGTTCCTTAGCTGGAGAGGAAGGTAGGAAAAGGTTAGTGCGATTGCTTTCGAACCATCTCTCTTGCCTGCGTTCAGTCAGACGAGTATCAATACGGATGCAGTAGTTAATAAAGTCACCTAACGCAGTGGGAGGGTCGGCACGAGCAAGTTCATCCTTAATCAGTGGAGATAACCCTTTTCGAAAAATAGATTTTTTGGCGGAACTGTCCCAGGTGGTATCAAGGGCCCATCTCCTGAAATCCAAGGCATATTCAGCTAACGAGTGCTTACCTTGGCGCAAAGCTAACATGGCTGCTTCAGCTGTTGCACCTCGATTGGGGTCATCAAACACCTGCCCCATGGCTGAAATGAAAGTATCAAGATGATCCAAAAATTCATCCTCAGTCTCAATCAGAGGGTTTGCCCACATCAAAGCCTTGTTGGTAAGCAACATAATTATAGTAAGCACCTTAGATCGTTCAGTGGGAAATTGTGAAGCATGTGCAGAAAAAAAAAGATTGCATTGGTTAATAAATCCCCTGAATTTCTCACGTTCACCGCCAAAACGAAAAGGGGGCAACTTGGGAATCCCAGAACTCGGGGCTACGGCAGGAGCCTGGACTCGCCCCTCTAGAACCTCAATCCTGGCTCGCAAATCCTGGGCAGTCTGTCCAAACACTTGCAAATTGTGATTAGTGAGGTCCTGTAGGTTTGTAAAACGGGTCTTTATATTCTGCAAATCTGCAAGGATATTATCAGTCACTCCGCAAAGTTCCTTTATGCGGGCCTCCATTTTCCAGATCTTTTAAGACAGGAGTACTGGAAGGAGAGGAGAGGAAAAAAAAAAAAAACAATAGTGTTTACCTGTGGTAACACTGCAGAGAGAAAAAAAAATTAAGGGAACTGCTCACCTGGAATGGTTGTGAGAAGTCACAACCACTATCATCACAGAAAGTTCAACCGGACATCTGATATCCACAGTTACAGCAGACACAAAAGAGGAAAGAAAAAAAAACAATAGTGTTTACCTGTGGTAACACTGCAGAAAAAAAAACTTAAGGGAATTGCTCACCTGGAATGGTTGTGAGAAGTCACAACCACTGTCATCACAGAAAGTACAACCGGACATCCGATATCCACAGTTACAGCAGACACAGCCTTTCCAGACCCAGCAGACACTAACGTTTGGCTTCAGAATCTTGTAATGTAAGTAGTACAGTTCATATAGTGTCTTGTGCTTGGGTGCGATGAAAACACAGGAGTCACAGGTTTGATATAGAAGGTCTTGTATTACTTCATACAAGTGGCAATAATAGTCACACAGTTTGCAGATACAAAAGCAGGAGACACAGCAGGCCAGAGTAACTTAAGCTCAGCAATCACTCTCCACAACAGGTTCAGGATCTCTACTCTGTTACCGTAAGTCCATGCAAACGTGGATTTATCAAATAGCAAGGTTCCAAAGTCCACGAGTGTTCCAAAGTTCCACAATAGGAAATAACTGGAGTACAAGGTCCAAGGCTTTCAGGAGTCAGGTCACAGGTTCACTGCAGGCTTGATTCTGAAGCACTGATTGCTCAGCTGTGGCTGCTTAAGAAGCAAGAGGAGAGAATCAGGGCGGGAACATGCAAGCTGGAAACTCCATATTGACTGAGGGCAAGATAGCTGCAGCAAGACAGAAAGTAAAATGGCTGACGGAAAAACTGAGTTTCAGGAACATGTACACAGAACCTTACACTCAGAGAGCTCAGTCCGTCTGCAGAAAGGGACGTGCAGAGCTGAGGTTAGTGAGGCTGCAGAGCTATTCAGTTCAGCAAGTGGAGTCTAGTAAGAGTGATACAGAGAAATCACTCCAGCCTAGTCAGAGCTGAATCTAGGAGTGTAGCTCAGTAGAAAGCGTGCCGACGCTTAGAGAGCGGCGAAGAGGCAGCCCACCAACTGCCAGTGTGTGTGATCGTGTGAGGATCCAGGTAGGCCGAAGGCGAGTGGAAGGAGCAGCAACAGGGGTAGAAAAGCCTTTAGAGCTTACCTCAGCAAGTATTCACCGGACACTGGGGTCCGAGCCTATAGGGATCTCCACGACCCATTAGGAGAACACCGGAGTTCCTGGAGGACTACAAGTCCCAGGAGTACCACAGAGCTGATACGTAGCTGGATCAGGAGGACGGAGTCTAGCCGTGCACGGCAAATAGAGGCTGTGTGCTTCAAGAGGAGGTCCAATCACAAGATCAGCCAGGTGCAAGACGGAGACCAAGTTAGACCTAGCTACAAGCAGGTCAGGACTTTATCACATAAAGGAAGAGGACAGGAGGCCACACACCTACCAGTGGAGGAATCTGGATGTACACCCTTCACCCTACAGCGCTCCGGGAAGTGTCTGCAACATCTTCAGATAAAGGTACCAAAGTGACTTATGTGTGTGTCTCCCTTATTACTCCTAACTGCCGGGTCCCCGTCTGTCCTGCACCCCTGCACATCTATCTGCCCTGAAGGACTCAGCCTTACTTGTGGAAGGCCTAACATCTAGCTGCACAATATTAACCCTTCAGTGGATCTGCATAGCAGCGCTGGTCATCCTGACCAGGCACCACAAGTGGCGTCACGAATCCCCATATCATTATTCAAGTCACCTGTAAATATCCCCCATTACAGTGAGCCCCAGGGCCACGGACCGAGCCGTGTGCTGCCCGTGACATCCCCCATAGAAGTCGACGGGCTCGGTGCCGAGTACCCCACGGCCCTGGCGGGCGGCTCATCTGTTTCTGGCGTCACGAATAGGATCTCGTGCCCTGCAGCAACGGAGTAATTTGTGCCCATTGCCACCGGGTACTGTGTGCCAAAAGACTGTGTTTTGTATGTGGTGAAGATTTCCCGCCATTTGCCCGCCATTTACAGCGCCACGGCGCGAAAACTAGTGGGCATACCTGCAAAAGCGCGCTGAGTCCTGGACACGCCCCCAACGCTGACGCGGCGGCAGGTCCTGTGAGAGCTTCAGTGAACGCTCTGACGTCAGAGCGCCAGCGACGCAGGTCCTGCTACACCGCTGTGCCCTGCAGAGCTGCAGCCTTCAGAGAAGGTAGGCCACGCTTCACTAGGGGGGCGCAGACATGTCGCAGCAGCAAGCCGACAGCACGGCCCAGGCCGACGGCCTTAATGACTTACCCACCGGCGCTGCCGCACAGGCTGGAAATGCTGGCCCCTCACCTGGTCCTGTGGCCCCAATAGTACCGCTAACGCTGCCATATATGCCTAGAGCGAAGTGGCTCCCTCAGTACAGCGGCAAGCCAGACACCCTGTCAGGGTTCAAGCGAAAAATATGCAGCATAATGGACATGTACCCTATGACAGAAAAGCAGAGAGCTGCAGTGGTAGTGGGACAATTGACTGGTGCTGCGGAGAGAGAAGTAGAGACTTGGACAGCTGCAGACCAGGAGTCAGTGCTTGCAATTTTCTTAAAGCTACAGACTATCTTTGAGGACCGCACTGAAACAGATCTCCGGATGATATTTTACCAATGCTCCCAGAAACCAGATGACAGCATTAGGGACTATGCCTGCCGACTACAAGGGGCCCTGCGTGCACTCAAACAAGTTAACCCCATGAGTGTCTCCAACGAAAATAAAATGTTAAAGGAACAATTTGTACGGGGACTGAGGTCCCAAGCTGAAAGCAGGACTGTGCACTGGTGGTCCTTGGATCATCCTGATGCTACCTTTGATGCCCTTAAGGATATGGCTATAAAAGGACTGCGACCCTGGAAACACCCGAGATGGCAACCCAGTGTCACCCGAGTGAAGCCACCCTAAAGCCAGCAGCATCCACCTTTTCCCCGCTGGTTGCAGAAGCCAAAACGCAGGTGGCGCCCCCTACTGAGCTGGAATGTCTGCGCTCAGAAATGCGCCAGCTGACCAAAAACCTGGCCACGGTAATGAGTGCCCTGCAACTGCCGACAGAGGAAGAAGGAAAATCTGCTAGCTGACTGCCCAGAGGATGTCCCTTGGATGAACCGGAGGAGGAGGAGGACGTCGCCCCACCAGAGGAGGACATCGCCACACCGGAGGAGGACAACGCCACCCCCAGGAAGGACCTGCGACCAGCATCATCCCCGCCGAGAGATCATCTGCTACCGCTGCCACAGAAAAGGTCACCCAGCACGTCGGTGTCCTTTAAACGAGCAAATCCTGGGTCCGAGGGCCAACACCCAGGAATAGACTCCTCAGGCCCCTCAGACTGGAACCGCAGGTTTGTGGGAGGAAGACCATACCTGTCCATCATACTGGACGGGATCGCAATCCCTGCCCTGCTGGACACTGGATCTCAGGTAACCATCATACCTGATGTTCTCTACAATAGATACTGGTCCAGTGACGGTCTCCAACCCCCAAACCCTGACTTTGCCGTATACGCCTCTAATGGCCTCCCTCTTGACTTACTGGGGGCTAAAAATGTAGACGTAAAAGTGGTGAGAGTGGAGCTAAAAGATCAGGGACTTCTTGTAGTAAAGACTGTTAATGAGGAAAATGGGTTGAATGTGGTTTTAGGCACTAACGTTATTAGTAACTGTTTGGAGGAGGTTGTGTTTTTACTCCAACAGCTCGCCGAAATTGCCAGACCAAGGCAAAAGGGAGTGATCCGGAAGGAGATCCGAACCCTGATGTGCCAGCAGCAAGTGAAACTGACCGGTGGTGAGATTGGTAATGTACGGGTGACAGACCCAAACCCCATTGTGATACCCCCAATGAGTGAAATGCTTATTTGGTGTAGAGAAGCAATAGGTCTAAGAGGACGGAACTACCAAGCAGTAATAGAGCCCCATTGTTCAGAGCACAGACCTACACTCTTGACTGCCAGAGGGGTAGTGGAGGTACATAATGGGAGGGTGCCAGTGCGTCTTCTCAACTGGGGAGAGGATGAAGTCAAATTACCACGTTATGCCACTGTTGCTAAGTTACATGCTGTGGATAATAACTCCATTCACCCGACGGAGCCCTTAACCTCCCCACAACCAGTGGAGGATAACGGTCCGACCACCCAGGTGGAGGATTGGTGTCAGCAGCTCCATGTCGGGACAGACACCACTCCAGCCCACCAGAAACAAGGAGTATATCGAGTAGTTCAGGAGTATGCACAGGTATTCAGCAAACACCCACTCGACTTTGGGAAAATTAAAGGGGTTCAACATCACATCCCCACAGGCAATCATCCCCCCATTAAAGAACGGTACAGGCCTATACCTCCAGCACACTACCAGAAAGCCAAGGAAATGTTGCGTGACATGATGGAAGCAGGGGTGATAATGGATAGTTGCAGTCCCTGGGCAGCACCTCTAGTCCTAGTCAGGAAAAAGGATGGAAGCATGAGAATGTGTGTAGATTACAGACAAGTAAATCGCATTACACATAAATATGCATACCCTTTACCACGCATTGAGGAATCCTTAGCTGCACTAAAAACTGCTAATTACTTTTCCACCCTTGACCTCACTAGTGGGTACTGGCAAGTAGCTGTGGCTGAGGAGGATCGGGAGAAGACGGCTTTCACCACCCCGATGGGACTCTGTGAGTTTGACAGGATGCCGTTTGGACTCAGCAGTGCCCCTGGCACGTTCCAGAGAGTGATGGAGAGCTGCCTGGGACATCTCAACTTTGAAACCGTGTTGCTGTACCTGGACGACGTAATTGTGTACTCCAAGACGTATGAAGATCACTTGAAGCACCTGGCGGAGGTATTCGAGTCACTGTCCAAGTATGGGATGAAACTGAAGCCTTCAAAGTGCCATCTGCTCAAACAGAAGGTACAGTATCTGGGACATATTGTCAGCTCAGAAGGAGTAGCGCCAGACCCTGAGAAGATCACCGCCATCCAGAAATGGCCGGAGCCGAAAAATCTCAAGGAGGTGCGGCAGTTACTGGGACTGACAGGATACTACCGGAGGTTTGTGACGGATTACACCAAGAAAGCAGCGCCTCTGCAAGACCTCCTGGTGGGACAGTCCCACAAGAACAGAAATTCTCCATTCCACTGGGGAAAAGAACTGTCATGTGTGCATTGCCACGAAGATCGTCGCGGTTGCACATTTTGACTTCTCACAGCTGAGCTGCTGTTTCTTTGTGTTTGGCAGCTAGGGAGTTAATTCTGTCTGTGCTCGGTGCTGGGACTGGGTGCAGTTTCTCCCGGCTGCAATTGATTATTTGTTGATTGGTTTCCTTTAAATTCCTGGTTGTCTGCTTGGGGAGTTGCCAGTGAAACCTTCATGCAGACCACAGATAGGAATGAATCTGTATAGACTTTAGTTGTGAGCTCCTTAGTTGTTCTAAGCTCAACTTGGTTAGAGTTTATTTCCCAGACCATTTATGTTCCTTTGGTGTTTGAGTGTGTATGCAAGCGAGTGTTATCTTATCCTGTCTGTCTTATATGTCTAATCTGTGTATTTAGCTGAGATCAGCCCATATCCCTTTGGTGGTAGTCAGGATCCTTCTTAGGACTGATTACAGGGTTCAGGGTCTGATAGGAGACAGGGTTAGGCTGGAGACTTGGACCTCTGAACCATTATCAGTACCTCCAAGGTGAGGGATTAGTTAGGACCCCAGTTTAGGGTCAGGTTAGATCCCGGTCCACCTCTTTCCTGTTTCAGCTCATCAAGTCCTCAAGATTAACCCTGAGTTCAGCAGATATCGTGTCAGGTAAATCTATTCTATACTTACATGCTGATGTTGCTATACTAGTTGTTGTATAGAGTGTTGTTCCTGTATTAATAGTTTACTGACATTGTATACATATCATTAGACAGCGTGACATTTTCACTGGCCATAAAAATTATCTTCAGTTACCATGGATCCAGTAGCCCAGCTGGCTCTGCAGTTGCAGGGATTATCCATGGAGCTGATGGACATTAAGTCCAAAGTTTTGTCTCCCCTGGAGCAAACCAGAGTTGAACCTAAAGTAGCTCTCCCGGACAGGTTCACTGGTGGGCGAGACAAATTTTTCACCTTCCGGGAGGCATGTAAATTGTATTTTCGGCTTCGGCCTCGATCATCAGGGAGTGAGGAGCAGAGAGTGGGAATTGTTATCTCACTTCTGCAAGGGGACCCTCAATCCTGGGCATTTTCCCTTCCTCCGGGATCCCGGCTCTACTGTCTGTAGATCAATTTTTTACTGCCCTGGGATTGGTATATGATGACCCAGATCGGGTCTCTCTTGCTGAGACAAAATTACGTAAGATACAGCAGGGAGATCGTCCGGCAGAGGAATTTGCTTCTGAGTTTCGTAGATGGGCCACAGATACTCAGTGGAATGACCCAGCTCTTAGGAGCCAGTTTTGTCATGGGCTTTCTGATAAATTAAAAGACGTTTTGGCTCAGTATGAGTCTCCTCCTTCTCTGGAGGCTGCTATGGCCTTAGCTATCCGTACTGATAGACGGCTTCGGGAGAGGGGTGAGGTAACCCCACTCCCTGTTGTTTCTCCATCTTCCACTAAAGTCCCTTATGTTGAGGTTCCCCTTGTCTGTTCGGATGAGCCTATGCAGTTGGGAGGGACATCATTTCGTAGGAGGGGA
Source organism: Oophaga sylvatica (assembly GCA_033576555.1). Classification (NCBI taxonomy): domain Eukaryota; kingdom Metazoa; phylum Chordata; class Amphibia; order Anura; family Dendrobatidae; genus Oophaga; species Oophaga sylvatica. The sequence continues at coordinate 332,840,774 of JARQOD010000002.1, read as the reverse complement.
TTGGCGGTACGCCGCAGGACTAGAAGATGTTTTTTCTGCGGGAAAGAGGGACATTTTGTTGGAGAATGTCCATCCCGTGCCTTGTTGAGCCAAAAGTCGCCGGAAAACTGTTAATCCCAGGTTGTGTGGTGGACGACAACCTGGGAGTATGTATTTCATCCGCCAGTTCTTCTCAGTTCCTTGTACCAGTGGAGGTGGTAGTTGGTACGAGAGTGGAGAGATTGTCTGTTCTTCTTGATAGTGGTTCCGGGGCTAATCTGGTTGACGCTCAGTTTGCTCAGGCTCAAGGTATGCATCTGAGTGTATTGGTCAAACCGATCCCTATATTCTCCATTGACGCCAGGCCTCTCGGCCAAGGTAGCTTTGTTCATGAGGTTCATAACATTGACCTTCGGGTAGGGGCAATACATAGGGAACAATTATCTTGTTATGTGTTGGAGGGTCTACCTACTCCCATTGTGTTGGGACTTCCTTGGTTGGTTAAACATAACCCTGTGATTAATTGGCAGTCCAGAGAAATAAGCCAATGGGGTGAGTTTTGCAAAAGCAACTGCATGAACACAGTCATCAGTGCGGTCGTGCCTAGTACATTGCCTCCTTTTTTGGAGGATTTTGGGGATGTTTTCTCTGAGGAGGGGTGTCAGGAGTTGCCTCCTCATCGCGTGTATGACTGCTCTATTAATCTCCTTCCTGATGCTAAGTTGCCTAAAGCTAGGTTGTATAATCTTTCTGGTCCTGAGAGGCAGGCTATGAAAGATTATATTTCTGAAAGTCTGGCCAAAGGGCATATTAGACCTTCATCTTCCCCAGTAGCCGCGGGGTTCTTCTTTGTGAAGAAGAAAGATGGAGGCCTACGCCCTTGCTTGGATTTCCGCGAACTTAATCGGATTACTGTTCGAGATCCGTATCCACTCCCTCTTATTCCTGATCTCTTCAATCAAATTGTTGGCGCCAAATGGTTTTCTAAATTGGATCTCAGGGGGGCGTATAATCTGATTAGGATAAAAGAGGGGGATGAGTGGAAAACGGCGTTTAACACGCCGGAGGGACATTATGAGAACCTAGTCATGCCTTTTGGTCTGACTACTGCACCAGCAGTATTCCAACATTTTGTTAATGACATTTTTCGTCACCTTGTGGGGCTGTTTGTGGTTGTATATTTGGACGACATTTTAATTTACTCGCCAGATCTTGTGTCTCATCAGGAGCATGTGAGACAGGTGTTGCAGATCTTGCGAGACAATAAACTATACGCCAAACTGGAGAAGTGTGTATTTGCCATACAGGAACTTCAGTTTTTGGGTTTTTTGGTGTCAGCCTCCGGTTTCCGTATGGACCCTGAAAAGGTGAGAGCAGTTTCTTGAATGGGATCAGCCAGGGGATCTTAAGGCTCTGCAGCGTTTTTTGGGGTTTGCTAACTACTACCGGAAATTTATTTGTAATTTCTCATCTGTCGTCAAACCTCTCACTGACATGACAAGAAAAGGGACGGATTTTTCTAAATGGTCGGACAAAGCTTGCCAAGCCTTTTCCTCTTTGAAGAAATGTTTTGCTTCGGCACCCGTTCTCATCCAACCAGATGCATCTCAGCCGTTCATTGTGGAGGTGGATGCGTCTGACGTAGGGGTGGGTGCTATATTGTCCCAGGGTCCGTCCCCTGGTAAATGGCATCCGTGCGCTTTCTTTTCTAAGAAATTGTCGTCCGCCGAAAGGAATTATGATATCGGCAATAGGGAACTTTTGGCCATTAAGTTAGCTTTTGAAGAATGGCGTCACTTTTTGGAGGGGGCAGTCCATCCGGTTACCGTTATTACTGATCACAAGAACCTGTTGTATTTGGAATCCGCTAAGCGTCTGAATTCCAGACAAGCTCGATGGTCGTTGTTTTTTACCAGGTTTAATTTTGTCGTCACTTATCGCCCGGGGTCTAAGAATGTAAAGGCTGATGCCTTGTCTCGCAGTTTCCCAGGGGCCGGGAAAACGGATGACCCGAGTCCTATCCTTCAGGAGGGGGTGGTAGTGTCGGCTGTATTTTCTGAGCTTGAGGAGGAGGTGTTAGAGGCTCAGGGGGACGCCCCTGCAGGACCTCCAGGGAGACTGTTTGGCCCAAATCTGTTGAGACAAAAGGTTATTGAGGCACATCATAATTCTGCTCTAGCAGGACATCCAGGGAGTAAGGCTACTTTAGATCTCCTTTCTCGCCGGTTTTGGTGGCCTAATGCTAATAAAGATGTTATAACTTTTGTTGCGTCATGTGGGGTGTGTGCTCGCTCTAAAACCCCTCATACCCGTCCGTTGGGACCCTTTTACCCTTGAAACTTCCGGAGCGTCCATGGACTCATTTATCTATGGACTTCATTACGGACCTTCCTCCGTCGTCAGGGAATACTGTCATACTGGTGGTTGTTGACAGGTTCAGTAAGATGGCACATTTCGTTGCTCTTCCTGCACTCCCTAATGCTAAAACTCTGGCGCAGGTGTTCATTAGGGAGATCGTTAGACTTCATGGGTTGCCTTCTGATGTGGTGTCAGATAGGGGGTCTCAGTTTGTGTCCAAATTTTGGAGGGCATTTTGTTTACGTCGGGGGATGCAATTGTCATTTTCCTCGGCTTTTCATCCGCAGACCAATGGTCAGACAGAGCGTCTGAATCAGAGCTTAGAGACATATCTCGGTGTTTTGTCTCAGAGAACCAAGAGGACTGGTCTTCTTTCTTGCCTCTGGCAGAGTTCGCTCTTAACAACAGGCGGAGCGAGTCCACTGGTAAGTCCCCGTTTTTTGGGGCATATGGTTTCCATCCCCAGTTTTGTACTTTCAATGGGGGGGGCCCTTCTGGGGTTCCTGAGGAGGAGCATTTCTCGTCGTCACTTGCTTCTGTGTGGAGAGGTGTATTGAATAATCTGAGTGCGATGGGGAACCGTTACAAACGTATGGCTGATAGGAGGAGAGTTTCTGGTCCAGATCTGAATGTGAACGATCTGGTATGGTTGTCTACCAGGAATATAAAACTTAAAGTGCCCTCCTGGAAACTGGGTCCCAGATTCATCGGGCCGTACAGGATCAGTTCCATAATTAATCCTGTGGCATTTCGTCTGGACCTCCCTCCTACGTTTAAAATTCATAATGTGTTCCACAAGTCATTACTTAAAAGGTATGTGGCACCAGTCATACCGTCACCTCTACCTCCTCCTCCTGTGTTGGTCAATGGTAACTTGGAATTTCAAGTATCAAAGATCATTGACTCACGTCTGAATCGCCGGTCCCTTCAGTACTTGGTGCATTGGAAGGGGTATGGTCCAGAGGAGAGGACGTGGGTCCCTGCGTCTGATGTTAACGCAGATCGTTTGGTTCGGACCTTCCACAGAACTCACCCGGGCAGGCCTGGCCCTGAGGGTCCGGAGGCCCCTCGTAGAAGGGGGGGTACTGTCATGTGTGCATTGCCACGAAGATCGTCGCGGTTGCACATTTTGACTTCTCACAGCTGAGCTGCTGTTTTTTTGTGTTTGGCAGCTAGGGAGTTAATTCTGTCTGTGCTCGGTGCTGGGACTGGGTGCAGTTTCTCCCGGCTGCAATTGATTATTTGTTGATTGGTTTCCTTTAAATTCCTGGTTGTCTGCTTGAGGAGTTGCCAGTGAAACCTTCATGCAGACCACAGATAGGAATGAATCTGTATAGACTTTAGTTGTGAGCTCCTTAGTTGTTCTAAGCTCAACTTGGTTAGAGTTTATTTCCCAGACCATTTATGTTCCTTTGGTGTTTGAGTGTGTATGCAAGCGAGTGTTATCCTGTCTGTCTTATATGTCTAATCTGTGTATTTAGCTGAGATCAGCCCATATCCCTTTGGTGGTAGTCAGGATCCTTCTTAGGACTGATTACAGGGTTCAGGGTCTGATAGGAGACAGGGTTAGGCTGGAGACTTGGACCTCTGAACCATTATCAGTACCTCCAAGGTGAGGGATTAGTTAGGACCCCAGTTTAGGGTCAGGTTAGATCCCGGTCCACCTCTTTCCTGTTTCAGCTCATCAAGTCCTCAAGATTAACCCTGAGTTCAGCAGATATCGTGTCAGGTAAATCTATTCTATACTTACATGCTGATGTTGCTATACTAGTTGTTGTATAGAGTGTTGTTCCTGTATTAATAGTTTACTGACATTGTATACATATCATTAGACAGCGTGACAAGAACAGGCTGAGGCATTCAAGGAAATGAAGGAGATCCTGACAGGTGATGAAATCCTAGCCTATCCTGACTACAGCCAGCCGTTCCTGCTGTATACTGATGCCAGCAATGAAGGATTGGGAGCTGTCCTCAGTCAGAAGCAAAATGGCCTGGAGAAAGTCATCGCCTATGCAAGCAGGAAGCTCCGCCCGACCGAGAGGAACCCAGAGAACTATAGCAGCTTCAAATTGGAGTTCCTGGCACTGGTCTGGGCCATCACGGAGAGGTTTAAGCACTACCTAGCCTCCAGCAAGTTCACTGCCTACACTGATAACAACCCCTTGACGCATCTTGAAACAGCTAAGCTGGGAGCCATGGAACAACGATGGATGGCTCAACTGTCAAACTACCAATTCACAATCAAGTACCGAGCGGGCCGCAAGAATGCCAACGCTGATGCCCTATCCAGGATGCCTCATGAATCGGACGCAGAAGAAGAAGTGGATGATCTGGAAGAGATTGAACTACCTGCCTTTCACAGGAATGGGATGATCCACGAGCAACAAGCCAGCAGGAGGCCGCGTGGTAAGACGTTGAATCCTTTACCTCACCACAGCTGGAAGGAGACTCAGGACAGCGATCCAGTTGTCTGCCGAATCAAGGAGCTGATAACCCAAGAAGGTTCCTCCTTGGAGAAGGACGCGCCTCTACAAGCAAGGCAGCTGTGGAATGAAAGAAGCCGGCTGTTCATCTACCGTGAGAAGCTGTGCCGGAGGTACGTCAACCCAAGGACCCATGAGATGGTATGGCAGATAGTAGTCCCCAGAGCAGACATCCAGATGGTGTTAGAAGCCTACCACGATCAAGCGGGACACTTTGGCTGGAAGAAGCTGGAGACCCTGTTGAAGTGTCGTTTCTACTGGGTGGGAATGCGCAGCTCCATCGAGAGGTGGTGCCAGAACTGTGGACCCTGTGGCCTCAGAAGAAAGGACTACAGCAGTCAGAAGGCACCCCTGCAACCCATCAAGACGACTCGTCCTTTGGAGATCGTGGCCCTGGACCATGTCAAGTTGTCACCCAGCCGGTCAGGATACTCCTATGCCCTGACTATGGTGGATCACTACTCCAGATTCCTGGTTGTCGCCCCTGTCAAAGATCTGACGGCAGAGACAGCAGCAAAGACGTTCCAAGCGTATTTCTGCAGACCACACGGATATCCTGAGCAGGTGCTGACTGACCAAGGCCCAGCCTTCGAGGCTGAATTATTCAAAGAGTTCTGTTACTTGTACGGGTGTAAGAAGATAAGAACCACACCATACCACCCCCAAACCAATGGTCTCTGTGAGAAGATGAATCACATCGTCATTGACCTGCTGAAGACTGTACCACTTGAAGAGAGAAATCAGTGCCCAGACTTACTACCTGACCTGGTAGATCTGTACAATCACATACCTGTGAGTTCCACCAACTGCACCCCAGCCTACCTCATGCGGGCAAGACCAGGAAAGCTGCCCATGGATCTGGAGCTTGGTGTTGTAGAACCAGAAGCAGATGTGACTACTGAAGACTGGGACACAAACAGACAGGAACAGTATAGAAAAGTACAGGCCTGCGTTGAAGATAGTCTCAATCGAGTAAGGGATAAACAAGAAGACAGCTACAACAAAAGTGCGCCAGCTGAACCTTTCGCACCTGGTGAAATCGTGCTGAAAGAAAGGAGGATACACAAACTCGATGATCAATGGGAAAGAGAGCCCTATATCATACAGAATTCAAGGTTTGACAACAAGAAAACGTGCATAATTAGCAAGGATGGAGGAAGAACGACTGCAACTGTATCCAGAGATCACCTAAAGTTGTGTCCGGATCCGTTAAAGCTTCAAGAAGAAGAACCTGTTGTCAATCAGGAAGAGCGTGATGAATCAGTCATACATACAGACTTAGGAGATTTCCCGCGGATTGGCCCAGAATTGGAGAAGCTGTAATTATTCCCGTACTTCAATTCTATCAACCTCAAAGAGAACCTCTACATCCAGTTGCACCAGTTGTTGCAGTAGAATCAGTTCCAGAAGAACCTGCTTCAGCAGAACCCCAAGAAGCAGCACCCCAAGAAGCGGAATCCCAAGAAGTTGAACCTCAGGAAGAAGGATCCCCTGCAGAAGTTGAGCCAGTTCACCCAGCTCATAGTATACTTGCCAGATCCCTAGAGAGGCTAAGGCAGTACTACAACTTACCTGCACGCAGGGATAACAGGGTAACTGACACCTCACCTACCACTACACCACGTAGGTCAGTACGCATAACAAGAGGGCAATTACCTGTTAGGTACAGAGAGTAGGACCTAACCCATGTAAATAATTATCTAGAACCATTGTATATAAATGTATATATTGTTGTTATAACATGCCTTAAAATACCGTTATTTATTAACCTATTTTTCCTTTTAATATTGAAACAAGTGGAATGGACATTATTTTTACTTGTTTTCTCTACCCTTTTTGAGCATCCTTTTCCAAAAGAGACTGGGACTTTTATGGTTGCTCAAACCCTCAACCCATCATTGTGCTAATGTGCATAGTTGTTTATTTACCATTATGCAACAGTTCAAGAGTGCCTTACCTCCTGTAAAGGAAGAGTTATTTATACAATGTTTATTGTTCTTTGTTCTTGTATTTCAGCCCCGGAGTGCTGAGTTCTACTAGGGGGGAATGTGGAGCCCAGCTGTGATTGGATCCATATCTTCCAGAAGGGTGCACTGAAAGAAGATACCACCAGAGGTCATTATGCACATGCACACACGTCCATTTATCCCTAAAGACCACCAGAGGGAGCTGTGTTAGGCATATAAAAAGAAGTTTAGTTTCAGTTTAGCTCAGTCTGCTAGTGAAGTTCAGCCAGCCACCTCAGATAAGTCAGAGCAGCCATTTCTGAGAGTGCAGCCATCTCAGAGAGCTCAGTCCGTCTGCAGAAAGGGACGTGCAGAGCTGAGGTTAGTGAGGCTGCAGAGCTATTCAGTTCAGCAAGTGGAGTCTAGTAAGAGTGATACAGAGAAATCACTCCAGCCTAGTCAGAGCTGAATCTAGGAGTGTAGCTCAGTAGAAAGCGTGCCGACGCTTAGAGAGCGGCGAAGAGGCAGCCCACCAACTGCCAGTGTGTGTGATCGTGTGAGGATCCAGGTAGGCCGAAGGCGAGTGGAAGGAGCAGCAACAGGGCTAGAAAAGCCTTTAGAGCTTACCTCAGCAAGTATTCACCGGACACCGGGGTCCGAGCCTATAGGGATCTCCACGACCCATTAGGAGAACACCGGAGTTCCTGGAGGACTACAAGTCCCAGGAGTACCACAGAGCTGATACGTAGCTGGATCAGGAGGACGGAGTCTAGCCGTGCACGGCAAATAGAGGCTGTGTGCTTCAAGAGGAGGTCCAATCACAAGATCAGCCAGGTGCAAGACGGAGACCAAGTTAGACCTAGCTACAAGCAGGTCAGGACTTTATCACATAAAGGCAGAGGACAGGAGGCCACACACCTACCAGTGGAGGAATCTGGATGTGCACCCTTCACCCTACAGCGCTCCGGGAAGTGTCTGCAACATCTTCAGATAAAGGTACCAAAGTGACTTATGTGTGTGTCTCCCTTATTACTCCTAACTGCCGGGTCCCCGTCTGTCCTGCACCCCTGCACATCTATCTGCCCTGAAGGACTCAGCCTTACTTGTGGAAGGCCTAACATCTAGCTGCACAATATTAACCCTTCAGTGGATCTGCATAGCAGCGCTGGTCATCCTGACCAGGCACCACAAGTGGCGTCACGAATCCCCATATCATTATTCAAGTCACCTGTAAATATCCCCCATTACAGTGAGCCCCAGGGCCACGGACCGAGCCGTGTGCTGCCCGTGATATCCCCCATAGAAGTCGACGGGCTCGGTGCCGAGTACCCCACGGCCCTGGCGGGCGGCTCAAGGATACACTAGGAGAGGGTAGAGCTGGTCGTGTGGTGGTTCAGTAGACTGATGATCACTGCAGGTTGTAGGCTTGTCGGAAGAGGTGGGTCTTCAGGTTCTTTTTGAAGGTTTCCATGGTAGGCGCGAGTCTGATGTGCTGGGGTAGAGAGTTCCAGAGTATGGGAGAGGCACGGGAGAAGCTTTGTATGCAGTTGTGGGAAGAAGAGATAAGAGGGGAGTAGAGGAGGAGATCTTGAGAGGATCGAAGGTTGCGTGTGGGTATGTACCGGGAAACCATGTCACAGATGTATGGAGGAGACAGATTGTGGATGGCTTTGTAGGTCATGGTTAGGGTTTTGAACTGGAGCCTCTGAACGATAGGAAGCCAATGAAGGGCTTGGCAGAGAGGAGAGGCTGGGGAATAACGGGGAGACAAGTGTATTAGTCGTGCAGGATGGATTGGAGTGGTGGTGCCAGAGTGCTAGAGGGAAGGCCAGAGAGTAGGAGGTTGCAGTAGTCGAGGCGGGAGATGATGAGGGCATGCACTAGTGTTTTTGTACTTTCATGGTCAAGGAATGCACGGATCCGGGAAATATTTTTGAGTTTGAGACGGCAGGAGAAGGCTAGGGTTTGGACATGTGGCTTGAAAGAGAGGGCAGAGTTGAGGATCACTCCGAGGCACCGAGCGTGCGGGACTGGGGAAAGTGAGCAGCAATTGACGTTAATGGACAGGTCTGGTGGGGGGGTAGAGTGAGATGGGGGAAAGATGATGAATTCTGTTTTGTCCATGTTCAGTTTTAGAAAGCGAGCAGAGAAGAAAGCAGAAATAGCAGACAGACATTGTGGGATTTTGGTCAGTAAGGAGGTGAGGTCAGGTCCAGATAGGTAGATCTGCGTGTCGTCGGCGTAGAGATGATACTGAAGACCATGGGATTCTATGAGCTGTCCCAGGCCGAGGGTGTAGATGGAGAAGAGTAGGGGTCCAAGAACTGAGCCTTGGGGAACACCGACAGGGGGCGAGGTGAGGAGGTGGCGTGGGAGAGGGAGACACTGAATGTTCGGTTTGTTAGATATAATGATATCCAGGATAGGGCCAAGCCTGTGATGCCAAGAGATGAGAGAATCTGTAACAGGAGGGAATGGTCCACAGTGTCGAAGGCAGAAGACAGGTCCAGGAGAAGGAGGACAGAGTAGTGACGCTTGCTCTTGGCGGTTAGTAGGTCGTTGGTGACTTTAGTTAGGGCAGTTTCAGTTGAGAGATGCAGTCGGAAGCCTGATTGTAAGCGGTCAAAGAGGGAGCAGGAGGAGAGGTGGGAGGACAGTTCAAGATGGACATGCTGTTCCAGTAGTTTTGAGGCATAAGGGAGAAGAGATATCGGGCGATAGCTAGACACAGAGGATGGGTCAAGGGAGGTCTTTTTGAGAATGAGTGTGATCGAGGCATGTTTGAAGGATGAGGGGAAGACACCATTTGTAAGTGAGAAGTTGAAGAGGTGTGTTAGAGTAGGGTGAAGACGGTGGCGAGGCTAGGGATGAGGTGGGATGGGAGCGGGTCAAGCATGCAAGTGGTGAGGTGTGATCTTGATAGGAGGGTGGAAAGCTGATCTTCTATCAAGGTGGAGAAGTTGGTTTTGGAGGAAGAGGGTTGAGCAGCTAAGAGGGGCTGTGGGCCAAAGCTTTCTCTGATCGTATCGATCTTCTGCTTAAAGAAAGAGGCAAAGTCTTCAGCAGAAATGAGAGGAGAAGGAGGAGGTGCTGGGGGACAGACTAGAGAATTGAAAGTGTTGAAGAGCTATTTAGGGTTATGAGAGATGAGAAGTAAGTTTGCTTTGCAGCAGTGAGTGTGGACTTGAAGCTGGTGAGGGACTGCTTGTATGCGGTTAGGTGCTCGGCACAGCGGGATTTTTTCCATCTCCGCTCAGCAACCCTGGAAGCCCGTCTCAGTTCTTTGGTGAGGCTGGTCAGCCAGGGCTGCCTGTTGATTGTACAAGTTTTGCTATGTGTGAGGGGGGCAGCCGAATCAAGTGCTGCTGTTATTGTAGTGAAGTGAAGTTTAAAGCTGGATTTGAATACAAAATTATTTCTAAAACGTTAAACATCCCAAGGAGCACTGTGCAAGTGATCATATTGAAATGGAAGGAGTATCATACCACTGCAAATCTACGAAGACCCAGCCGTCCCTCTAAACTTTCTTCTCAAACAAGGAGAAGACTGATCAGAGATGCAGCCAAAAGGCCAATGATCACTCTGGATGAACTGCAGAGATCTACAGCTGAGGTGGGACAGTCTGTACATAGGATAACAATCAGTCGTACACTGCACAAATCTGGCCTTTATGGAAGAGTGGCAAGAAGAAAGCCATTTCTCAAAGATATCCATAAAAAGTGTCGTTTAAAGTTTGCAACAAGCCACCTGAGAGACACACCAAACATGTGGAAGAAGGTGCTCTGGTCATATGAAACCAAAATCAAACTTTTTGGCAACAATGCCAAACGATATGTTTGGCGTAAAAGCAACACAGCTCATCACCCTTAACACACCATCCCCACTGTCAAACGTGGTGGCAGCATCATGGTTTGGACCTGCTTTTCTTCAGCAGGGACAGGGAAGATGGTTAAAATTTATGGGAAGATGGATGGAGCCAAATACAGGACCATTCTTGAAGAAAACCTGTTGGAGTCTGCAAAAGACCTGAGACTGGGACGGAGATTTGTCTTCCAAGACAATGATCCCAAACATAAAGCAAAATCTACAATGGAATGGTTCACATATAAACATATCCAGGTGTTAGAATGGCCAAGTCAAAGTCCAGACCTGAATCCAATCGAGAATCTGTGGAAAGAGCTGAAAACTGCTGTTCACAAACTATCTCCTTCCAACGTCACTGAGCTCGAGCTGCTTGCCAAGGAAGAATGGGCAAGAATTTCAGTCTCGCTATGTACAAAACTGATAGATACATACCCAAGCGACTTGCAGCTGTAATCGCAGCAAAAGGTGGCACAACAAAGTATTAAGTTAAAGGGGACGAATAATATTGCACGCCTCACTTTTTAGTTTTTGTATTTCCACAAAAATTTAAAATAACCAATAAATTTCGTTCAACTTCACAATTGTGTCCCACTTGTCGTTGATTCTTCACCAAAAATTTACATTAGGTACCTTTATGTTTGCAGCATTATATGTGGGTAAAGGTTGAAAAGTTCCAGGGGGCCAAATACTTTCGCAAGGCACTGTATATCTATAGATATATAGATAGATGGATATATTTATAGATATATCTATCTATCTATGTATCTATAGATCTATCTTTCTATCTATAGATATACTGTATCCATCTATCTATAGATATCTGCTTGAAAAAGGTTCACACCTGAAACCGAAACGTTGCATCAATGGGCTCAATAAAGTAGCTCTTTTTTCACCCATTTGAATGGAGTGCTGTTCCTTTCTTTGGACTGTTATATTGCAAGGTTTGGTATTTGCCTGTTGGAACTTGTGCACCCGGACTTTTTGCTTTTTTGTGCTGTTCTAATTCTTTTTTCCATATCCATCTATCTATAGATATATATATATATATATATATATATACATCTATCTATTGATATATCTATCTATAGATATACAGTGCCTACAAGTAGTATTCAACCCCTGCAGATTTAGCTGGTTTGATAAGATGCAAATAAGTTAGAGCCTTCAAACTGCAAACGAGAGTAGGATTTATTAACTGAAGCATAAATCTTACAAACCAAAAAGTTATGTTGCTCAGTTGAATTTTAATAAATTTTAAACAGAAAAGTGTGGGTTATTATACAACCCCTATGTTTAATATTTCGTGGAATAACCCTTGTTTGCAATTACAGCTAATAATCGTCTTTTATAAGACCTGATCAGGCCGGCACAGGTCTGTGGAGTTATCTTGGCCCACTCCTCCATGCAGATCTTCTCCAAGTTATCTAGGTTCTTTGGGTGTCTCATGTGGACTTTAATCTTGAGCTCCTTCCACAAGTTTTCAATTGGGTTAAGGTCAGGAGACTGACTAGGCCACTCCAACACCTTGACTTTTTCCCTCTTGAACCAGGCCTTGGATTTCTTGGCTGTGTGCTTTGGGTCGTTGTCTTGTTGGAAGATGAAATTACGACCCATCTTAAGATCCTTGATGGAGGAGAGGAGGTTCTTGGCCAAAATCTCCAGGTAGGCCGTGCTATCCATCCTCCCATGGATGCGGACCAGATGGCCAGGCCCCTTGGCTGAGAAACAGCCCCACAGCATGATGCTACCACCACCATGCTTGACTGTAGGGATGGTATTCTTGGGGTCGTATGCAGTGCCATCCAGTCTCCAAACGTCACGTGTGTGGTTGGCACCAAAGATCTCGATCTTGGTCTCATCAGACCATAGAACCTTGAACCAGTCTGTCTCAGAGTCCTCCAAGTGATCATGAGCAAACTGTAGACGAGCCTTGACATGACGCTTTGAAAGTAAAGGTACCTTACGGGCTCGTCTGGAACGGAGACCATTGCGGTGGAGTATGTTACTTATGGTATTGACTGAAACCAATGTCCCCACTGCCATGAGATCTTCCCGGAGCTCCTTCCTTGTTGTCCTTGGGTTAGCCTTGACTCTTCGGACAAGCCTGGCCTCGGCACGGGAGGCAACTTTCAAAGGCTGTCCAGGCCGTGGAAGGCTAACAGTAGTTCCATAAGCCTTCCACTTACGGATGATGCTCCCAACAGTGGAGACAGGTAGGCCCAACTCTTTGCAAAGGGTTTTGTACCCCTTGCCAGCCTTGTGACCCTCCACGATCTTGTCTCTGATGGCCTTGGAATGCTCCTTGTCTTTCCCATGTTGACCATGTATGAGTGCTGTTCACAAGTTTGGGGAGGGTCTTAAATAGTCAGAAAAGGCTGGCAAAAGAGATCATTAATCCACACATGTGAAGCTCATTATTCTTGGTGCCTGAACTACTTCTTAATACTTTAGGGGGACCAAACAGAATTCTTGTGGTTTGAGGGGTTGAATAATAAATGACACTCTGAATTAACTTTTAACGTTTTTTAAAAAAAAAAAAATTTTAAAAATTTTTTTTGCTGCAGTGCATTTCTCACTTCCAGGCTGATCTACAGTACAAATGTCACAATGCCAAGTTAATTCCGCATGTGTCAACCAGCTAAATCTGCAAGGGGTTGAATACTACTTGTAGGCACTGTATCTATCTATAGATAGATAGATAATAGCAAGCCTGATGTTTAGTAATAAACATAATAAAATGGTTCATAAAGAGTTAAATACACACACATACACAAAATCTGCACAATACCTAATTTAAAAAAAAAAAAAATGGCGTAGGCTTCCGCGCAATTTTCTGCGCCAGAGAGGGAAAGCCAGCGACTGGGGGCCAATGTTTATAGCCTGGGAAGAGGTAAATACCCATGGATCTTCCCAGGCTATGAATATCAGTCTGCAGCTGTATATTTAGCCTTTACTGGCTATTCAAATAGGGGAACCCCCCAAAAAAAATGACGTAGGGTCCCCCTATAATTGCCAGAAAGGCTATGCAGACAGCTATGGGCTGATATTCATAGCCTAGGAAGGGGCCATGGATATTAGCCTCCCTGGCTACAAACACCAGCTCTCAGCCACCCCAGAAATTGCGCATCTCTAAGATGTGCCAATTCCGGCACTTATCCTTTCTCTTCCCACTACCCTGTAGCGGTGGCATATGGGGTAATAAGGGGTTGATACAACTTTATATTGTAAGGTGACATCAAGCCCGGTTAGTAATGGAGAGGCGTCAATAAGACACCGATCCATTATTAATCCTATAGGTGTAAATTGGTTAAAGGGAATCTGTCACCCCAATTTTGCCATATCATCTAAAGGTATGGCTGAATAGTGCGTCCCATAACAAAGCTAACGGTAGGTATCATATATCCTGATACCCCCGTTTTCATATCAAAATACCTTTGTAAAGTTGGTATTTTTCTGTCCTCCCCCCCGCTCCTCGGCATCAGTTGCGTATCGCCGTCTGTGAATCCCACAGACGGCATTTGGCTTCCGCAATTGCGCAAATTCAAATTCGGCCCGGCGCATGCGCAGTGGGCAAAGCATAAAATCAGTACAGCGCATGCGCTACTCTTTCCTTGCCCCGGAAGTCGTCCAAGGCAAGCAGTCATTTCCGGGGCAAGGAAAGACTAGCGCATGTGTTGTAATGATTGTATGCTTTGCCCACTGTTGGGCAAAGCACAATGCGCATGCGCCGGCCCAAATTTGAATTGCACAATTGCGGGAAGCCCACAGACGGCGATACGCAACGGATGCCGAGGAGCAGGGGGGGGACAGAGAAAACGCCGCCCTCCTGACCTGACTGCCATGATTGACAGCGAAAAATACCAACTTTACAAAGGTATTTTGATATGAAAACAGGGGTATCAGAATATATGATACCTACCGTTAGCTTTGTTATAGGACGCACTATTCAGCCATATCTTTAGTTGATATGGCAAAATTGGGGTGACAGATTCCCTTTAAATAAGCACACAACCAGAAAAAAAGTATTTTAATGAACTAAAACACCACACAGTATCCCATCTTTATTGTACGCCTAATTCCTGCGACGCCCTCAATCCCCTGTAAAAAGAAAAATAAAATAAACTCAACCTTATACTCACTGTTCCGACGTAATCCATATAATAACGAGTGTCCCACGATGATCTCCCCTATAGAGCTGTCACATCAGGAGATGTGACCGCTCTACAGGGCCTCCAGTGACACACTGTTAGTTTTAGTGTTAGTTTTGGGAATGAAAATTTACAGGGTGATTCCATAATTTTTTCACTCAGAATTGAGTGATTCCATCATTTTTTCACTATGCTTGGTTAAAAAAAATAATCACTACTGACTACCACATTATTTGTTCTTGATTTCTTTTAGTGTTTCTTAAAGTCAGAAAGTTGCCATTTGAAATTACTTCAGTTTTGTGCCATGTCTGTGATCTGTTTTTTTTCAACAAAATAAAACAACTGAATGAACATCCTCCAAGGCCGGTGATTCCATAATTTTTGCCAGAGGTTGTATTGGTTGCTTCCCAAGTCCTAAAGACAGGTTTATTATGAGTTTCATCCAAAGAGAAATTTGGTATTTATAGACGGCTTTGGCATGCATTCCTCACCTTCCCCTGACGAAGCCGTCCGGGCGACGGCGACACGCGTTGGGCAGCCCCCGCCTCTGCCTCCTGCTCTTTTTGCCACTTGCCTTCCTTCCCCATGGCAGATTTGTGAGCACATTTCTACACCGCTCATTGCTTTTCATTCTTTGGACTTGCATCTGGGCACATTGCATGGGATTTCCCTGACTGGTAGTATATCTTAGCAATTTTTGCTGTACATAATTATTGTTTCTCTCTACCTCATGGGTGCATTCTGGTTCATAGAGCGTTTTTGTCTATGTTCACACAGCTGCTGGTCCATTTGTGGTTATGTTCACATTTAACCACATATATGGGGGTTTCTTTGTGGACATTTTGTCAATTATATATTAGGCATTATTGCTCATTATAGGATGGTTCATACTACATGTTTTGCCTCATTATTGACAATTGTGTAGCAGGATGTATGCGGGTGGCTTCTCACTGTTTTTAGTATGTTTTTATTGTTTTTTGCCAATAAAGTCATTTTCTATTACTATATAGGGTGGTGTGCAACATTTTTGGTGGTCATCTTTTTTCTTCCTTCAGTCTTCCAGGTTTATTATGAGTGACACCAAGATGTTCATCAAACATCCATACGCAGATTCATATAGTGGAAGTACAGGAAAGAGGAACACGTTGCATGGCGTGCAGCTACGCCACAACAGTCTTAGGGTACGTGTCCACGTACTGGAATCGATGCGCTTTGGACGGAGCGGAAACCCTGCTCCGCCCAAAGCCCCGCCATCTTCAGAATGCTCGGTGATTCCGGATGTGTTCATTGAACACATCTGGAATCGCGGCAAGGTATACATAGGACTGTGTTATTTACCTTGCGGTGACGGAGCATCGCCGCAAGGTAAATAGACATGCTGCGGTCTAAAAAGACGTGCCGCATGTCCGGTTTAGCAGGTGTGTCACCCGCGTAATCGGACGCACAGTGGAGATGGGATTTCATAAAATCCCCTCCACTATGCTGGAACATCTGGCCGATGCGGATTAAACGCTGTGGTAGAACGCAGTGTTCAATCTGCAGCTAACACTGAGTGTTTCCTGACCGTGGAAACATACCCATATGTGTCTCTTGGCTCTCCCCTGATGTTCGATTTCGGACTGCCAATGCTTTTGTTCTCCATGAGATAAACTGCCTCCAAAAGAGTCTTTAGAAACACAAAAATAGAATGAAAAAAGATATCACTTTTATTAATATATATATATATATACATACAGAACAGACCAAAAGTTTGGACACACCTTCTCATTCAACGATTTTTCTGTATTTTCATGACTATGAAAATTGTAGAATCACACTGAATGCATCAAAACTATGAATTAACACATGTGGAATTATACATTACACTTTACAAAAAAGTGTGAAACAACTGAAAATATGTCTTATATTCTAGGTTCTTCAAAGTAGCCACCTTTTGCTTTGATTACTGCTTTGCACGCAGAAAAGGTGAACGGATGGACTCTACATGCCTGGTTCTCACCGTGAAGCATGGAGGAGGAGGTGTGATGATGTGGGGGTGCTTTGCTGGTGACACTGTTGGGGATTATTCAAAATTGAAGGCATACTGAACCAGCATGGCTACCACAGCATCTTGCTGCAGCATGCTATTCCATCTGGTTTGCGTTTAGTTGGACCATCATTTATTTTTCAATAGGACAATTACCCCAAACACACCTCCAGGCTGTGTAAGGGCTATTTGACCAAGAAGGAGAGTGATGGGGTGCTACGCCAGATGACCTGGCCTCCACAGTCACCAGACCTGAACCCAATCGAGATGGTTTGGGGTGAGCTGGACCGCTCACCGCTTCAATTTTGAATAAATCTCCAACAGTGTCACCAGCAAAGCACCCCCACACCATCACACCACCTCCTCCATGCTTCACGGTGGGAACTAGGCATGTAGAGTCCATCCGTTCACCTTTTCTGCGTGCAAAGAAGTAATCAAAGCAAAAGGTGGCTACTTTGAAGAACCTAGAATATAAGACATATTTTCAGTTGTTTCACACTTTTTTGTAAAGTGTAATGTATAATTCCACATGTGTTAATTCATAGTTTTGATGCATTCAGTGTAATTCTACAATTTGCATAGTCATGAAAATACAGAAAAATCTTTGAATGAGAAGGTGTGTCCAAACTTTTGGTCTGTACTGTACATATATATAAAACACATTTTAATAGAACCACTCTCAAAGAAATTATTAAAAATAGAGAGATGTGTCTTATAGTAGGGGTGACAAGGACCAAAAAAGGACTATCAATCCCTAATGAGACCTAGCCACGGAGGTTGGTACCCTAAAATTGCGACATGGGGCCCCCCGCTGAATAATGGATATCCCTGGGCACCCTAGTATATGCCTACCCTAGAGAGAATTAAAATATAGCACAGGTGGTATACAATTCCAGGAATAACATATCCAATAACCACTATGTGGTGAGATCATTAAGAAGGTTAAAAACTATTTTAACAACAAAACCAGGAATAATATACCAATTGACCACTATATCATGGTTGAAAAAAATATCCATCAATACACAAACCACCTATATGTTATATCCCAACAACATTAATTATTAAGCGCCATACTTAGCTCGATATAGTCTTCAAACTTGACATGCATCATTCCCCTCTCATTTGTGGCCATAAGGGGTCAGACGCAGTATTGCCGGTACCCCTTCTCCTCGTTGTAGTCTCCTTTTCAGACTGGTCCCCTGATGAAGTGCAAAACATGAGAGTAAACGTGTCGGGACTTGGGATTGTGTACAAGTTTGAACACTATATCGTACCTGGGCAAAGTGCGGGGCCACATCCGGCCTTTTGGCTGTCTCAGTCCGGCCCGCGGACCGAGACAGCCGAGGGGCTGGAAAACAGAGGTCCACGGGCTGCACCGTGCCCGCCCGCTCACTGTCTCTGTTGTCTCCATAGGCGTCGCTGACTGCATTGGTGGAGAAGGGGTGGTGTGGATGACCACTATTGTGTGTGGTCGGGGTTCATTCTGGGATGTGCACATTCTCTATTTGTGATCTAGATGCCTTTGGTTGGGAGACATACCCTATCTAGAAGTAAATAAGCAGTGTGTGAATGACACCAGGTTTCTCACTCACTTTGCTACAATCGGGATTTCTTCAGGTTTATCTAGAAAATCTGCAAGAAAAAAAAACCGCACCAAATCTATGTGTGCACAAGCCCAAAAAGTCCTATTATGCACTATATGGTGGATATGAGGAAACTACACAAAACATGAAGCTACAGATTAGTCCGTGATTGACCTTCTCAGGTGGAGTCTACACTCTAGCAGAGGGTAGCACAGTTACTGTAGAGGAGCAGAATGGATGTCACAGGCAGAACAAAAAGAAAGAAAATCTGGTTTTTACTTCAGTGAAATGAGGAGGAGGAAACCCTCTGCCTTTGGGGCTTTTCCGCCACAAGTAAGATGGCCGCCTAATGGCATGCGATGGGTTGCTGCGTGAGGCCGTGACGTCCGGGGAGAGGCGCGATCACGTGACATGCGCCGGGGTTAGATCCGCTCAGCGGCGGCGGCTCATTGTTTCTTCTCGGGAGGTCAGAGGTCACCGGGGCGGTGTGTGACATCACTCCGGTGCATGTGCGGAAACAACATGTCAGTGCCGCTACTCACCGATGCTGTGACCGTACCCGGAGGGGAGCGCGAGACCGCAGCGGTGAGCACTGTGCGGGCATTGTGGGCTGGAGCGGGGACTAGTGCTGTGCAGCGGCGTCACTAACTGTGTCTCTGCTGTCCACAGGTGATCTTCCTCCATGGCCTCGGGGACTCTGGGTAAGTGATCCTCCGGCTGACCTGGCCATAGCGCAGGGGGATGGTGTCATGTGAGGTCCCACAATATGGGGGCATGTGGCCGATCCTTAATGGGGGCAGCCCGCGGCAATCATCATAAATGTGTGGTTGCCACCCACAGGGATAGGGGTCCCCACTGGATGCG
>JARQOD010000002.1:332564810-332821420 GCA_033576555.1 Oophaga sylvatica | reverse complement strand
CCAGGGAGAATTGCAGGTCCAAAAAGAAGGGTAACACTAGTGTTGAGCGATACTGCTCGTTCTAAAAAAATCGAACGGATGGTATCCCGAATACTAAATATCGTCTTCCCCGATTCCGTTTCCGAAGTCCCATTTATCTTTGGGAACAAATATCGCAACAAAAAAAAAAACATTTTTGCCTGTGGTTTAAATTGTACAAAAGGGAAAAAAAACCCAAGACAATGTAGAATTATTGGGGGAGGTTGGGGAAAAAAAAGGCATACATTTTTAACCCAAAATGCATTGGAATAGCTTTTAATAATTTTTTTTTGGAATACTTTGGATTGACTAACAAATTAAAAAAGTTGAAAAAACCTTTTTTTTTTTTGTAAAATTGTTTTTTCACAACTTCCGCTCTTTTCCCTTTTTTAACTTTTCCAGTGCCCCATTTTCCCCCTTCATAATCTTCACCATCATCTTTCTCTTTAAATTTTCATTATTTTCACCTTCTTAACTTCTCTTAAATTTCTTGCTTTCATTTTTTTTTTTACTTAAAATCAATTGTTATTTTAAACAATTAATCTTCTTCTATTCAAATTCTTCATCTTTCCTCTTCATCTCTTCATCTATTCTTTTTGGACGATTTTTCCGTACTTAAAATCTGTAAAAGTATGATTTTCACCCTTCGTTCTTGCTGTCCAAAAGATTTATAAAACATATTTGCCGTGTCAGTTTACCTGCAGCAGCGCACAGCCTTTTCCGGGGGACCCCGAGGAGGAACGGATCCCCCCCCAATGCTTAGTCTTTTCTGCAAAAATTTAGAGATATATTTTGCTCTTCTTTTGGGTCTTATACTTTGTTCTTTTTTTTTTGATCTTTTGTTATTGTTCTTCTGTCTCTTGTTCGTATCTTGTAGTTTTCTTAACTTCTTTGCCCCGTGGTGATCTTCTTCTGGGTAATCTTTTATTTTTTTTTTTGTGAGGTGTTCAGGCTGGTGCTTCATGTCGTCGTCCTTTTTTGTCTCATCTTCTCTGGTGGTCTTTAAGCGTTAATTTTCCGAGAAACAGCTGAAATTATGGAACCCTAGGGTATAGAGGGCAAGAGACAATGGAAAAACGAACAGCGAAAGTGTGGACCCCCGGGCGGGGCAAAAGGGGGAAAAGGCAATGTCACAACCAGACCAGCTGAGTTACTTGACACGGGGTTCTAACAGGGGACCTGTGCTCCAAAGCCTACCCAAAGGGCCCGCAGACGTTGGGAACCGGGTACGGATGAGGACCCCCGGCCAAAGGCACTGGGGGGGAAACCCCAGACGGCTGGGGCCCCGGCGGTACAAAAGGAAAAAAAGGGAATGTCCACCCCCGGGACCCGCTGCGTACGTACAGGTACTAAGCGGGGGACCTGTGCTCCAAAGCACTACCCCCAAAGGGCCGCAGACATTTCTGGAACTCGGATACGGAGATGGAGGGGCCAGGCCAAAGGCACTGGGGGGGGAAACCCCTTGACGGAATGGGCCCCGGACGGTAGAAGAACGCACCCTGAAAATGTAAGTTGACAGACGCAAGCCGCCGCATTTTCCCAATCCCCCTCCTACAGGGGTGCTTATCCATTGTCCAAAAGGGAAAAACCCCCTTATTTACTATCCCACGCACACATAGGAAACACCCCAAAATGCAGGACCAAGAGTGGCTAAAACCCAATGCAACCAACGCACAATTTTGGGGATAATTGCTTCACACTGCAGGAAAATGCTGCGAACCCGGGGCCAGGGTCATAAACCCCCCCAATTACTTACGAGAACAAATGGCGGTGTTGGCCCCGGGGTAGGTTTAGGTGGAGAAAGATTAATAAAAAGGAGACTGGAAAAATGTTGCCAAAGTTATTTAATCTGAAAACGGGGGGCAAATTTTTTGGGGAGATCCTGCCTTGTTATTTCAGAAAGTAAGCCGTCTTCATTCTTGAGGTATCGCATGCGACGGTTTTTACTAAACCCCCTCACCAAAAAAACCCTCAAATAATACACGGCAGCAGGGGGAAACCAGCACCTCCCCAATGCTTCTGGCTAAACTCTGGCATGTATCCAATTGAGACCCAAAAAATTTAAAAAGGGGAAAGAGGATCTGGGAGTACCTTAGGGGAAAGCCCCAAATAGTCTGTCACCATCTTACGGAAACGTTCTTCCTGGGACTGGACCCTCTCGGATGGTGTAGACCTTGCTGGTGCGTCACAAAACTTTTTCCCCAATTTTAACTAAGTTCTTGCCTGTGAGAGGCACTGTTTGCTTCCTTTGGGGTTAAGGGGGTTTCCTGCCTCAGCACAGAGCTGCTTTGTAAAGCAGGCACGCAGCAGCTCTCTCGGCTGGAATGACAACAGTATGGATTGCACCCCTTGTGCTTGGTACTCCGCATTTTAAAGTCCCGGTTCCTGGGGGGTGGGGTTTTTTAAATTGCCCGGGGGCGGGGTCTAGGGGGGGTACACCCAATAACTGGTGCTGAGAATTGGGCATCGGCGGTCGTTTTCAGGACTGAAGCATGAAACAACCATGTGCTGCGACTCCCAACTGGCCAACAAAGGGTCCCCCTGGGGAAAGGGGTATCTCTGCCTCCTTCATCCCCCCACCCTCGCTCTACATACGACTGAGCGTTTGTACCTCCCTCTTAGGGATTTTTCCCCTCCATTATCCCCCCCCTCACAAAAAGTCCCTGCCCAGCCTTTGTGGGGACCAAGTTGCGCTATGTCCTGAAGGTAATTAAAATTTTGACCCCTCATCCTCCACCTTTCCCCAAAACCTTTCCCTTATGCTTTCCGTGATTTTGAAGCAGGAGTGGGGGGCCGTTTGCGACTAGTGCTCATTGCCCCCATCCGGTTTTAGACAAAAAAAGCAGCAAAACGCGCAGATGCCCTTTTAAAAAGGCCCACTCAGTATTTTGAAGGGAACGGCGCAAAATTCGAGTTTTTGCGCCTTTTGAGTGATACTCCATTACTGCTGCTGTGTCCAAAACCCGCTCCAAAAAAGAAACGGGGAATTCCCCGGGTGGGTAGTAAAAAATTATGCATGTTCAAAACGAAATCGACTTGCAGAGCTGAAAAAGCGCGATCTGGCCATGCGGGAAAAACGTGCAATGGCGCACCTAGGCGGACCTTGGCACATGCACAAGCCCGGATAGCCCCTCAAAAAAACCTGCACCCCCAATGAGCACATGTCCCAGACATGGATGGAGTGAGGTTCCAAAGGGCCCCCGACGCCACCAGTTTTTCGGCCATTTTCACACACTACCAAGCCTGGTGGGGATTACGACAAAAACCACACGTCGCTCCCTGCTGATGGAAAACCCCGAGCTCCGCGCTGGGTGGCTTCGATTCCCCGGGGGAAAATTTCAGGACGGTGTTACGTTTGGCCAGGCTGGTTTTTCCCGGTCGCAACAGGTAAGCGTTACGGGTCCTGTGAGGTTACCGGAGGCTCGTCAGCGTGTTTTGGGGGGAAACTGGAGGGGGGGGAATCAATGTGACAGACTGGTTTTCCGAAAACCTTGGAGTTGGCAGAACACTACAGCGCCACTGGCAAATCGTCCCGGGGTCCCCAACATTGACCCAATGGGCAGTGAGGGAAAGGGTATGTCCCGGGCCCTTTTGGGTGGGGGCCCCGCTCGGTGGAAAGGGGCCCTGCTATGACGGCGTTTGTAGCCATTTTTTAATTTTTCCCTGACATTTTTTGCAGGCAGGGACAGTTGCCTGTTTAAAATAAAATGGGCTTGGACATTATATTGTGGGACGCCATGCCATAAGTTTCCAAAAAAGTCGTCTCCCCACCCAAATGACAGCATTTCAAGGGACAGGAGTTTTGAAAGGGCAGCATTCAACCTGTGCTCGTGGAGGTTTTTCCGAGTAGGCCCCCTTTATCCCGCCGTGTTACCGATGGCTGTTTTTTTTTTGGGGAGTGGACGATGATGTGAATTGCTGCATGGGGGAAACAGTTTTTTCTATGGACAACATGAAGGGTTTTCCATGGAGATCCTGTGGGGGGGCCGAAACAGGGTTTGAGACTGGGGTAGGGGCTCGAACAGACCTAAAGATTTAGGGCTGCTGAGGTTGGCCCAATTCCCGGGGGTCTTTGGGGGAAAAAAGCTACGTCTTTGCCCGTACATTTTCCCCCAAATTTTGGTTTTAGTTCCCTGAAAATTTTACCTCTTTTAATTTTTTTTTACAAAGTTTCTTAAAAATACAAATTCATGTAAAGTCTGTAAAAAAAGGACCCCCCGGGGGAAGTCAGGGGGGCGCCAATTTTGCAGTTTTAAGGAACGCCCAACAGGGCCCCAAAATGGAGGCTACGGGAAAGGTCTGCAGCCACCTCTCCCCCCCTCTTGTACCTTGGGGGAAAAAACCCCTTTCCCCGGCTGCTCCCCCCCCTTTTCCGTTTCCCAAAACCATTTTGGGGGTTTGGGCTTTATCACTCCATTCCCCTTCAACACCTTGCTTTTTGGTGGTTGGGCACACCAGCCCAAAAAAACCCCGGCCCTGGTTCCCCCAAACATAAGCGTTCGCGGTGTGCTGCCAAAGGCACTGGCCACCCGCCTTTCAGATTGAAAGAGAAAAGTGTTGCGCACCTGCTACTCCCCCTTTTTTAAAAATTTCAGAATGTCTTGCCTTCCCGTTTTTGCGACCAAAAAATTCTGAGAACAGAAGCAGACATCAGCTGGCCCCTGTAAAACTTCTGACTGCCTGGGAATTTGACAGGGGTTGAACAGACAGATGGTTGAACAGTTTGTGTTCCTGAGGGAGGGGAAGGAATTGAAGTGATGCATTGGGGTGCCATCCAAACAACAAGGGTTAAAATTTTTTCTCCCCAGCAGGGGGGGCACGCCGAGCTCCACCAAAGTGCGCAAAAGGAAACGCTCAGGGGAAAAACTGGGGGATGCTGTTACTAGGGCGGCAGGAAAGAACCCCCACGCCTTCCCCCTGAAACTCCAGGGGGAGACCCCCTTACCACTGACTTCTTTTTTGTAGATTTTTAAAAAAAATCAGAAAAGTTATAAGGCTAAGTGTGGTTATTCGCAGGGAAATGAAGTGAAAACCGAAACACAACGTTACAATCGTGAAAGGCTACTCCCTTTTCTACTTCTTTTTGTTTTGCAACCAATGTATTGTATACGGGGGGAAGCCCGCACACTAAAAATTTAAAATTTTAAAGGAAGGAGCAAACCAATTTAGATAAAAAAAAGGTGGGGGGACTGAGCACCTCAGAGAGTACAAGCACAGTGCTTGAACAAGTAACTGGAGCGTGTGCACTCAAAAAATAAAAAACAAGACTGAAGTGAACACGAAACACAACGTTCCCAACTGTAAAAAAGCTACTCCTTTGTCACTTCTATAGTGTTTGCAAAATGTATTGGTACGGATGGAAGGGGGGCGTCCACAATAGTTAAATGCATGGACCTTAAAGAATTACATGAAGGGAAAAAAAAAGAGTCTGTGAGTGACATGTGTTGCCTACAGAAAGCGTTGCATCCCGAGCAAACTGCAGCGTCACTGCATCTCACACACACACCTTGCGAGCTGTTAAAACCCAACACTGCAGGCAAAAGGAACTTTACACAGCGGTTGGTGCTAGCCTGCCTACAGCACAGTACCTAAATCGCAATCTCTAACTGCCCCAGAGTCACACAGCGGTTCTGTCCCTTACTGATTCACACACAGTGACGTTAAAATGGCGGCGGCGCCTTTTATAGTGATTTGACTCATTTCAGCATCCAATCACAGCCATGCCATTAGTTAACATGACCGCAGCAGTACAGGATTGCCCCCTTCTTAGGATTCCTCATTGGCGACTAAAATCCTTGCCTCGCAAAAAATTTATGGGAACTTCCGATTCCGGTATTCGTAAGCGAAAAAAATCGAAACGAATATCGAAAGACCGATAGAGCTAATATCGGCCGATACCCGAAAATTTGCATATGATCGCTCAACACTAGTCAACACTGCAATATTGACTTGCTGCTTAAAGGCAATCTGTCACCCCCCAAAATACCATATCAGATAAAGTATGGTGAATAGTGGTCCCTAAAAGCTAACGGTGGGTACATATATCATGATACCCCCTTTTTAAATCAAAATACCTTTGTAAAGTTGGTGATTGTGGTGCAATCACTGCAACGGGTCAGGAGGGCGGGTTTTAAAGTCCTCCCCCGCCCCCCGCCCTTTCGTAAATCTGTTGCGTTCCCGCCATCTTGAATACAAGACGGCGTTAGCTTCCCGCAATTGCACAATTCAAAATCCGGGCCCCGCTGCGCATATGCTTTGCCCAACATGGGCAAAGCATAAAAGAGTACGGCATGCGCTGCTTTCCTTGCCCCGGAAAAGCTGTTCCTTGGACGCCTTCCGGGGAAAGGAAATAGCGCAGCGCAGTACTCATTTTATGCTTTGCCCACTTTTGGGGGCAAAGCAAACTGCCAAGCGCTGGGCGGATTTTGATTGCGCAAGTGGGTTTTCACAGATGGCTTTAAACGCAACAGATGACGAGGACGGGGGGACATGAAAACCACTGCCCTCCGGGACCTGACTGCAGTGATTGACACCTACAAATCACCAACTTTCAAAGGTTTTTGCTGAAAACGGGGGTATCATGATATATGATCCCACGTTAGCTTAGTTATGGGACTCATATTAACCATATCTTTATCTGTTGGCTATTTTGGGGTGACCGATTCCTTTAACACATTCTTAAGGGTATGCCCACTAACGGTTCCTGCTACCATTTATGAGCAGTAGCGATCCGTTAGCGACTTAGCTGTTAAGATTCCAAACAACCTCATCAGCGATCGTGATTCCAACACATCCATCGTGATTGTAATAACACCTCTGCGGTCTTTGGGAAAACCTAGTCCCACCTGCGATGCTGGTGAAGTCTTCAAAAAAGGGTGTCCACTCAGCGATTCAGGCTCACCAGCGGGGACACCAACGACCAAAAACGGCTCAGAACGTTCATTAGCGTCAACGAAATCTCAGCAGGGGCCAATCGCTGCTAATGTCAACACAGTTAAGTCGCAACGAATCCTACTGCGTCAAAATGGTGCGCGTATGACTCGTTACGATTCGCTTACGATTTTGCTTAGTGTGGGCATACCTTTAAAATTCAATTTAAGCTTTTGTTAAATCAATGTTTTTCAATTATATTTTTGTCTGTATAAAAACATCTGTCAAACACCATAAAAACAAAGGGGAGCAGATATGTGAAAATATAATATTGTTTTTCATTCTCAAAACTTTTGGCCAGACTGTATATATACACCACAGAGGAAAGCTGACAGATCCTCTATATACTCATAAAACAGGAGAGTAAGTCCACTTTATACTACACCAAACAGGGAGCTGACAGATCCTCTATATATACAACCCACACGGAGAGCTGACAGAATCCTCTATTCTGCACCACACAGGAGAGCTGCAGATCCTCTATATACCATACACAGAGAGTGACAGATCCTCTTATACTGCACCACAAGGGAGCTGACAGACCTCTAATACTGCACCACACAGGAGACTGAACGACCTAATAAATCAACAGGAAGCTGACAGATCCTCTTTAAAAACTAATCACACAGGAGAGCTGACAGTCCTTATTAATAAACATCACACAGGAAGCTGACAGATCCTCTATATATGCACCACACGGAGAGTGACGATCCTCTATATACTGCACCAAACAGGAGAGCTGCAGATCCCTTATACTACACCCCACAGGGGGAGCTGAAGATCCTCTATATCAAAATCACACAGGAAGCGGGCAATCCTCTAAATTACATCACCAGGAGAGCTGACAGATCCTCTATATCCTACATCCACAGGAGAGCTGACAGATCCTCTAATACTACACCACCAGGAGAGCTGACGTCCTCTATATACTACACCACAAGGGGAAAAAGACAAAACCTCTATTATGTAAAACCGGTATTGTCTGTACTTTGTTTTTCCCAGCGTTTCTCTGCATGTTTTTTGCATTAACCCTTTTGCTCCTTTCCCCCTAACCAGCTGGGATACTTTTTGTCTGTTCCCCTTATATGCTGCCATTCCCGGTTTGGTGCGTACCCGACTTGCGTGAGGGCTCCGCGCTTTCTGCCGCCCCATGTGCGGTTCCTGACTTGCTGTGAAAGCCGTCCTGCTTGCAAAGTCCTCTGCATGGGGGCATGACTTACTGCGGGTTGGCAGCGCCATTTTTGGGTTCCCTCTGGTTGTGCTGTCTGGCTCTGCATAGGGGGCGCGGCCCACACCTGTCCTGCTTTTTGTGGTTTTGGGTTTTACTAGAATTACTGCTCCGCCTATCGCTGTGAAGCAGCTATAATAAAGTTCCCCACCTAGGGGCGTTGCCAAGTTTTCAAATTAACCCACACTGAATCCCTGAACCTTGCCGTATGTGGTTGTGTGTTCACTCCGCTCGAAGTTGATCACTCTGAAGAGGATTCCCTGTTCCTGCTGTGTTTGTTCCCTGATCCTGGATAAACCGGTACCTGAATGTCTGAATTGTGTTTGTTTTCCGCCCTTGCGGGGGGCTGATTACCCAGAGCCGTTCCTGAGGCTGTTTCCGGCCTTGTTCCTGCTGTGTCTAATTACCTAAACCCCGATCTATCGCATCCTGTACCGGGACTGTCTGAACTGTGTCCTTTGTGTTATGTTCCTGAAATCCTGCTGTGTCCAGAAACCCTGTGCCAGTGACTGTGAATCCTTGCTATATAACCTGAGTTCATCTTGGAAGAAGGAGTCCGGTGTGTGCTGAGTTTCTGTTACTCTGTGCTCACCTCTGTGCAATCCCCGGCCAGCTCCCGTTGAGCCTGGCGGGGCTTGCACCAGACCGCTGGGGTTCCTTTTCAGGTCGCTGCCAGATGTCCGGATCCTATGCCTGATGACCATGGCCTGATGTCCGATGTCCGACGACCACTTCCAGATGTCCGGATCCTATCCTTCCTGCTGTGTCCGGATCCTGCCGATCATTGCCAGATGTCCGGAGCCTGCTGAGCGGTGCCAGATGTCCGAGTCCGATGCCTGTGTTCCAGTCCGTGTTCCTGTGATTCAATCCATGTTCCTGTCCGTGTTCCTGACTCCCCTGAGACCCAATCCGTGTCCTGAGTTCTTGTCCGTGTTCCTGACTCCTGAGATCCAATCCAGTTCCTGGTCTGTGTTCCTGACTCCCGAGATCCAATCCGTGTCCCGGTTGTTCCTGTGCAGTCTAACTCTGTTTCAGCCATCAGCTCCTGATTTCCAGTTACCTGCCTTTTACCTGTCGGCTTGCCTGTCTGCCATCCGTCTGCAGTTCCATCCAGAGGCTCGGGACGTCATCTTGCAGAGATCCCCGGCTCTTGCCTGCTCCCTAGGAGCGATCAATCTGCCATCCGACTGCAGCTCCATCCGGAAGTTCGGACATCATCTGCAGAGATCCCCGCTCTGCCTGCTCACCTGGGAGCGATCATCTGCCATCCGACTGCAGCCTACATGGAGGCTCCACCATATCAGGTCGTATGTACCTGCCTGTTAGAGACTGCCTGGTCACTTGCGTGACAACCTGCCTGTCTAGAGACTGCCTGGTCACTAGCCGTGACAACCTGCCTGTCCCAGAGACTGCCCTGGTCACTAGCCGTGACAACCTCCTGTCCCAGACTGCCTGGTCCACTTGCCGTGACAACCTCCTGTCCCAAGACTGCCCCTGGTCACTAGCCGTGACAACCTGCCTGTCCCAGAGATTGCCTGGTCACTTGCCGTGACAAACCTGCCTGTCCCAGAGACTGCCCTGGTCACTAGCCGTGACAACCTGCCTGTCCAGAGACTGCTGGTCACTTGCCGTGACAACCTGCCTGTCCAGAGACTTGCCTTGGTCACTTGCCGTGACACCTGCCTGTCCTGCCGGTTCCTCCTTGGTCTACCCTGTGATGACGTCTGTCCTGGGTCGGTGTCTGATGTTCTCCTGCTGAGCCTGTGCTACGCCTGAGGCCTGAGAGAGAGGCCGTCCTAGTAGCCCGTGCCAGATGACCCTGGACTCATCAACCCGTGATAGACCCGCCATCGTCTGACGTTCGTCCTGGGCGGTGTCTGATGTTCTCCTGCTGAGCCTGTGCTACGCCCGAGCCTGAGAGTGGGCCATACTAGTAGCCCGTCCAATGATCCTGGACTTCATCAACCCTGATGACCCCGCATTGTCTGAAGTCTGTCTGAGGTCGGTGTCTGATGTTCTCCTGCTGAGCCCTGTGCTACGCTTAAGGTCTGAGAGAGAGGCCGTCCAAGTATGCCTGTGCCAGATAACCTTGACTGCATCTACCCGTGATGTCCCTCCAGCACTCGTCTGTGATCCTGGTTGTGTACCCTTCTCTGATGTGCGGAATCGGGAGCCCGGTCTTATGTTCTGTTTATGTACTTTGTTTCTTTAAGTAAACTTTATGTTTCTTCTTACCTGAAGTTGTGCGGTGTTGTCTATCCTGCAGGTCGCCACCTTGCCACATGCTCAGCTGCCACGGATCCGGTCGCTGCCCTTCCCTAGTCCGGGCAGGCCCGGGTCCTCCCTCCGTGGTCCAGGGTCCACATTCCTTACCATCTGGGACCCATGCCTCACTCGTCGTGGACTGGCGGCGTGGGAGCATTGCTAGCTAGGCAAGCTATGCCATGTCCCGACGCCCCACACCCGTGGGAAGCGCTTCAGAAAGCTCTGGCCATGGACTCCGCTGAGCATGTGCGTCTGCAGGACTTTCTCCAAGCCCACCTGATGTGCGAACTAGACTACTTGGTCCCCACAGGGTAATGACTAGATGGCTCGATTCCCGCTTGGTCAGCGGTTCGGACTTTTCGAGCTATAAACTCTGCTGCCAAATTGTGAACTATGGGACTTACCGCCAAACCCAAGTGAATTTTTCTGGGGAATTTTTTTTACTTGGGTCTTCAGAAGAGGGGCCTGAGGAGGGGGATACTGTAACGCTGGTATTGTCTGTACTTTGTTTTCCAGCTTTACTCTGCATGTTTTTTGCATTAACCCTTTTGCTCCTTTCCCCCTAACCAGCTGGGATACTGTTTCTGTTACCTATATGGATGCTGCTAGTTCCCGGCTCTGCTGCTACCCGTACTTGCGTGAGTGCTCGCTGCTTTGCATGACCGCCCGCATGTGCGGTTCCTGACTTGCTGTGAAAGCCGTCCGTAGCTTGCAAAGTCCTCTGCGTGGTGCATGACTTACTGCGTGGTTGGCAGCAGCCATTTTTGGGGTTCCCTCTGTGTTGTGCTGTCTGGCTCTGCATAGGGGCGGCGGCCCACACCGTCCTGCTTTTTTGTGGATTGGGTTTTACTAGAATTACTGCTCCAGCCTATCGCTGTGAAGCAGCTCATAATAAAGTTCCCCAGCCCTATGTGGGCATTGCCGAGCTTCACATTGAATCCACACTGAATCCCTGAACCTAGCCGTATGTGGTTGTGTGTTCAGCTCCTGCTCTGAAGTTGATCAGCTCTGGAGAGCTGATTCCCTGTTCCTGCTGTGTCTTGTTCCCTGATCCTGGATCAAACCCGGTACCTAAATGTCTGAATTGTGTTTTGTGTTTTCCCCCTATGCTGGGGCTGATTACCCAGATCGCCGTTCCTGGAGGCTGTTAATCCAGCCTGTTCCTGCTGTGTCTAATTACCTGAACCCCTGATCTTGGATCGCATCCTGTACCTGACTGTCTGAACTGTGTCCTTGTGTTATGTTCCTGAAATCCTGCTGTGTCCAGAACCCTGTTGCCAGTGACTGGGAATCCTTGCTATATAACCGAGTTCATCTTGGAAGAAGGAGTCCGGTGTGTGCTGATTTCTGTTACTCTGTGCTCACCTCTGTGCAATCCCCGCCAGCTCCCGTTGAGCCTGGCGGGGCTTTGCACCAGACCGCTGGGTTCCTTTTCAGTCGCTGCCAGATGTCCGGATCCTATGCCTGATGACCATGGCCTATGTCCGATGTCCGACGACCCACTTCCAGATGCCCGGATCCTATCCTTCCTGCTGATGTCCGGATCCTGCCGATCATTGCCAGATGTCCGGAGCCTGCTGATCGGTGCCAGATGTCCGGAGTCCGAGGCCTGTGTTCCAGTCCGTGTTCCTGTGTTTCAATCCATGTTCCTGTCCGTGTTCCTGACTCCCTGAGACCCAACCGTGTTCCTGATGTTCTTGTCCGGTTCCTGACTCCCTGAGATCCCAATCCATGTTCCTGTCTGTGTTCCTGACTCCCTGAGATCCAATCCGTGTCCCGGTTGTTCCTGTGCAGTTAAACTCTGTTTCAGCCATCACTCCTGATTCCAGTTACCTGCCTGTTACCTGTCGGCTTGCCTGTCTGCCATCCGTCTGCAGTTCCATCCAGAGGCTCGGACTCATCTGCAGAATCCCCCGGGGTCTTGCCTGCTCACCTAGGAGCGATCATCTGCCATCCGACTGCAGCTCCATCCGGAAGTTCGGACATCATCTGCAAGACCCCGGCTCTTGCCTGCTCACCTGGGAGCGATCATCTGCCATCCGACTGCAGCCTACATGGAGGCTCCACCATATCAGGTCGTATGTACTGCCTGTCTAGAGACTGCCTGGTCACTTGCGTGACAACCTGCCTGTCTAGAGACTGCCCTGGTCACTAGCCGTGACAACCTGCCTGTCCCCGAGACTGCCCTGGTCACTAGCCGTGACAACCTGCCTGTCCCAGACTGCCTGGTCACTTGCCGTGACAACCTCCTGTCCCAGAGACTGCCCTGGTCACTAGCCGTGACAACCTGCCTGTCCCAGAGATTGCCTGGTCACTTGCCGTGACAACCTGCCTGTCCCAGAACTGCCCTGGTCACTACGTGACAACCTGCCTGTCCCAGAGACTGCCTGGTCACTTGCCGTGACAACCTGCCTGTCCCAGAGACTGCCTTGGTCACTTGCCGTGACAACCTCCTGTCCTGCCGGTTCCTCCTTGGTCTACCCTGTGATGACGTCGTCCTGGGTCGGTGTCTGATGTTCTCCTGCTGATGCCTTGCTACGCCTGAGGCCTGAGAGAGAGGCCGTCCTAGTATGCCCGTGCCAGATGACCCTGGACTTCATCAACCCGTGAGACCCCCGCCATCGTCTGACGTTCGTCCTGGGCCGGTGTCTGATGTTCTCCTGCTGAGCCTGTGCTACGCCCGAGGCCTGAGAGTGAGGCCATACTAGTATGCCCGTGCCAGATGATCCTGGACTTCATCAACCCGTGATGACCCCGCCATCGTCTGAAGTCTGTCTGAGTCGGTGTCTGATGTTCTCCTGCGAGCCTGTGCTACGCTTAAGGTCTGGAGAGAGGCCGTCCCCAAATATGCCTGTGCCAGATAACCTTGGACTGCATCTACCCGTGATGTCCTCCGCACTCGTCTGTGATCCTGAGTTGTGTACCCTTTCTCTGATGTGCGGAATCGGGGGCCCGTCTTATGTTCTGTTATTTACTTTGTTTCTTTAAGTAAACTTTATGTTTCTTCTTACCTGAAGTTGTGCGGTGTTGTCTAGTCCTGCAGGTCGCCACCTGCCCACATGCTCACTGCCACGGATCCCGGTCGCTGCCCTTCCTATCCGGGCAGCCCGGTCTCCCCTCCGTGGTCCAGTGGGTCCACATTCTCTACCATCTGGGACCCATGCCTCACGTCGTCTGGGGCTGGCGGCGTGGGAGCATTGGCTAGCTAGGCAAGCTATGCCATGTCCCGACGCCCCACAGCCGTGGGAAGCGCTTCATATACTACACCACACAGGAGAGCTGACACATCCTCTATATACTGTACCACACAGGAGAGCCGACAGATCCTCTATATACTACACCACACAGGAGAGCTGACAGATCCTCTATATACTACACCACACAGGAGAGCTGACAGATCCTCTATATACTGTACCACACAGGAGAGCCGACAGATCCTCTATATACTACACCACACAGGAGAGCTGACAGATCCTCTATATACTACACCACACAGGAGAGCTGACAGATCCTCTATATACTGCACCACACAGGAGAGCTGACAGATCCTCTATATACTGCACCACACAGGAGAGCTGACAGATCCTCTATATACTACATCACACAGGAGAGCTGACAGATCCTCTATATACTGCACCACACAGGAGAGCTGACAGATCCTCTATATACTACACCACACAGGAGAGCTGACAGATCCTCTATATACTACACCACACAGGAGAGCTGACAGATCCTCTATATACTACACCACACAGGAGAGCTGACAGATCCTCTATATGCTACACCACACAGGAGAGCTGACAGATCCTCTATATAATAAACCACACAGGAGAGTGGACAGATCCTCTATATACTACACCACACAGGAGAGCTGACAGATCCTCTATATACTACACCACACAGGAGAGCTGACAGATCCTCTATATACTACATCACACAGGAGAGCTGACAGATCCTCTATATAATAAACCACACAGGAGAGCTGACAGATCCTCTATATACTACACCACACAGGAGAGCTGACAGATCCTCTATATACTACACCACACAGGAGAGCTGACAGATCCTCTATATACTACACCACACAGGACAGCTGACAGATCCTCTATATACTACACCACACAGGAGAGCCGACAGATCCTCTATATACTACTCCACACAGGAGAGCGGACAGATCCTCTGTATACTACACCACACAGGAGAGCTGACAGATCCTCTATATACTACACCACACAGGAGAGCTGACAGATTCTCTATATACTACACCACACAGGAGAGCTAACAGATCCTCTATATACTACACCACACAGGAGAACTGACAGATCCTCTATATACTACACCACACAGAAGAGCTGACAGATCCTCTATATACTACACCACACAGGTGAGCCGACAGATCCTCTATATACTACACCACACAGGAGAGCTGACAGATCCTCTATATACTACACCACACAGGAGAGCTGACAGATCCTCTATATACTACACCACACAGGACAGCTGACAGATCCTCTATATACTACACCACACAGGACAGCTGACAGATAATCTATATACTTTATTCTAGGGCCCCTTCCCCCACTGAGTCACCTCAATTTTCCTGTGGACCCCCTCCCCCACTGTGTCACCCTATATTCTAGGGCCCCCTCCCCCACTGTCACCCTATATCTAGGACCCCCTCCCCCACTGTGTCACCTCTATTTTCCTGTGGGCCCCCTCCCCCACTGTGTCACCCTATATTCTGTGGGCCCCCTCCCTCACTGTGTCACCTCTATTTTCGTGTGGGCCCCCTCCCACACTGCGTCACCTATTTTCCTGTGGGCCCCCTCTCCCACTGTGTCACCCTATATTCTAGGGCCCCCTCCCCCACTGTCACCCTATATTCTGTGGGCCCCCTCCCTCACTGTCACCTTTATTTTCCTGTGGGCCCCCTCCACTGTGTCACCCTATATTCTGTGGGCCCCCTCCCTCACTTTGTCACCTCTTTTCCTGTGGGCCCCCTCCTCCACTGCGTCACCCTATATTCTAGAGGCCCCTCCCCCACTGTGTCACCTCTACTTTCCTGTGGGCCCCCTCCCCCACTGTATCACCCTATATTCTGTGGGCCCCTCCCCCACTGTGTCACCTCTATTTTCCTGTGGGCCTGCTCAGAGGGGGAAAAGGGGACCCACAGTATAATAGAGGTGGCTGACATAATGGGGGAGGGGGCCCACAGGAAGTTAGAATATAACTGTGGGCCCCCTCCCCTGTCACCTTTAGGTTGCATGGGGGCCCCCTCCCCTAACTGCCTCACTGGCTGGAGAACAAGTCAGGCTGCAGGCTCATTGCACATTTTCTTACTTACAGTCACACTGCAGCCATCAGACTCCCTCTGCTCCTCGGTACAATACATGGCTGTGCGGCTTTAGCAGGACTTTGACGAATCACAGCACAGATCATTGCCTGAGCTGTGCTGTGAGGACACACAAAGAAAACTAACGCTGATTGGCTGAATTGCAGCCAATCAGCGTTGCCATTGCTGTGCAGGGCTTTGTGTAAGAGGAGCTGAGAGATGCTGCACAGCAAACAGGAGACAGCAGGTCAGCTGTTGTGTGTGTGTCTCCTCTCAAACTCAGCCTCACGGTCAGATGTGCCTCTGACTGTGCTGGCTGCAGTGAGGGTCGGCACACACAGCTCTCCGGGCAGATAGAAGCCGGCAGCGGCGGCAGGTGATGTGAAGGAGCTGCTCCTGCACTTCACATCACTTGTACAGCAGCCGCTGCCGGCGGCTATACAAGAAAGTGCGCACCGCTCTGCGCACGCTATTAGCAAGTAGGGCAGGCACCAATAAAGGTGGCAGGGGCTGGGGGCCCGGGCCCACCGGAGGATTGTCCGGTGTCTCGGTGCCCCAGTCCGACCCTGATTGAAGGCATCAAAACTATGAATTAACACATGTGGAATTATACATTACACTTTACAAAAAAGTGTGAAACAACTGAAAATATGTCTTATATTCTAGGTTTTTCAAAGTAGCCACCTTTTGATTTGATTACTGCTTTGCACGCAGAAAAGGTGAACGGATGAAATCTACATGCCTGGTTCCCACCGTGAAGCATGGAGGAGGAGGAGGTGTGATGGTGTGGGGGTGCTTTGCTGGAGACACTTGGGGATTTATTCAAAATTTAAGCGGTGAGCGGTCCAGCTCACCCCAAGCCATCTCGATTGGGTTCAGGTCTGGTGACTGTGGAGGCCAGGTCATCTGGCGTAGCACCCCAACACTCTCCTTCTTGGTCAAATATCCCTTACACAGCCTGGAGGTGTGTTTGGGGTCATTGTCCTGTTGAAAAATAAATGATGGTCCAACTAAACGCAAACCGAATGGAATAGCATGCTGCTGCAAGATGCTGTGGTAGCCATGCTGGTTCAGTATGCCTTCAATTTGAATAAATCCCCAACAGTGTCACCAGCAAAGCACCCCCACACATCACACCACCTCCTCCATGCTTCACGGTGGGAACCAGGCATGTAGAATCCATCCATTCACCTTTTCTGCGTGCAAAGCAGTAATCAAAGCAAAAGGTGGCTACTTTGAAGAACCTAGAATATAAGACATATTTTCAGTTGTTTCACACTTTTTTGTAAAGTGTAATGTATAATTCCACATGTGTTAATTCATAGTTTTGATGCCTTCAGTGTGATTCTACAATTTTCATAGCCATGAAAATACAGAAAAATCTTTGAATGAGAAGGTGTGTCCAAACTTTTGGTCTGCACTGTATATACAGTTAGGTCCATATATATTTGGACAGAGACAACATTTATCTAATTTTGGTTCTAGACATTACCACAATGAATTTTAAACAAAACAATTCAAATGCAGTTGAAGTTCAGACTTTCAGCTTTCATTTGAGGGTATCCACATTAAAATTGGACGAAGGGTTTAGGAGTTTCAGCTCCTTAACATGTGATACCCTGTTTTTAAAGGGACCAAAAGTAATTGGACAATTGACTCCAAGGCTATTTCATGGACAGATGTGGGCAATCCCTTCATTATGTCATTCTCAATTAAGCAGATAAAAGGACTGGAGTTGATTTGAGGTGTGGTGTTTGCATTTGGAAGGTTTTGCTGTGAAGGAAACATGCGGTCAAAGGAGCTCTCCATGCAAGTGAAACAAGCCATCCTTAAGCTGCAAAAACAGAAAAAATCCTTCCGAGAAATTGCTACAACATTAGGAGTGGCAAAATCTACAGTTTGGTACATCCTGAGAAAGAAAGAAAGCACTGGTGAACTCATCAATGCAAAAAGACCTGGGCGCCCACGGAAGACAACAGTGGTGGATGATCGCAGATTAATCTCCATGGTGAAGAGAAACCCCTTCACAACAGCCAACTAAATGAACACCACTCTCCAGGAGGTAGGCGTATCAATATCCAAATCTGCCATAAAGAGAAGACTGCATGAAAGTAAATACAGAAGGTTCACTGCACGGTGCAAGCCACTCATAAGCATCAAGAATAAAAAGGCTAGACAGGACTTTGCTAAAAAACATCTAAAAAAGCCAGCACAGTTCTGGAAAAACATTCTTTTGACAGATGAAACCAAGATCAACCTCTACCAGAATGATGGAAAGAGAAAAGTATGGAGAAGGCGTGGTACAGCTCATGATCCAAAGCATACCACATCATCTGTAAAACACGGCGGAGGCAGTGTGATGGCTTGGGCATGCATGACTGCCAGTGCACTGGGTCACTAGTGTTTATTGATGATGTGACACAGGACAGAAGCAGCCAAATGAATTCTGAGGTATTCAGAGCAATACTGTGTGCTCAGATCCAGCCAAATGCAGCCAAACTGATTGGTCGTCGTTTCATACTACAGATGGACAATGACCCAAAACATAAAGCCAAAGCAACCCAGGAGTTTATTAAAGCAAAGAAGTGGAATATTCTTGAATGGCCAAGTCAGTCACCTGATCTCAACCCAATTGAGCATGCATTTCACTTGTTGAAGACTAAACTTCAGACAGAAAAGCCCACAAACAAACAGCAACTGAAAACCACCGCAGTGAAGTCCTGGCAGAGCATCAAAAAGGAGGAAACACAGCGTCTGGTGATGTCCATGAGTTCAAGACTTCAGGCAGTCATTGCCAACAAAGGGTTTTCAACCAAGTACTAGAAATGATCATTTTATTTACAATTATTTAATCTGTCCAATTACTTTGGTCCCTTTAAAAACAGGGTGGCACATGTTAAGGAGCTGAAACTCCTAAACCCTTCATCCAATTTTAATGTGGATACCCTCAAATGAAAGCTGAAAGTCTGAACTTCAACTGCATCTGAATTGTTTTGTTTAAAATTCATTGTGGTAATGTCTAGAACCAAAATTAGATAAATGTTGTCTCTGTCCAAATATATATGGACCTAACTGTACATACACTATGTTCCAAATTATTATGCAAATCGGTTTTAAGTGTCATAGCGTTTTTTGTTTTTTTTTGTTAATGAAACTCATTGATGGTATTGTATCTCAGGGTTCTTTGGATAACTGAAATCAATCTCAGATACCTGTGATAATTAGTTTGGCATGTGAGCCCAATAAAAGGAAAACTGGATGTTCCACACTATTAAGCAGGCCAGAGTTTTCAAGTAATATGGGAAAGTAAAAGGATCTCTCTGCTGCTGAAAAGCATCAAATAGTGCAATGCCTTGGTCAAGGGATGAAAACATTAGATATTTCCCGAAAACTTAAGCTTGATCATCGTACTGTTAAGAGTGTAGCCTTTCCGGGGGGTTTAGCTCTAGGATCGCTGTCTGGGTAGACAGAATGGCACGGAAACAGTTCATTCAGACAGCAGTTTGGTGAAAACTGGCCGCAACCAGTTTTATTAAAGTCCACAGCACACAGATAAAAACAAATCATAAACAGAAAACCTGGGCTTGTCTAGCCACTAAATTACACTTAGATAGATGGCCCTCTCTATCCGGGACCCAGACTCTACCAGTCTGTGCCCAAAACAACACATATGATATATGTTACCAGTATGGAGTTTCACAGACACTCCTCTTTATGTCCGAAGGCAACTCCAATGTCCAGACTTGAGAGAGGTCACCTCCTATTCAGTCGCTATTCGCACGGATTCTCACTGCGACTACTCCTGTGTCCGGGGTACTTCCTGCACCCAGACTGAGATAGCTCACACTCTTAGAGACTGCTTCCTTGTGCCAGGACACCTCCCTGTGTCCGGGCTAAAGACAGCTCCCACACTCTTGGAGACACCTTCTGTGTCTGGACCCCTTGTCCAGACTGAATGAGCTCTCTGACTGTGCTCCCAAGCACCTACTTCTGGCTTCCTAATCAATACCTGAGTGGCCACAGGTTTGAGCTGCAAACGTGTACTTGAATGGATGGTGTAATGACCTTTCTCCACCACTAGTTTTACAAAGGCACACATTTCCCTCATACAAGTCAGCAAAGTACCTGTGAAATGTACACCCCATTCAATACATACGCTCTCACTGTCTCACATATCCCCTCCCTCTTCTCCAGACCGGAGGGCTGGTCATCCAGACCGGAGGGCTGGTCAACAACCCAAAAGAGACAGTGAACTCCGAACACTGCCTCAGCACTATACTTCTATATAGGTCAGGACACTTGGTTCCGGTGAACCACCATACTCGTCTCCCAAGATCACCTGCAAAGGAATTTCATCTTTATCACGGTCATTACCATTATCAGTATCATCACTATTATGATTAGCATCATCATCATTATGATCATCATCATCATTATCATCATCATCATGATCATCACATAAGTTTAAGCTTGTAGGGTTGAACACATAATATATCCAATCACCTCAACCCACAGTTCACACAGAGACCATGTACTTGTCCCTTGCTCTGTTCAGCCCCGGAATATTAGTCAATGACATTCGCTCATTCCTTAGGGACCTACCGTCTGTCATTGTCACAGACTTCGTCCAGTCACATTTCTGGGACGTAACCTTGTCAGGTCTCCCCTTCGCTCCCAGTGGTCAATCGTAACCTTGTCAGGTCTTGCCTGGGTATCTAAGGTCCGGTTAGACTCCGTACTGTCCTGTACTCTATCGGGTCGTCTGTGTGGGCCTCTCAAACCTGAGTTACTGGAGGTCTCACTACCTCTAAACCCACGCCCACTACCCTCAGGACGTCTTGAAAGGTCCCTAACTTCAGCCTTAGCTGTTCTGTTATTTAGGGGGCCCTTTCTCTGTCGGGTCTCACTATTCTTAGACGGCTGCCATCTTCTGCTGCTCAGATGATGCTGTCTATCTACTCGCTGTCTAGCGAGATTCAATTGTTCTACCTCTCGCAGGTAGGTCACACGGTACGCCACCAGCATGCGCACATATTCCAGACTTTCTTCTGTTCCTATAGCGTAGAATGACACCATGCCGTCTTCATCTGGTATCCAGTCCCGACGATCACGTGGACTGCTTACTTTCACCACACCAGACTTCTTCACCATTATCTGCATGGCTCGGCCATTTCTCCCGATCAGCTTTCTCACCAGAACATGAGGCACCCGGATGACCTCTTCCTGTAGACTGTGAGCTTTTCTCATAAGCTTTAGTTGTCTAACGGTTTGTTCTGTCTTCAACCGGAGAAACCGCTTTGTGCGAATACATCGCCAGTGCATGTCACTTAGGATTGCCACCCTCTTCACTGTAACTTCAGTCGTGGACAAGACCACCAGCTGTTTAGCTCCTGAGGTCGAGTACACCTTACAGGCTCCCACGGCCTTCCTAAACGCTTCATGTACAGACTCACGGGTGCATTCTTCTCTCAAGTCCTCGGGTACATCTACGAGGCACTTGTACCGACACGTTTCTGTCTCACCAGTGGTTTCCAGACGACCAATCAGCTCAGGGTTCAGGGACAACTGACTTTCAGCTTCTTCCCCCTTTACACTTCTTCTGAGCTGACTCACAGCTACAATTTCGTGAATTTCCGTCCGGACCACTTCCATTTCATATTTATCTTCCGTTACCACACTCTTAGCTCTCCTCAGGTCTATCTTCTGGCCAAAGGGAGCGAGTGCAACGTGTTTGCCCTTTTCTTTCTCCAAGGAGGCCTTGTTCACCGAGTGACACTGTATCAGGCGACTTTTAAGCGCGAGAACTTCTTCCTCTAGTTCCGCCATTCGCCTCTCAGCTGCCCGTCTCTGAAGCTTCTCTTGCGTCCAGTGGGCTTGTAACCACTCCTTGAGCTCCTTGATCTCGGCTCCGACATCCACCGAATCATCCGAACTCACAGCACTCGAGGAAGTATCTGCGTTACACCTCTCATTTCCAGTGGCCAACTCCTGGCCCTGGTCTGTAGCTTCTCTGAGGGACTCCTCCATCTTTTCCCGCTCAGCTTCCATCTGTCTGAGCTTTTCCTTAAGGCGCATCTCCGCCTTCTGGAGAGTATCACAGGACATCTGTAGCTCCTTCACCTGAGCTTCCAGACCTAGGGTCTTTCTGCGCAGATCACCATTTTCATCACGGGTGTCCTGCAGAGTGGTCTCAACCACCTGGCGCATTTGCTCTGCATCCATCTTATCCTCTTCTAGTTTTTCTTTGACCCTGAGGAGATCCACATACTCTTTCTTCATCTGTTGCAGTTCCCTACTGCGTTCATCACACTCCTTCTTGGAGTCACACAGCTCCTGGTTGAGCTGTTCGCGCAGTCGTTCTAGGATTTGTTTACTTCCAGAAACTCCATCCTGCAGCGCCTCCTTCTCACGCTTCAACTGCAAAACCTCTTCCTTGATTTTGCGGCGGTCCTCTTTAATGGCAAAGAACATATTCTGCCACAGGATAACTTCCTCGTTGCCTCCTTTTAGATCTCGCTGGTCTGAGGACACGTCCTCCAGGTTTTCACATAATTGCAGCATGTCACTCTGATACTGCAGCCGAATAGTTTCCAGCTCTTGGCCCTGACTGGCCTTCTCCTCTTCTACCTCTAAAGGAGAATCCACACTTGAAGCATAGGCAGACAGTACTACATTCTCTTCATTTCCATTTTCAGCGAGTACTACCGGAACAACCTTTTTGTGGCCCTTGCGCCGTCTACGACGAGAGGAGGACTCTCTTCCCTCGTCTAGCCTCTCCTGACTGAACTCACTTTTACTTTCATAGTGTCCCAGTCAGCTACAGGGTCTGTGTCACTCCCCATGGTGTTGTGGACTAACAGGTCACCTCCCACTTTGACGTCACCCCCTTCTACTGGAGCTACCCCGTTATCAACGGTCACATTGTCATTTTTAGGAGGTCCCAGCCCACCACCATAACAATTTTCATTTTTCCACACTCTACACTCTTGTGAAAATCCGCCCCTTTTTTAGACTCCGCCCCCTTTTTAACAACCACACCGGCAGGGTAATTTTTACACAAAAAATCAGCAGCAGTCTTAGGACTCAGTTCACAACATCTCTTACCACCTCCCCGGGCACTCTGTGACAACACTGGCACCCCCGGAGAGTCCATAGAATGGTCCACTGCCGCCATTCCATACGGTGCCCATGGTTCCCGCACCATGTCCAGTTGCATGTCCAGTAGACATTTCTCAAATATGCGGTCCGACTTGTCAGACCCATTCGCTGCTCCGTTCACAGCCATCGCGGAGCACTGTTCACACCAGAACTTCACCGCTTTCCCTTGAAAAAATCTTCGTGGCCCCGCCGAGCCACAGCAAACTGGATTTGAGTGCGACGACAATCTTCACAACCCCGCCGAGTTGCAGCAAGATGCCTTCGTGACCCCACTGAGTCACAGCAAGATGCCTTCGTGACCCCACTGAGTCACAGCAAGATGCTTGTATCCACACTCGTCTTCCATGCTGTCAGACTTCTCTGTCTCAACAACGGCAGTCTTCACTCAAGACATACACACTCTACAGTCTTTTCCACAGAAAAATTCAGCTCTGCTGTGCAGACACACTTTTTTTTTTTTTTCTTTGCAAAGTCTATTAGGGCTCCTGTCTCTTTAAGACTGCTCCAAACAGACGTTTCTGCTGACACACACTTTTTTTTTTTTCTGTTGCTATTTCAATAGACTTCACCTTTAATGCTGTCTCTCGCCACTGTGCTGCATGCACACTCCAGCACTAACTGTACCAGGCCCTGCGCTGCCCGCATTCTCCACCAATTGTAGCCTTTCCGGGGGTTTAGCTCTAGGATCGCTGTCTGGGTAGACAGAATGGCACGGAAACAGTTCATTCAGACAGCAGTTTGGTGAAAACTGGCCGCAACCAGTTTTATTAAAGTCCACA
This sequence comes from Oophaga sylvatica, assembly GCA_033576555.1. Taxonomy (NCBI): domain Eukaryota; kingdom Metazoa; phylum Chordata; class Amphibia; order Anura; family Dendrobatidae; genus Oophaga; species Oophaga sylvatica. The sequence goes on along the minus strand of JARQOD010000002.1, from coordinate 332,797,710 downwards.
GCACACAGATAAAAACAAATCATAAACAGAAAACCTGGGCTTGTCTAGCCACTAAATTACACTTAGATAGATGGCCCTCTCTATCCGGGACCCAGACTCTACCAGTCTGTGCCCAAAACAACACATATGATATATGTTACCAGTATGGAGTTTCACAGACACTCCTCTTTATGTCCGAAGGCAACTCCAATGTCCAGACTTGAGAGAGGTCACCTCCTATTCAGTCGCTATTCGCACGGATTCTCACTGCGACTACTCCTGTGTCCGGGGTACTTCCTGCACCCAGACTGAGATAGCTCACACTCTTAGAGACTGCTTCCTTGTGCCAGGACACCTCCCTGTGTCCGGCTAAAGACAGCTCCCACACTCTTGGAGACACCTTCTGTGTCTGGACCCCTTGTCCAGACTGAATGAGCTCTCTGACTGTGCTCCCAAGCACCTACTTCTGGCTTCCTAATCAATACCTGAGTGGCCACAGGTTTGAGCTGCAAACGTGTACTTGAATGGATGGTGTAATGACCTTTCTCCACCACTAGTTTTACAAAGGCACACATTTCCCTCATACAAGTCAGCAAAGTACCTGTGAAATGTACACCCCATTCAATACATACGCTCTCACTGTCTCACAAGAGATTTGTGGCTGATTCTGAGCACAGATGTGTTTGTGCTGTTAAAGACAGAATGAGGAAGTTTTCTGCCAGGCAAGTTCATCGGATTGAGAGAGCAGCTGCTACAAAGCCATTACAAACCAGCAAACAGATATTTGAAGCTGCTGGAGCCTCTGGAGTCCCTCAAACCTCAAGGTGTAGGATCCTTCTAAGGCTTGCTGTGGTGCATAAACCTACTATTCGGCCACACTTTAGTGCTCACAAGCAGAAATGGTTGCAGTGGGCCCAGACATACATGAAGACAGTCTTATTTACTGATGAGTGTTGAGCAACCCTGGATGGTCCAGATGGATGGAGTAGTGGATGGTTGGTGGATGGCCACCATGTCCCAACAAGGCTGCTACGTTAGCAAGGAGGTGGCGGAGTCATGATTTGGGCCGGAATCATGGGGAAACAGCTGGTAGGGCCCTTTAAGGTTCCTGAAGATGTGAAAATGACCTCTGCAAAGTAATGTATATAGAGTTTCTGACTGACAACTTTCTTCCATGGTATAAAAAGCAGAAACGTGTCTTCAGGAGCAAAATCATCTTCATTCATGACAATGCACCATCTCATGCTGCAAAGAATACCTTGGAGTCATTGGCTGCTATGGGCATAGAAGGAGATAAACTCCCCTGACCTCAACCCTATAGAGAACCTTTGGAGTATCATCAAGCAAAAGATCTGAGAGGGTGGGAGGCAGTTCACATCAAAACCGCAGCTCTGGGAGGCTATTCTGACTTCATGCAAGGAAATACAAGCAGAAACTCTCCAAAACTCACAAGTTCAATGGATGCAAGAATTGTGAAGGTGATATCAAAGAAGGGTTCCTATGTTAACATGCAACTTGGCCTGTTAGGATGTTTTGGAGTTAAGTAGCTTTTTTGTTCAGTGAATGTGACCTCCTAATGCTGCAAATTCCACAAATGAGCATTTTCAGTTCTTTAAAACAGATCAAATGTTCAGAAATTCTACTGTGCCTAATAATTTGGAACAGTGCATTTTGAGTTTTGATTCATTTTGGAGATTATACTGTTATCATTGGGGGTTTCTTCAATAAAATTTGATGTATACTCTAACAGTTGATGACTTATTAGACCGACTGTCATTTGCACCGACCACTTAGGAAAATCAGAGAAAAATATCATTTGCATAATAATTTGGAACATAGTGTATATTGCATCCATATCTGATCACTATGACTGGAGATGGATGCAATATAAGTATATATGCTTCACTGTTTTTATGAAAAAGTAATGCACCAAAAAGGAATTGAAGAGGCAAACATGTAAACAATGCATGGACAACAATTACTTACCGTATATACTCATGTATACGCCGACCCGTGTATAAGCCGACCCACCTAATTTTGCCACAAAAAACTGGGAAAACGTATTGACTCGCGTATAAGCCTAGGGTGGAAAATGCAGCAGCTACTGGTAAATTACAAAAATAAAAATAGATGCCAGTAAAAGTAAAATTAATTGAGACATCAGTAGGTTAAATGATTTTGAATATACATATTGAATCAGGAGCCCCATATAATTCTCCATACAGTTAATGATGGCCCCATAAGATGCTCCATACAAAATACGCCCCATATAATGCTGCACAAAGGTTAATAATGGCCCCATAAAATGTTCCATAAAATAATATGCCCCATATGCTGCTCCATAAAAGTTATGCCACCATAAAATGCTCCATATATTTTATGCCCCATATGATGCTCCATAGATTATGCCCCCCCTAAAATGCTCCATAGATTATGCTCCCCTAAGATGCTCCATAGATTATGCCCCCATATGATGCTCCATAGATTATGCCCCATAGATTATGCCCCCATATGATGCTCCATAGATTATGCCCACATAAAATGCTCCATAGATTATACCCCATATGCTCCCTAGATTATGCCCCATATGGTCCCTGGACTATGCCCCATATGCTCCATAGATTATGCCCCATATGCTCCCTAGATTATGCCCCATATGCTTCCTGGATTATGCCCCATATGCTCTTTAGATTATGCCCCATATGCTTCCTGGATTATGCCCCATATGCTCTTTAGATTATGCCCCATATGCTCCCTGGATTATGCCCCATATGCTCCATGGATTATGCCCCATATGCTCCATAGATTATGCCTCATATGCTCTCTAGATTATGCCCCATATGCTCCCTAGATTATGCCCCATATGCTCCCTGGATTATGCCCCATATGCTCCCTGGATTATGCCCCATATGCTCCCTGGATTATGCCCCATATGCTCCATGGATTATGCCCCATATGTTCCACATATGCCCCATAGTATAGGTCCCTTATGCTGCCGCTGCTGCTGCAACTAAAAAAAAAATGACATACTCACCTCTAGTCGCTGGGGGCCAGGTGCCGGTGTCCTGAGCAGGCGGGGACACCGGCACGCTATGGGGACAGGTGCAGGTGTCACCGCTCGCTTAGGGCCCCGGCACCAGAGATATTTACCTGTCCCGGGTCCACCGCTGTGCGCTGCTCCGTCTTCCGGGTCCTCTTGTCAGTGTGTGCTCAGGCAGAGGGCGCGGCGCTCACTAACTACGTTATCGCGCCCTGTGACCTGAACATTCACAGCCAGAGGACGCGAGGAGTGAGGACACAGCGGCGAGCAGCGGTGGAACGGGGACGGGTGAATATCTCCTATACTTACCCCTGTTGTTAATATGCTGGAGGCGGCTTCTGAGCTGGGGCTCCCTCCGGTGGTTGCTGAGGGTAATGAACTGATTAATGAATGGCCTTCAGCTGGCGCTGAATGGTAGGATATAAGTGGCCAGATTTCCCAGCAGCCTTGCCGGTTATTAATTGTTCTTCTGGTCTTGCTTGAAGCACTGCTAGTTTCCTGCTCTCCTTCAGATAAGTGTTTGCTTTTTTTTTTCTCTGTTTGATTTTCTCTGCTGGTTTGCTGCTTGCAGTGGACTGCAGCCTGTCCCCTTTTGGGGTCTGGCGCTGCAATTGTGCTCCGTTTGTGTCTGCACTTTTGCTTTGCTCTTTTGTTACTTTTATTTGCTGAATAGCGTTTTGTTACACCAGAGATCTGATTTAGGTGGAAGAGGTCGTGTGATCTCAGGTTTTTTGGCAATCAGAAGTGTTGGTATTTTTGTTAGGGTTTTTGTTGGATTGCAGTCAGAATTCTTTCCTGTACTTTTCTGTCTAGACAGATTGGGCCCCAGCGTTTGCTCATTCTATTTTCTGTCTGTGTCCGTGCTTTCTTCTTGTCTAACCGCAATTACATGTTTGGGGCCTTCCTATTTTCTTTTGGGATCTGCTCTGGGGCAGATAGCTTTCATCTTTCTGCCTTTAGGTGTAGTTATCTCTCAGGCTGTGACGAGGTGTCTAGGATCAACATAGGAATGCTCCACGGCTACCTCTAGTTGTGTGGTTAGTTTAGGTTACTGCAATCCAATAGGTTCCAGCCTCTCTGGTGTATTACCGCTTTTGCTATTTTTTGCCATTTCTCCTCAGTTACCGAAACATAACAAACCCCCTCCTGGAGCGTCTCTGCAGCCCTGCTTCTGCCGCGGTCTCCGGCGGCTCATCCTTGCTATAGCGGTCGCGTCGTACCGCTCATTAAAGTCATGAATATGTGCATATTCATGACTTTAATGAGCGGTACCACGTGACCGCTGCAGGAATGAGCCTGAGATCGTGGGAGAAGCAGGGGGGCTGCGAAGACGCGCCGGCGGAGGGGTAAGTATGATCTGACACCCCCGCTCCCCTCCCCCGCCGACCCACCGGTATATGACTCGCGTATAAGCCGAGTGGGGGACTTTCAGCCTTAAAAATTGGGCTGAAAATCTCGGCTTAAACGCGAGTATATACCGATTGAAAAAAAGAAAACATGATTAAAATGCATATACAGTGCCTACAAGTAGTATTCAACCCCCTGCAGATTTAGCTGGTTTGATAGGATGCAAATAAGTTAGAGCCTTCAAACTGCAAACGAGAGTAGGATTTATTAACAGAAGCATAAATCTTACAAAACAAAAAGTTATGTGTAATGTATGGTGTACAGTTCATATAGCGTCTTGTGCTTGGCTGCGATGAAAACACATGAGACACAGGTTTGATATAGAAGGACTTGTATTACTTCATACAAGTGGCAAAAAGGGTCACACAGTTTGCAGGTACAGAAGCAGGAGACGCAGCAGGCCAGAGTAACTTAAGCTCAGCAATAACTCTCCACAACAGGTTCAGGATCTCTTCTCTGTTACCGTAATTCCATGCAAACGTGGATTTATCAAATAGCAGGTTTCCAGAGTCCACAAGTGTTCCAAAGTTCCTCAGTAGGAAATAGCTGGAGTACAAAGTCCAAGGTTTTCCAGGAGTCAGGTCACAGGCTCACTGCAGGCTTGATTCTGAAGCACTGATTGCTCAGCTGAGGCTGCTTAAGAAGCAAGAGGGAGAGAATCAGGGCGGGAACATGAAAGCTGGAAACTCCATATTGACTGAGGGCAAGATAGCTGCAGCAAGACAGAAAGCAAAATGGCCGACGGAAAAACTGAGTTTCAAGAAACATGTACAAAGAACTTTACATTACTCCCCCCTTAGGGACAACCTCCGGATGACCTCAGACCAGGCTTGTCTGGGTACCTCTGATGAAACTGGCGGAGCAAGCGAGGAGCATTAACGTTATCGACTGGTTCCCATGAGTTGTCCTCCACTGGGTAGCCTTGCCATTTAGTCAAATATTGTAACTGATTTCTGTACAACCTGGAATCTAGAATCCTTTCCACCACAAATTCTTCCTGACCATCGACTAGCACTGGGTCAGGGCAAGGAGAAGAACGTCCAGGAAACGTATTGGGTGTTGCAGGCTTTAGTAGGGATACATGAAAGACAGGGTGGATTCTCATAGTTCTGGGCAGTTGAAGACGACAAGCAACGGCACTTATAATTTTACTGATTTTATAGGGTCCAATGTACTTATGTCCCAACTTAGACAATGGAATCCTTAACTTAAGATTTCTGGTTGACAGCCAGACCAAGTCTCCTACCTTGAAAGCTGGTGCAGGTTTACGAAATTTATCTGCTGCTTTCTTGTACCTTTCCTGAGCCAATTCCAGATTTTCCTTTAGAAGATCCATATTCTTTTGTAAAGACGTGATTCTTTCAGCCACTGCTGGCAAGGGCGTTTCTATGGGAAATCGAGGAAGAATGTTAGGATGATAACCTAGATTGGAGTAAAAAGGAGACTGCTTAGTGGAGGCGCTCTGAGAGTTGTTATAAGAGAACTCAGCCAGTGGAAGTAGATCCACCCAATCATCCTGTAGGTGGCAGATAAAGCAGCGGAGATACTGCTCCAGGGTCTGATTGGTTCGTTCTGTCTGTCCATTAGTCTGGGATGAAAAGCAGAAGAAAGGTTTACTTTAATGTCCAATGCTGCACAGAAATTTTGCCAAAACCTTGAAGTGAATTGCACCCCTCGATCCGAAATGACCTCATCCGGTACTCCATGTAAGCGAAACACATTCTTAATCATCAAGTCTGATGTCTGTTTTGCAGTGGGTAAGCCGACACAAGGGATAAAATGAGCTGCCTTTGTTAGACGGTCAACCACCACTAGAATGGTGTTCTTCCCTTGAGAGGTTGGTAACTCCACAATGAAGTCCATAGAAATGGATCCCCACGGGCGGGACGGGGTGGGAAGAGGTTGCAACAGACCAGTTGGTGAGGAGCGAGGTGTTTTGCATCTTGCACAGACTTCACATGAAGTGACATAGTTTAAAACATCTTTCCTGTAAGTGGGCCACCAAAAGAAACGAGAAAGAAATTCCTGTGTCTTTAGAATTCCTCTATGCCCAGCTATCTTGGAATCGTGGATGAGTTGCAATACTCTCAATCTGACTGTTTCAGGTATAAACAGACGTTGTCCCTGAATCCACACACCATTCTTAAAGACAAGACTTACGTCCCTTGGGGGTTGTGCCAACAAGGAATCCGCATGGTATGCTTCCTTGATGTCCTTAAGTAGGTCTTGATTATGAATCACTCCCAGGAATCTAGAGTCAGGAAGAATAGTCTTAGGAGGAGCAAGTGGACGGGTCTCTGCTGAATGAATCCTAGAGAGTGCATCAGCCTTTCCATTGCGCGATCCTGGCCTATAAGAAATTACAAAATTAAATTGGTTTAGGAAAAGATTCCAGCGAGCCTGGCGAGGAGTCAGGCACTTAGCCGACCTGATAAATTCAAGGTTACGATGGTCTGTCAGGATGACTATTTGCTGTGCAGCTCCCTGAAGAAGGTGTCTCCATTCTTTGAAGGCGGCAATAATGGCCAACAACTCTCTATTGCCCACATCGTAGTTCCTCTCAGCCGAAGACAACTGCTGGGAAAAGAAGGCACAGGGATGCAAGACATTCTTCTCACCTGTTCTCTGAGAGAGTATAGCTCCAACGGCACAGTCTGAAGCATCCACCTCTATTATGAAGGCAAGTTCGGGGTTGGGATGTACTAAGATAGGTGCGGTGGTAAATTTATCCTTTAGACGGGAAAATGCTTCCTGGGCTTGGGGGTCCAGGAGAACCTAGACTCTTTCCGGGTAAGTTGGGTGATAGGTGACACTATATAAGAACGCTAACCAGCTCACCGGTTTGTAGAAGCACGGATCCTCCGCTTGATCAAACGTGAAGATACATGAGAAAATGAAGGAAAAAGGGATCCAGCTTCAATAAAATCTTCATCTTTATTGATTCATAAAAACATGAATAATGGCATGCTCCTGGACAAGCTCAGGACAAGGCTACGCGTTTCGATCACAGGGATCTTTATCACAGCTGACATATTCAGACAAAGGCACATATTTAAGACAAAGGAAGACCAATCACGATCAGAAAAAATGTCATGTGATTTTTGACAAGTCCTTTAACAATTTTCACATAACGAATAAAGAAAAAAAAAAAAAAACCAATATTTGCACAAATAAAATCAATGCAAAGAAATAAAATTAATAATGGAACATCAATTCGTTTCTTTTGTTGAGACCAAATGGATGTCTGGTATGTAGATTAAAGATCCAGAAAGCTTCACGTGTGAGGAGTCGCTGACGTGCATCTCCACCTCGGGCAGACAGGTTAACACTTTCAATACCTGTGACTTGGAAGGAAGAAACATTGCGAGCATGCTGAAAAATAAAATGTTTAGCAGCAGCAGAAATATTGCGATTCGAAGAAACATTCTTTACATCCTGCAAATGTTCAGCGATCCTGATTTTTAGTTTCCTAGTAGTGCAGCCTATATAAGATAAATTGCAAGTAGTGCACATAATTTTATATACCACATAGCATGAATTACAATTGATATATTTGTTAATGGTATAAATCGCAGTGCTGTCATTATTTTCAAAGGTTTTCGTTACACAAACATATTTGCAAAGTGCACATCTATTGTGGCCACATTTATAAAAACCTTTATGTTCTAACCACGATGTTTTATGAGAAGAGAAATTATTACTGAACATGCTTGGAGAAACTTTGTTACCAATAGATGGCGCTTTCCTTGAAACAACATTAATACCTGATGAAAGAATGTCAGCAAGAGAGGGATCTTCATATAAAATAGGCAGCGATCTCAAAATGATTTTTTTGATGTCCCCAAATTGAGGACTATATTGAGCACAAAAATATGGTTTCACTGCAAGATCATTTTTTTGTTGTCGCCCTCCACTAATGAGATCCTCTCTGTTTTTATTACTTACAATTGTTCGTGCTCTTTTTAATGACCATTTAGGATAATTTCTGTTTTTTAATTTTGTATCCACACAATTAAATTCCGTTTCCAAAGCTGTAGGATCGCTGCAGTTTCTCAAAATTCTGGTATATTCACCCAAAGGAATCGATTTAATAGTATGTTTGGGGTGACTGCTTGCTGCATGCAAGATAGAATTACCAGCACAAGGTTTGCTGAACGTTTTAGTAATAATAACGATTACTTGGTATGGTAGATATATTGATGATTTACTCATTATTTGGAGTGGTGATGTACCTGCCATATCCGGATTTATTGATTATATCAATTCTAATTCATTCAACATACATTTTACTCATAAATTTCATCATAACAAAATTTCTTTTTTGGATCTTGATTTATATGGGGTACATGACTCTGTTATTATTACTAAAACGTTCAGCAAACCTTGTGCTGGTAATTCTATCTTGCATGCAGCAAGCAGTCACCCCAAACATACTATTAAATCGATTCCTTTGGGTGAATATACCAGAATTTTGAGAAACTGCAGCGATCCTACAGCTTTGGAAACGGAATTTAATTGTGTGGATACAAAATTAAAAAACAGAAATTATCCTAAATGGTCATTAAAAAGAGCACGAACAATTGTAAGTAATAAAAACAGAGAGGATCTCATTAGTGGAGGGCGACAACAAAAAAATGATCTTGCAGTGAAACCATATTTTTGTGCTCAATAAGTCCTCAATTTGGGGACATCAAAAAAATCATTTGAGATCGCTGCCTATTTTATATGAAGATCCCTCTCTTGCTGACATTCTTTCATCAGGTATTAATGTTGTTTCAAGGAAAGCGCGATCTATTGGTAACAAAGTTTCTCCAAGCATGTTCAGTAATAATTTCTCTTCTCATAAAACATCGTGGTTAGAACATAAAGGTTTTTATAAATGTGGCCACAATAGATGTGCACTTTGCAAATATGTTTGTGAAACGAAAACCTTTGAAAATAATGACAGCACTGCGATTTATACTATTAACAAATATATCAATTGTAATTCATGCTATGTGGTATATAAAATTATGTGCACTACTTGCAATTTATCTTATATAGGCTGCACTACTAGGAAACTAAAAATCAGGATCGCTGAACATTTGCAGGATGTAAAGAATGTTTCTTCGAATCGCAATATTTCTGCTGCTGCTAAACATTTTATTTTTCAGCATGCTCGCAATGTTTCTTCCTTCCAAGTCACAGGTATTGAAAGTGTTAACCTGTCTGCCCGAGGTGGAGATGCACGTCAGCGACTCCTCACACGTGAAGCTTTCTGGATCTTAATCTACATACCAGACATCCCATTTGGTCTCAACAAAAGAAACGAATTGATGTTCCATTTTAATTTTATTTCTTTGCATGATTTTTATTGTGCAAATATTGGTTTTTGTTTTTTTTCTTTATTCGTTATGTGAAAATTGTTAAAGGACTTGTCAAAAATCACATGACATTTTTTCTGATCGTGATTGGTCTTCCTTTGTCTTAAATATGTGCCTTTGTCTGAATAGTCAGCTGTGATAAAGATCCCTGTGATCGAAACGCGTAGCCTTGTCCTGAGCTTGTCCGGGAGCATGCCATTATTCATGTTTTTATGAATCAATAAAGATGAAGATTTTATTGAAGCTGGATCCCTTTTTCCTTCATTTTCTCATGATAGGTGACACTACCTCAGAGAAATTCCTAATGAAACGTCTATAGAAGTTGGCAAACCCGATGAAGCGCTGCACCTCCTTAACATTTCTAGGAATTGCCAATCCTTGATGGCTTGGTCTTGCTTCCATCCATACTAATCCCTTGTGTAGACAGTACATACCCCAGAAATTGAATTTTCGGTCCTATGGAATTCACATTTTTCAAGTTTGATGTAAAGATGGTTTTGTCTAAGACGTTCTAAGACCATTCTCACATGTCCATGATGTTCCTCTGTGGAGTTAGAAAAAATTAGAATATCATCCAGATAAATCACCACGAATGTATCTAGGAGATCCCTGAAGATGTCATTCACCAAGTGTTGGAAAGTGGCTGGGGCGGTACTCAGACCAAAAGGCATAACTAGATATTCAAAGTGTCCATAGCGTGACCTGAATGCAGTCTCCATTCATCCCCAGGTCTAATACGGACCAAGTTATAGGCCCCACGGAGATCCATTTAGCGAAAATTTTGGCATGCCGCACTCTCTCCAATAACTCAGGATTAAAGGCAATGGATAACGGTTTCTAATAGTAAACCTTATTGAGTTCCCTATAGTCTACGCAGGGTCTCAGAGATCCATCTTCTTCTTCACAAAGAAGATGGGTGCACCTGCAGGAGATGAAGGGGGGCGTATGAAGCCCTTGGCTAATTTTCGTCTATGTAATCCTTTAAAGCCTTAGCTCGGGCCCCGCCAGGGGGTAGATCTTACCAAAAGGTATCTCTGCTCCAGGCAATAATTCAATTGGACAAATATATGGACGGTGAGGGAAGCTGGTCAGCGTTCTTCTTGTCACATAAATCCACATAGTCCTGGTATACAGCTGTAGTTCAGGACTGACATGGTTCCTTTAGGAACAGAGCAAGCTGAAACTTCTGGACTCATCTGTTTCTCTGGAAAGTGAATTCCTTGGTCTCCCAGTTAATGGTAGGGTTCTGAGCCTGCAGCCATGGTAGCCCTAGAATAATGGGAAAGTGGGAGAAGAAAATAAGCATAAAGGACAGTTTCTCTTGATGATCTTTACCCATAAGGACCCTCAAAGGCTCCGTTTCCTGATCCACTGGTCCAGAGTCAGCAGGAGCCATCCACATCTCCATCTGTACTGGAGTAGCCTTCTTCACTGAACGTATCCCCTGTTTCAGAGCAAAGGAGATATCCATAAAATTTCCACTTGCCCCTGATCGATCATAGCAGAGCTAGACACCCAAGCTGAGTCAACCCAGAGTTGAATGAGTGCTGCAGTAGTCTTACGAGAACGGCTGGGGCAGTTTATAATGAAGTGCCCTGACTTACCACAATAGAAACATAGATTCTCCTTAAAAGATGTTCCTTGCGTGCATCACTAACCCGTCGTTGTAAAGAGTCTACCTGCATGGGTTCAGGTTCAGGTTCCCGTGTGATCCTACTCAAAGTTCCTTAGCTGGGAGGAAGGTAGGAAAAGGGTTTGTGCGATTACTTTCGAACCATCTCTCTTGCCTGCGTTCAGTCAGACGAGCATCAATACGGATGCAGTAGTTAATAAAGTCACCTAACGCAGTGGGAGGGTCGGCACGAGCAAGTTCATCCTTAATCAGTGGAGACAACCCTTTTCGAAAAATAGATTTTTTGGCGGAACTATCCCAAGTGGTATCGAGGGCCCATCTCCTGAAATCCAAGGCATATTCGCTACTGAGCGCTTACCTTGGCGCAAAGTTAACATGGCTGCTTCAGCTGTTGCACCTCGATTGGGGTCATCAAACACCTGCCCCATGGCTGAAATGAAAGCATCAAGATGATCCAAACATTCATCCTCATCTCAATCAGAGGGTTTGCCCACATCAAAGCCTTGTTGGTAAGCAACATGATTATAGAAAGCACTTTAGATCGTTCAGTGGGAAATTGTGAAGCATGTGCAGAAAAAAAAAAGATTGCATTGGTTAATAAATCCCCTGAATTTCTTCACCGCCAAAATGAAAAGGGGTAACTTGGGAATCCCAGAACTCGGGGTTATGGCAGGAGCCTGGACTCGTTCCTCTAGAACCTCAATCCTGGCTCGTAAATCCTGGGTAGTTTGTCCAAACACTTGCAAATTGTGATTATGAGGTCCTGTAGTTTGCAAAACGGGTCTTTATAGTCTGTATATCTGCAAGGATTGTATCATCACTCCGCAAAGCTCCTTTATGCGAGCCTCCATCTCCAGATCTTTTAAGACAGGAGTACTGGAAGGAGAAGAGAAAAAAAAAAAAAAAAACAATAGTGTTTACCTGTGGTAACACTGCAGAGTAAAATTAAGGGAATGTGCTCACCTGGAATGGTTGTGAGAAGTCACAACCACTGTCATCACAGAAAGTAAAACCGGACATCTGATATCCACAGTCACAGCAGACACAGCCTTCCCAGACCCAGCAGACACTAACGTTTGGCTTCAGAATCTGTAATGTATGGTGTACAGTTCATATAGCGTCTTGTGCTTGGGTGCGAGGAAAACACATGAGACACAGGTTTGATATAGAAGGACTTTGTATTACTTCATACAAGTGGCAAAAAGGGTCACACAGTTTGCAGGTACAGAAGCAGAGACCCAGCAGGCCAGAGTAACTTAAGCTCAGCAATAACTCTCCACAACAGGTTCAGGATCTCTTCTCTGTTACCGTAATTCCATGCAAACGTGGATTTATCAAATAGCAGGTTTCCAGAGTCCACAAGTGTTCCAAAGTTCCTCATAGGAAATAGCTGGAGTACAAAGTCCAAGTTTTCCCAGAGTCAGGTCACAGGCTCACTGCAGCTTGATTCTGAAGCACTGATTGCTCAGCTGAGGCTCTTAAAAGCAAGAGGGAGAGAATCAGGGGGGAACATGAAAGCGAACTCCATATTGACTGAGGCAAGATAGCTGCAGCAAGACAGAAAGCAAAATGGCCGACGGAAAAAACTGAGTTTTCAAGAAACATGTACAAAGAACTTTACATTAAGTTGCTCAGTTTGAATTTTAATAAATTTAAACATAAAAGTGTGGGTCAATTATTATACAACCCCTATGTTAAATATTTCATGGAATAACCCTTGTTTCAATTACAGCTAATAATCGGCTTTTATAAGACCTGACAGCCGGCACGGGTCTGTGGAGTTATCTTGGCCCACTACTCCATTCAGATCTTCTCCAAGTTATCTAGGTTCTTTGGGTGTCTCATGTGGACTTTAATCTTGAGCTCCTTCCACAAGTTTTCAATTGGGTTAAGGTCAGGAGACTGACTAGGCCACTCCAACACCCTTGACTTTTTCCCTCTTGAACCAGGCCTTGGTTTCTTGGCTGTGTGCTTTGGGTCGTTGTCTTGTTGGAAGATGAAATTACGACCCATCTTAAGATCCTTGATGGAGGAGCGAGGTTCTTGGCCAAAATCTCCGGGTAACCGTGCTATCCATCCTCCCATGGATGCGGACCAATGGCCAGGCCCCTTGGCTGAGAAACAGCCCCACAGCATGATGCTGCCACCACCATGCTTGACTGTAGGGATGGTATTCTTGGGTCGTATGCAGTGCCATCCAGTCTCCAAACGTCACGTGTTGGTTGGCACCAAAGATCTCGATCTTGGTCTCATCAGACCAAGAACCTTGAACCAGTCTGTCTCAGATCCTCCAATGATCATGAGCAAACTGTAACGAGCCTTGACATGACCTTTGAAAGTAAAGGTACCTTACGGGCTCGTCTGGAACGGAGACCATGCGGTGGATACTTTACTTATGGTATTGACTGAAACCAATGTCCCCACTGCCATGAGTCTTCCCGGAGCTCCTTCCTTGTTGTCCTTGGGTTAGCCTTGACTCTTCGGACAAGCCTGGCCTCGGCACGGGAGGAAACTTTCAAAGGCTGTCCAGGCCTGGAAGGCTAACATAGTTCCATAAGCCTTCCACTTACGGATGATGCTCCCAACAGTGGAGACAGGTAGGGCCAACTCCTTGGAAAGGGTTTTGTACCCCTTGCCAGCCTTGTGACCCTCCACATCTTGTCTCTGATGGCCTTGGAATGCTCCTTTGTCTTTCCCATGTTGACCATGTATGAGTGCTGTTCACAAGTTTGGGGAGGGTCTTAAATAGTCAGAAAAGCTGGCAAAAGAGATCATTAATCCACACATGTGAAGCTCATTATTCTTGTGCCTGAACTACTTCTTAAACTTTAGGGGGACCAAACAAATTTTTGGTTTGAGGGGTTGAATAATAAATGACACTTTGAATTAACTTTTAACGTTTTTAAAAAAAAAAAAAAATTAAAAACAAAAATTTTTGCTGCAGTGCATTTCCCACTTCCAGGCTGATCTACAGTACAAATGTCACAATGCCAAGTTAATTCCGCATGTGTCAACCACTAAATCTGCAGGGGTTGAATACTACTTGTAGGCACTGTATATCAGACCTGAATATCAAAATGAATTAAAAACAATAGTGCCAATGGAACAGATAACTCAAAAGTACCGTAATATAATGAATAATTCATAAGTAAATGTAATTAATTCATCTGCAAACTAACGGCTCATGCAATGGATGTACAGAAGGTATATTAGAAAAATCTGAATACTAAATAAGGGACAATAAATATAATACAGTTAGTTGACAGATGGATCCAACTCCCAAAAAATATAGATACCAAAATATAACTACAATTGTATAAGTAGAAATAGTTTACAGTGCAACAAGATACAGCAATTCACCAGCCACAATAAACGGTATAATGTATTTTTATTGGCCCTCATATGTAACATTCATATTTTTCTAATATATCTCCAGTACATCCATTAGTCATTGCATATGAATTTATGACTTTTATTGATTTAATTCATATACAGGTGATTTACTTGCTGTAACTTCTAAAAGAGATGATCTATCATACTGAAATTTGGACTGTACTACCTTAGTTCCTATAAAAAACACTTTGGGGATGTGCACTTACATACAAGGAAACATAACTTAATACTTTTTTTCGTGTAATTTTAGTCCCATCAGGGTTGCCGGTGATTAATTGTTCTGGTCTCACTCCATGATTCCTGTTTCCCTTGTAGCCTGCTGTGTCGTGTCTGCATCTCCTGCTAACAGATAAGACATTTTCTTCTTTTTGTTTTTGTGCTTTATTTTTGCATTTTGTCCTGCACTTCTGTGGGGGCCTTCAGGGTCCCCTCCGGGGGCTTTTGCCCTCTCAGTTTAGTTCAGCCACTGATGTTTGTACTTTTGCTTTTTCCAGTTTCTTCAGTGGCTGCTGTTTTGATTTTGTTACACCAGAGAACTAATTTAGGTGGTAGAGGTCGTGTGATCTCAGGTGTTTTTGAAATTAGTAGAGTTGGTGCTTTGCAGGGTTTTTTGGGATTACAGTAAGTACCCTTCCTATCCTTTTCTATTTAGTTAGTTTGGGCCCCAAACGTTTGCTCATACTATTTTCTGTCTGTGTCAGTATTTCTTCTTGTCTAACAGCCATTACATGTTTGGGGGCTTTCTATGTTCTTTGGGGATCTGCTCCGGGGCAGATAGCTTTCCTATTTCTATCTTTAGGTGTAGTTAGTTTCTCAGGCTGTGACGAGGCGTCTAGGACCAACGTAGGAACGCTCCACGGCTGCCTTTAGTTGTGGTGGTTAGTCAGGGTACTGCAATCTCATAGATTCCAACTGCTCTGGTGTATTTCCTTTTTTACCTGCACTCCTCAGTTACCGAAACATAACAGTATCACCGGCCCAAAATTAAAGTTGTATGGTACTCACAGAAGGGAAAAATATTGTGAAAGAAAAAACGGTTGTCAGAGTTGTCAGAGATATTTTTCTGTTTGTTGCATTTTTTTTTTCCCCTCTGTATCCCTGGGTGCTGGGGAGGATTTTTTCTCTCAATGGAGTTTGCACAGTTGTCTGGCCGTGTGGATCAGCTTGCCACTGAGGTTCAGAGTATTGCTGCATATCTTGCTAGGTTGCCTGTTGTGGAACCTAGGATTCCCATGCCAGATTTGTTTTTGGGGGATCGAGCTAAGTTTCAGAATTTCAAAAATAATTGTAAATTGTTTTTTGCCTTAAAATCTAAGTCCTCAGGGAACGCAGCGCAGCAGGTTCAAATTGTCATCTCTCTCCTGCGCGGCGATCCTCAGGATTGGGCTTTTTCCCTGACACCTGGGGATCCTGTTTTGAGTGATGTTGATGCATTTTTTTCAGGCTTTGGGGTTATTGTACGATGAGCCTAATGTCACTGATCAAGCTGAAAAAGCCTTGTTGGCATTAAATCAGGGGCTTGATGACGCTGAGTTATACTGTCAGAGATTCCGTAGGTGGGCAGTCCTGACCAAGTGGAATGACGACGCTTTGGCGGCCCTTTTTCGGAAGGGTCTGTCAGATAATGTAAAGGATGTTATGGTGGGATTCCCTGTCCCCTCTGGTCTCAATGATTCTATGTCATTAGCGATTCAAATTGACAGACGTTTGCGTGAGCGGAGAAGTATGCATGGAATAGTGTTGCCTTGTGAACCTGCTTCTGAATCCATGCAGTGTGATAGAGTGGTGTCGGGGGCACAGCGTCATGAGTTTCGAAAGCGCAATGGGTTATGTTTCTACTGTGGTAATGCCTCTCATGCTATTTCAGTCTGCCCTAAGCGGGGAAGACGTTTTGCACGCTCAGTTGTCTTGGGTAGTGTTCAGACTAAGTTTTTATTAACTGTCACTCTGATATGCTCTCTGTCCTCATTTTCTGCTCAGGCTTTCGTTGATTCTGGAGCAGCTATTAACCTGATGGATTATGATTTTGCTAAACGTTGTGGGTTTCCCTTGATACCCCTACAGAAGTCTATTCCCCTACTGGGGATCGATTCTACCCCTTTGGCTGAGAATAAACCTCAGTTCTCTACTCAGGTGATAATGAGGGTTGAACCTGATCATCAGGAGTGCTGCAAATTTTTGGTTCTGTATAATCTGCATGATATTATCGTACTGGGTTTCCCTTGGTTGCAGTCTCATAATCCTGTTTTGGATTGGAAAACTGTGTCTGTAACCAGTTGGGGCTGCCAATGTGTTAATACCAACACTCCTGTTTTTTCTGCCTCCCCCCAGGCTCAGGATGTTCCTGACTTTTTGATTGATTTTTCTGATGTGTTTAGCGAAAGTAAATCTGCATCCTTGCCTCCCCATAGGAGCTATGACTGCGCTATTGAATTAGTGCCTGGTAGTAAATTCCCTAAAGGTCGCCTTTTTAACTTGTCTGTACCTGAACATGACGCTATGCGGTCTTATATCAAGGAGTCATTGGAGAAGGGTCATATCAGACCATCCTCTTCACCCTTAGGTGCCGGTTTTTTCTTTGTGGCCAAAAAGGATGGTTCATTAAGGCCGTGTATTGATTATCGTCTTTTGAACAATATTACTGTGAAATATCAATATCCGTTACCCTTGATTTCTGACCTGTTTTCCAGGGTGAAAAATGCTACTTGGTTTACAAAGCTTGACCTCAGGGGGGCATATAACCTTATTCGCATTAAGCACGGGGATGAATGGAAGACGGCATTTAATACCCCTGAGGGGCATTTTGAGTACCTTGTGATGCCCTTTGGGCTCACTAATGCTCCTTCTGTCTTCCAGTCCTTCATGAATGACATTTTCAGGGATTTTGTGGATAAATTTCTGATTGTTTATTTGGATGATATCTTGATTTTTTCCAATGACTGGGACTCTCATGTGAAACATGTTCGAACTGTATTCCAGATTTTGAGAGAGAATGCTCTGTATGTGAAGGGATCAAAGTGTCTTTTTGGCATACAGAGGATCTCATTTTGGGATTCATTTTGTCCCCATCTGTTATTGAAATGGACCCGGTCAAGGTTCAGGCCATCTGTGATTGGGTCCAACCTACTTCATTAAAGGCTCTTCAAAGATTTTTGGGTTTTGCCAATTTTTATCGTAAATTTATTGGTCTTTTCTTGGTTATTGTTAAACCTTTAACTGATTTGACCAAAAAGGGTTCTGATGTGGTAAATTGGCCTCCTGAGGCAGTCTCTGCATTTCAGGAACTTAAGCAGAGATTCACTTCTGCTCCTGTTCTACGGCAGCCTGATGTTTCTCTACCATTTCAGGTGGAGATTGATGCCTCTGAAATTGGGGCAGGTGCCGTTTTGTCCCAAAGAGATCCAGAGACCTCTAAGAGTAACCCTTGTGCCTTTTTCTCTCGAAAATTTTCTCCTACTGAACGTAATTATGACGTGGGTAATCGGGAGTTATTGGCCATGAAGTGGGCTTTTGAAGAGTGGAGACATTGGCTGGAGGGAGCCAAACATCAGGTGGTGGTCCTTACGGACCATAAGAATCTGGTTTATCTGGAATCTGCCAAGCGACTAATCCTAGACAGGCCAGGTGGGCCTTGTTTTTCACACGTTTTAATTTTGTGGTTTCATTTCTTCCTGGCACTAAGAATGTTAAGGCGGATGCCCTCTCGAGGAGTTTCCTTGGCGGACTCTCCTGAGTTATCTGATCCTTCTGTTATTTTGAAAGAGGGTATAGTTCTTTCCGCCATCTCGCCCAATTTGAGACTGCTCTGGAGGGGTGTCAGGAGGATAGCCCGAGCGCTGCCCTGTTGGGAAATTGTTTGTCCCGGACCAGTGGAAAAAGAGTGTGATGTCTGAGATTCATTGTTCCGCGCTGGCCGGTCATCCCGGAATTTTTGGTACCAGAGACTTGGTTAGTCGGTCCTTTTGGTGGCCTACCTTGTCTCGTGATGTCAGGGAATTTGTGCAGTCCTGCGGGACTTGCTCTCGTTCCAAGCCTTGCTCTCGCTCTAGTGGTTTGTTGATGCCATTGCCTGTGCCCAAGAGACCATGGACCCATATCTCTATGGATTTCATTTCCGACCTCCCTGTTTCTCAGAGAATGACCGTCATCTGGGTGATTTGTGATAGGTTTTCCAAGATGATACATCTTATGCCATTACCTAAGTTGCCTTCCTCCTCTGAATTGGTGCCTTTGTTCCTTCAGCACGTGGTTCGTTTACACGGCATTCCTGAGAACATTGTGTCTGACAGAGGAGTCCAGTTTGTTTCAAGATTTTGGAGGACCTTTTGTTCTAAACTTGGTGTTCAATTGTCTTTCTCCTCGGCGTTTCATCCTCAGACCAATGGTCAAACTGAGAGAACAAACCAGACATTGGAGACTTATCTAAGATGCTTTGTGTCTGCTGATCAGGATGACTGGGTCTCTTTTTTGCCTTTGGCTGAGTTTGCTCTTAATAATAGGGCTAGCTCTGCCACTTTGATGTCTCCATTTTTCTGTAATTCTGGGTTTCACCCTCGATTTTCTTCAGGACAGACGGAGGCTTCTGTCTGTCCAGGTGTTGACTCTGTTGTGGAGCGTATGCAACAGATTTGGGACCAGATAGTGGAAAGGTTGTCCCTCTCTCAGGAGAGGGCCCAGCGGTTTGCTGACCGGCATAGGACTGATGGTCCTCGGTTGAAAGTGGGGGACTTGGTCTGGTTGTCCTCAAAAATATTCCTATGAGAGTGGCATCTCCTAAATTTAAGCCTAGGTTCATTGGACCTTATAAGATCATGGAGATTCTTAATCCTGTTTCTTTTCGTTTGCTTCTTCCAGGGACATTTAAGATCCATAACGTGTTCCACAAGTCCTTGTTGAAGAGGTTTGTTGAGCCAGTGGTTCCTACTACTGTGCCTCCTGACCCTGTTTTGGTTGAGGGCAATCTGGAGTATGTGGTTGAGAAAATATTGAATTCTCGTTTTTCTAGACGGAAACTCCAGTATTTGGTTAAGTGGAGAGGTTATGGTCAGGAAGACAATTCTTGGGTGTTTGCTTCGGACATCCATGCTAGGAGACTCATCCGTGCGTATCATAGAACTCATCCTGACCGACCTGGTTGCTCAAGTGAGGGTTCGGTGACACCTCCTCAAGGGGGGGTACTGTTGTGAATGGACTTGAAATGAGTTCTGAGCAGAGGCTCCCTCTGGTGGTTACAAGCGGTACTGGACTGTCCAGTGAAGATTGTGAGGAGTGGGAATCAGGTGTTACTGACTGGTCTTATATAAGGGAGTCGCCTTCCCATCAGGGTTGCCGGTGATCAATTGTTCTGGTCTCACTCCATGATTCCTGTTTCCCTTGTAGCCTGCTGTGTCGTGTCTGCATCTCCTGCTAACAGATAAGACATTTTCTTCTTTTTGTTTTTGTGCTTTATTTTTGCATTTTGTCCTGCACTTCTGTGGGGGCCTTCAGGGTCCCCTCCGGGGGCTTTTGCCCTCTCAGTTTAGTTCAGCCACTGATGTTTGTACTTTTGCATTTTCCAGTTTCTTCAGTGGCTGCTGTTTTGATTTTGTTACACCAGAGAACTAATTTAGGTGGTAGAGGTCGTGTGATCTCAGGTGTTTTTGAAATTAGTAGAGTTGGTGCTTTGCAGGGTTTTTTGGGATTGCAGTAAGTACCCTTCCGATCCTTTTCTATTTAGTTAGTTTGGGCCCCAACGTTTGCTCATACTATTTTCTGTCTGTGTCAGTATTTCTTCTTGTCTAACAGCCATTACATGTTTGGGGGCTTTCTATGTTCTTTGGGGATCTGCTCCGGGGCAGATAGCTTTCCTATTTCTATCTTTAGGTGTAGTTAGTTTCTCAGGCTGTGACGAGGCGTCTAGGACCAACGTAGGAACGCTCCACGGCTGCCTCTAGTTGTGGTGGTTAGTCAGGGTACTGCAATCTCATAGATTCCAACTGCTCTGGTGTATTGCCTTTTTTACCTGAACTCCTCAGTTACCGAAACATAACAGTGACGGTTTTTTCTTTGTGGCCAAAAAGGATGGTTCATTGAGGCCGTGTATTGACTATAGCCTCCTGAATAAAATCACTGTTAAATATCAATTACCCTTGATTTCTGACCTATTTTCCAGAGTGAAAAGTGCTAGTTGGTTTACCAAGCTTGACCTCAGGGGGCGTATAACCTTATTCGCATTAAGCACGGGTGTAATGTATGTAGTACAGTTCATATAGCGTCTTGTGCTTGGGTGCGATGAAAACACAGGAGTCACAGGTTTGATATAGAAAAGTCCTGTATTACTTCATACAAGTTGGCAGAAATAGTCACACAGTTTGCAGACACAGAAACAGGAGACACAGCAGGCCAGAGTAATCCAAGCTCAGCAATCACTCTCCAATACAGATTCAGGATCTTCTTCTCTGTTACCGTAAGTCCATGCAAACGTGGGTCTTTCAAAGAGCAGGGTTCAGAGTCCACAAGTGCTTCAGAGTTCCTCAGTAGGAATAGCTGGAGTACAAGGTCCAAGGCTTACAGGAGTCAAGTCACAGGTTCACTGCAGGCTAGATTCTGAAGCACTGATTGCTCAGCTGTGGCTGCTTAAGAAGCAAAGGAGAGAATCAGGGCGGAAACATGCAAGCTGGAAACTCCATTTTGACTGAGGGCAAGATAGCTGCAGCAAGACAGAAAGTAAAATGGCTGACGAACAAACTGAGTTTCAGGAATATATACATAGAACCTTACATTACTCCCCCCTTAAGGACAACCTCCGGATGACCTCAGACCAGGCTTGTGTGGGTACCTCTGATGAAACTGACGGAGCAAGCGAGGAGCATTAACGTTATTGACCGGTTCCCATGAGTTGTCCTCCACTGGGTAGCCCTGCCATTTAATCAGATATTGTAACTGATTTCTATACAACCTGGAATCTAAAATCCTTTCCACCACAAATTCTTCCTGACCATCCACTAGCACTGGGTCAGGGCAAGGAGAGGAACGTCCAGGAAACGTATTGGGTGTCGCAGCCTTTAGTAGGGATACATGAAAGACAGGGTGGATTCTCATAGTTCTGGGCAGTTGAAGACGACAAGCAACGGCACTTATAATTTTACTGATTTTATAGGGTCCAATGTACTTATGTCCCAACTTAGACGATGGAATCCTTAACTTAAGATTTCTGGTTGACAGCCAGACCAAGTCTCCTACCTTGAAAGCTTGTGCAGGTTTACGAAATTTATCTGCTGCTTTCTTGTACCTTTCTTGAGCCGATTCCAGATTTTCCTTTAGAAGATCCATATTCTTCTGTAAAGACGTGATTCTTTCAGCCACTGCTGGTAAAGGCGTTTCTATGGGAAATCGTGGTAGAATGTTAGGATGATAACCTAGATTAGAGTAAAAAGGAGACTGTTTAGTGGAGGCACTCTGAGAGTTGTTATACGAGAACTCAGCTAATGGAAGTAGATCCACCCAATCATCCTGTAGGTGGCAGATAAAGCAGCGGAGATACTGCTCCAGGGTTTGATTGGTTCGTTCGGTCTGTCCATTAGTCTGGGGATGAAAAGCAGAAGAAAGGTTTACTTTAATGTCCAATGCTGCACAGAAATTTTGCCAAAACCTAGAAGTGAATTGCACCCCTCGATCCGAAATAACCTCATCCGGTACTCCATGTAAGCGAAACACATCTTTAATCATCAAATCTGATGTCTGTTTTGCAGTGGGTAAGCCGACACAAGGGATAAAATGAGCTGCCTTTGTTAGACGGTCAACCACCACTAGAATGGTGTTCTTCCCTGAGAGGTTGGTAACTCCACAATGAAGTCCATAGAAATGGATCCCCACGGGCGGGACGGGGTGGGAAGAGGCTGTAACAGACCAGTTGGTGAGGAGCGAGGTGTTTTGCATCTTGCACAGACCTCACATGAAGTGACATAATTCAAAACATCCTTCCTGCAAGTGGGCCACCAAAAGAAACGAGAAAGAAATTCCTGTGTCTTTAGAATTCCTCTATGCCCAGCTATCTTGGAATCGTGAATGAGTTGCAATACTCTTAATCTGACTGTTTCAGGAATATACAGACGTTGTCCCTGAATCCACACACCATTCTTAAAGACAAGACTTACGTCCCTTGGGGGTTGTGCCAAAAAGGAATCCGCATGGTATGCTTCCTTGATGTCCTTAAGTAGGTCTTGATTATGAATTACTCCTAGGAATCTAGAGTCAGGAAGAATAGTCTTAGGAGGAGTAATTGGACGTGTCTCTGCTGAGTAAATCCTAGAGAGTGCATCAGCCTTTCCATTTCGCGATCCTGGTCTATAAGAGATGATAAAATTAAATTGGTTTAAGAAAAGATTCCAGCGAGCCTGGCGAGGAGTCAGGCACTTAGCCGACCTGATAAACTCAAGGTTACGATGGTCTGTCAGGACGACTATTTGCTGTGCAGCACCCTGAAGAAGTGTCTCCATTCTTTGAAGGCGGCAATAATGGCCAACAACTCTCTATTGCCCACATCGTAGTTCCTCTCAGCCGAAGATAACTGCTGGGAAAAGAAGGCATAGGGATACAAGACATTCTTCTCACCTGTTCTCTGAGAGAGTATAGCTCCAACGGCACAGTCTGAAGCATCCACCTCTATTATGAAGGCAAGCTCGGGGTTGGGATGTACTAGGATAGGTGCAGTGGTAAATTTATCTTTTAGACGGGAAAATGCTTCCTGGGCTTGGGGAGTCCAGGAAAACCTAGACTCTTTCCGGGTAAGTTGAGTGATAGGTGACACTACCTCAGAGAAATTTCTAATGAAACGTCTATAGAAGTTGGCAAACCCGATGAAGCGCTGTACCTCCTTCACATTTCTAGGACTTGGCCAATCCTTGATGGCTTGGGTTTTGCTTCCATCCATACTAATTCCTTGTGTAGACAGTACATACCCCAGAAATTGAATTTCGGTCCTATGGAATTCACACTTTTCAAGTTTGATGTAAAGATGATTTTGTCTTAGACGTTCCAAGACCATTCTCACATGTCCATGATGTTCCTCTGTGGAGTTAGAAAAAATTAGAATATCATCCAAATAAATTACCACGAATGTATCTAGGAGATCCCTGAAGATGTCATTCACCAAGTGTTGGAAAGTGGCTGGGGCGGTACTCAGACCAAAAGGCATAACTAGATATTCAAAGTGTCCATAGCGTGACCTGAATGCAGTCTTCCATTCATCCCCAGGTCTAATACGGACTAAGTTATAGGCCCCACGAAGATCTAGTTTAGAAAAAATTTTGGCATGTCGCACTCTCTCCAATAACTCAGGGATTAAAGGCAATGGATAACGGTTTCTAATAGTAACCTTATTGAGTTCCCTATAGTCTACGCAGGGTCTCAGAGATCCATCTTTCTTCTTTACAAAGAAGATGGGTGCACCTGCAGGAGATGAAGAGGGGCGTATGAAGCCCTTGGCTAGATTTTCATCTATGTAATCCTTTAAAGCCTTTAGCTCGGGCCCCGCCAGGGGGTAGATCTTACCAAAAGGTATCTCTGCTCCAGGCAATAATTCAATAGGACAATCATATGGACAGTGAGGAGGAAGCTGGTCAGCGTTCTTCTTGTCACATAAATCCACATAGTCCTGGTATACAGCTGGTAGTTCAGGGACTGACATGATTCCTTTAGGAACAGAGCAAGCTGAAACTTTTGGACTCATCTGTTTCTCTGGAAAGTGTAATTCCTTGGTCTCCCAGTTAATGGTAGGATTCTGAGCCTGCAGCCATGGTAGCCCTAGAATAATGGGAAAGTGGGGAGAAGAGATAAGCATAAAGGACAGTTTCTCTTGATGATCTTTACCCATAAGAACCCTCAAAGGCTCTGTTTCCTGATCCACTGGTCCAGAGGTCAGCAGGGAGCCATCCACAGTTTCCATCTGTACTGGAGTAGCCTTCTTCACTGAACGTATTCCCTGTTTCAGAGCAAAGGAGACATCCATAAAATTTCCACTTGCCCCTGAGTCGATCATAGCAGAGCTAGACACCCAAGCTGAGTCAACCCAGAGTTTGATGGAAAGAAAGCAATGAGAATTGTTTTTCTTACAACTCAGCTGGGACACCGCTGAGGAAACTTGAAAAATGGCAGCGTTTACACAGTCAACGTCCTCAGAGGTAACGGAGTTTAAGTCCGAGAAATCAAGATCTGTTGCTGCAGATCTCTCTGGAGCCTGAGGCTCGGACCTGACAGATCCCCTCTCGCAACACTCACAATGAATGAGTGCTGCAGTAGTCTTACGAGAACGGCTGGGGCAGTTTATAATGAAGTGCCCTGACTTACCACAATAGAAACATAGATTCTCCTTAAAACGATGTTCCTTGCGTGCATCACTAACCCGTCGTTGTAAAGAGTCTACCTGCATGGGTTCAGGTTCAGGTTCCCGTGTAATCCTACTCAAAGGTTCCTTAGCTGGAGAGGAAGGTAGGAAAAGGTTAGTACGATTGCTTTCGAACCATCTCTCTTGCCTGCGTTCAGTCAGACGAGTATCAATACGGATGCAGTAGTTAATAAAGTCACCTAACGCAGTGGGAGGGTCGGCACGAGCAAGTTCATCCTTAATCAGTGGAGATAACCCCTTTCGAAAAATAGATTTTTTGGCGGAACTGTCCCAGGTGGTATCAAGGGCCCATCTCCTGAAATCCAAGGTGTAGCGCCCGCGTCCCTGCCTGCTGCCAGACAGGGACGTCGCTCTCCTCACCTGCGCTCAGCGTCCTCAGTGCGCCCAGCCTCCTCTGCGCCTCTGCCATCCTCGGCGTCCCCCTTCCGCCCTGGTGGTCCAGCGCGCTCCTTCCCTGCTACTGGCCTTAGGGCGCGCGCCCGCACCCTCCCCGCTCTTAAAGGAGCCGCGCGCATTTTCCAAATCAGTCTCCAGCCAATGCTGGAGGACTCCACCCTATATTAAGGGCTTCCTCCTTAATGTAGGTGCCCGAGCAATGTTGTTCCTGTGCAGTCTAACTCTGTTTCAGCCATCAGCTCCTGATTCCTGTTACCTGCCTGTTACCTGTCGGCTTGCCTGTCTGCCATCCGTCTGTGGTTCCATCCAGAGGTTCGGACGTCATCTGCAGAGATCCCCGGCTCTTGCCTGCTCACCTGGGAGCGATCATCTGCCATCCGACTGCAGCTCCATCCGGAAGTTCGGACATCATCTGCGGAGATCCCCGGCTCTTGCCTGCTCACCTGGGAGCGATCATCTGCCATCCGACTGCAGCTCCATCCGGAAGTTCGGACATCATCTGCAGAGATCCACGGCTCTTGCCTGCTCACCTGGGAGCGATCATCTGCCATCCGACTGCAGCCTACCTGGAGGCTCCACCATATCAGGTCGTATATGCCTGCCCTGTTCTAGAGACTGCCTGGTCACTTGCCGTGACAACCTGCCTGTCCAGAGACTGCCTGGTCACTTGCCGTGACAACCTGCCTGTCCCAGAGACTGCCTTGGTCACTTGCTGTGACAACCTGCCTGTCCAGATACTGCCTGGTCACTTGCCGTGACAACCTGCCTGTCTAGAGACTGCCTGGTCACTTACCGTGACAACCTGCCTGTCCAGAGACTGCCTGGTCACTTGCCGTGACAACCTGCCTGTCCCAGAGACTGCCTGGTCACTTGCCGTGACAACCTGCCTGTCCCAGAGACTGCCTCGGTCACTTACCATTACAACCTGCCTGCCCAGAGACTTCCTTGGTCACTCGCTGTGACAAACCTGCCTGTCCAGAAACTACCTATATCCCCTGCCGTGATTCCCTGCCCTTTTCCCGGGTGCCACCCGCTCGCTTACAAGTAAACTCTCTTGTATAAATAAAGCTTTGTGGTTCCACCCACCTGACCTGTCTCGTCAGTAGTTCCACCCACCAGACCCGTTACAGTTTGCTCGGGCCATGGAACCCGGTGGCACCCAAACCCCTTCACTCCCGGAACTGTGTCATGAGCTGTCTCGTCAGAGGTCTCAACAGGAGGCCATCCTGGGTCACCTGCGGAACGTCAATTCCCGTCTGGACACTCTGAATTCATCACCAGCAACCATCGCTGGAGCCATGACTCATAATCCGTCAGTCCCGTTGATTCCCAATTCCGTGGTTTCCATTCCCGGACCCCGACTGTCAGCTCCTCCTAGGTTTGGAGGCGATCCTGCTCTAGCTCGGGGTTTCATTAATCTGTGCACCCTGCATTTTGAACTCCTGGCACACCAGTTTAACTCTGACCGGGCCAAAGTTGCCTTCATCATGTCCCATCTCACCGGAGAGGCCCTGGCCTGGCTTAATCCTCTCTGGGAGAGAGAGGATCCTCTGGTGTCTGACCTGCCTGCTTTTCTCTCGGCCTTCCGGAAGGTATTCGACGAACCTGGACGGAAGACTTCCTCTGCATCATCTCTGCTGCGTCTCCGTCAGGAGAGTCTCACCGTTGGTCAATATGCCATACGGTTCCGGACTTTAGCCTCAGAACTAGCTTGGGACAATGAAGCTCTAATTTCGGTCTTCTGGGAGGGTCTGTCCGGCCGTATTAAAGACGAACTTGCCGGTCGGGACGTTCCAACCTCTCTAGATGATTTAATAAATCTTGCCAATCGAATTGATCTACGGTTCCAGGAACGAGCCAAAGAGATCACCCGTAAAAAAGAATTTTCCCGTCTTGCACCCTCGTGTCAGAGATCTATAACCTCTTCCGTTTCTCCTCAGGTGCACACTGCCGAGCCTATGCAGGTCGACCAGACCAAGATGGTCAAAGCCCGTCAGGACTCACGCCGTGCCGAGAAAAGTTGCTTCTACTGCGGTAGTAAGGAGCACTGGATCCAAACCTGTCCGAGAAGTCGGGAAACGCCTGTGTCTAGGTTCGCTCGGAGAGGTCAACCTAGACAAAAATAAATCCTCTTCATCCCTGCTGCTGTCGGTTTCAATTCTGATCGGTAAGAACCGCCACTTCGAAATGGCCCAACTTGATTCTGGAGCAGCTGGGAATCTCGTGTCACAGGCTCTAGTAGAGAAGTATCACATTCCACCAAACCTCTTGTTGAACCTGTATCTGTTGCTGCTGTGGATGGGGGCCTCCTACCTCGTCCCATCCGACTTGTCACCGAAGTCATAACCCTGCAGGTGGGAATGTTGCATTCTGAGAGCATCTCGTTTCATGTTTTACCCGGACTCTCTCATGCTTTCTTGCTAGGTCTGCCTTGGCTCCAAAAACATGCACCTGTGCTCGACTGGCAGAATGGAGAGGTTCTTCGCTGGGGACAGGACTGTCATAAAACATGTCTGGTGCCTGTTCATCCTGTCTGTTCTTCTCCTACACCTGCTAATCTACCTGGACTCCCGATTCCATATTGGTCTTTTACCGATGTCTTCAATAAAAAGGAAGCAGAGACATTACCCCCGCATAGACCATATGATTGCCCGATTGACCTGTTGCCCGGTACTACGCCTCCCCGTGGGCGTATTTACCCGTTGTCTGCTGCTGAGACCAGGTCGATGTCCGAATATATCGAGGAGAACTTAGCAAAAGGATTCATCCGGAAATCTACCTCCCCAGCGGGAGCAGGTTTCTTCTTCGTTAAAAAGAAAGACGGATCTCTCCGTCCCTGTATTGACTACAGAGGCCTAAATTCGATCACGGTGAAGAATAAGTACCCTCTTCCGCTCATTCCAGAACTGTTTGATCGTCTTAGAGGGGCTAGAGTCTTCACCAAACTAGATCTTCGTGGAGCATACAACCTGGTTCGTATCCGTCGAGGAGATGAATGGAAGACGGCATTCAACACCCGGGACGGCCACTACGAGTACTTGGTGATGCCCTTTGGTCTCTGTAATGCTCCAGCAGTCTTTCAGGAGTTGGTCAATGACATCTTCCGGGACCTCCTCTACTCCTGCGTTGTGGTGTACCTTGACGACATCTTGGTCTTCTCTCCGGATCTTCAGTCTCACCGGAGGGATGTTCGTCAGGTTCTGCTCAGGCTCAGGCAGAATCACCTCTTCGCCAAATATGAGAAGTGCCTCTTTGAGCAGACATCGCTTCCGTTTCTGGGCTACATCATTTCTCAGACAGGCCTACGAATGGATCCGGAGAAATTGTCTGCCATCGAGAAGTGGCCCCGACCGGAAGGGTTGAAGGCCATTCAGCGGTTCCTGGGATTTGCCAACTATTACCGTCTCTTCATACCGCACTTCTCTTCCAGGACTGCTCCAATCTCAGCGCTCACTCGCAAGGATGCTAACCCCAAACAGTGGACGACCGAAGCAGAGGAGGCCTTCCTTTCTCTGAAACAGGCTTTCTCTTCCGCTCCAGTGCTGCATCGCCCGGATGGCAACAAGCAGTTCTTCCTGGAGGTGGACGCTTCCTCTGCTGGAGCCGGAGCGGTTCTTACCCAAAAATCGCCATCCGGGAGGATGGTATCCTGCGGTTTCTTCTCCAAACTCTTCTCCTCCTCCGAGCGCAACTACTCCATAGGAGATCGAGAGTTATTGGCCATTAAGTTGGCATTGGAGGAGTGGCGTTACCTACTGGAAGGGGCTCTTCATCCGGTAATCATCTACACGGACCACAAAAATCTGGCATACCTCCAGCAGGCACAGAGACTTAATCCTCGCCAAGCCCGGTGGTCCTTGTTTTTTGCCCGCTTCGATTTTCTTTTGCATTTTCGCCCAGCTGACAAAAACGTCAAGGCGGATGCCTTGTCTCGGTCTTTCCTGGTGTCGGATCTCGAAGATGAGCCTAAACATATCATCGATCCCGCCAGAGTAATGCAGGTGGCTCCCGTGAGTCTAAATCGTCTCCCTCCTGGTAAGACGTTCGTATCAGAAACCGATCGGAAGAGAATCCTACATTGGGGTCACTCCTCTAAACTCGCTGGCCACGCTGGTCAAAAAAGACCCTCCAACTCATTACCCGACATTATTGGTGGCCTACCCTGCACAAAGACGTAATAGACTTTGTTTCTGCCTGTGTTTCCTGTGCCCGCAACAAAGTTCCGAGACACCTGCCTACCGGCCGTCTTCTTCCGCTTCCTATACCCGCTGCCCCTGGCAGCATATAGCCATGGACTTCATTACTGATCTTCCCGTCTCTGCTGGTTGTACAGTCATTTGGGTGGTCGCTGACCGCTTTTCCAAGATGGCTCACTTCATTCCTCTGCCAGGTCTTCCGTCTGCACCCGAGTTGGCTAAAGACTTTATCCGCCACATCTTCCGTCTTCATGGTCTGCCTCGTCACATTGTGTCGGATCGTGGGGTTCAGTTCACCTCACGTTTCTGGAGAGCCACTTGTAAGTTGCTAGACGTCACCCTGGATTTTTCCTCCGCTTACCACCCACAGTCCAATGGACAAGTTGAACGAATAAATCAGAATTTGACCAGTTATCTTCGACACTTCGTTAATGCCCACCATTCTGACTGGGTGGAGCTCCTGCCTTGGGCCGAATTCTCCTACAATAATCATGAGAGCGAATCTTCCACCAAGTCTCCGTTTTTTGTAGTCTTCGGTCAGCACCCTCGGATCCCTGTCCCTGTTTCCATCTCTGTGGACAATCCAGCTGCGGAATCTCTGGTTAGAGAATTCTCCTCCATCTGGGAGAGTACCCGGTCCGCACTCATTCAGTCATCCGAGCGCATGAAAAGACATGCTGACAAAAAACGTCTGGATCCTCCTCAATTCCGTCCTGGGGACAAAGTCTGGCTTTCGTCCAAATATGTTTGACTCAAAATTCCGTCCTACAAGTTAGGCCCTCGGTTCATCGGTCCTTTTGAGATCATCAGTCAGATCAATCCGGTGTCCTATAAATTGAAACTCCCGGCCAATTTGAGAATTCCTAATTCTTTTCATGTATCTCTCCTCAAACCTGTGGTTCTTAACTCTTTTTTAAGTCTACAGGTACACCTCCTGCTCCAGTGTCTGCTGCTGATGAATTTGAGGTAGAGGACATTCTGGCCACAAAAAGGGTAGGAAGAAAGACTTATTTTTTGGTGGATTGGAAGGGGTTTGGTCCTGAGGAGAGAACCTGGGAGCCTCGGGAGAACATCCATGCCCCTCTTATCCTAGCTAAATTTCTTTCTGGCCTAAAGAAGGGGGGGCCTAGAGGGGGGGGTACTGTAGCGCCCGCGTCCCTGCCTGCTGCCAGACAGGGACGTCGCTCTCCTCACCTGCGCTCAGCGTCCTCAGTGCGCCCAGCCTCCTCTGCGCCTCTGCTATCCTCGGCGTCCCCCTTCCGCCCTGCTGGTCCCGCGCGCTCCTTCCCTGCTACTGGCCTTAGGGCGCGCGCCCGCACCCTCCCCCGCTCTTAAAGGAGCCGCGCGCATTTTCCAAATCAGTCTCCAGCCAATGCTGGAGGACTCCACCCTATATTAAGGGCTTCCTCCTTAATGTAGGTGCCCGAGCAATGTTGTTCCTGTGCAGTCTAACTCTGTTTCAGCCATCAGCTCCTGATTCCTGTTACCTGCCTGTTACCTGTCGGCTTGCCTGTCTGCCATCCGTCTGTGGTTCCATCCAGAGGTTCGGACGTCATCTGCAGAGATCCCCGGCTCTTGCCTGCTCACCTGGGAGCGATCATCTGCCATCCGACTGCAGCTCCATCCGGAAGTTCGGACATCATCTGCGGAGATCCCCGGCTCTTGCCTGCTCACCTGGGAGCGATCATCTGCCATCCGACTGCAGCTCCATCCGGAAGTTCGGACATCATCTGCAGAGATCCACGGCTCTTGCCTGCTCACCTGGGAGCGATCATCTGCCATCCGACTGCAGCCTACCTGGAGGCTCCACCATATCAGGTCGTATATGCCTGCCCTGTTCTAGAGACTGCCTGGTCACTTGCCGTGACAACCTGCCTGTCCAGAGACTGCCTGGTCACTTGCCGTGACAACCTGCCTGTCCCAGAGACTGCCTTGGTCACTTGCTGTGACAACCTGCCTGTCCAGATACTGCCTGGTCACTTGCCGTGACAACCTGCCTGTCTAGAGACTGCCTGGTCACTTACCGTGACAACCTGCCTGTCCAGAGACTGCCTGGTCACTTGCCGTGACAACCTGCCTGTCCCAGAGACTGCCTGGTCACTTGCCGTGACAACCTGCCTGTCCCAGAGACTGCCTCGGTCACTTACCATTACAACCTGCCTGCCCAGAGACTTCCTTGGTCACTCGCTGTGACAAACCTGCCTTCCAGAAACTACCTATATCCCCTGCCGTGATTCCCTGCCCTTTTCCCGGGTGCCACCCGCTCGCTTACAAGTAAACTCTCTTGTATAAATAAAGCTTTGTGGTTCCACCCACCTGACCTGTCTCGTCAGTAGTTCCACCCACCAGACCCGTTACACAAGGCATATTCAGCTACCGAGTGCTTACCTTGGCGCAAAGCTAACATGGCTGCTTCAGCTGTTGCACCTCGATTGGGGTCATCAAACACCTGCCCCATGGCTGAAATAAAATCATCAAGGTGATTCAAACAATCATCCTCAGTCTCAATCAGAGGGTTTGCCCACATTAAAGCCTTGTTGGTAAGCAACATAATTATAGTAAGCACCTTAGATCGTTCAGTGGGAAATTGTGAAGCATGTGCAGAAAAAAAAAGATTGCATTGATTAATAAATCCCCTGAATTTCTCACGTTCACCGCCAAAACGAAAAGGGGGCAACTTGGGAATCCCAGCACTCGGGGCTACGGCAGGAGCCTGGACTCGCCCCTCTAGAACCTCAATCCTGGCTCGCAAATCCTGGGTAGTCTGTCCAACCACTTGCAAATTGTGATTATTGAGGTCCTGTAGATTTGTAAAACGGGTCTTTATATTCTGCAAATCTGCAAGGATATTATCAGTCACTCCGCAAAGTTCCTTTATGCGGGCCTCCATTTTCCAGATCTTTTAAGACAGGATTACTGGAAGAAGAGGAGAGAAAAAAAACAATAGTGTTCACCTGTGGCAACACTGCAGAGAGAAAAAAAAAAATAAGGGAACTGCTCACCTGGAATGGTTGTGAGAAGTCACAACCACTATCATCACAGAAAGTTTCAACCAGACATCTGATATCCAGAGTTACAGCAGACAAAAAAGAGAAAAGAAAGGAAAAAAAAAAAAAAACAATAGTGTTTACCTGTGGTAACACTGCAAAAAGAAAAAACTTAAGGGAATTGCTCACCTGGAATGGTTGTGAGAAGTCACAACCACTGTCATCACAGAAAGTACAACCGGACGTCTGATATCCACAGTACAGCAGACACAGCCTTCCAGACCCAGCAGACACTAACGTTTTGGCTTCAGAATCTTGTAATGTATGTAGTACAGTTCATATAGCGTCTTGTGCTTGGGTGCGATGAAAACACAGGAGTCACAGGTTTGATATAGAAAAGTCCTGTATTACTTCATACAAGTTGGCAGAAATAGTCACACAGTTTGCAGACACAGAAACAGGAGACACAGCAGGCCAGAGTAATCCAAGCTCAGCAATCACTCTCCAATACAGATTCAGGATCTTCTTCTCTGTTACCGTAAGTCCATGCAAACGTGGGTCTTTCAAAGAGCAGGGTTCAGAGTCCACAAGTGCTTCAGAGTTCCTCAGTAGGAATAGCTGGAGTACAAGGTCCAAGGCTTACAGGAGTCAAGTCACAGGTTCACTGCAGGCTAGATTCTGAAGCACTGATTGCTCAGCTGTGGCTGCTTAAGAAGCAAAGGAGAGAATCAGGGCGGAAACATGCAAGCTGGAAACTCCATTTTGACTGAGGGCAAGATAGCTGCAGCAAGACAGAAAGTAAAATGGCTGACGAACAAACTGAGTTTCAGGAATATATACATAGAACCTTACAACGGGGATGAATGGAAGACGGCGTTTAATACCCCAGAGGGGCATTTTGAGTACCTAGTGATGCCTTTTGGGCTTACTAATGCCCCTTCCATCTTCCAATCCTTTATGAATGATATTTTCAGGGATTTTGTGGATAAATTTCTGATCGTTTATTTGGATGATATCTTGATTTTTTCCAACGACTGGGACTCTCATGTGAAACATGTTCGGACTGTGTTCCAGATTTTGAGAGAGAATGCACTGTATGTGAAGGGATCAAAGTGTCTTTTTGGCGTACAGAAGGTTTCATTTCTGGGATTCATTTTGTCTCCGTCTGTTTTTGAAATGGACCCGGTCAAGGTTCAGGCCATCTGTGATTGGGTTCAACCTACTACATTGAAGGCTCTTCAGAGATTTTGGGGTTTTGCCAATTTTTATCGTAAATTTATTGGTAATTTCTCCGGTATTGTTAAACCATTGACTGATTTGACCAAATACGGTTCCGATGTGGTGAATTGGCCTCCTGAGGCAGTTTCCACGTTTCAGGAACTTAAGCAGAGATTCATTTCTGCTCCTGTTCTACGGCAGCCTGATGTTTCTCTACCGTTTCAGGTGGAGGTTGATGCTTCTGAGATTGGGGCAGGTGCCGTTTTGTCCTAAAGGGATCCGAAGACCTCTAAGAGTAACCCTTGTGCCTTTTTCTCTCGAAAATTTTCTCCAACTGAATGTAATTATGACGTGGGTAATCGGGAGTTATTGTCCATGAAGTGGGCCTTTGAAGAGTGTAGACATTGGCTGGAAGGAGCCAAACATCAGGTGGTGGTCCTCACGGACCATAAGAACCTGGTTTATCTCGAATCAGCCAAGCGACTTAATCCTAGACAGGCCAGGTGGGCCTTGTTTTTGACACGTTTTAATTTTGTGGTTTCTTTTCTTCCTGGCACTAAGAATGTTAAGGCGGATGCCCTCTCGAGGGGTTTCTTTGCGGATTCTCCTGAGTTAACTGATCCTGCTGTTATTTTGAAAGAGGGTGTAGTTCTTTCCGCCATCTCGCCCAATTTGAGACTGGCTCTGGAGGGGTGTCAGGAGGATAAACCTGAACGCTGCCCTGTTGGGAAATTGTTTGTCCCAGACCAGTGGAAGTAGAGTGTGATGTCTGAGATTCATTGCTCCGCGTTGGCTGGTCATCCCGGTATTTTTGGTACCAGAGACTTGGTGAGTCGGTCTTTTTGGTGGCCTACTTTGTCTCGTGACGTCAGGGACTTCGTGCAGTCCTGTGAGACTTGCTCTCGTTCCAAGCCTTGCTCTCGCTCTAGTGGTTTGTTAATGCCATTACCTGTGCCCAAGAGGCCATGGACTCATATCTCTATGGATTTTATTTCCGACCTCCCTGTCTCTCAGAGAATGACCGTTATCTGGGTAATCTGTGATAGGTTTTCCAAGATGATACATCTTGTGCCATTACCTAAGTTGCCTTCCTCCTCCGAATTGGTGCCTTTGTTTTTCAGCACGTGGTTCGGTTACATGGCATTCCGGAGAACATTGTGTCTGACATTGGAGTCCAGTTTGTTTCCAGATTTTGGAGAACATTTTGTTCTAAACTTGGTGTTCAGTTATCTTTCTCCTCTGCATTTCACCCTCAGACCAATGGACAAACCGAGAGAACAAACCAGACCTTGGAGACTTATTTGAGATGTTTTGTGTCTGCTGATCAAGATGACTGGGTCTCTTCTTTGTCTTTGGCTGAATTTGCTCTTAATAATAGGGCTAGCTCTGCCACCTTGATGTCTCCATTTTTCTGCAATTCTGGGTTTCACCCTCGATTTTCTTCAGGACAGGCGGAGGCTTTCGTCTGTCCGGGGGTTGACTCTATTGTGGAGAGTATGCAGCAGATTTGGGACCAGGTAGTGGAGAGGTTGTCTCTCTCTCTCAGAAGGCCCAGCGGTTTGCCAACTGACATAGGACTGATGGTTCTCGTTTTAATGTGGGGGACTTGGTTTGGTTGTCCTTAAGAAATATCCCTATGAGGGTTGCGTCTCCAAAATTTAAGTCAAGGTTCATTGGACCGTATAAGATCATGGAAATTCTTAATCCGGTTTCCTTCCGTTTGCTTCTTCCAGGGACTGTTGTCACGGGTGTGTCGCGGCGGAGATCGTCGCGATTGCACACCCTGACTTCGCACAGCTGAGTTTCTGGTGCTGGGTGTTTTTCAGCACTGAGGGAGTTAATTCTTTCTCTCTCGATGCTGGACAGACCAGCCTCGCCCAGCTGCGATTGTTGTTTTGTTAATTAGCTTCCTTCATATACCTGCTGGTCTGCTGGGGAAGTTGCCGGTGAAAGCATTCATTCAGACCAGCAGAGCGGATCGTTTCTGAGAAGACTTAAGCTAAGAGTGCCTGTTGTGGTTTTTCCTCTCCTCGCTTATTGTTTATCTTCTTAACCTTTTGTGTTCCTCTGTAGTGGAAGTTTTGTATGCAAGGCAGTGTTTTCTTTACCCCCTGTCTGTCTCTTTTGTATTTGACTGTGTGTAAGCTGTATCTGCCCATTCCCTGTGGTGGTAATCAGGGTCCTTCTCAGGACTAGATTACAGTGGTCAGGGATCTACAGGAGACAGGGTTACGCTGGCGGCCTGGACCTCTGTACCATTAACAGTACCTCCAGGGAGAGGGACTAGTCAGGACCCCAGTTCAGGGTCAGCATAGACCCCGGTCCACCTCTATCCTGAGACAGCGTTTCACGTGCACAGTATAGACCCACAATACATTGGATATTATGTCAGGTAAGACATTGCTGGCAGATTCTACGTATACATGTTGATATTTTCTATAATATGAAATATAGAATGTTGTCTCATTAGATATATGTTACTATCATAGAATATATCTGTTATACGTCGTGACAACTGTAACGCTTCTCACGGCTGCGGGGCGTCGGGACATGGCATAGCTTGCCTAGCTAGCCAATGCTCCCACGCCGCCAGTCCACGACGACGTGAGGCATGGGTCCCAGATGGTAAGAGAATGTGGACCCACTGGACCACGGAGGGAGACCCGGGCCTGCCCGGACTAGGGAAGGGCAGCGATCGGGATCCGTGGCAGCTGAGCATGTGGGCTAGATGGCGACCTGCAGGACTAGACAACACCGCACAACTTCAGGTATGAAGAACATAAAGTTTACTTAAAGAAACACAGTACATAACAGAACATAAGACCGGACTCCCGATTCCGCACATCAGAGAAGGGTACACGACTCAGGATCACAGACGAGTGCAGGAGGACATCACGGGTAGATCAAGGAGGAACCGGCAGGACATCGGAACATCAGGAACACGGACTGGATCTCAGGGACACAGGAACAAGGACAGGACATCAGGAACACGGATTGGATCTCAGGGAGTCAGGAACACGGACTGGACATCAGGAACACGGACTGCATCTCAGGAACACGGACAGGACATCAGGAACACGGACAGGACATTAGGAACACGGACAGGACATCAGGAACACGGATTGGATCCCAGGAACACGGACAGGACATCGACATCGGACTCCGGACATCTGACAACGATCGGCAGGCTCCGGACATCTGGCAACGATCGGCAGGCTCCGGACATCAGGCAGGGAGGATAGGATCCGGACATCTGGAAGTGGTCGTCGGACATCGGACATCAGGCCATGGTCATCAGGCATAGGATCCGGACATCTGGCAGCGACCTGAAAAGGAACCCCAGCGGTGTTATGTTTCGGTAGCTGAGGAGAGCAGGCAAAAAGGCAATACACCAGAGCAGTTGGAATCTATGAGATTGCAGTACCCTGACTAACCACCACAACTAGAGGCAGCCGTGGAGCGTTCCTACGTTGGTCCTAGACGCCTCGTCACAGCCTGAGAAACTAACTACACCTAAAGACAGAAACAGGAAAGCTATCTGCCCCGGAGCAGAACCCCAAAGATAATAGAAAGCCCCCAAACATGTAATGGCGGTTAGACAAGAGGAAATACTGACACAGAAAGAAAATAGTATGAGCAAACGCTGGGGCCCAAACTATCTAAATAGAAAAGGATAGGAAGGGTACTTACTGCAATCCCAGAAAACCCTGAAAAGCACCAACACTACTAATTTCAAAATCACCTGAGATCACACGACCTCTACCACCTAAATTAGTTCTCTGGTGTAACAAAATCAAAACAGCAGCCACTGAAAAAACTGGAAAAAAGCAAAAGAACAAAACTCAGTGGCTGAACTAAACTGAGAGGGCAGAAGCCCCCGGAGGGGACCCTGAAGGCCCCCAAAGAAGTGCAGTACAAAATGCAAAAATATAGCACAAACACAAAAGAAGCAAAAGTCTTATCTGTAAGCAGGAGATGCAGACACGACACAGCAGGCTACAAGGGAAACTGGAATGAAGGATTCAGACCAGAACAATTGATCACCGGCAACCCTGATGGGAAAATGACTCCCTTATATAAGACCAGTCAGTAACACCTGATTCCCAGTCCTCACAATCTTCACTAGCACCGCTTGTAACCACCAGAGGGAGCCTCTGCTCAGAACTCATCTCAAACCCATTCACAACAGTACCCCCCCCTTGAGGAGG
Source organism: Oophaga sylvatica (assembly GCA_033576555.1). Taxonomy (NCBI): domain Eukaryota; kingdom Metazoa; phylum Chordata; class Amphibia; order Anura; family Dendrobatidae; genus Oophaga; species Oophaga sylvatica. The sequence continues at coordinate 332,759,506 of JARQOD010000002.1, read as the reverse complement.
GGTCACCGAACCCTCATTTGAGCAACCAGGTCGGTCAGGATGAGTTCTATGATACGCACGGATAAGTCTCCTACCATGGATGTCCGAAGCAAACACCCAAGAATTGTCTTCCTGACCATAACCTCTCCATTTAACCAAATACTGGAGTTTCCGTCTAGAAAAACAAGAATCCAATATTTTCTCAACCACATACTCCAGATTGCCCTCAACCAAAACAGGGTCAGGAGGCACAGCAGCAGGAACCACTGGCTCAACAAACCTCTTCAACAAGGACTTGTGGAACACGTTATGGATCTTAAATGTCCCTGGAAGAAGCAAACGAAAAGAAACAGGATTAATAATCTCCATGATCTTATAAGGTCCAATGAACCTAGGCTTAAATTTAGGAGATGCTACTCTCATAGGAATATTCTTTGAGGACAACCAGACCAAGTCCCCCACTTTAAAACCGAGGACCATCAGTCCTATGCCGGTTAGCAAACCGCTGGGCCTTCTCCTGAGAGAGGACAACCTCTCCACTACCTGGTCCCAAATCTGTTGCATACGCTCCACAACAGAGTCAACACCTGGACAGACAGAAGCCTCCGTCTGTCCTGAAGAAAATCGAGGGTGAAACCCAGAATTACAGAAAAACGGAGACATCAAAGTGGCAGAGCTAGCCCTATTATTAAGAGCAAACTCAGCCAAAGGCAAAAAAGAGACCCAGTCATCCTGATCAGCAGACACAAAGCATCTTAGATAAGTCTCCAATGTCTGGTTTGTTCTCTCAGTTTGACCATTGGTCTGAGGATGAAATGCCGAGGAGAAAGACAATTGAACACCCAGTTTAGAACAAAAAGTCCTCCAAAATCTGGAAACAAACTGGACTCCTCTGTCAGACACAATGTTCTCAGGAATGCCGTGTAAACGAACCACGTGCTGAAGGTACAACAGCACCAATTCAAAGGAGGAAGGCAACTTAGGTAATGGCACAAGATGTATCATTTTGGAAAACCTATCACAAATTACCCAGATGACGGTCATTCTCTGAGAAACAGGAAGATCGGAAATGAAATCCATAGAGATATGGGTCTATGGTCTCTTGGGCACAAGCAATGGCATCAACAAACCACTAGAGCGAGAGCAAGGCTTGGAGCGAGAGCAAGTCCCGCAGGACTGCACAAATTCCCTGACATCACGAGACAAGGTAGGCCACCAAAAGGACCGACTAACCAAGTCTCTGGTACCAAAACTTCCGGGATGCCCAGCCAATGCGGAACAATGAATCTCAGACATCACACTCCTCTTCCACTGGTCCGGGACAAACAATTTTCCAACAGGGCAGCGCTCGGGCCTATCCTCCTGACACCCCTCCAGAGCAAGTCTCAAATTGGGCGAGATGGCGGAAAGAACTACACCCTCTTTCAAAATAACAGAAGGATCAGATAACTCAGGAGAGTCCGCAAGGAAACTCCTCGAGAGGGCATCCGCCTTAACATTCTTAGTGCCAGGAAGAAAGGAAACCACAAAATTAAAACGTGTGAAAAACAAGGCCCACCTGGCCTGTCTAGGATTGAGTCGCTTGGCAGATTCCAGATAGACCAGATTCTTATGGTCCGTAAGGACCACCACCTGATGTTTGGCTCCCTCCAGCCAATGTCTCCACTCTTCAAAAGCCCACTTCATGGCCAACAACTCCCGATTACCCACGTCATAATACGTTCAGTAGGAGAAAATTTTCGAGAGAAAAAGGCACAAGGGTTACTTTTAGAGGTCTCTGGATCTTTTTGGGACAAAACGGCACCTGCCCCAATTTCAGAGGCATCAACCTCCACCTGAAATGGCAGAGAAACATCAGGCTGCCGTAGAACAGGAGCAGAAGTGAATCTCTGCTTAAGTTCCTGAAATGCAGAGACTGCCTCAGGAGCCAATTCACCACATCAGAACCCTTTCTGGTCAAATCAGTTAATGGTTTAACAATAACCGAGAAATTACCAATAAATTTACGATAAAAATTGGCAAAACCCAAAAATCTCTGAAGAGCCTTTAATGAAGTAGGTTGGACCCAATCACAGATGGCCTGAACCTTGACCGGGTCCATTTCAATAACAGATGGGGACAAAATGAATCCCAGAAATGAGATCCTCTGTACGCCAAAAAGACACTTTGATCCCTTCACACACAGAGCATTCTCTCTCAAAATCTGGAATACAGTTCGAACATGTTTCACATGAGAGTCCCAGTCATTAGAAAAAATCAAGATATCATCCAAATAAACAATCAGAAATTTATCCACAAAATCCCTGAAAATGTCATTCATGAAGGACTGGAAGACGGAAGGAGCATTAGTGAGCCCAAAGGGCATCACTAGGTACTCAAAATGCCCTTCAGGGTATTGAATGCCGTCTTCCATTCATCCCCGTGCTTAATGCGAATAAGGTTATACGCCCCCCTGAGGTCAAGCTTGGTAAACCAAGTAGCGTTTTTCACCCTGGAAAACAGGTCAGAAATCAAGGGTAACGGGTATTGATATTTCACAGTAATATTGTTCAAGAGACGATAATCAATACACGGCCTTAATGAACATCTTTTTTGGCCACAAAGAAAAAACCGGCACCTAAGGGTGAAGAGGATGGTCTGATATGACCCTTCTCCAATGATTCCTTGATATAAGACCGCATAGCGTCATGTTCAGGTACAGACAAGTTAAAAAGGCGACCTTTAGGGAATTTACTACCCGGCACTAATTCAATAGCGCAGTCATAGCTCCTATGGGGAGGCAAGGATGCAGATTTACTTTCGCTAAACACATCAGAAAAATCAAACAAAAAGTCAGGAACATCCTGAGCCTGGGGGGAGGCAGAAAAAACAGGAGTGTTGGTATTAACACATTGGCAGCCCCAACTGGTTACAGACACAGTTTTCCAATCCAAAACAGGATTATGAGACTGTAACCAAGGAAACCCAGCACGATAATGTCATGCAGATTATATAGAACCAAAAATTTGCAGCACTCCTGGTGATCAGGTTCAACCCTCATTATCACCTGAGTAGAAAACTGGGGTTCATTCTCAGCCAAAGGGGTAGAATCGATCCCCAGTAGGGGAATAGACTTCTGTAGGGGTATCAAGGGAAACCCACAACGTTTAGCAAAATCATAATCCATCAGGTTAATAGCTGCTCCAGAATCAACGAAAGCCTGAGCAGAAAATGAGGACAGAGAGCATATCAGAGTGACAGTTAATAAAAACTTAGTCTGAACACTACCCAAGACAACTGAGCGTGCAAAACGTCTTCCCCGCTTAGGGCAGACTGAAATAGCATGAGAGGCATCACCACAGTAGAAACATAACCCATTGCGCTTTCGAAACTCATGACGCTGTGCCCAGACACCACTCTATCACACTGCATGGGTTCAGAAGCTGGTTCACAAGGCAACACCATTCCACGCATACTTCTCCGCTCACGCAAACGTCTGTCAATTTGAATCGCTAATGACATAGAATCATTGAGACCAGAGGGGACAGGGAATCCCACCATAACATCCTTTACATTATCTGACAGACCCTTCCGGAAAAGGGCCGCCAAAGCGTCGTGATTCCATTTGGTCAGGACTGCCCACCTACGGAATCTCTGACAGTATAACTCAGCGTCATCAAGCCCCTGATTTAATGCCAACAAGGTTTTTTCAGCTTGATCAGTGACATTAGGCTCATCGTACAATAACCCCAAAGCCTGAAAAAACGCATCAACATCACTCAAAACAGGATCCCCAGGTATCAGGGAAAAAGCCCTATCCTGAGGATCGCCGCGCAGGAGAGAGATGATAATTTGAACCTGAGGACTTAGATTTTAAGGCAAAAAACAATTTACAATTATTTTTGAAATTCTGAAACTTAGCTCGATCCCCCAAAAACAAATCTGGCATGGGGATCCTAGGTTCCACAACAGGCAACCTAGCAAGATATGCAGCAATACTCTGAACCTCAGTGGCAAGCTGATCCACACGGCCAGACAACTGTGCAAACTCCATTGGGAGAAAAGATCCTCCCCAGCACCCAGAGATACAGAGGGAAAAAAAAAAATGCAACAAACAGAAAAATATCTCTGACAACTCTGACAACCTTTTTTCTTTCACAATATTTTTCCCTTCTGTGAGTACCATACAATTTTCAATTTTTTAGGCCGGTGATACTGTTATGTTTCGGTAGCTGAGGAGAGCAGGCAAAAAGGCAATACACCAGAGCAGTTGGAATCTATGAGATTGCAGTACCCTGACTAACCACCACAACTAGAGTCAGCCGTGGAGCATTCCTACGTTGGTCCTAGACGCCTCGTCACAGCCTGAGAAACTAACTACACCTAAAGACAGAAACAGGAAAGCTATCTGCCCCGGAGCAGAACCCCAAAGATAATAGAAAGCCCCCAAACATGTAATGGCGGTTAGACAAGAGGAAATACTGACACAGAAAGAAAATAGTATGAGCAAACGCTGGGGCCCAAACTATCTAAATAGAAAAGGATAGGAAGGGTACTTACTGCAATCCCAGAAAACCCTGAAAAGCACCAACACTACTAATTTCAAAATCACCTGAGATCACACGACCTCTACCACCTAAATTAGTTCTCTGGTGTAACAAAATCAAAACAGCAGCCACTGAAAAAACTGGAAAAAGCAAAAGAACAAAACTCAGTGGCTGAACTAAACTGAGAGGGCAGAAGCCCCCGGAGGGGACCCTGAAGGCCCCCAAAGAAGTGCAGTACAAAATGCAAAAATATAGCACAAACACAAAAGAAGCAAAAGTCTTATCTGTAAGCAGGAGATGCAGACACGACACAGCAGGCTACAAGGGAAACTGGAATGAAGGATTCAGACCAGAACAATTGATCACCGGCAACCCTGATGGGAAAATGACTCCCTTATATAAGACCAGTCAGTAACACCTGATTCCCAGTCCTCACAATCTTCACTAGCACCGCTTGTAACCACCAGAGGGAGCCTCTGCTCAGAACTCATCTCAAACCCATTCACAACACAGCGGTCTGGTGCAAGCCCCGCCAGGCTCAACGGGAGCTGGCCGGGAATTGCACAGAAGCTGAGCACAGAGTAACAGAAACTCAGCACACACCAGACTCCTCCTTCCAAGATGAACTCAGGTTATATAGCAAGGATTCACAGTCACTGGCACAGGGTTCAGGACACAGCAGGATTTCAGGAACATAACACAGAGGACACAGTTCAGACAGTCAGGTACAGGATGCGATCCAGGATCAGGGGTTCAGGTAATTAGACACAGCAGGAACAGGCCTGGATATACAGCCTCCAGGAACGGCGATCTGGGTAATCAGCCCCCAGCATAGGCGGAAACACAAGACGAAGTTCAGACATTCAGGTACCGGGTTAGGTCCAGGATCAGGGATTCAGGAAACAAGATACAACAGGAACAGGCCTGGATATGCAGCCTCCAGGAACGGCGATCTGGGTACTCAGCCCCAGGCAGAAACACAAGACAGGACAAGGGGAATCAGCTCTCCAGAGCTGATCAAACTCAGAGCAGGAGCTGAACACACAACCACATACGGCTAGGTTCAGGAATTCAATGTGGATTCAATGTGAAGCTCTGGCAACGCCCCTCAGGGCTGGGGAACTTTATATATGAGCTGCTTCACAGCAATAGGCTGGAGCAGTAATTCTAGTACACACCCAATACTCATAAAAGCAGGACAGGTGTGGGCCGCGCCCCCTATGCAGAGCCAGACAACTCATCACAGAGGAACACCTGACCGTGGCTGCTGCCACACACGTAGTAAGTCATGCACAGTGCAGAGAACTTTGCAACCTACGGATGGTCTTCACAGCAGGCCAGGCGCCTGACAGTAGCTGCTGCCACACACGTAGTAAGTCATGCACCACTGCAGAGGACTTTGTAAGCTACGGATGGCTTTTACAGCAGGTCAGGGACTGCACATGCGGGTGGTCATGCAACGCAACGGAGACACTCACGCAAGTACGGCTACGCAGCAGAGCTGGGAACTGAGCAGCATCCATACAGGTAACAGACAACAGTATCCCAGCTGGTTAGGGGGAAAGGAGCAAAAGGGTTAAAGCAGAGACATGCTGAGTAACGCTGGAAAACAAAGTACAGACAATACCAGCGTTACAGGGACATTTAAGAGTCATAACGTGCTCCACAAGTCCTTATTGAAGAGGTTTGTCGAGCCAGTGGTTCCTATGGCTGCACCTCCCGACCCTGTTTTGGTTGAGGGCAATTTGGAGTATGTGGCTGAGAAAATATTGGATTCTCGTTTTGCTAGACAGAAACTCCAGTATTTGGTTAAGTGGAGAGGTTATGGTCAAGAGGACAATTCTTGGGTGTTTGCTTCGGACATTCATGCTAGGAGACTGATCCATGCCTATCATCGAGCTCATCCTGATCGGCCTGGTTGCGCCAGTGAGGGTTCTGTGACCCCTCCTCAAGGGAGGGTACTGTTGTGAACACATTGGAGGCGACTTCGGAACTGGGGCTCCCTCCGGTGGTTGCTGAGAGTAATGAACCAATTGCTGAATGGCTTTCAGCTGGGTCCGATTGGTCTGATATAAGTGACCTGAACTCCCATCAGCCTTGACCAGTTGGGGCTGCCAATGTGTTAACCCCTTCACCCCAAGGGTGGTTTGCACGTTAATGACCGGGCCAATTTTTACAATTCTGACCACTGTCTCTTTATCAGGTTATAACTCTGGAACGCTTCAACGGATCTTCGTGATTCTGAGAATGTTTTCTCGTGACATATTGTACTTCATGATAGTGGAAAAATTTCTTCAATATAACTTGCGTTTATTTATGAAAAAAACGCAAATATGGCGAAAATTTTGAAAATTTTGCAATTTTCAAATTTTGAATTTTTATTCCCTTAAAACACAGAAATATGTCACACAAAATAGTTAACAAATAACATTTCCCACATGTCTACTTTACATCAGCACAATTTTGGAACCAAAATTTTTTTTGTTAGGAAATTATAAGGGTTAAAAGTTGACCAGCGATTTCTCATTTTTACAACAAAATTTACAAAGCCATTTTTTTTAGGGACCACCTCATATTTGAAGTCACTTTGAGGGGTCTATATAGCAGAAAATACCCAAAAGTGACACCATTCTAAAAACTACACCCCTCAAGGTACTCAAAACCACATTCAAGAAGTTTATTAACCCTTCAGGTGCTTCACAGGAGCTGAAGCAACGTGGAAGGAAAAAATTAACATTTTACTTTTTAGTCACAAAAATGATCTTTTACAAACATTTTTTTATTTTCACAAGGGAAAAAGGAGAAAAAGGACCGATAAAGTTGTTGTGCAATTTCTCTGAGTACGCCGATACCCCATATGTGAGGGAAAACCACTGTTTGGGCACACGGGAGGGCTCGGAATGGAAGGAGCGCAGTTTGACTTTTCCAAACCAAAATTGGCTGGAATTGCGAACGGACGCCATGTCGCGTTTGGAGGGCCCTGATGTGCCTAAACAGTGGAAACCCCCACATGTGACCCATTTTGGAAACTAGACCCCTAAGGAACTTATCTAGATGTGTGGTGAGCACTTTGAAACCTGAAGTGCTTCACGCAAGTTTGTAATGTAGAGCTCAAAGACAAAAACCTGACTGGCACTTCCAGACTAATGTGAACTAGGTGCAAACCAAAGGGAGCTACCCTCATGTAAAACATCCAAAAAAAAAGGCTGCACTCAAGCATACTAAAGCATGACAACATAGAATACATGAAATTTTGAATAGCAATATGGCTTTGGAATATAAGGAAAAATTTGAGACGCTTAGTAAAACATTTGGCCAAACATTTTAAAGCTCAACAACCATCGTCAAGGTGGTCTCAATTCTGTTGAGTCCCTAACCTAATGTGAACATACCTCTATTAGGCTGATATCTGAATTTCTGGGTGAATATGCACCTCTGTCAGTAATGCCTGCATTTATGGGTAAAGTAGGGAGCTGGTGTAATTAAAATCACCACCTGGTGGGAGCGGAGTGCTCGGTCAGCAAGCTAACATTCAAAAGACAAAAACCTGACTGGCACTTCCAGACTAATGTGAACTAGGTGCAAACCAAAGGGAGCTACCCTCATGTAAAACATCCAAAAAAAAGGCTGCACTCAAGCATACTAAAGCATGACAACATAGAATACATGAAATTTTGAATAGCAATATGGCTTTGGAATATAAGGAAAAATTTGAGACGCTTAGTATAAACATTTGGCCAAACATTTTAAAGCTCAACAACCATGGTCAAGGTGGTCTCAATTCTGTTGAGTCCCTAACCTAATGTGAACATACCTCTATTAGGCTGATATCTGAATTTCTGGGTGAATATGCACCTCTGTCAGTAATGCCTGCATTTATGGGTAAAGTAGGGAGCTGGTGTAATTAAAATCACCACCTGGTGGGAGCGGAGTGCTCGGTCAGCAAGCTAACATTCAAAAGACAAAAACCTGACTGGCACTTCCAGACTAATGTGAACTAGGTGCAAACCAAAGGGAGCTACCCTCATGTAAAACATCCAAAAAAAAGGCTGCACTCAAGCATACTAAAGCATGACAACATAGAATACATGAAATTTTGAATAGCAATATGGCTTTGGAATATAAGGAAAAATTTGAGACGCTTAGTATAAACATTTGGCCAAACATTTTAAAGCTCAACAACCATCGTCAAGGTGGTCTCAATTCTGTTGAGTCCCTAACCTAATGTGAACATACCTCTATTAGGCTGATATCTGAATTTCTGGGTGAATATGCACCTCTGTCAGTAATGCCTGCATTTATGGGTAAAGTAGGGAGCTGGTGTAATTAAAATCACCACCTGGTGGGAGCGGAGTGCTCGGTCAGCAAGCTAACATTCAAAAGACAAAAACCTGACTGGCACTTCCAGACTAATGTGAACTAGGTGCAAACCAAAGGGAGCTACCCTCATGTAAAACATCCAAAAAAAAGGCTGCACTCAAGCATACTAAAGCATGACAACATAGAATACATGAAATTTTGAATAGCAATATGGCTTTGGAATATAAGGAAAAATTTGAGACGCTTAGTATAAACATTTGGCCAAACATTTTAAAGCTCAACAACCATCGTCAAGGTGGTCTCAATTCTGTTGAGTCCCTAACCTAATGTGAACATACCTCTATTAGGCTGATATCTGAATTTCTGGGTGAATATGCACCTCTGTCAGTAATGCCTGCATTTATGGGTAAAGTAGGGAGCTGGTGTAATTAAAATCACCACCTGGTGGGAGCGGAGTGCTCGGTCAGCAAGCTAACATTCAAAAGACAAAAACCTGACTGGCACTTCCAGACTAATGTGAACTAGGTGCAAACCAAAGGGAGCTACCCTCATGTAAAACATCCAAAAAAAAAGGCTGCACTCAAGCATACTAAAGCATGACAACATAGAATACATGAAATTTTGAATAGCAATATGGCTTTGGAATATAAGGAAAAATTTGAGACGCTTAGTATAAACATTTGGCCAAACATTTTAAAGCTCAACAACCATCGTCAAGGTGGTCTCAATTCTGTTGAGTCCCTAACCTAATGTGAACATACCTCTATTAGGCTGATATCTGAATTTCTGGGTGAATATGCACCTCTGTCAGTAATGCCTGCATTTATGGGTAAAGTAGGGAGCTGGTGTAATTAAAATCACCACCTGGTGGGAGCGGAGTGCTCGGTCAGCAAGCTAACATTCAAAAGACAAAAACCTGACTGGCACTTCCAGACTAATGTGAACTAGGTGCAAACCATGAAAAATTTCATGTATTCTATGTTGTCATGCTTTAGTATGCTTGAGTGCAGCCTTTTTTTTGGATGTTTTACATGAGGGTAGCTCCCTTTGGTTTGCACCTAGTTCACATTAGTCTGGAAGTGCCAGTCAGGTTTTTGTCTTTTGAATGTTAGCTTGCTGACCGAGCACTCCGCTCCCACCAGGTGGTGATTTTAATTACACCAGCTCCCTACTTTACCCATAAATGCAGGCATTACTGACAGAGGTGCATATTCACCCAGAAATTCAGATATCAGCCTAATAGAGGTATGTTCACATTAGGTTAGGGACTCAACAGAATTGAGACCACCTTGACGATGGTTGTTGAGCTTTAAAATGTTTGGCCAAATGTTTATACTAAGCGTCTCAAATTTTTCCTTATATTCCAAAGCCATATTGCTATTCAAAATTTCATGTATTCTATGTTGTCATGCTTTAGTATGCTTGAGTGCAGCCTTTTTTTTGGATGTTTTACATGAGGGTAGCTCCCTTTGGTTTGCACCTAGTTCACATTAGTCTGGAAGTGCCAGTCAGGTTTTTGTCTTTTGAATGTTAGCTTGCTGACCGAGCACTCCGCTCCCACCAGGTGGTGATTTTAATTACACCAGCTCCCTACTTTACCCATAAATGCAGGCATTACTGACAGAGGTGCATATTCACCCAGAAATTCAGATATCAGCCTAATAGAGGTATGTTCACATTAGGTTAGGGACTCAACAGAATTGAGACCACCTTGACGATGGTTGTTGAGCTTTAAAATGTTTGGCCAAATGTTTATACTAAGCGTCTCAAATTTTTCCTTATATTCCAAAGCCATATGCTATTCAAAATTTCATGTATTCTATGTTGTCATGCTTTAGTATGCTTGAGTGCAGCCTTTTTTTTTGGATTTTTTTTGGATGTTTTACATGAGGGTAGCTCCCTTTGGTTTGCACCTAGTTCACATTAGTCTGGAAGTGCCAGTCAGGTTTTTGTCTTTTGAATGTTAGCTTGCTGACCGAGCACTCCGCTCCCACCAGGTGGTGATTTTAATTACACCAGCTCCCTACTTTACCCATAAATGCAGGCATTACTGACAGAGGTGCATATTCACCCAGAAATTCAGATATCAGCCTAATAGAGGTATGTTCACATTAGGTTAGGGACTCAACAGAATTGAGACCACCTTGACGATGGTTGTTGAGCTTTAAAATGTTTGGCCAAATGTTTATACTAAGCGTCTCAAATTTTTCCTTATATTCCAAAGCCATATTGCTATTCAAAATTTCATGTATTCTATGTTGTCATGCTTTAGTATGCTTGAGTGCAGCCTTTTTTTTTGGATTTTTTTTGGATGTTTTACATGAGGGTAGCTCCCTTTGGTTTGCACCTAGTTCACATTAGTCTGGAAGTGCCAGTCAGGTTTTTGTCTTTTGAATGTTAGCTTGCTGACCGAGCACTCCGCTCCCACCAGGTGGTGATTTTAATTACACCAGCTCCCTACTTTACCCATAAATGCAGGCATTACTGACAGAGGTGCATATTCACCCAGAAATTCAGATATCAGCCTAATAGAGGTATGTTCACATTAGGTTAGGGACTCAACAGAATTGAGACCACCTTGACGATGGTTGTTGAGCTTTAAAATGTTTGGCCAAATGTTTATACTAAGCGTCTCAAATTTTTCCTTATATTCCAAAGCCATATTGCTATTCAAAATTTCATGTATTCTATGTTGTCATGCTTTAGTATGCTTGAGTGCAGCCTTTTTTTTGGATGTTTTACATGAGGGTAGCTCCCTTTGGTTTGCACCTAGTTCACATTAGTCTGGAAGTGCCAGTCAGGTTTTTGTCTTTTGAATGTTAGCTTGCTGACCGAGCACTCCGCTCCCACCAGGTGGTGATTTTAATTACACCAGCTCCCTACTTTACCCACAAATGCAGGCATTACTGACAGAGGTGCATATTCACCCAGAAATTCAGATATCAGCCTAATAGAGGTATGTTCACATTAGGTTAGGGACTCAACAGAATTGAGACCACCTTGACGATGGTTGTTGAGCTTTAAAATGTTTGGCCAAATGTTTATACTAAGCGTCTCAAATTTTTCCTTATATTCCAAAGCCATATTGCTATTCAAAATTTCATGTATTCTATGTTGTCATGCTTTAGTATGCTTGAGTGCAGCCTTTTTTTTTGGATGTAATGTAGAGCTGTGAAGAAAAAAAATCATATTTTTTCCACAAACATGATGTTTTAGTCCCCAATTTTTTATTTTCCCAAGGGTAAGAGGAGAAATTGGACAACAAAAGTTGTTGTCCAACATGTCCTAAGTACGCTGATACCCCATATGTGGGGGGGAACCACTGGGCGCACGGCAGGGCTTGAAAGGGAAGGAGCGCCGTTTGACTTTTCCAAACCAAAATTGGCTGGAATTGCGAATGGACGCCATGTCGCGTTTGGAGTGCCCCTGATGTGCCTAAACAGTGGAAACCCCCCACATGTGACCCCATTTTGGAAACTAGACCCCTAAGGAACTTATCTAGATGTGTGGTGAGCACTTTGAACCCTCAAGTGCTTCACGCAAGTTTGTAATGTAGAGCCGTGAAGAAAAAAAATCATATTTTTTCCACAAGCCTGATGTTTTAGTCCCCAATTTTTTATTTTCCCAAGGGTAAAAGGAGAAATTGGACCACAAAAGTTGTTGTCCAACATGTCCTGAGTACGCTGATACCCCATATGTGGGGGGGAACCACTGTTTGGGCGCACGGCAGGGCTTGAAAGGGAAGGAGCGCCGTTTGACATTTCCAAACCAAAATTGGCTGGAATTGCGAATGGACGCCATGTCGCGTTTGGAGGGCCCCTGATGTGCCTAAACAGTGGAAACCCCCCACATGTGACCCCATTTTGGAAACTAGACCCCCTAAGGAACTTATCTAGATGTGTGGTGAGCACTTTGAACCCTCAAGTGCTTCACGCAAGTTTGTAATGTAGAGCCGTGAAGAAAAAAAATCATATTTTTTCCACAAGCCTGATGTTTTAGTCCCCAATTTTTATTTTCCCAAGGTAAAAGGAGAAATTGGACCACAAAAGTTGTTGTCCAACATGTCCTGAGTACGCTGATACCCCATATGTGGGGGGAACCACTGTTTGGGCGCACGGCAGGGCTTGAAAGGGAAGGAGCGCCGTTTGACATTTCCAAACCAAAATTGGCTGGAATTGCGAAGGACGCCATGTCGCGTTTGGAGGGCCCCTGATGTGCCTAAACAGTGGAAACCCCCACATGTGACCCCATTTTGGAAACTAGACCCCCTAAGGAACTTATCTAGATGTGGTGAGCACTTTGAACCCTAAGTGCTTCACCAAGTTTGTAATGTAGAGCCGTGAAGAAAAAAAATCATATTTTTCCAAACATGATGTTTTAGTCCCCAATTTTATTTTCCAAGGTAAGAGGAGAAATTGGACCACAAAAGTTGTTGTCAACATGTCCTAGTACGCTGATACCCCATATGTGGGGGGGAACCACTGGGCGCACGGCAGGGCTTGAAAGGGAAGGGCGCCGTTTGACTTTTCCAAACCAAAATTGGCTGAATTGCAACGGACGCCATGTCGCTTTGGAGGGCCCCTGATTCCTAACAGTGAAACCCCCACATGTGACCCCATTTTGGAACTAGACCCCCTAGGACTTATCTAAGTGTGGTGAGCACTTGAACCTAAGTGCTTCACGCAATTTGTAATGTAGAGCCGGAAGAAAAAAAATCTATTTTTCCACAACATGATGTTTTAGTCCCCAATTTTATTTTCCCAGGGTAAGAGGAGAAATTGGACACAAGTTGTTGTCCAACATGTCCAGTACGTGATACCCATAGTGGGGGAACCACTTGGCGCACGAGGCTTGAAAGGAAGAGCGCCGTTTGACTTTCCAAACCAAAATTGCTGGAATTGCGAAGGACGCCATGTGCGTTTGGAGGCCCTGATGTCCTAAACATGAACCCCCACATGTGACCCCATTTGGAACTAGACCCTAAGGAACTATCTAGATGTGTGGTGAGCACTTTGAACCTCAGTGCTTCACCAAGTTTGTAATGTAGACTGAAGAAAAAAAATCTATTTTCACAACTGATGTTTTAGTCCCAATTTTATTTTCCAGGTAAGGAGAAATTGGACCACAAAAGTTGTTGCCAACATGTCCTGAGTACGCTGATACCCATATGTGGGGGAACCACTGTTTGGGCGCACGGCAGGGCTTGAAAGGGAAGAGCGCCGTTTGACTTTCCAAACCAAATTGGCTGAATTGCAAGACGCCATGTGCTTGGAGGCCCCTGATGTGCCTAACAGTGAACCCCCACATGTGACCATTTGGAAACTAGACCCCCTAAGGAACTTATCTAGATGTGTGGTGAGCACTTTGAACCTAAGTGCTTCACGCAAGTTTGTATGTAGAGCTGAAGAAAAAAAATCTATTTTCCAACATGATGTTAGTCCAATTTTTTTTCCAAGGTAAGAGAGAAATTGGACACAAAAGTTGTTGTCAACATGTCCAGTACGCTGATACCCAATGTGGGGACCACTGGCGCACGGCAGGGCTGAAGGAAGGAGCGCCGTTTGACTTTTCCAAACCAAAATGCTGAATGCGAAGACGCCATGTCGCTTTGGAGGCCCTGATGTCCAAAGTGAAACCCCCACATGTGACCCATTTTGGAAACTAGACCCTAAGGAATTATCTAGATGTGTGGTGAGCACTTTGAACCCTCAAGTGCTTCACGCAAGTTTGTAATGTAGAGCCGTGAAGAAAAAAAATCATATTTTTTCCACAACGATGTTTAGTCCCAATTTTTATTTTCCCAAGGGTAAAGGAGAAATTGGACCACAAAAGTTGTTGTCCAACATGTCCTGAGTACGCTGATACCCATATGTGGGGGGAACCACTGTTTGGGCGCACGGCAGGGCTTGAAAGGGAAGGAGCGCCGTTTGACTTTCCAAACCAAAATTGGCTGGAATTGCGAATGGACGCCATGTCGCGTTTGGAGGGCCCCTGATGTGCCTAAACATGTGAAACCCCCACATGTGACCCCATTTTGGAAACTAGACCCCCTAAGGAACTTATCTAGATGTGGTGAGCACTTGAAACCCTAAGTGCTTCACGCAAGTTTGTAATGTAGAGCCGTGAAGAAAAAAATATATTTTCCACAAACATGATGTTTTAGTCCCAATTTTTATTTTCCAAGGGTAAGAGGAGAAATTGGACCACAAAGTTGTTGTCCAACATGTCCTAGTACGCTGATACCCCATATGTGGGGGAACCACTGTTGGCGCACGGCAGGGCTTGAAAGGAAGGAGCCCGTTTGACTTTTCCAACCAAAATTGGCTGGAATTGCGAACGGACGCCATGTGCGTTTGGAGGCCCCTGATGTCCTAAACAGTGGAAACCCCCCACATGTGACCCCATTTTGGAAACTAGACCCCTAAGGAACTTATCTAGATGGTGTGAGCACTTTGAACCTAAGTGCTTCACGCAAGTTTGTAATGTAGAGCCGTGAAGAAAAAAAATCATATTTTTTCCACAACATGATGTTTTAGTCCCCAATTTTTATTTCCCAGGGTAAGAGGAGAAATTGGACACAAAAGTTGTTGTCCAACATGTCCTAGTACGCTGATACCCCATATGTGGGGGGAACCACTGTTGGGCCAGATTCAGGGCTGAAAGGGAAGGAGCGCCGTTTGACTTTTCCAAACCAAAATTGGCTGGAATTGCAAGGACGCCATGTCGCGTTTGGAGGCCCCTGATGTGCCTAAACAGTGGAAACCCCCCACATGTGACCCCATTTTGGAAACTAGACCCCTAAGGAACTTATCTAGATGTGTGGTGAGCACTTTGAAACCTGAAGTGCTTCACGCAAGTTTGTAATGTAGAGCTGTGAAGAAAAAAAATCATATTTTTTCCACAAACAGTGTTTTAGTCCCCAATTTTTTATTTTCCCAAGGGTAAGAGGAGAAATTGGACAACAAAAGTTGTTGTCCAACATGTCCTAAGTACGCTGATACCCCATATGTGGGGGGGAACCACTGGGCGCACGGCAGGGCTTGAAAGGGAAGGAGCGCCGTTTGACTTTTCCAAACCAAAATTGGCTGGAATTGCGAATGGACGCCATGTCGCGTTTGGAGTGCCCCTGATGTGCCTAAACAGTGGAAACCCCCCACATGTGACCCCATTTTGGAAACTAGACCCCTAAGGAACTTATCTAGATGTGTGGTGAGCACTTTGAACCCTCAAGTGCTTCACGCAAGTTTGTAATGTAGAGCCGTGAAGAAAAAAAATCATATTTTTTCCACAAGCCTGATGTTTTAGTCCCCAATTTTTTATTTTCCCAAGGGTAAAAGGAGAAATTGGACCACAAAAGTTGTTGTCCAACATGTCCTGAGTACGCTGATACCCCATATGTGGGGGGAACCACTGTTTGGGTGCACGGCAGGGCTTGAAAGGGAAGGAGCGCCGTTTGACATTTCCAAACCAAAATTGGCTGGAATTGCGAATGGACGCCATGTCGCGTTTGGAGGGCCCCTGATGTGCCTAAACAGTGGAAACCCCCCACATGTGACCCCATTTTGGAAACTAGACCCCCTAAGGAACTTATCTAGATGTGTGGTGAGCACTTTGAACCCTTAAGTGCTTCACACAAGTTTGTAATGTAGAGCCGTGAAGAAAAAAAATCATATTTTTTCCACAAGCATGATGTTTTAGTCCCCAATTTTTTATTTTCCCAAGGGTAAGAGGAGAAATTGGACCACAAAAGTTGTTGTCAAACATGTCCTAAGTACGCTGATACCCCATATGTGGGGGGAACCACTGGGCGCACGGCAGGGCTTGAAAGGGAAGGAGCGCCGTTTGACTTTTCCGAACCAAAATTGGCTGGAATTGCGAACGGACGCCATGTCCCGTTTGGAGGGCCCCTGATGTGCCTAAACAGTGGAAACCCCCCACATGTGACCCCATTTTGGAAACTAGACCCCCTAAGTAACTTATCTAGATGTGTGGTGAGCACTTTGAAACCTGAAGTGCTTCACGCAAGTTTGTAATGTAGAGCTGTGAAGAAAAAAAATCATATTTTTTCCACAAGCATGATGTTTTAGTCCCCAATTTTTTATTTTCCCAAGGGTAAGAGGAGAAATTGGACAACAAAAGTTGTTGTCCAACATGTCCTAAGTACGCTGATACCCCATATGTGGGGGGGAACCACTGGGCGCACGTTAGGGCTTGAAAGGGAAGGAGCGCCGTTTGACTTTTCCAAACCAAAATTGGCTGGAATTGCGAATGGACGCCATGTCGCGTTTGGAGTGCCCCTGATGTGCCTAAACAGTGGAAACCCCCCACATGTGACCCCATTTTGGAAACTAGACCCCTAAGGAACTTATCTAGATGTGTGGTGAGCACTTTGAACCCTCAAGTGCTTCACGCAAGTTTGTAATGTAGAGCCGTGAAGAAAAAAAATCATATTTTTTTCCACAAGCATGATGTTTTAGTCCCCAATTTTTTATTTTCCCAAGGGTAAGAGGAGAAATTGGACCACAAAAGTTGTTGTCCAACATGTCCTGAGTACGCTGATACCCCATATGTGGGGGGGAACCACTGTTTGGGCGCACGGCAGGGCTTGAAAGGGAAGGAGCGCCGTTTGACTTTTCCAAACCAAAATTGGCTGGAATTGCGAACGGACGCCATGTCGCGTTTGGAGGGCCGTTGATGTGCCTAAACAGTGGAAACCCCCCACATGTGACCCCATTTTGGAAACTAGACCCCCTAAGGAACTTATCTAGGTGTGGTGAGCACTTTGAACCCCAAGTGTTTCACTAACGTTTATAATGCCCTGGCATGAAAAAAAAATATATTTTTTTTTCCACAAAAGTGATGTTTTAGTCCCCAATTTTTTATTTTCCCAAGGGTAAGAGGAGAAATTGGACCCCAAAAGTGGTTGTCCAATTTGTCCTGAGTACGCTGATACCCCATATGTTGGGGGATCCACTGTTTGGGCGCACAGCAGGGCTCGGAAGGGAAGCAGTGACGTTTTGGAATGCAGACTTTGATGGAATGGTCTGCGGGCATCATGTTCCGTTAGCAGAGCCCCTGATGTGCCTAAACAGTGGAAACCCCCCACATGTGACCCCATTTTGGAAACCAGACCCCCTAAGGAACTTATCTAGGTGTGTGATGAGCACTTTGAACCCCCAAGTGTTTCACTAACATTTATAATGCCCTGGCGTGAAAAAAAAAATGTTTTTTTTTTTCCACAAAAGTGATTTTTTAGTTCCCAATTTTTTATTTTCCCAAGGGTAAGAGGAGAAATTGGACCCCAAAAGTGGTTGTCCAATTTGTCCTGAGTACGCTGATACCCCATATGTTGGGGGAATCCACTGTTTGGGTGCACGGCAAGGCTCGGAAGGGAAGCAGTGACGTTTTGGAATGCAGACTTTGATGGAATGGTCTGCGGGCGTCATGTTCCGTTAGCAGAGCCCCTGATGTGCCTAAACAGTGGAAACCCCCCACATTTGACCCCATTTTGGAAACTAGACCCCCTAACGAACTTATCTAGGTGTGTGGTGAGAACTTTGAACCCCCAAGTGTTTCATTAAAGTTTATAATGCCCAGGTGTGAAAAAAAATCCTACTTTTTACCTCACAAAAATGATGTTTTAGTCTCCAATTTTTTATTTTCCCAAGGTTAAGAGGAGAAATTGGACACCAAAATTGGATGTCTAATTTCTCCTGAGTATGCTGATACCCCATATGTTGGGGGGATCCACTGTTTGGGCGCACGGCAGGGCTCGGAAGGGAAGCAGTGACGTTTTGGAATGCAGACTTTGATGGAATGGTCTGCGGCGTCATGTTCCGTTAGCAGAGCCCCTGATGTGCCTAAACAGTGGAAACCCCCACATTTGACCCCATTTTGGAAACTAGACCCCCTAACGAACTTATCTAGGTGTGTGGTGAGAACTTTGAACCCCCAAGTGTTTCACTAAAGTTTATAATGCCCAGGTGTGAAAAAAAAAAATCCTTCTTTTTACCTCACAAAAATTATGTTTTAGTCCCCAATTTTTTATTTTCCCAAGGTTAAGAGGAGAAATTGGACACCAAAAGTTGTTGTCCAATTTGTCCTGAGTACACTGGTACCCCATATGTGGGAAAAAACTGTTTGGGCACAAGTCGGGGCTCAGAAGGGAAATTGTGACGTTTTGGAAGCAGACTTTGATGGAATGGTCTGCGGGCGTCATGTTCCGTTTGCAGAGCCCCTGATGTGCCTAAACAGTAAGAAAAAAAAACACAAGTGACATAATTTTGGAAAGTAGACTCCCAAGGAACTTTTCTAAATGTGCCCCCCTTCTGGAACTAATCTTTCCTGTAAAGTAAATTAGTAGTGCATGGAGGTGTGGTACAATTTGAAACAATCCTTCATACACAGGCCAGGTTTTTCGGGGCAGGTGTCGCATTGGTAAG
Source organism: Oophaga sylvatica (assembly GCA_033576555.1). NCBI lineage: Eukaryota > Metazoa > Chordata > Amphibia > Anura > Dendrobatidae > Oophaga > Oophaga sylvatica. The sequence goes on along the minus strand of JARQOD010000002.1, from coordinate 332,740,239 downwards.
TGGTGTCCTTGCGTATTCCCCTTTTGTAACACACTCGCACCTTTTTTGCGGCTTACCTTTTCTTCCAGTTTGCGGGACCACCCCCGGGAAATGCTAACCTGGTATGATACGAGCACCTTCAGTTCCGGAAGTACTGGGGCCCGCTCTTCCTGAGCGCCAAACATCAGGGCCTTAACCACTACCTCCTGAAACTGAAGGTACGTCGTATCGCTGTTGCGTGCACATCGTGACAGCAGGAAAGCGTTGAGCATTGCCATTTGGACGATGTGCACGGAAAGCTTCTTGTACCACACCTTGGCCTTTCTCAAAGCACTGTACGGTTGGAGGAGTTGATCAGAGATATCAACACCCCCCATGTATTTATTGTACCCCAGTACACAGTCCGGTTTGCGGACCTGTGTAGAGGTACCCCGTACAGTGCAGAGGGCGCTGCCATCACCATGTATGGTGGTCAAGAGAAGGACATCCCTCTTATCCTTGTACTTGACCACCAACAGGTGGTCGCTACATTGGGCTCTGCTCTCACCCTTTCTGAGCATCAGCCCAAGTAGCGTCTTTGGGGGGCCTCTCTGATTTTTGCGGATGGTACTGCAGGCTGCGGTACCTCGCGCAGAGAGGGGATTTGTAGAGTGGGATGCTGGAATAAAAGTTATCAGTGTAAAGGTGATAACCTTTATCCAGCAGTGGGTGCACCAAATCCCACACAATTTTCCCACTCACTCCCAGGACGGGGGGACACTCAGGGGGTTCAATCCTGGTGTCCTTTCCTTCGTAAACTCTAAAGCTGTGGGTGTACCCTGAGGTACTCTCACACAGCTTATAGAGTTTGATTCCGTACCTTGCCCTCTTGCTGGGCAGGTACTGGCGGAATGCGAGCCGTCCCTTAAAATGAACCAAGGACTCATCCATGCAGATGTCCCTTTGGGGCACGTACACTTCAGCAAACTTTTTGTTGAAGTGTTCAATGACCGGCCGAACTTTGAACAGGCGGTCAAAGTTGGGGTCATCTCGTGGGGGACACTGTGCATTATCATTATAATGCAGGAATTTGTGGATGGCCTCAAAACGAGTCCGAGCCATGACCATTCGGAACAGTGGAGTGTTGTATAAAATATCAACACTCCAATATTGCCGAATTTCTGGCTTCTTCAGGATCCCCATATGGAGGACCAGGCCCCAAAACTGCATCATTTCAACTGCGCCTACAGGAGACCAGTTGGAAAATGATGAACGGGGGTTTTGCGCCAAAAAATGCCGAGCGTACAAATTTGTTTGCTCCACCATGAGGTTAATTAAATCCTCAGAGAAAAAGACTTTGAAAAAGTCTATTTCTGTGAAGCCGGTGGAGTCAAACCTGATTCCTGATTCTGCCACAAAATCAGGAATCAGTGGCTCATAATTTTCGGGGGCCGGGGTCCATACGGAGTCCGAAGAGGGGTGCGCTGGTTCATTTTCAGGGGCGGGCGCTGCCTCATCTTCTGTCCTGGGGCGTCTGCGTGGCGGTTTCGCAGGACCCGAGGAGGAAGATGAGGAGGAGGAGGAAGAAGAAGAATCATCATCTGAAAAATAAAGAAATGTGGGATCCTCTCCCTCGCTATCAGTGTCGGAGGCAAGGAAGCGTATGTCTCCTCCATTGAATAGCGCTGTTGGGATGAGCGTGACATTTTTTTTGTGAATGTGGTGCTTTGTGTGAACTTTATTTATAACTGTGTGTGTGTGTGTGGGGGAGGATAGTGATTGGTGTAAACTAAGCTGAAAAGAAAAAGCTAAAAGAAAAGTAAGCGAATAGGGAAAAAAAAGGCCTGTGAAAAAAAGTCTAAACCAAGCAGGCACGAGCTCTGACCACAGACGGCACGTGTACCTTCATCCTACCAGGACCTTCAGTTGGTCCCTGCCCTGTCGGATTTCCGTATATATGGCCTGGAGCCTTTTCAAGTTTTCATATTCCACAGTGGCCTCCTCTGTTCCTTTTCTGTTATCTTCCTTAAGGTTTGAGAAAGACCCATTGCAGGGTCGAAACGTTACCTCTACACGTTTTTTATGCTGTGGTGTCTTCAAATAAAACTTTTTTCACTTGCATTGAAAGATTGTTTGAGTGCGGCTGTTTTTCCAATTACATACTTATCAAAGTTCCGCGGCTGCTGGATGTGCGCACGGGAGTGGCGGAAAGGGGGGTGAAAAAAAAAAAAACTGGCAGGCACGAGCTCTGATAAGTGACCGGTGTCACTTATCAAAGTTCCGCGGCTGCTGGATGTGCGCACGGGAGTGGCGGAAAGGGGGGTGAAAAAAAAAAGTGGCAGGCACGAGCTCTGATAAGTGACCGCTGTCACTTATCAAAGTTCCGCGGCTGTTGGATGTGCGCACAGGAGTGGCAGAAAGGGGGGTGAAAAAAAAAAAAAACTGGCAGGCACGAGCTCTGATAAGTGACCGGTGTCACTTATCAAAGTTCCGCGGCTGCTGGATGTGCACACGGGAGTGGCGGAAAAGTTGGTGAAAAAAAAAAACGGCAGGAACGAGCTCTGATAAGTGACTGGTGTCACTTATCAAAGTTCCGCGGCTGCTGGATGTGCGCACGGGAGTGGCGGAAAAGTTGGTGAAAAAAAAAAAACAGCAGGAACGAGCTCTGATAAGTGACTGGTGTCACTTATCAAAGTTCAGCGGCTGCTGGATGTGCGCACGGGAGTGGCGGAAAAGTTGGTGAAAAAAAAAAAAACAGCAGGAACGAGCTCTGATAAGTGACTGGTGTCACTTATCAAAGTTCCGCGGCTGCTGGATGTGCGCACGGGAGTGGCGGAAAAGTTGGTGAAAAAAAACAAAAAAAAACCCAGCAGGAACGAGCTCTGATAAGTGACTGGTGTCACTTATCAAAGTTCCGCGGCTGCTGGATGTGCGCACGGGAGTGGCGGAAAGGGGGGGGTGAAAAAAAAAAACAGCAGGCACGAGCTCTGATAAGTGACCGCTGTCACTTATCAAAGTTCCGCGGCTGCCGGATGTGCGCACGGAGGGGGGTGCGAAAGTGTTGATTGGTGAACTGCGTCACCAATCAACGCTCGGCGGCGCAAAGGGGAGGTAAAAAGAGGGGGAAAAGGAAGGGGGGAATGGGGGGATTGGGGTGGATCGAGCAGGGATCGGGGCTCAAAAACTCACGTTTGTAGTCTCTTCTTTCTTCTCTCTTCTTTCTTCTCTTCTTTCTTCAGCAGGAGTTGTGGTGTCACAGGCTACTGTGGCACCACAAGGCCCAGCACAGGAGATCTGGCAGTGTGACCGCACAGCAGGAATCCTCAGCAAGTGTGAGGACCCCTGCAGTGCGGTCAGACAGGTCAGATCTAGTTTGCAGACAGGTCACAGAGCGGTCACATCGCTGCTGTGACCTGTCATTGGTGGGATCGATGATCACATCAATCCCACCAATCAAAGGAGATCCCTTATGGCCGGTTGCTAGGCACCGGCCTAGTAATCGGAGCTCACAGCTCCGATTCCTAGGCAGGTCACCGGCAGGTCAACAAGCAGGGCACAGAGCGGTCAAACCGCTGCTGTGCCCTGTGATTGGCGCGATCGTCGATGACATCGATCGCGCCAATCAGCTCCTGCATGCCCTACAGGCCCTGGCCTAAGATCGGTGCTATTACTGCACCGATCCAGGCAGGTACAGGCAGGGCACAGCGCGGATATACCGCGGCTGTGCCCTGCGATTGGCGCGGTCGATGTGATCGGCGATCGCGCCAATCCGGGGGGGGGGTCTGGACCTTCCTAGGCCCAGGCCTAGGATCGAATACATCGGTACTCGATCCTAGCCTGCGATCTCACTGTTTCAGCCGCTCTGATTGGCTGAAACAGTGAGAAAGGCTGTGATTGGCTGTTCAGAATTGAACAGCCAATCACAGCGATCGGGAGGCCTGAGGGTGGAGGACGCAGCCCGGGATGCCGACGCCAACTTCCAAGAGGTAAGCTGGCGTCGGAATTTTAATGCGATCACCGCTACTTAAGTCGCGATGTTGCATTAAAGGGCATGACGTACTATCCCGTCCATGGTCAGATTGGCACGGGTTTCATGGACGGGATAGTACATCGGATGTCAGAGAGGGGTTAATACTGACATTCTCTGCCTCTCCCCAGTCTCAGGATGTCCCTGACTTTTTGACGGATTTTTCTGATGTGTTTAGTGAGAGTAAGTCTGCATCCTTACCTCCTCACAGGAGTTATGATTACGCTATTGAGTTAGTGCCTGGTGGTAAATTTCCTAAAGGTCGCCTTTTTAATTTATCTGTACCTGAACACGATGCTATGCGATCTTATATCAAGGAGTCTTTGGAGAAGGGTCATATCAGACCATCCTCTTCACCCTTGGGTGCCGGTTTTTTCTTTGTGGCCAAAAAGGATGGTTCATTGAGGCCGTGTATTAACTATCAGCTCCTGAATAAAATCACTGTTAAATATCAATATCCGTTACCATGATTTCTGACCTATTTTCCAGAGTGAAAAGTGCTAGTTGGTTTACCAAGCTTGACCTCAGGGGGGCGTATAACCTTATTCGCATTAAGCACGGGGATGAATGGAAGATGGTGTTTAATACCCTAGAGGGGCATTTTGAGTAACTAGTGATGCCTTTTGGACTTATTAATGCCCCTTCGGTCTTCGGTCTTCCAATCCTTTATGAATGATATTTTCAGGGATTTTGTGGATACATTTCTGATCGTTTATTTGGATGATATCTTGATTTTTTCCAACGACTGGGACTGTCATGTGAAACATGTTCGGACTGTGTTCCAGATTTTGAGCGAGAATGCACTGTATGTGAAGGGATCAAAGTGTCTTTTTGGCGTACAGGAGGTTTCATTTCTGGGATTCATTTTGTCTCTGTCTGTTATTGAAATGGACCCGGTCAAGGTTCAGGCCATCTGTGAGTGGGTTCAACCTACTACATTGAAGGCTCTTCAGAGATTTTTGGGTTTTGCCAATTTTTATCGTAAATTTATTGGTAATTTCTCCGGTACTGTTAAACCATTGACTGATTTGACCAAAAACGGTTCCGATGTGGTGAATTGGCCTCCTGAGGCAGTTTCTGCGTTTCAGGAACTTAAGCAGAGATTCATTTCTGCTCCTGTTCTACGGCAGCCTGATGTTTCTCTACCGTTTCAGGTGGAGGTTGATGCTTCTGAGATTGGGGCAGGTGCCGTTTTGTCCCAAAGGGATCCGGAGACCTCTAAGAGTAACCCTTGTGCCTTTTTCTCTCGAAATTTTTTTCCAACTGAACGTAATTATGACATGGGTAATCGGGAGTTATTGGCCATGAAGTGGGCCTTTGAAGAGTGTAGACATTGGCTGGAAGGAGCCAAACATCAGGTGGTGGTCCTCACGGACCATAAGAACCTGGTTTATCTCAAATCAGCCAAGCGACTTAATCCTAGACAGGCCAGGTGGGCCTTGTTTTTGACACGTTTTAATTTTGTGGTTTCTTTTCTTCCGGGCACTAAGAATGTTAAGGCGGATGCCCTCTTGAGGAGTTTCTTTGCGGATTCTCCTGAGTTAACTGATCCTGCTGTCATTTTGAAAGCGGGTGTAGTTCTTTCCGCCATCTCGCCCAATTTGAGACTGGCTCTGGACGGGTGTCAGGAGGATAAACCTTAACGCTGCCCTGTTGGGAAATTGTTTGTCCCAGACCAGTGGAAGAAGAGTGTGATGTTTGAGATTCATTTTTCCTCGTTGGCTGGTCATCCCGGTATTTTTGGTACCAGAGACTTGCTGAGTCAGTCCTTTTGGTGGCCTACTTTGTCTCGTGACGTCAGGGACTTTGTGCAGTCCTATGGGACTTGCTCTCGTTCCAAGCCTTGCTCTCTCTCTAGTGGTTTGTTAATGCCATTACCTGTGCCCAAGAGGCCATGGACCCATATCTCTATGGATTTTATTTCCGACCTCCCTGCCTCTCAGAGAATGACCGTTATCTGGGTAATCTGTGATAGGTTTTCCAAGATGATACATCTTGTGCCATTACCTAAGTTGCCTTCCTCCTCCGAATTGGTGCCTTTGTTTTTCAGCACGTGGTTCGGTTACATGGCATTCCGGAGAACATTGTGTCTGACAGAGGAGTCAATTGTTCTTCCAGGTCTTGCTTGGAGCTCAGCTTGCATTCCTGCTCTCATTCAGATAAGTGACTTGTTGTTTTTTTCCTCTGGTTTGATTTTCCTTGCTGGTTTGCTGCCTTGCAGTGGACTTCAGCCTGGTCCCCTTTTGGCACCTGGCTCTGCATTGGTGCTCAGTTTGTGTTTGTACTTTTGCTCTATTCCTGTCACTTTTTATTTGCTGAATTGCTGTGTGTTACACCAGAGATCTGATTTAGGTGGTAGAGATCGTGTGATCTCAGGTTTTTTGTTAATCAGAAGTGTTAGTATTTTTGTCAGGGTTTTTTGGGTTGCAGTCAGAATTCTTTCCTATACTTTTCTGTCTAGACAGAATTGGGCCCCAGCGTTTGCTCATTCTATTTCCTGTCTGTGTTTGTATTTTCTTCTTGTCTAACCGCCATTACATGTTTGGGGGCTTCCTATTTCTTTGGGGGTTCTGCTACGGGGCAGTTAGCTTTCATCTTTCTGTCTTTAGGTGTAGCTATCTCTCCGGCTATGACGAGGCATCTAGGATCACCGTAGGTACGCTCCACGGCTACTTCTAGTGTTGCGGTTAGTTTAGAGTTCTGCAACCCAGTAGTTTCCAGCCTCTCTGGTGTATTGCTACTTCGGCTATTTTTGCTATTTCTCCTCAGCTACCGAAACATAACAGTATTACCGGCCCAACTGAAAATTCTATGGTACTCAACAGAAGGGAAAAATGGTAAAAGGAAAAAAAAGGGAGTTGTCAGAATTTTTTTTTTTTTTGCATTTTTTCCCTCTTTTTCTCTGGGTGCTGAGGAGGAATTTTTTCTTTGTCCTCAATGGAGTTTACACAGTTGTCTTGTTGTGTGGAGCGGCTTGCCGCTGAGGATCAGAAGATTACTGCCTATCTTGCTGGGTTCTGCAACCCAGTAGTTTCCAGCCTCTCTGGTGTATTGCTACTTCGGCTATTTTTGCTGTTTCTCCTCAGCTACCGAAACATAACAGTTGGGATTAGTGGTGTGTTGGGGTTGTTTGTGGTTAGGGTTATTAGGGTTATGGTTGGGATTAGTGGTGTCGGGGTTAGGGTTGTGGTGAGGGTTGAGATTAGGGTTAAGGGTGTGTTGGGGTTAGGGTTGTGATTAGGGTTATGGTTAGGGTTGGAATTAGGGTTAGGGGTGTGTTGGGGTTAGGATTGGAGTTAGAATTGGGGGGTTTCCACTGTTTAGGTACATCAGAGGGTCTCCAAACACGACATGGTGCCACCACTGATTCCAGTCAATATTGCGTTCAAAAAGTCAGACTGTGCTCCCTTCCTTCCGAGCTCTGCCATGCGCCCAAACAGTGGTTTACCTCCACATGTGGGGCATCAGCGTACTCAAGACAAATTACAGAACTTTGGGGGTCTAATTTCTCCTGTTACCCTTGGTAAAAAAAAATGGGGGTGAATAGATCATTTTTGTGGAAAAAATTAGATTTTTTAATTTCACGGCTCTACGTTATAAACTTCTGTGAAGCACTTTGGGTTTCAAAGTGCTCACCACACATCTAGATAAGTTCCTTAAGGGGTCTAGTTTCCAAAATGGTGTCACTTGTGGGGAGTTTCCATTGTTTAGGCACATCAGGGGCTCTCCAAAAGAGACATGGCGTCCGATCTTGATTCCAGCCAATTCTGCATTGAAAAAGTCAAACAGTGCTCCTTCCCTTCCGAGTTCTGCCGTGCGCACAAACAATGGTTTACCCCACATATGTGGTATCAGCGTATTCAGGACAAATTACACAACAACTTTGGGGGTCTAAATTCTCCTGTTACCCTTGTGAAAATAAAAGTTTGGTTGCGAAAAAATCATTATTGTTGAAAAAATATTATTTTTTATTTTCACGGCTCTATGTTATTAACTTCTGTGAAGCACTTGGGGGTTCGAAGTGCTCACCACACATCGAGATAAGTTCCTTAAGGGGTCTAGTTTCCAAAATGGTGTCACTTGTGGGGGTTTCCACTGCTTAGGCACATCAGGGGCTCTCCAAACGCGACATGGCGTCCGAAGTCAATTCCAGCCAATTCTGCATTGAAAAAGTCAAACAGCGCTCCTTCCCTTCCAAGCTCTGACGTGCGCCCAAACAGTGGTTTACCCCCACATATGGGGTAGTGGCGCATTCAGGAGAAATTTCACAACAAATTTTGTGATTCACTTTCTCTTTTTACACTTGTGAAATTAAAAAAAAATGGTTCTGAAGTAAAATGTTTGTAAAAAAAGTTAAATGTTTTTTCCTTCCACATTGCTTCAGTTCCTGTGAAGCACGTAAAGGGTTAATAAACTTCTTGAATGTGGTTTTGAGCACCTTGAGGGGTGCAGTTTTTAGAATGTTGTCAATTTTGGGTATTTTCTGTCATGTACACCCCTCAAAGTGACTTTAAATGTGATGTGGTCCCTAAAAAAAATGGTTTTGTAAGTTTTGTTGTAAAAATGAGAAATCGCTGGTCAACTTTTAAGCCTTATAATTTACTAACAAAAAAATATTTGTTTCCAAAATTGTGCTGATGTAAAGTAGACATGTGGGAAATGTTATTTATTAAGTATTTTGTGTGACTTATCTCTCTGATTTAAGGGTATAAAAATCAAAAGTTTGAAAATTGCAAAACTTTAATATTTTTTGCCATATTTCCATTTTTTTCATAAATAAACGCAAGTCGTATTGAAGCGGGATCTGGTGAAGCGTTCGAGAGTTATAACCTCATAAAGTGACAGTGGTCAGAAATTGAATTGTAAAAATTGGCCTGGTCATTAAGCTGCAAATTGGCTCTGTCACTAAGGGGTTAACCTGATCGCTAAACGGTGTACCGAGGAAAAAAGTAAAAACCCCAGAATTACGCTTTTTTGGTCGCCAAGACAATACATTAAAATGCAATAACGGGTGATCAAAAGATCGTATCTGCAACAAAATGGTATCATTAAAAATGTCAGCTCGGCACGCAAAAAATAAGCCCTCACCCATCCCGAGATCACAAAAAATTGAGACGCTACGGGTATCGGAAAATTGCACCATTTTTTATGTTTTAACATAGTTTTCAATTTTTTTTCACCACTTAGATAAAAAAGAACCTAGACATGTTTGGTGTTTATGATCTCGTAATGACCTGGAGAATCAGAATAGCAGGTCAGTGTTTTAGGTCAGTTTTAGTGAAACTAGTAAAAAGCCAAACAAAAAAAAGTGTTGGATTGCACTTTTTTTGCAATTTCACCGCACTGGGAATTTTTTTCCCGTTTTCTAGTACATGAAATGGTAAAACCAACGGTGTCGTTCAAAAGTACAGCTCGTGCCGCAAGAATCAAGCCCTCACACAGCCATATTGACGGAAAAATAAAAAGTTTTGGCTCTGGGAAGAAGGCGAGCGAAAACGCAAAAATGAAAATACCTCTGGAGGTTAATATGTGAACGTAAATATGAACGTTTTACTTTTTTTCACAAACATTTTATTTAGCCCCAAATTTTTTTTTACATGGGTAACACTAGAAAATGGACCCCAAAATTTGTTCTGCAATTTCTCTCGAGTACTCTGATACCCCACTTGTGGGGGGAAGCTACTATTTGGGCGCAAGGCAGGGCTTGGAAGGGAAGGAGCACAGTATGACTATTTGAACACAAAAATGGATGGAATCGAGAGGACACCAGTTGGCGCTTGGAGAGCCCCTGATGTGCCTAAACAGTGAAAACCCCCAAAAGTGACAATTTGGGTGCATGGCGGGGCTCGGAAGGAAGGAGCACTATTTACCATTTGTCAAGTAACGTGTAAGTGGATAAGGATTGAGAAGGACTGAGACCTGGCTAATCTATACCCAGGCATTGGGAACTACATGAATGTAAAGTCCAGCTCAAAGAAAAGGGAGGCTACACCTTTATTTGCACAGAGTGCAAAAAACTGAAACAAAAAACTTATAGAGATAAATTGAAATATAAGTTGGTATGCATGCAACAAGTAGGCGCTTGTTCACACTGGCCTTTAAACCCAAGATAAAAACATAATTAGCAAATTCAGGACAGTCCTAACCTCTAGCATTAAAACCTTACCATTTGTCAAGTGATGTAGGATGTTGTGCAGACCATAAAGCTGTCCGGGATGCGATGACTCCTTCCCATATTCAAATTTATTAAGGTGTTTCAAGACTGCAGGCCCGGAACTAGGGAAGTAAAAGTGCTCATTAGCCCCCTGTCCCGTCCCGACATGCAGCGGCTTGATGAGATCAGCACGTTGCTGCCATCATCACACTGCTGCCGGGGCAGCACAGGCAAAGGAGATGTAGAGCACTGGTAAGTGCTCCATGGAGGAACCAAAGATTTAATATCATGTTATTTTAGATGAGGGGCCTGGGGAGGGAAGGGTTGTGTTAATACAATGGCACATAATGTGGCAATTAGGGGAGATTGTGAAAGGGGGCATACTACAGCATGTGGTATGTGGTCTTGAAAAGGGGCAGTTTGGGGGCGATATGGAAAGGGGCAGCATGGGGGAACATTATGAAGAGGGGTTGTGTGTAGGGATATTATGTGGAGGAGATACAGTGGGTTCGGAAATTATTCAGATCCCTTTAAATGTTTCACTTTGTTTCATTGCAGCCATTTTGGTAAATTCAGAAAAGTTAATTTTTTTCTCATTAATGTACACTCTGCCCCATCTTGACTGAAAAAAAAAATAGAAATGTAGTAATTTTTGCTAATTTATTAAAAAAGAAAAACTGAAATATAACTTGGTCATAAGTATTCTGACCCTTTGCTCAGTATTGAGTAGAAGCACCCTTTTGAGCTAGTACAGCCATGAGTCTTCTTGAGAATGATGCAACAAGTTTTTCACAACTGGATTTGGGAATCCTCTGCCAATCTTCCTTGCAGATCATCTCCAGTTCCATCAGGTTGAATGGTGAATGTTGATGAACAGCCATTTTCAGGTCTCTCCAGAGATGCTCAATTGGGTTTAGGTCAGTGCTTTGGCTGGGCCAGTCAAGAATGGTCACAGTGTTGTTCTGAAGCCACTCCTTTGTTATTTTAGCCGTGTGCTTTTGGTCATTGTCTTGTTGGAAGGTTAACCTTCGGCCAAGTCTGAGGTCCAGCGCACTCTGGAAGAGGTTTTCATCCAAGATATCTCTGTACTTGGCAGCATTCATGCTTACTTCAATTGCAACCAGTCATCCTGTCCCTTCAGTTGAAAAACACCGCCATAGCATGATGCTGCCACCACGTTTCACTGTTGGGATTGTATTGGGCAGGTGATGAGCAGTGCCTGGTTTTCTCCACACATACTGCTTAGAATTATTACCAAAAAGTTCTATCTTCATCTCATCAGACCAGAGAATCTTATTTATCATAGTCTTGGAGTCCTTCATGTGTTTTTTTTTTAGCAAACTCTATGTGGGTTTTCATATGTCTTGCACTGAGGAGAGGCTTCCGTTGGGCCACTCTGCCATAAAGGCCCGACTGGTAGAGGGCTGCAGTGATAGTTGACTTTGTGGAGCTTTTTCCCATCTTCTTACTGCATCTGTGCAGCTCAGCCACAGTGATCTTGGGGTTCTTCTTTACCTCTCACCAAGGCTCTTCTCCCACGATTGCTCAGATTGGCTGGACAGCCAAGTCTAGGAAGACTTCTGGTGGTCCCAGACTTCTTCCATTTAAGGATTATGGAGGCCACTGTGCTCTTAGAAACTTTGAGTACTGCAGAAATTCTTCGTAACCTTGACTAGATGTGTGCCTTTCTGCAATTCTGTTTCTGAGCTCCTTGGCCAGTTCCTTTGACCTCATGATTCTCATTTGGTCTGACATGCACTGTGAGCTGTGAGGTCTTATATAGACAGGTGTGTGCCTTTGCAAATCAAGTCCCATCAGTTTAATTAAACACAGTTGGACTCCAATAATGTAGTAGAAACATCTCAAGGAGGATCACAAGGAAATTGGCAGCATGTGACTTAACCCCTTAATGTCCATTGACGTGCACAGTCCGTCATGGCAAGGTGTCAGTTTTGGCACCTTGACAGACTGTGCACGTCATCCCTTTGAACTACCACTGCGTGTAAGCACGCAGTGGTAGTTCAGTGCCGACAGCTGTCTATGACAGCTGACAGGCACAGCAAGCGGTGCGGGGACCTTTGCCGTCAGTCCCCACACCCACAGCGCTGTGATTGGTCAGTCAATCTGACTGACCAAACACAGCAGCGATCGCGCAGGAGATGCTGAAATTTCAGCATCTCCAGTGCGAACAGTGCAGGAGCCGGCGCTGCAGTGGCCGAGCTTCCTGCACTGACAGCCAGGAGCGGCGCCCCCGCCGCCCCTGGCTGTTAACCCCCTGACTGCTGCGATCGAGCGCTCAGGGGGGAGGCAGAGGGTCGGGAGCTCCCTCTGCCTCAGATCGGCGCCCTGCAATGTATTTGCAGGGCCCGATCTCTGCCTTGATGCCTTGTAACTGCAATAAAAAGTAAAAAAGTGAAAGTCCCATAAAGGGACAAGTTAAAAAAAATCATTTTTTTTTAAAAAATTGTAAAAAAAATATTAAAAAATAATTTAAAAAAAATCCCCTAAAAAATACACATTTTTATGTAATAAAAAAAAAAAAATACACATGTTTGGTATCGCCACGTCCGTAAAAATACCATCTATAAAAGCGTAACCATAGTTAACCCCTTCAGTGAAAGCCGTAAAAAAAAACATAAAAAAGTAGTAAATTATACTTTTTCCAAGCGGTATCATCATACCGCTTGGAAAAAGTGCAATAACACGCGATCAAAAAGTCATATATAAATAGTCATGGTACCGCTGAAAATGTCATCTTGTCCCGCAAAAAACAAGCCACTATAGAGCATCATCAGCGAAAAAATAAAAAAGTTATAGCTCGCGGAATAAACTGATGCAAAAATAATTATTTTTTCTATAAAAGTTTTTATTGTGTAAAAAACGCCAAAACATAAAAAATATATAAATGAGATATCGCTGTAATCGCAGGGACCCGAAGAAAAAAGCTGCTTTATCAATTTTACCACACGCGGAACGGAGGAAAAAAAAAAAAACAATTCCTGAATTGCTGGTTTTTGTTCATTCTGCTTTCACAAAAATCGGAATAGGAAGCGATCAAAAAACGTTATGTACCCGAATATGGTACCAATAAAAACGTCAGCTCGTCCCGCAAAAAATAAGCCCACAGATAACTCTGTCGGCCGAAATATGGAAAAATTATAGCTCTCAAAATACGGCGATGCAAAAATTTCTTACAAAAAATTATTCCAAAAAAAAGCGTCTTTTAGAGTGTGACAGAAGCTAAACATGAAAAAAGGGTATAAATCTGGTATCGCTGTAATCGCATCGACCCGAGGAATAAAGTCGCCTAATCACTAAAACCGCATGAGGAACGGCGTAAAAAAGAAAACCAATTCTTCACCTTTTGTGGATTTGTGGATTTCCCCCCACATATGGGGTATCACTCAGCGTACTCAGGACAAAATGCACATCAACTATTGGGGTCCTATTTCTCCTGTTACCCTTATAAAAATAAAAATTTGGGGGCAAAAGGTCATTTTTGTGGAAAAAAATATGATTTTTTTTTTTCACGGCTCTACGTTATAAACTTCTGTGAAGCCCTTGGGGGTTCAAAGTGCTGACCACACATCTAGATAAGTTCCTTGGGGGGTCTAGTTTGCAAAATGGGGTCATTTGTGGGGGGTTTCTACTGTTTAGGCACATCAGGGGCTCTCCAAGCGCAACATGACACCCGCAGACCATTCCATCAAAGTCTGCATTTAAAAACGGTGCTCCTTCCCTTCCGTGCTCTGCCATGCGTCAAAATAGTGGTTCCCCCCCATATATGGGGTATCAGCGTACTCAGGACAAATTGCACAATAGCTTTTGGGGTCCTATTTCTCCTGTTACCCTTATAAAAATAAAAATTTGGGGGCAAAAAGATTATTTTTGTGGAAAAAAATATGATTTTTTTATTTTCACGGCTCTACGTTATAAACTTCTGTGAAGCACTTGGGGGTTCAAAGTGCTCATCACACATCTAGAAAGTTCCTTGGGGGTCTAGTTTCCAAAATGGAGTCACTTGTGGGGGTTTCTACTGTTTAGGCACATCAGGGGCTCTCCAAACGTGACATGACACCCGCAGACCATTCCATCAAAGTCTGCATTTGAAAAAGGCGCTCCTTCCCTTCCGAGCTCTGCCATGCGTCCAAATAGTGGTTTACCCCCACATATGGGGTATCAGCGTATTCAGGACAAATTGCACAATAACTTTTGGGGTCTTGTTACCCTTTGGAAAATAAAAATTGGGGGTGGAAAGATCATTTTTGTGGAAAAGATATGATTTTTTAATTTTACAGCTCTACGTTATAACCTTCTGTGAAGCCCTTGGGGGTTCAAAGCTCTCACCACACATCTAGATAAGTTCCTTGGGGGGTCTAGTTTCCAAAATGGGGTCACTTGTGGGAGGTTTCCACTGTTTAGGCACACAGGGACTCTCCAAATGCGACATGGCGTCCAATCTCGATTCCAGCCAAAAAAGTCTAATGGCGCTGCTTCCCTTCCAAGCTCTGCCATGCGCCCAAATAGTGGTTTACCCCCACATATGGGGTATCAGCGTACTCAGGACTAATTGCACAATAACTTTTGGGGTCCGTTTATCCTTTGGAAAATAAAAATTGGATGAAAAGATCATTTTTGTGGAAAAAATATGATTTTTTAATTTTACGGCTCTACGTTATAACCTTCTGTGAAGCCCTTGGAGGTTCAAAGCTCTCACAACACATTTAGATAAGTTCCTTGGGGGGTCTAGTTTCCAAAATGGGGTCACCTGTGGGGGGTTTCCACTGTTTAGGCACACAGGGACTCTCCAAATGCGACATGGCGTCCAATCTCAATTCCAGCCAAAAAAGTCAAATGGCGCTGCTTCCCTTCCGAGCTCTGCCATGCGCCCAAATAGTGGTTTACCCCCACACATGGGGTATCGGTGTACTCAGGAGAAATTGTACAACAAATATTGTGGTTCATTTTCTACTGATACCCTTGACAAAATTTAAAAAAAATTGTGTTGAAAGAAAAATTTTGGGAAAAAAAGTTAAATGTTCATTTTTTCCTTCCACATTGCTTCAATTCTTGTGAAGTACCTAAAGGGTTAATAAACTTATTGAATGTGGCTTTGAACACCTTGAGGGGTGCAGTTTTTAGAATAGTGTCACTTTTGGGTATTTTCTGTCATATTGACCCCTCAAATTCACTTCAAATGTGAGGTGGCCCCTAAAAAAAATGGTTTTGTAAATTTTGTTGGAAAAATGAGAAATTGTTGGTCAACTTTTGTGCTGGGATGAATATATCCCAGAGTTTTATGTCGTTCTACAACAATTAAGGAATCTGCCTCCCTGACCTTTTAGGGTCATCACAACACAATACCAGACCCCAATCAGAGGGTAATAAAACCTTCACTCCTTATCTATGAACTAGTCATATTTATGTTAATCCCTCTGCCATAATGACAGTTCTGCTTCATGTCACTTGTCCTACCTATTGCATTTTTTCTGTGCTATTTTGTGTATAAATATGTGATTCTTCAGATGTTGTATTAGTCTATGCCTGATGAAGAGACCTGAGTAGTCTCGAAAGCTTGCAATTTGTTACCATCTTTTCAGTTAGCCATTAAAAGGTATCAACCACTGAGGACTCTCAAGTCTAAATATTTTTCTATCTACTGGCTAACACGGTACGAAGATACACATCTTTCCTGGTCAACTTTTAACACTATAACTTCCTAACAAAAAAAAAATTTTGGTTCCAAAATTGTGCTGATGTAAAGTAGACATGTGGGAAATGTTATTTATTAACTATTTTTTGTGACATATCTCTCTGATTTAATGGCATAAAAATTAAAAGTTTGAAAATTGCAAAATTTTCAAAATTTTTGCCATATTTCCGTTTTTTTCATAAATAAACGCAAGTTATATTGAAGAAATTTTACCACTATCATGAAGTACAATATGTCATGAGAAAACAATCTCAGAATCGCCAAGATCCGTTGAAGCGTTCCAGAGTTATAAGCACATAAAGTGATAGTGGTCAGAATTGTAAAAATTGGCCTGGTCTTTAACCTACAAAATGGCTTGGTCGTTAAGGGGTTAAATATGAGTGTCTGAGCAAAAGTCTGAATACTTATGATCATGTGATATTTCAGTTTTTCTTTTATAATAAATATGCAAAAATTTCTATATTTCTAGTTTTTATCAGTCAAGATGGGGTGCATAGTGTACATTAATGAGAAAAAAATGAACTTTTTTGCATTTACCAAATGGCTGCAATGAAACATAATAAGGGAATACGCCAGGTCATACACACAACAGCGGAAAGTACACAGTTAAGCACGATTACAAACCGAGTAACCTAGTTCACCTGCTCAAGCCGAGGGACCAGAACTATCACCGACGCCAGACCTAGGTCGTATGGCAACTAAATAGTCCCCTACACACCAGAGAGAGGGAGATACAATTAACCACTGTCTGACCAGGACGGGATAAAGACAAAACACTGTCCTGGATCATGACAATATCAGTTTGCAGTTCAGTCTTCTTGACCCACCAGAAGTAAACACTTAAATACACAAGCCAATATACAGATAAAAAGTCAATTCTTGGTTTGCAAAAACATTGTCATCTGGGAAATTAAGAAACAATCTGGTTTCTTCACATATTACTGACAGTATTTCTGGCGCTATATTCATGTACTGATGGCTGTTCTGGTGCTGCAATCGTGCTCACAATGGTTCTGATCTTGTACATGTGTAGCAATTGTAATGCAGTAGTGCTCACACAGTGCAGTAAAGAGGCAGTGACCCAGGTTAGTCACAAAAAAATCTTTACTTTCAAAACTCACAAAGTAGTCATACCTTATCCTCTGGATCGCAGCCACATCATCCAATACAGTCCATACCAAACCCGTTGCCGTGGACACCTACACCGCCGTTTCACTCGTGGGTGAGTCAGTTGTGTTGCTTTATCTGGCCTGTGTTCAGTCTTTACACAGACCAGTACTGCACAGTTTGCTGGTCAGATAATTGAAAGCAACACACTGACACACCCAAAGCTAAACTGAAAGTTTAAAGGGGAATCCGGAACATCAGCCACTCCCAAAACCGAGAGTGGAGGGAGAGACCCATCCCACTATCAATCCTATAGGTCCTATACCCGAGTAGGAAACTCTCTTCAAGTGAAAATAACTATGCCATCGTAGAGAAAGAGTGCTTGGCCATCAAGTGGACAATTGACACCCTGAGATACTACCTGTTAGGCCGGAAGTTCAGGCTAGTGTCAGATCATGTGCCTCTCAGATGCATAAGGAAAAAGAAGGGGAAGAATGCCCGCATGACAACGTGGTTTCTAGTGCTCCTGAACTTTAGTTTTCATGTGGAGCACAGGCCCGGGAAGCTACATGGTAACACATATACCCTGTCCAGACTTCACTGTTTTGCGAGTGAAGGTGCCAAAACCCCCGCCTTTGGGCAGAGGGGGGATATGTGACAAAGTCACTGGCAAAGTGCTGGACGGGAGATAAGTTTCATTGAGGCTATTAGCCTCAGTGATTTGAACCCAGAAGTTTCCTCCAGCATATTGTGTTGAGAGGGGGTAATCAGCCATTTTAAGGGCTGGTTATTTGTGGACAACCATAGAGGTGGGAGGTTGTCCACCTTATCTCCACCCCACGGTGTGGTCGTCGGCCTCCAGAGACATTCAGTGTTGAGTAGGGCTGGAGAGAGGAATTCCAGTGCATTTTGTCCTGCGAAGGAAAAGCTGAACCAGTGTGTGATTGTTATCCTGATCTCCACAGATGCAGAGACTGTATACCATCTTGTTTTGCTATCTAGTTTATTTTCACTTTGCGTTGGTTTATGCCACCTATATAATAAACCAACGGAAGATTTAAAGAGACAGTGTACCTGTGTCTATCCGAGCTGAGTGAGCCGATCTACCACACAAGTTACTACTGTGGTCAAGGGAATCTCCTGTGGAGCTTGGTGATGCTGTAAAGTCATCAGCTCCTCCACCATCTGCTCTCTTTGGTTTCTGGGATCAGATTTTCACAGACTTTGAAAACTATTCTTTGAGAGATTATAGGCTGGGCTGTCTCTCAGGAGGCTGTATACAAAGACAGTACTGGCGGGTTAGTGCTGCTGCAGCCGGTGACATTAAGGGAAAGGTGGTGGGTGGAGCAGGTGACAGAGGAGCCACTAAGGTGGAGTATGAATATAAAAATAGCAGACTCTTTCGGGGTGACTGAGACAGTGGAGGGAGGGATCCTTCTTTTTACCCAATTTAAAGGCCGCTGAAGCTGGGATTCCTTCCTGCTGGAGCTTTCATCGACATTTAAGCCAAAATCTTTTTCTTCTCTCTTTGGGTAGCGCTTGTAGGTGATCTACTTCAGGCAACCTTGGTTCGATGGTCTGTGACCCAACAAACCTTGCAGATATCCTCCTTACAGTCCTATATCTCGTGACCTTTGTTGCCAAATTTCCTGTATTTTTGTGACATGTCTAGTTAGTAAATACGTCCATAAGAATTGCCCAAAGGAACATGGGTGTGTGATGGATTCACAAAGAAACAAACACTTTTCTCTTTTCCCACTGTATAGAACAACTTCAAACAAAGTAGATGGAAAGAGAACCGGGGCTCAAAGCTTTTACCACCTCCAATACCTTTATACAGATGTTCAACACCATGTAGAAGATCCCCGTCATGAAGGTTTGGCTGCTTGAAAGTTTTCAGGTTTGGAGAAGCCCTGTTCCTATAGCTTCTTCTTACAGAATGTGTCATCAGACATGTCTGGCACCGTCATCCACTTTCTTAAGCTTCAAGTCTGCTGCTCGGTAGATCCTTCCATTGGTCTTCAGTGGCTTGTTGGCATTAGAGGATCCTTGAGAGAAGTGGCTGCTGGATGAACATTCCTACTTAGCCCTGAAGCAGTTGGTGTGCCTAATGGCCCATTTTGCAGACTGATGTCAGGCCAGTAATGAGCACGAATCAACTATATTAAAGTTGCTTGGAGATCGTTTTTTTACATGTGTAAATGATGGTTTACAGCGATCATTCTGTCCTCACACATAGCACGTTACAAGGGGCGATGTACTGGCGGTAAAGATGATATTTCTAAATGCATAAAAATCCAGTAACAGCCCTGATCCCACCACTGTCAAGAGTTTGTTAGGAAGACGCAACTCCGCTGCCTCAAATCGTCAAGGCAATTATGCAGTTGACTGACGAGTGATGGATGAAGTCGCGACCATTTACTGGGGAAGTCAAGTCATAATGAGCGAAGGGCATATACACCTCCGATTCCGAAGCATGAAAAAAAAAATTATATATATACAGTACAGACCAAAAGTTTGGACACACCTTCTCATTTAAAGATTTTTCTGTATTTTCATGACTATGAAAATTGTAAATTCACACTGAAGGCATCAAAACTATGACTTAACACATGTGGAATTATATACTTAACAAAAAAGTGTGTAACAACTGAAATTATGTCTTATATTCTAGGTTCTTCAATGTAGCCACCTTTTGCTTTGATGACTGCTTTGCACACTCTTGGCATTCTCTTGATGAGCTTCAAGAGGTAGTCACCGGGAATGGTTTTCACTTCACAGCTGTGCCCTGTCAGGTTTATTAAGTGGGATTTCTGGCCTTATAAATGGGGTTGGGACCATCAGTTGTGTTGTGCTGAAGTCTGGTGGATACACAGCTAATAGTATTACTGAATAGACTGTTAGAATTTGTATTATGGCAAGAAAAAAGCAGCTAAGTAAAGAAAAACGAGTGGCCATCATTACTGTAAGAAATGAAGGTCAGTCAGTCCGAAAAAGTGGGAAAACTTTGAAAGTGTCCCCAAGTGCAGTTGCAAAAACCATCAAGCGCTACAAAGAAACTGGCTCACATGAGGACCGCCCCAGGAAAGGAAGACCAAGAGTCACCTCTGCTTCTGAGGATAAGTTTATCCGAGTCACCAGCCTCAGAAATCGCAGGTTTATAGAAGCTCAGATTAGAGATCAGGTCAATGCCACACAGAGGTCTAGCAGCAGACACATCTCTACAACAACTGTTAAGAGGAGACTTTGTGGAGCAGGCCTTCTTGGTAAAATACTATAGCTGCTAGGAAACCACTGCTAAGGACAGACAAACTTTTGGTCTGTACTGTGTAGTGATAGTAAGACTTCACTATACCTTTGTATGTGGTTTGAGGACCTGTGATGAGGTCACAAGAGCACATGACAGGTCATGTGCTCTGTGTTAGCTGAATGGCTGGTGTATATAAGTGAGCCTGCTGCTGACCACAGGTGTGAGTGGCTGGAGGTGAGGAAACCTCCAGTGTGGGAGTTCTGAGGAGACCTCCAGTTTGTGTGCTGAAGAGAGTACTCGGTTAGAGTACGAGGACTTTTATCTGTTTTCTGTTACTTTGTGCCAGAGAAGGCTGTTTTGTTTTCTGGTTTACAAGCAAGTTTATGAAGTCTAATAAACTTGCTTAAAGAACCAAGAAGAGTCGCCCTTCTGCTTACCTCCGGTCGCACACCAGCGAGACCACATCCCTACAATTGGTGGCGTAAATGCGGGCAGCGTTCCCAGCAGAGGAGACTGGTTACTGCATGTCGTGGGTCAAGGCTATAGCAACCCAGCCAGCATTGCCGGAAAAAATGGAGGACCTACTGAAACACTTGGTCCAAGCGCAGGTACAGCAGCAAGAGGCCAACAGGTTGTTCTTGCAACAGATGCAGCAGAGCCAGCAGATGCAGCAGGAGCATCGGCAGCAGATGCAGCTTCTGACAACCACCATCCAGGGCAGGACGAGCGCCCCAACCCCAGGTCTGGCCAATGACAACCACGTCAGAAAAGCGGTAAGACGCACATTACAAAAAATGACCCCCGGGGATGATGTGGAAGCCTTCCTGACTGTATTTGAGAGGGTTGCTGAGAGGGAAAGACTTCCCCCAGAGCAGTGGGCAGAGGTATTGGCCCCATACCTGACAGGTGAACCCCAGAAGGCATATTACGATTTGACTGTGCAGGACGCTCAGGAATATCCTAAGCTAAAAGTTGAGATCCTTGCACGTATGGGGGTAACAATGACTATCAGGGCACAGAGGGTGCACCGCTGGGCTTATCACCGGGACAAACCACCTCGCTCCCAAATGTTTGACTTACTGCACCTGGTCCAGAAATGGCTACAGCCAGAGTCTGCTACGTCGGCACAAATGGTAGAAAGAGTCGTCATGGATCGGTTTGTGCACTCCCTGCCTAAGCCCCTACAGACTTGGGTTGCCCTGGGTGATCCCCGGAATGCTGATGAACTGGTCGGACTGGTTGAGAGGTACCAGGGAATGGAAGGTGCCTTGGGGAAACAGCCTATTCCGTACTGGCGACCCCAACAGGGGGCAGAGTCCCAAAAAGGGGTGGGGAGCCCAAGGTCAAAATGGCGGGGGGAGGTGGTGCCCAAGGTCACTGCGGGTGATATTATTTGTTGGAGGTGCCGCGAGCCAGGACATATAGCTGCCCGGTGTCCGCAGACCAGAGCAGATGGACTGCAGCATAGGACACCGTATCTCATGGTATGCATATCCAGCCTACAGTGGAAACCCGTTTCCCAATCAGGGTCCTCAAGTATGTCCCGTGAAGGTGAACGGTGAAGCAGTAACGGCGCTGCTAGACTCTGGGAGCTTAGTGACCCTGATTAGGGCCACTTTTCCTCTCAACATACTACCAGGGAAAAAGGTTGGTGTTCAATGCATACATGGTGATGTAAAGGACTACCCTATGGCCAGAGTGGACATTGAAACGATGCATGGCACTGAGTCCCATGAAGTCGGCGTCGTTCGGGACTTGGTGCGTCCTATAATTATAGGCCGGGATTTTTGTCTGTTTTGGGATCTGTGGAGAAAGGGTTCTGAGGTCCCTAGCGAGAATGGGGAACCAGTAAACCCTTAGAAACTACTACCACACTCAGAAGGGGCGGAGTCTCAATCTGAGTCAATGAGGAGAAAAGAGGTGGCGGCGGATGAGCCGAGGAACTGTTGCCGGGTTCAGGGTTTGAACAGTGTATGTCGCGAATGGTGTACTGACTTTACATCTGACCGGGGGGCACTGAACTATTCTCTGATAGTGAATGGAGAGTATGTGAGTGGACTTCTAGACTCAGGAAGCCAGGTGACTCTGCTGAGCGACACACTCCCTGTCTATCTGATTCCCGGAAGGAAGATGGAAGTCCCTTGTGTTCATGGGGTCACTAGGGAGTATCAGGTAACCAGGGTAATCATTGAGACGGACACTATTATTTCTACCCAGGATGTCCCTGTAGTCCCAGACTTACCATATCCTATAATAATAGGCCAGGATTGTAAACGGTTTTGGGAGGTGTGGGACGAAGCACTGGCTAATTGCTCAGAAGGAAACCAGAATGACTCTAAGAGAGGCCCACCCCTGCAGGAGGCTGTAGTGGTTGCTGATAGTGTGGTGGGTAAAACAGAGGTAGCCACCCCTAAAGTCAAAGATACCCAGTGCCTGGTAGCCGTAAGAAAGGATGGCTCAGACCAAAGTGAGGACTTTGGGGTGACCAAATATAGGTCCGCAGAAAACTGGGTTGCCCCAGGAATAGGGGCCGACACCTGGTTAAGTGGGGACTTGCCGTTCCAAGATGACAGAGGGAGTGGGAATGACTCCTATGCAGACTGTAACTTAACCGCAAGTGAAAGCGAGTGCAGCAAGGTGGAGTCGGGTACAAGTGGCAGATCTCCTCACCGCAGGGGCTGCAGGAAGGCCAGACAGCCTATACGCTCTAAGAAGAGAAATAAGGAGGAAATGATGGTGCCACAGGTACGGGATAAAAGAGAGCAAGACCCTGAGATAGAGCTGCTTAAAGAGACAGTCATGCGAGAAAGGATACGGAGACAAAGGATTGAGCAACGAGTGGAGGACCTGGAGAAAGAAGTCTCTAAAGTCCAAGGTCAACTATCAGCGTGCCAGACGGCAAACCAAGTCCTAGTGAAAGATATGGAGATGCTCAGAGAGGCCCAGGAGAAGCATCAGCAGGAACTTCTACGGAGAAGATGAACACCGCTGCTGGGCAGAGGAGCAAGAGAAAATTCTCTTAAAACTCCAGATAGAGAAGGAAGCTAACGCTCAGCTCAGGAAATCCATGACAGACCAGGAAATCGAACGGTTGTGCTCTCCCGGTCCGGGCGTACGGGAGGAGAGTGAACTGAAGAGGCTGACCAAAGAAGGGGCCTCGACGGCAGAAGAAAGCCAGCAAAGGAACCGCCACCCAGATGGCCACACCCGAAAAGTCACAGTGAAGCGGGAGGCGGACATAAGAGATATGCCACTACAATACCTCCACGAGAAGCAGAGACGTCGGGAGCCAACAAGAAAACCTCCAAGCCGGAGGGGGTTGGTGGAAAGCCTTAGGAAGATCCAGAGGCTCCTGGAAGTATGCCAAGAAAGAATAGAGCAGCTAAAACTTGAGAAGGAGCAGACCAACAGACAGCTGCAAGAGTTGAGGGGAAAAAGGCAGTCACCTTCAACCCACAGTATAGAGAGGCGCAGAGGTTTGCTTCAGAGTGAAAGTCATCGAAGTGAATCTAAGACAGGACCTAGAGGGCCTGAAATGAGAGGTAGAGGCAGTGACACCTCAATTAGCTCAGGACTCAGTAACCTAAGCCAAACTGTGACGGACCGGTTAATTGTGGAGACGACTGAAAGGAGTTTCTAGTCGGGGAATGAAATGTGCCAAGCCCACGGCTTTAGGCAGAGGGGGGAGGTATGTAGTGATAGTAAGACTTCACTATACCTTTGTAAGTGGTTTGAGGACCTGTGATGAGGTCACAAGAGCACATGACAGGTCATGTGCTCTGTGTTAGCTGAATGGCTGGTGTATATAAGTGAGCCTGCTGCTGACCACAGGTGTGAGTGGCTGGAGGTGAGGAAACCTCCAGTGTGGGAGTTCTGAGGAGACCTCCAGTTTATGTGCTGAAGAGAGTACAGTCATGGCCAAAAGTTTTGAGAATGACACAAACATTAATTTTTACAAAGTCTACTGCTTCACTTTTTCTAATGGCAATTTGCATATACTCCAGAATGTTATAAAGAGTGATCAGCTTAACAGCAATTACTTGCAAAGTCAATATTTGGCTAGAAAATGAACTTTATCCCCAAAACACATTTCAACATCATTGCAGACCTGCCTTAAAAGGATCAGCTAACCTCTTTTCAGTGATTGCTCCATTAACACAGGTGTGGGTGTTGATGAGGACATGGCTGGAGATCAATCTGTCATGATTAAGTAAGAATGACACCACTGGACACTTTAAAAGGAGGCTGGTGCTTGGCATCATTGTTTCTCTTCTGTTAACCATGGTTATCTCTAAAGAAACACGTGCAGTCATCATTGCAATGCACAAAAATGGCCTAACAGGGAAAAGGATCGCAGCTAGAAAGATTGCACCTCAGTCAACAATCTATCGCATCAACAAGAACTTCAAGGAGAG
Organism: Oophaga sylvatica; assembly: GCA_033576555.1. Lineage (NCBI taxonomy): Eukaryota > Metazoa > Chordata > Amphibia > Anura > Dendrobatidae > Oophaga > Oophaga sylvatica. The sequence continues at coordinate 332,715,615 of JARQOD010000002.1, read as the reverse complement.
AGGTTCCATTGTTGCCAAAAAGGCTCCAGGGTGCCCAAGAAAGACCAGCAAGCGCCAGGACGGTGTCTTAAAAGTGTTTCAGCTGCGGGATCGGGCTACCAGCAGTGCAGAGCTTGCTCAGGAAGGGCAGCAGGCAGGTGTGAGTGCATCTGCACGCACTGTGAGGCGGAGACTCTTGGAGCAAGGCCTGGTCTCAAGGAGGGCAGCAAAGAAGCCATTTCTCTCCAGAAAAAACATCATGGACAGACTGATATTCTGCAAAAGGTACAGGCAGTGGACTGCTGAGGACTGGGGTAAAGTTATTTTCTCTGATGAATCCCCTTTTCGATTGTTTGGGACATCAGGAAAACGCCTCATTCGGAGAAGACAAGGTGAGCGCTACCACCAGTCTTGTCTAATGCCAAGTGTTAAGCATCCTGAAACCATTCATGTGTGGGGTTGCTTCTCAGCCAAGGGAATCGGCTCTCTCACAGTCTTGCCTAAAAACACAGCCATGAATAAAGAATGGTATCAGAATGTCCTCCAAGAGCAACTTCTCCCAACCCTCCAAGAGCAGTTTGGCGATCAACAATGCCTTTTTCAGCATGATGGAGCACCTTGCCATAAAGCAAAGGTGATAACTAAATGGCTCAGGGAACAAAACATAGAGATTTTGGGTCCATGGCCTGGAAACTCCCCAGATCTTAATCCCAATGAGAACTTGTGGTCAATCATCAAGAGACGGGTGGACAAACAAAAACCTAAAAATTCTGACAAAATGAAAGCATTGATTGTGCAAGAATGGACTGCTATCAGTCAGGATTTGGTCCAGAAGTTGATTGAGAGCATGCCAGGGAGAATTGCAGAGGTCCTGAAGAAGAAGGGTCAACACTGCAAATATTGACTTGCTGCATTAACTCATTCTAACTGTCAATATAAGCTTTTGTTACTCATATGTTTGCAATTATTGTATTTCTGTCTATGATAAAAACATCTGTCAAACACACGTAAAAACCAGAGGGCAGCAGATCATGTGAAAATATAATATTTGTGTCATTCTCAAAACTTTTGGCCATGACTGTTGTTCTGCCCGTCTTATGTGTATGTGTACATAATCCTTGCAGACAGCATAAACCTTGATCCCAACAGTGATTTGATAGACACGTGATGTCTGTTACCAAGTTTATTGCAGGAATCGAATATGGTAAAAAACTGTGGAACAAATAACAGTATTTTACTATGTGCTCACAAACATGTGGCAAGCATACAATATATACACAATATAAAGTGGTGAGGGAACACACTATATGCATAACATGTAGTTACATATAACATGCGGTATATCCCATTCTTACTGCACAGTCAGAAAAGCATGGACTACAACTTTCACATTTTCATAACAGCATGATGTAAACATCCCAATATTTATACGGCTGTCAAGTTCATGGTGAATGTGTTTAGGACCTACCGATTGTGCGGCTACAGATCTGGATGTAAGATCACTATTGGATTCTGATGTCAGGAGGTACTCAGGAATGAACTGTCTTAGCTGTATACTGAGCAAAAAACATGGCTGCTGGGGCTGACTGCTGAGTCACCAAAGCTATGACTCATGAACTACGGTGTGGTAGATATGTCAAAAAACTTCAATATCAACAACCAAAGACATTCTATAAACGACCACTAGATGGTGCTGTTATACCACATAACAAATCTGAATGTTTACACAGAAAATTCTATTGGAACATCACACTCCTCGCCTGGTATATTAAAGATACCACTTTAAGGTACCTATGGAGAGAGCAACAAAATCAGTTCAGTGACTGGTCTGAGGAAAAGTTTAGGTTCGTGTTGCCTGCAGATCTTGACCTCCACTTTCCTAACTTTTCCATCTTCACTTGGAAACACTTTGGTTATCAGTCCCAAAGGCCAGTCATTTCTTTTTGACTGAGTGTCTTTGACAAGAACAACATTACCAACCTCCATGTTGGGTTTACTGGCTTGCCATTTATTCCGGGTCTGTAAGGTAGAAACATATTGCTTTTTCCATTTATCCCAGAAGGCGTCTGCTAAAGTTTGAACCCGTCTCCACTGACACTTGTACAAGTCTTTATTATCAAACTCACCAAGAGGTGCTGATGCTGTACCAACCTTTTGGGTAAGAAGTGTGGAAGGGGTAAGCAAGAGAGGATCCTCTGGATCATTCGGTATTGGTGTCAAGGGTCTGGCGTTTATGATTGCCACTACTTCAGCCATGAAAGTTGTGAGGGTCTCATGGGTAAGTCTTGAAGTTCCCAACTGTAAGAAGATAGAATCAAGGATCCTGCGAGCCAGGCCAATCATACGCTCCCATGAGCCTCCCATGTGAGAAGAATGTGGAGGGTTAAATGTCCATTTACAGTCTTGGTTCGCCAGATATCTCTCTACACAGTCACTGTCAATGTTTGAGGAGATACGCAGTTCTTTGCAAGCTCCGATGAAGTTGGTACCCCTATCGGAACGGATTAGTTTAACTGGACCTCTTATAGAGATGAAACGTCTGAGAGCATTTATGAAGCTAGAAGTGTCCAAGGACTCAATAACTTCTATATGCACAGCCCTAATACTCATGCAGGTGAAGATGACTGCCCAGCGTTTGCTGTTTGCATGGCCTCCTCTAGTGTGTCGGGTGGTGACAGACCAAGGGCCAAACACGTCGAGACCAACACTTGTGAAAGGAGGTTCTGTACTGAGTCGGTCGGCAGGGAGATCAGCCATTTTCTGTGACTGAAACATGCCTCGTAATTTTTGGCAAGTGACGCATTTGAAAATGAGACAACTCACAAGTCTTTTTGCTCCCACTACCCAAAATCCAGCTGCACGTAGAGCTCCTTCAGTGAACAAACGTCCTTGGTGCTTAGTCTTTTCATGGTAGTGTCGCACAAGTAAAGACGCAATGTGATTGTTCTGCAGTATTATCGGATTATGTACATTACTCTCAAGTTTTACCTTTGAAATACGTCCTCCAACTCTCAACAACCTATTAGCATCTATAAATGGGTCAAGTTTCACGAGGGGGCTGTCCTTTGGAACACTCTTTTGATTTTGGAGGAGTTCGATCTCACGAGCATAAGCTTCTCGTTGGACACAACGGAGGATAACGTCTCTGGCTGTGTAAGCTCATCCACTGTACGTGTTTTATGACAATGATGCCAACCTTTGCAATGTTCTGACCCTGTAGTTGGGGTTCTAAAGGATCTGGCTATGTGTATTAAATTAGCTATGGCTCTGTTCAGTGACCTCCAGGCAGAAAACTTGTTGAACCGTTTAGAGTCGAGCTCTCTGCTAGAAACTCTTGTAGTGAGTACAGAAACATGAGGACGAATCTCTGCATCAGAATCTGGTTCTAACATTTCAAATGTGTCTTTCTCAAAAGTGTCTTGTACTGATTTGTAGAGAAATGCTGGTCCTGTGAGCCATGTAGTGTCTTTAAGATGGGCTGCAGGAACAGCTCTTGTTGCGTGGTCTGCTGGGTTGTGATCAGTTGATACATAACGCCACTGGGTAGGTCGTGTTGACCTCCTGATTCTTTGAACTCTGTTATGTACGTAGACATAGAATCTTCTAGTCTCATTGTGAATGTAACCCAGCACTACTTTACTGTCTGTATGGAACACCGTATCTTCAAGCTTTAAATCTATCTCTGTCACAATGAGCTCAGCTAGCTCTGTTGCTAGAACAGCAGCACAAAGTTCCAGTCTTGGTATGGTAAGCTCAGGACATGGTGCCAATTTTGCCTTTCCCATCACGAAGCCAATCTGGACTTGACCTTTGATATCTGTTGTTTTAAGGTAAGCGACTGCAGCTATCGCCTTTACTGAAGCGTCACAAAATATACACAACTGCTTAGTCTGAACCTCTGCAGCAGAGATGTGAGCATATGGTCTGTGAATGTGTAGATTAGACAAAGTCTTTAGAGAGTCTCTCCAGGTTACCCATAGAGCTTCTTTCTCTGGGGGAAGTGGAGAGTCCCAATCACATGTGTCTGCAGTTAAATTCTGAGGAGAGTCTTACCTTGGATGGTGACTGGTGCTGCAAATCCAAGTGGATCATATAGGCTGTTGATGGTGGATAAGACACCACGTCGTGTGAAGGGCTTTTGCTCTTGGTCAACTTGGAAGGTAAAGGTGTCAGACTTGAGATCCCAGCTGAGCCCTAAGCTGCGTTGCATGGGTATGGGGTCCGTTGCAAAGTCTAGGTCTTTCAGATCGCTGGCATGATCTTGAACTGGGAAGGCTGCCATAACATCTTCGCTGTTTGAAGCTATTTTATGCAGTCTGAGGTTTGAACAGGAAAGCATACGTTGAGTCCTCTTGAGTAGGCTGATTGCAGCCTCTGGTGAGGGAAGTGACTTTAGGCCATCATCCACATAGAAGTCTCTTTCAACAAACTTCTTAACGTCTTGTCCATAGTTTTCTTCACCTTCTTGGGCAGAGAGTCGCAGTCCATAAATGGCGACAGCAGGAGATGGACTATTGCCAAAAACATGTACCTTCATGCGGTATTCTATGACGTCTTTGGTAGGGTCGTTGTCGCTGAACCAAAAAAACCTCAAGAAGTTCCTGTGTTCTTTTTTAACTAGGAAACAATAGAACATTTGTTGTATATCAGCGACTATGGCAATAGATTCTTTACGGAATCTGATGAGGACACCAAGAAGCGTGTTATTTAGATCTGGTCCTGATAAAAGAACATCATTTAGGGAAACTCCCTGGTGTTGTGAGCTGGAGTCAAATACTACTCGGATTTGACCTGGTTTCTTGGGGTGGTAAACACCAAAGATTGGCAGATACCAGCACTCTTCTTTTTCTTTTAAAGGCGGGGCTACTTCTGCATGGTCATTTTCAAATATCTTGCTCATGAATGAGAAGAAGTGCTCCTTCATTTCTGGTCTTTTCTCAAAGTTGCGCCTGAGAGAACTGAAGCGTTTTGTGGCTTGAACTCTGTTGTTAGGAAGGCGGTTTCTCTGTGTTTTGAAAGGCAGTGGTGCTACCCAGGTATTTGTTTCATCTTTAGAGAATCCTTGTTCCATTATACTTAAGAAGGTCTCATCTTCAATAGAGCAAGCGGTCTTGTTGTCTTCCTTTGTCCTCTGGAACACTGTACACCCCAGATGATCTTCATCTTCTGCACAGTCCGGGTATAACACACTTGTAGGCTTCTCTCTTACAAGGAATCTGTTAGGACAAGGCTGAAAGAGGGATGGACGTCCATTTTCCAATGTATTTGTGAAGAGAGAATTCACAGTGGTTGGTTTGTGAACGCTTCCTAGGCAGACATCGCCTATAATGACCCACCCTAGGTCGAGCTTCTGAGCATAAGCAGAACTGTGAGGACCGTTTATCTGTTTCCTCACCTTGTGGACTCTTATGATGTCTCTTCCAAGCAGAAGTACTATTGGAGCGTCTGGGTTGACTTCAGGAATTAGGTGCGCTATATTTTTTAGATGTCTATGATGTGATGCTGCTGCAGGTGTAGGAATCTCTTCTCTGTTGTTCGGGATCTGATTGCATTCTATCAGCGTAGGCAGAGGCAGGGATGTTTCACCATTTAAGGATTCAATTTGGTAACCAGTAGCTCTTCTCCCTTTTTCTTCACTCACACCTGTGCAAGTCTTAAGTGAATATGCCGAGCTGTTTCCTTTAATGTCGAAGATATCAAAGAAAGTTGAATTAGCGAGAGACCTGTTGCTCTGATCATCAAGGATCGCATACAACTTTACAGCTTTCTCTTTGTGACCAATGGGGTAAACTGTGGCAAGACAGATCTTGGAGCAAGATTTGTTGCTAAGTCCTTCTCCACAGACTTGGGTGCACTGAGGTGTCACTTCAGGAGGTGTAGGGTCTCTCTGCTCCTCGCCGTGCTCTGCCACTTGGTCTGAGGGTGTGAGAGTCCATGGAGCTGGTCCTGGGTGTAAAGCTGTGTTATGCTCTTCACTGTCACATTCTGAGCATTTAATGTTTGTTGTACAGTCTTTTGCAAGATGTGAAGTTGCTGCGCAGCACCTGTAGCAAATGTGGTTTTCTTTGAGGAAAGTTTTGCGATCTTTGAGCTGTTTTTCTCTGAATCCTCTGCATTTCAACAACGAATGTGGTTTCTTATGCAGAGGGCATTCTTTGCACGGGTCTTTAGATGAGGTCTTATCAGTCTCTGCAGTACTATAAGTTTTGCGTGAAGTGTCTTGAAGAGATACACTGGTTTTGTGTACTGCCACTGGTGTATCTCTCAGGTTACGCATTGAGACAGGTTTACCTGATTTGGGGTACGTAGTGTCAAACATTGAGAAGTCAAAGCTGGGGTCATTTCTAATCTTTGCTTGTTGGTGTACAAAGTCCACAAAGAATGAGAATGGAGGAAATGGGACGTTGTATCGTTCCTTGTATTTGGAGCCTTGACCGATCCACTTATCTATCAGACCTTGCGGAAGTTTGCGTACTATGGGATTTACACCGCGTGCTGTGTCCAAGAATGCTAGGCCTTGTAAGTCTCCTTGAGCTTTGGCAACTTGAAGTTCTGTCAACAGATCGCTCAATTCTCTCAGTTTTTGGGAACCTTTACCTTGCATCTTGGGAAATCCTCAATTCTTTTGAAGAGTGCATTTTCTATCACTTCTGGTGAGCCGTAACACTCCTCCAGTCTCTCCCATATCAGGTTTAGTCCTCTGTCGGGATAGTCTAAATTGATGTCCCTAATCCGTTTTGCATGCTCTGTGGATTCATTTCCTAGCCACTTGACTAAAAGGTCCACCTCCTCGTTTGCAGACAGATCCAGATCTTTGATTGTATTTCTGAATGAGGATCGCCATGCTCTATAGCCTTCAGGTTTGTCGTTAAACTTGGAGAGTCCTTGGGTTATCAACTCACGTCGAGCAAGGAATTTGAGAACATCTGACATACCTTGATTTCTGTTTGATGAATCTGGAAACGAGCTGAGGTGCAGAGGTCCATGTGGGTTAGAGTAGTCTTTAAACTTGTCTTTGTTGTAATAACTACCATCTACTTGTTCCTTCTTGAAGGCTGGAGCTGCTCCGCAGTTGTCTGTCGGTTGGAATGCAGGTTGCATTGTGGACTGATGATATATAAAGTTACTGTCTTGCTTGATGTATGGCATTTGGAAGGCTGAGGCTGCTTGTTGTGTGACAGGATTAGGCTGGAGTTTGTAAGCAGGGGTTGACTCAGCTCCTGGACCGTAATACAGGCCGCCATCTGACTTAGCATACTGCAGTACGTATTTTGACGTGTGTCGTGCTTTGTCCTGTTGACTGAGCTCTGATCCAAGAATACTGCTGCGTCTATTACTTGCGATACTTGCTGCCTCCTCCAAAACTTCAGCCTCTGCCAGTGCAACTGCGGCTTCCCTCTCCAATGCTAGTTTTTTCATGTGTGCTTGTTGTTCGGCAGAGCTGCTTTCATGCTTGCTTCCTCTGCTTCCATGTGTGCCTGTTGTTCGGCCAGAGCTGCTTTCATGCGTGCCTTCATTTGTGCTTCCTTTGCTTCTAATTGCCTTTCTTGCTCAGCAAACGATGCTCGCACTTTGGCAGCTTCTGCTTTTGCGCGGGCTATGGCGATGGTAGAGCTGCTCACTGACTTCTTTGAGCTTTTGCAGCTGGCTGAGATTGCAGATCTTGTGGTGAATGATCTACCTTCTGCGGCTGACATGGTGACGCTCTGACAGGATTCGCGCCCTTTCTTTCAGGCTTGACAGAAGCTTGGTTTCACTACGATCACTATGTGCGAGCTGCGGTATCTTCTATCCAGCTTGTAGCGGGCAGTTTTACTGCGATCAGTATGTGAGAATCCGCAGTTCTTCTATCCAGCCTGCGAGGGTTAATCGTTTTTTACTGTTCTGCCCGTCTTATGTGTATGTGTACATAATCCTTGCAGACAGCATAAACCTTGATCCCAACAGTGATTTGATAGACACGTGATGTCTGTTACCAAGTTTATTGCAGGAATCGAATATGGTAAAAAACTGTGGAACAAATAACAGTATTTTACTATGTGCTCACAAACATGTGGCAAGCATACAATATATACACAATATAAAGTGGTGAGGGAACACACTATATGCATAACATGTAGTTACATATAACATGCGGTATATCCCATTCTTACTGCACAGTCAGAAAAGCATGGACTACAACTTTCACATTTTCATAACAGCATGATGTAAACATCCCAATATTTATACGGCTGTCAAGTTCATGGTGAATGTGTTTAGGACCTACCGATTGTGCGGCTACAGATCTGGATGTAAGATCACTATTGGATTCTGATGTCAGGAGGTACTCAGGAATGAACTGTCTTAGCTGTATACTGAGCAAAAAACATGGCTGCTGGGGCTGACTGCTGAGTCACCAAAGCTATGACTCATGAACTACGGTGTGGTAGATATGTCAAAAAACTTCAATATCAACAACCAAAGACATTCTATAAACGACCACTAGATGGTGCTGTTATACCACATAACAAATCTGAATGTTTACACAGAAAATTCTATTGGAACATCACAACTGTACTCGGTTAGAGTACGAGGACTTTTATCTGTTTTCTGTTACTTTGTGCCAGAGAAGGCTGTTTTGATTTCTGGTTTACAAGCAAGTTTATGAAGTCTAATAAACTTGCTTAAAGAACCAAGAAGAGTCGCCCTCCTGCTTACCTACGGTCGCACACCAGCGAGACCACATCCCTACAACTGTATATTAGCTTGGCCCGTGCGAAATTTTCACATATTGGTCGTTGGGGCGCAGGCAATTTCAGAAAAAGCAAGCTGGTGAAATGTAAATGTATTTCATGAGATTATGAACACAGACAGGTATTTATATATGTAGCTTGGTAATACAATAAATTGGTTTGATAAGTAGAGGCCAAAAAATGTCTTCCGGTTGAGGTGCCATCTGCAGGTCATTGTGTCTTTCAGTAGCTTTATGAAAATGAATGTTTAAACTGTAGTGATAAAATCGTGAATGTGTGGTTTGTTTTGCTCTTTTCTTGCTGAAGGGAGCAAGTTTACCTTTTCAAATGGTGGATCATTTTGTGTGTGGGGCGAAGTAATCAGCAAAAAGCAGTGCATGTTTACAAATGTGTTTGCATATGTGACTCACCACTTCTGTGTGTGGGGCGAAGTAATCATCGAAAAAGAAGTGCATGTATACAAATGTGTTTGCTTATGTGACTCACCTGCAGTGAAGTGCGGAATCCTCAAATGTGCCTGAATTAGGCTGGGCAAGCATTTGAGCAAGCTGGAAAGACCCCAAGGCAAATGTTTGGATTTGTTTGTGATGTCTGTATCAGCTTTGTGGTAGTGTGCTTTGGGGTAGTGTGCTGCCACCTGCAGGTAATTTAACCTTTCAAATGGTGTATCATTTGTTTGTGTGGGTGGAGTATAAACGGAGCAAGTGTACAATTCAATAGGCAGTGCATGTTTAAAAATGTGTTGGCATATGTGCCTCACCTGCAGTGAAGTGTGCAATCCTCCAATTTGGCTAAAATAGGCTGGGCAAACAGTTCGGCAAGCTGGAAAGCCCCCAAGCCAAATTTTTTGGATTTGTTTGTGATGTTTGTAAGCAGCTTTGTGGTAGTGTGCTTTGGGGTACTGTGGTGCCATCTAAAGGTCATTTTTCCTTACTGCAGGTTTATGAAAATTAACATTTAAACTGTATTTTGTGATCAAATCGTGGATGTGTGGTTTGGCTATTTTGTTGCTGAAGGGGGCAAGTTTACCTTTCAAATGGTGTATCATTTGTGTGTGTGAGTGCAGTATGAACGGAGAAACAAAGTAATCACCGAAAAACAGTGTTTAGAAATAATATGATATATATATATATATATACACCCCAGTAGGGTACTGACAACTCCACAATAACAAAGGAACTAATCGTTTATACAGACTAATTGGACACCTGTTAAGGGTATGCCACACTAAACAATATCGCTAACGGGATCGCTAAAAAACGTCACTATTTAGCGATCCCGTTAGCGATGTTGTTCAGTGCGGCAGCTTCCAGCGACGAGCTTCCTGCTGTGATCTCGCTCGTCGCTGGAATCGTTCCGGACCCTATTTCATCGCTGGCGCTCCCGCTGGGTAAGTATCTTATCGCTGTGTGGCACCTTTTCTTAGCGATTTAGCGGTACTTTTGTACCGCTAAAGTCGTTAAGAAGATCGCTAACGGCGATAGCGTCGTTAACTATATCGCTAAATGCGGCAGCATTTAGCGATATAGAAACAATCCCGCTAGCGATCTCATTAGTATGCAACGCTAACGAGATCGCTAGCGGGATAGCTTAGTGTGGCAGTACCTTTACAGGTAGCGTATGGCTTCAGGGGTGCGGTTTACAGAGCAAGAGGAACACAGCTATTACATTTTATATATTCAATCCAGAAAGGTAGGCCATGTTTCCAAAAAAATATACAAAGATAATACAAAATGGGAACAAAACAATACAGTATATTCAATTACATAGAATAGAAAGGAATAACGTAAGAAAATGACTAAACCTGATGTTGCAGGAATGGCTATTATCTTTAGGGTGCAAGAGGAACACAGCTATTACATTTTATATATTTAATCCAGAAAGGTAGGCCATGTTTCCAAAAAAATATACAAAGATAATACAAAATGGGAACAAAACAATACAGTATATTCAATTACATAGAATAGAAAGGAATAACGTAAGAAAATGACTAAACCTGATGTTGCAGGAATGGCTATTATCTTTAGGGAGGGAAGCGCTCCGATTAGGAAAGTGGAAAACTCTTACATTGAACAAATGACAAAACCCAACTTTGCTTTTTATTAGATGAAGGTTAAGCTCTCATAGCTCCCCTTGGTGACCTCATGTGGGGGCTGGTTGTGGGATGTGCTCAGTCTGTTAGAATTTTATGAGATCCTTAATTTTCAGGATATCTTTACCCTAGAGGTCCTAGGTCAGTGGCGGCGAACCTATGGCACAGAGCGCTCCTGGTGGGCACACGCGTCATCTCCTCAGGACTAGAAGGCGGGGGAGTGGAAGCGGTGGAGTAGCGGGTCACAGGAGGCAGGAGCCAGCTGCTGAGGCTAAAGCCTGTGCCCGCTGCTAAAAAGAAATGATTATTCAATGCAATGGCATGAGTATTCATTTTTCTTATAGTGCGCAGTTTCAGCCGCATCTGCCGGCTTCCAGCAGCTGCCCGCTCATTAAGGTAATGAATATTCACCTCTCTCCAGTCCCATAGGCGTAGAGAGAGGCGAATATTCATTACCATAATGAGCGGGGACATGTGATCGCTTAGCCACAGATGCTGATAGCACCGGAACAAGATGCTGTGAGGGCGCGCAGGGACGGTAAGTAGGATGGTTTTTTTAATGCTTTTCTCATAGGGGCCATACATACAAGGATAGGGACGAGAAACTATGCATACCAGGATATGAATGAGGAACCATGCATGCAAGAATAGGGATGAGGAATCATGCATACAAGGATGGGGATAAGGAGCCATGCATACCAGGACAGGGATGAGGAGCTCTGCAGACAGAGATGGGGAAAAGGAGCTGTAACGAATGGAAGCGGAGGCAGAGATGGTGAAGTTCACATCCGTCCTTATTTTTTAATGTGGAACCTCGAGACCGCGGTCCGGGGGGCTCAGAAAGGGGCGTGACTAATGAGCCCCGGGTACCGTAGTAAGGCCCCTCGAACAGGACCAGAATGGAATACCCGGAGGACACAGGTGCTACCTCCAGTTAGACCCCGGACAAGTGGCAGCTGTCCAAGAGAGACCAAAAGGATAACAGGTATATACAGAGTCCGTAGAGGGTTCTTGACGGAGCTGAATAAGGTCCTGGTCCAGAATGGATGGTGGCAGGCTGGCTTCAGTGACCTTGTCACAGTCCACGGGTACGGATGGCTGATGGCGGAACGGGATGACACTTGCGCCAGTAATAACCGAGATTGTCCAGGTTAGCCAGATACGGGTTAGCAATGATCTGTGGAGACAAATAGTATAAGCGAAGCACAGAGACTGCAGACGCAGCGCAGACAGATCAGGAACAGAACCGGATGTAGCAATGATAGAACACGTTGCTCCGGCACTCCCCTTATGGTGGAGTGACCAGATATAGTACTGAGTGCGCTGCCATTGGTTAATTAGCTATTTCAAAAATTGCACGCTGCCCCTTTAAGAGAGACGGTGGGCGCGTCCTAAGCAATCTATCTGGAGGCCTGCTAGCAGCGTGCCAGGAAGTGGAGGAGGACACAGGACGCTGAGGAGCAGATGGGACAGGAGACCTCAGCCTGCGCGCGGACTGCTGCGAGGGACAGCTAGAGGAACAGGTGAGTGACCAGGACGGAGTGCAGAGCCAGCGCGGGGACCCAGTGTAACAGGAGCCATGCATACAAGGATTGAGATAAGGAGCCATGCATACAAGGATAGGGATGAGGAACCATACATGCAAGGATAGGGATAAGGAGCCATGCCGACAAGGATGTGGATAAGGAACCACGCAGACAAGGATGGAGATAAGGAGATATGCATACCAGTATGCTGATAAGGAGCCATGCATACAAGGATACGGATCAAGAGCCATGCATACCAGGACAGAGATGAGGAGCCATGCAGACAAGGATGGGGATAAAAGCCATGCAGACAAGGATGGGGATAAGAAGCCATGCATACAAGGATGGGGATAAGGAGCCATGCAGACAAGGATGGGAATGAAGAACCATGCATACAAGAATCGAGATTAGGGGACAATGCATACCCGGCTTATACTCGAGTCAGTAAGTTTTTTCAGTTTTTCGTGTCAAAATTAGGTGCCTCGGGTTGGCTTATACAGGAGTATATACGGTATTTGTTTTTACTGTATGGAGCACTATGTGAGCACATTATACAGTATGAAACACTATGTGGAGCCATTATACAGTATGGAGCATCACGTGGTGCCATTATACAGTATGGAACATCGTGTTGAAACATTATACAGTATGGAGAACTATGTGAGGCCAGTATACAGTATGGAGCACTATGTGGGCCATTTTATAGTATGGAGCATCATGTGGGGCCATTATACTGCTGCATGGAGCACTATGTGGGGCCCATTACACCTTATGCAGGACTATGTGGGGGCCATTGCACTGCATGGAGGACTATGTGCAGCCATTATACTTTATGGAAATTTATGTGGCGCCATTGCACTGTATGGAGGACTTTATGTGCCCGTGACGCTGTATGGAGGGCTGTGTGGTGATTACAATTGGAGAATCATACTGTGATGGGGTCACCATTCTTTGTTGGGGAAACTGAGGGAGGAGGGTACAGTAGGGTCATCATACCAAGCGTGTGGAGTTCACTGTGGGGGGTATCATATTGCAACATACTTTCTCTGTTTTATTCAAGGTTTTATATTCTTTATTACATATTTAAATTAGGTCATTGGCCCATATGCTTTTTACTGCTGTTACATAACATATTGCATTATTCCAGTATAATTCCAAAAGTTAATCATTTTATTTGATAAGGAAAAACTTAATAATAATCTTTACTTTTATATAGCGCTAACATATTCCGCTGCACTTTACAGTTTTGCACACATTATCACTCCCCGATGGGGCTCACAATCTAAATTCCCTATCATTATGTCTTTGGAATGTGGGAGGAAACCGCAGGACCCGGAGGAAACCCACGCAAACACAGGAAGAACAAACTTCTTGCAGATGTTGTCCTTGGTGGGATTTGAACCCAGGACTCCCAACGCTGCAGTGCTTAACCACTAAGCCACCATGCTCAATTGTAGACACTTTTTTAAAAAAATATCATGGTTGGCCTGGAACTTTCTGCAAGCTTTTAACTTTGGCCCTCTGTGTATTTGAGTTTGATATCCCTGCCTTAAAAGGTTTGTTCTCATCATGATAAAGGGTTACAATTGCAAAGAGGTTGTAAAAACAGCTTTGCAATTTTACTTTTGATTAAAAATCCTCTCCATTCTCAAGAACAGACCTTCACTACAATTGGTGGCTAGTAACTTAGGCTTGGAGTGAAGCGCTTACAAGCTCTTTGATATTGACTCTATAGCACGCTAATGTACGAGTTGTCTTTCTAATCTAAAACCTCAATATTCAGGGCACTTTGCGAAAAGTGGGTTTAGGATTGCACTTTGGGCACTCGGTCTCTAAAAGATTTGACATCACTGTCCTAGGTGGTAGATACTGTCATCATGTTTGTTGTGATTTTGCTTGTACATAGGGATGAAACATGGCATTGTAGTAGTTTAGATATCCATGGTTACAACCACTAACAGCTGTCACTATATGAGTGGTTGTAAAAATCGATACCTAAGCTACTGCAAGGCCCTGTACATAGGGTAAGCGACTTATCGAATCAGAACTTTACTACATTTCTAATTGGAGGTATTTTCTAATATTATTACACCTACTACATACTGGGATACGATCTTGGAGATGGGAATACCCCATCTAGTTTAAATCACTACAGCTGAAACTTCGCTCACTCATGGAGAAAACCCTTCTTCCCCGCAGCTAGCCAATAAAATGGCAATGGCGGGGTTTCGGCAGGATTTCATCTGCTGAACATCGTTATTTTACCCCCGCCAGAGTCATTCAGAGACTGTAGGTATCTCTGATCCCAGTAGGGAGGCGGCTCTTTGCCTAGGATCATTTGTGACCGGCCCATCACTATTGGGGAGCTAAGGATCAGGCGCGCCATGTCTGATTTTGGACTGCCAATCTTCTTCTCCCTGAGATAAGCCACCAGAGATGTCTGTCAGCAGCGCTCTCATGGAGAACCCAAGAGCACTCAGGACCCTCATTCGGCTGACAGTGGAGTGAGCGCTTCTCTACATGGGACAGTCAGGAGACATCGCCACAGGACCCTCATTCGGCTGACAGTGGAGTGAGCGCTTCCCTACATGGGACAGTCAGGAGGCATCTCCACAGGACCCTCATTCGGCTGACAGTGGAGTGAGCGCTTCTCTACATGGGACAGTCAGGAGACATCGCCACAGGACCCTCATTCGGCTGACAGTGGAGTGAGCGCTTCTCTACATGGGACAGTCAGGAGACATCTCCACAGGACCCTCATTCGGCTGACAGTGGAGTGAGCGCTTCTCTACATGGGACAGTCAGGAGACATCTCCACAGGACCCTCATTCGGCTGACAGTGGAGTGAGCGCTTCTCTACATGGGACAGTCAGGAGACATCTCCACAGGACCCTCATTCGGCTGACAGTGGAGTGAGCGCTTCTCTACATGGGACAGTCAGGAGACATCTCCACAGGACCCTCATTCGGCTGACAGTGGAGTGAGCGCTTCTCTACATGGGACAGTCAGGAGACATCTCCACTGGACCCTCATTCGGCTGACAGTGGAGTGAGCGCTTCTCTACATGGGACAGTCAGGAGACATCTCCACAGGACCCTCATTCGGCTGACAGTGGAGTGAGCGCTTCTCTAAATGGGTCAGGAGACATCTCCACAGGACCCTCATTCGTCTGACAGTGGAGTGAGCGCTTCTCTACATGGGACAGTCAGGAGGCATCTCCACAGGACCCTCATTCGGCTGACAGTGGAGTGAGCGCTTCTCTACATGGGACAGTCAGGAGACATCTCCACAGGACCCTCATTCGGCTGACAGTGGAGTGAGCGCTTCTCTACATGGGACAGTCAGGAGACATCTCCACAGGACCCTCATTCGGCTGACAGTGGAGTGAGCGCTTCTCTACATGGGACAGTCAGGAGACATCTCCACAGGACCCTCATTCGGCTGACAGTGGAGTGAGCGCTTCTCTACATGGGACAGTCAGGAGACATCTCCACAGGACCCTCATTCGGCTGACAGTGGAGTGAGCGCTTCTCTACATGGGACAGTCAGGAGACATCTCCACAGGACCCTCATTCGTCTGACAGTGGAGTGAGCGCTTCTCTACATGGGACAGTCAGGAGACATCTCCACAGGACCCTCATTCGGCTGACAGCTAGCTAAAGTATATGGGGGGCTCTACATCCGGCTGTAGATTTGTGAATAAGCCAATTTGGGTCACCCTCAGCTTCCACTGCCACATCCCTCTTCTACCACTACCAGGCGCCAAAAGTAAATGACTTCCAAATGTCACCTCAGCTTCTTGCTGACTGGATCCCACCATGTTCTTCCTGATAACACGCCCCCGGGAAGTCTCCTCACGCCGCCTGCTCCCGCGCTTTTACCTCACGCTCTCAGCCCTCCTTTCTCTGCCTCACCTCCACTTCTGCCTGTCCTCACGTCTCGTGTTTCTGCCCACCCTCTCCCAGCGTCTCGGCTCATTTCCCCGGCTCCTCGGTCTATCCCTTCCCCTGGGCGCTGCGGGGCTCCGCCTTCGCTGAGTAAACCCGAGAGCTCGGCCCAGCCTCTCCTTATATGGCCGAGGTCTGACGGCAGCAGTGTGGAGGTTGGTCTCCGGGAAGGGAAGCCCACCTTACATTGTTACTATCCCCTGCCTGGAATGTGATGTCTGTGCCCTGCACTGCAGGGAAGGGAAGAGAAGGGGGAGACTGAGGATCTGAGCAAAGGAAATCGCTCTTCTAAGGGACTTTACTCTCCGGGTGGGATTGCTGATCGCTTCATGGCGAGGTAAGGAGCCGGGATCTACAAGGGATCTGGAGGTGATCGCTCCAGTTAACTGGGTGGATCTCCAAGACTAAGTTCACTACTTTTTCATGCCCTGCCACTTGGTGTCCCAGCAGCAGTCACTGCTGCATAGACCGGATCTCTTCAGATCCAGTGCAGCCACAATGGCAGAGATCACTCTCCCGGCACAAGGCTTTCTGAATGGTGAAGCCTTTGTGGTTGGTGTGCAGGAATGTGATGGATCGTGTGCTATGTGCAGAGGTTAGTGGGGGGGATGACTGCAGTAACCTCATCTGCAGTGGGGGAGATCAGGTGGCTGCTGGCAGCTGCCTGCACTCAGATCCCTCATTCTGGATGGAGGAATTCTAGCTATTCAATGGCCAGTATCTAACCAGGCCATTTAATTTAACCATTAACTAATTAACCGCTGTGAGCCTTTGCAGTTTATGGAACAGGAGGAGTTAATTCCCTAGAAGGGGCTTGGCTACTATTATAAGACCATTATGAATTCCTTATGCCGGCTTTGGCAACCTTGAGGGCTCTGATTATAAAAGTCACTTCCTTATTGATTCCTTTATTTTTCCAGCATAATTAGTTTATTTTTACGGTGAGGTTGGATCGGAAGCGCGGTTGTGTATGGAAGCTACACGTAGCGTTTATGTGGCGGATTGGTAGGGGACTTTTGCTGCAATAATCTGCACGCGCTCCTTGAATTATCATTGCTCATAGCCTGGAAGAAATGGTCAAGAATGAAGGTGCGCACCGATACTTTGTCCCCTCCAGCTCTTCCATTCTGCTGCATCCTGAGTATCAATTATCCCACCCTAAGGATAGGCTTGTGGTGACTAGCCATATGGTGAAACTTTGTAAAAAGGGGGGAAAACTCTATCCGGAGACTGCATCATCAAGGTCATTTTTGATTCATCCCTGCAGTAAGATTCAGCAGAAAAATAAGAAGTTGTGAATATTGGGTATTGTGTCCCTTTAAAGGTCGTCCTAGTGTCTCCGTAGAAATCTGAATGATCAAATTAATTATTAATGCTTTCCACTGTAATTTTGATATTAATCCATAACATCAGCCTTAATCTCCTCGGCAGTGTAACGCTTACATGAATTCTGCCAGTATGTTGCTCAGAGATTGCATTTTATCTGCAGGCCGAAGATAATAGGTCCCTATGATGCCGCAGCGAAAATGTGATGTATTAGGAATCGGAAAGGCTTGATTTTTATGTAACGCGCACATGTCATCTATGAAACGAAAGCATGGCTGCTATTGACTCGTACACTATACCTACAAATATAGGATATCCAGTTGTTCTCTCCTGTCGAATTCAAATCACTCGGTTCTGCAAAAGCCGAGGGACACCCGGTGTCCCCATTATATCTTCCATAAATGTCGTGGCCTGACTTTACAGTCTTGCAATGTAAATATGCCTATTCATTCATCAATACAGGGATCTAGGACTATATAACTAGGCAAGAAGTATGAGAACTGGAAAAGAAATCTTTTGGATACAATCACACACAGCTTTTTAATGTTGGGGGAAAAAAAGAATCAGGTGTTGATTTGTTAGAATTCTCTGTCGAAATCTGAGTATGACCCTTTATTATCTCCCACAAATTTTCAGTTTGAGCTGCTGTAGGTTTCCAATGTATCTGTAGGACATGGAGCACGCGGTAGCATGCTGCGGTTTCCGAATCTACGTCAGTGACTGATGGGTAGCTTATTGACCCGGTTTTCAAGTGAGCGGTTAAAGAATTCACGCCTGTATAAATGGCAGTTTAGCTCTTACTTTTTGAAGATAATTTGAGTCGGTTTGTGGACTTTTTCATGTGGATCTCAGACGGAATATGAAATCTGAGTTAGGCCAGGGACGCACTAGCGTATAGCATATGATGTGACATGCTGATGACACTCGGATCCTGCTCTGCTGAGAGCATGATCCAGGTGTCAGTGCTCTGTGCTCCGATCCTCTTGCATCAGAGAATCTTCAGCACAGGTACGGAGGAAACGGAGAAAGTAATTTCTCCATCTCCTCCATTGCCACCTTCTGAGGTATTTGCACTGCGCTCGGTTGATATACGAGTGCAGCGCGTTTTTTTTTTTTTTTTTTTTTCTTTCCCCCACACACCCATAGACCTATATGGGTGCATGCCATCCGATTCAAGGATCGGCTTGAGAAAATAATCACAGATGTGATCTTCCCCATAGGTTAACATTCAGCCATGTGCCATCCGTGTTTTTTTTTTTTTTTTTATCAGATTGTACTCGTCCAAATACATCACAAGTGGAAGCGAGTTCTTAAAGGGTTATTCCAAAAAATCATAAGTTTTCCCGTTTATAGAATATAGGAATTGTGCATGCTTCACCTCCACTCTATTAGGCCATTGTCACACTTGCGTGTGTGATGCGAGAAACTCGCATCGACACTCGGACCGGAGTGTGCGGCTGCATGTATTTCTAAGCAGCCGCACGCTCCGGTCCGAGTGCCGGCGGCAGTGCCGGGTGTTGATGCGAGAGACTTGCGCAAGTTTCTCGCATCACAAACAAGTGTGACACCGGCCTTAAAAGAACTCTGGTCAGTACAGAATGACTGTTCACAGCAAGTACAGGCGCTTTGTGCGTTATGGTATGGCCAAACATTTAACTACACCTACCCACCTGCTTGTTTTAAATTGATCGCCACTCATCCTCTTCTTTGACATCTCTGGTTTGAGCCAAAGGAGGGCTGAGATAGATAGAAAACAAGCAGGTGGGAAAGTGCACTCAAATGTTTGGCCCTGCCATAATGCACCGAGCAACAGAACTTGGTTTGAACAGTCATTGTGTGCTGACAGTCCCTACCGAGACCTGTTCTCAGGATCAGTGGAGGTAGGTCTCAGAGGTTGGAACCCCAGCTCTCAGCAAGTTCTCTCCTATCCCGTTGATGGGAGCTAAACTTGTGATGATGGGATTATTGTGTAAATAAGTTTTTGTTCAGCTTTTTTTATGTGACTTGTTGGCCAGTGTTTACCACTGTAAATTTATCAGGGACATATTGCTCTACGAGCTCTTTCACATGCCTGTATTTTTGTCCCTAGTGCTGTCTGTGGACCAATATTTATTCAATGGGGCAGTGCAGATGAGCATTTTGTTTTTTTTACCAAATGTGTGTGAAATTAATTGCAGTATCTACTAATTTCTTCAGTAAATCAGGTGAGACTCTCCTATTCAAGTCCATGGGTGCGTGTAAGAAGGAAAAAAACAAAACAAAAAAAAACAGTATAGCGTCTAATTTTTATGGATGCATTGCCGTTCTCTAACCAGAGAACTGTAAATTGTCTTGTAAGTGATTTAATGGTTGCGGCTGTACAAAACTGACTATACAGGGGTGACGAGTGAGAAAAAAAACATCAGTTTTCTTAATGTAACGCAGATTTTTTTTTTTTATATTTTTTTTATATGCTTGTGTGAACCTGCCCTTTTGTAAAGGAAAACAAATGTGAGTTGCCACGTTACAAATCTGATGAATAGCGGTCATAAAACTTAACGAAAAGGCTGTTTCATGCAAAGTTCCCATACATATTCGCACATAGTAGGCCAAACTTGTCAAGTTTGAGGGTATGTGCAGACGATCAGTGGACGCTGTGTACTTGTGCAGCATCGTCCAGCTGTTCCAGCAAA
The DNA here is from genome assembly GCA_033576555.1 of Oophaga sylvatica. Taxonomy (NCBI): domain Eukaryota; kingdom Metazoa; phylum Chordata; class Amphibia; order Anura; family Dendrobatidae; genus Oophaga; species Oophaga sylvatica. The sequence goes on along the minus strand of JARQOD010000002.1, from coordinate 332,695,341 downwards.
GTGGATGGGATTTCAAGAAATTGCATGCCCACTATGCGTCCACAGATTCCCGCGGGCTCACCCACGGAGACAGACATGCGAGCGCCTCTCTGCTGACCGCAGCATGTCAATTTCTCTTGAGGAGACGAGAAACTTCACCCACACCATGTATTTGTCGCCGTTAATCGGAACGGTTCACTGAACACATGTGGATTCACCTGCGTTAAATAGACGGCAGCGCTTTGGACGCAGCGGACATGGGCTGGGCTGCCAGTTCCAGATCATCAGCACATACCCTCTAACTTTCTATTTTGTGTGTATGGAGAAACCTCATAATTTTTTTTTATTTTTATTATTATTATTTTTACCCCAAAACAAATTTCAGGTGAAAAAGTATCTGTCATATGGCTGTTTAATTTTTTCCTGTTATCTTTATTTCAATAATTGTTGGAGAGGTCTTCAATAGGAGGCTGGTGGAGATCCAACACTTTGAAAAAACTGCTCAAACAGTGGCCAGAATTCACCAATGATTGGGATGGAGCACAGCAGACCTGTACAGTGCTGAATGGCTGCTGCCTATCTCCTATTGATGACCTATCCAGTATATAGCTCCACAATTGTTCTTGACATTTGACAACCCTTTAACTACATTTTACTAAAGCCATACATCTGTATTTTATTATGGCTATATGTTCTTTCTTGAATTTAAGATGGAGATCTTATAGCGATTCTCTGGGCTGAAAAGAAGTCTGCTGCCAAATCATAAATGCTAACACTGTCATGACAGCCCTATATTAGCAGCTCAAGAGGGTGGTCAAAGCAACACTGGGCGAAGTGGAGGTGATTTTAGTCATCACTCATCACGTGACCACAGTAAAACAAATCTCATACATGCTGTCATGTGACCGCCCACTCACTCTGCCAATACAGGGGAATTGTGTGTACATTGTACGCTGTTGTGATTTGCCATTCGCACAGTGGCTGCTGACATCTTCAGCCTGGAAAGTCCCTTTTAATGGAGCTAATTCTCATGACTTTCCTTTTCTAAAAGCCCCTTCTACAGGCTCCATATGGTCAGAAGGGAGAGTAGCTCGATACAAGCGGCTTGTCATAGAGCATGCTTGTTGTGTTTTTTTTTTTTTTTTCTATACGAAATCTGAGTCATGTAGAAGCCCCTTGCACTCAATTAGGGGTACAATTATAGCTTTGTGAAAATTAAAACAAAAATTACAGCCTTATGCATAAGACCTTATTTAATTGTCTTTGAATAATATCAAGTCACTTATAATTCCACTTCTGTGTTGCAAAAAATTCCACAAATCACTTGCAAAGTTGCTGATTTTCAGTGCCCGATTTTAAACTTATCTTCTGATTCATCGTTCCCCTACTTTGGACCATTTTAAAGGGGATTATGTGTTTTTCTCAGTTATAGAAATTTATGGTTGGTGGTGAGCTACCAAGTCCTTGGAGAATCCCAAATAAGAACTGATTTTACATTTAGCTACCAGCGAGAAGCGGGGCACACTTGTAAGTTTACTCTCTTGGAATACTATAGTTGGAAAGGACCTCTTGGGTCATCTGGTCCACCCTCAATGCATCAGAACCATGTAATCAGTTTACCCTCAATTCCTTCATCTAAATAATTGATAAAGATGTTGAACAACAATGGGGCCAGGACAGAGCCCTGTGGTACCCCACTTGAGACATTGTTACAACTGAATGTGCAGCCATTTATGACCACTCATTGGGTCCGGTCACTAAGCCAGTTATGAATTGACCTAACAGTTGCCTTGTCCATTCTATACTTGGTCATTTTTTTCAATAAGGATAGTATAAGATACTTTGTCAAATTCTTTGCTGAAGTCAAGATATACTATATCTACAGCATTTCCTTGATCCACCCAGTCAGTGATTCTGTCTTAGAAGGAAATTAAGTTTGTCTTACATGACTTATTACCAAACCATGCTGACTCTGGTTAATCACTTCATTCTCATCCAGGTACTTGTATACATGTTGTTTAATCTGTTCAAAGATGTTTCCTGGTATAGTACTCAAGCTCACAGGCCTATAGTTCTGCATCCACCTTCTCCCCCTTTTTGAAGATGGGGACAACATTTGCTCTTCTCCAATCCTTAGAACAGCACTTGGTACTTTCAAGAGTTTTAAAACTTTCATGGGGAAACCTCATTCACTCAGCAAAATTCTGGATCAATATTTGTAAACCAAGACCAAGAGAAGAACCTACACATAGAAGGTATATTAGAAAGATTTGCACTCTTTGTTCTGTTCAGGGTTTGACCAGAATACTGCTATGTGACTAAGTCGTTTTAAGCTGGCTTTTTTTCATTATTTCAACCAACCATCTGTTTAAAATTTTCCATGAATGCTAGAAGGATAACTGTCTGTTTTCTTGATAAATAGTCTTGGGTATATGACCAGCTCAAAGGGGTTTTTCCAGTTACAAAATATAGATGACCCATCCATACTATAGGCCATTACTATCAGATCGGTGGGGTGGTCCTACACCCGTTACCTCCAACAATCAGCTCTTATAATAAGCTTCAGAGGCTAAATGTAATCACATTGAACAGAGCTGCAATTCACAGCTATATATGTGTGTGTGTGTGTGTGTGTGTGTGTGTGTGTGTGTATATATATGTATATATATATGTATATATATATCCGCTGCTAAAAGGTACACATGATCAACTGTTCATCTTTTGAAAGGAGCAGCTTTCAATTTGTTTACATCCAGCCACCTCTGGAACATATAAGGTGGTCGGTGGGGGTGACAGGTATTGGACCCCCAACAATCTGACTGATGACCTGAAGTAAGGGTCCTGTAACACTCTTCAATGTCCCAGCGATCCCACCAACGATACGACGTGGATGGAATCGCTTGGACATCGTTAGCTGATCGCTGGTGAGCTGTCACATGGGCAGACTCACCAGCGATCAGTACCAGCGAGCACGCTGGTATCCAATGTACACATCGGGTAACTAAGCACCGCGCGACACCTAGTTACCCGATATGTACCCTAGATACCGGCTCTCAGCACTCTACAGCAGAAGCTGGGAGCTGGTAACCAGGGTACATATCGGGTAACTAGGTGCCGCGCGGTGCTTAGTTACCCGATATGTACATTGGATACCAGCTCGCTGATCGTTGGTCTCCCGCTGTCACACGCAGCGATGCGCGCTGGCCAGCGGGAGACCAACGATGAAAAAATGGCCCAGGACATTCAACGACGATCAGCGATACCCAGCAGGGGGGCTGGTCGTCGCTGCGTGTCACACTAAGCTAGGTCGATGTTGCGTCACAAAATCGGTGACGCTTCAGCGATCTCGCTAGCGATCTCGCTTAGTGTAATGGGGGCTTAAGTCATCAATATCTTGTGATCAGACAACCCTAAGGGTATGTTTCCACGTTCAGTATTGGCAGCGCTTTGGACGCAGCACATGCCCGTTCCATCCAAAGCGCTGCCTCCTTTTGTACGCGCTGTGATTCCGCATGTGTTCATCGAACACATGCGGAATCACTGCATCCTATACATGGGACAGTGCTATTTTTCTTATGGAGGCTGAGCGTCTCCGCAAGATAAATAGACATGCTGCAGTCTAGAAAGATGTACCGCCTGATCCATATTTTTTCGCATTGACATGCATTAGCGCCGGATTGCGCCGCATGTCATTGCGTTTAGTCCGTTTTTTGCCGGATCCGTCATAGATTTTAATTCCGGCGGCCGGACAGGACGCATCATGCAACGTTTTTTTTTTTTCTGCCGGAAACGCCTGAAGCGGCTCATCAGGCGGCCGGAAATAATACAAGTTTGTGGAACCGGATCAGTTTTTGTGCAATCTGCAAAAAGACTGATCCGGATTCTGGAAACCAAGGTCTCTCTCTCTCTCTCTCCCTCTCCCTCTCCCTCTCCCTCTCTCTCCCCCTCTCCCTCTCCCTCTCCAGATTTGTGCAGTGTACGACTGATTGTTGTCCTATGGACAGACTGTCCCACCTCAGCTGTAGATCTCTGCAGTTCATCCAGAGTGATCATGGGCCTCTTGGCTGCATCTCTGATCAGTCTTATCCTTGTTTCAGATGAAAGTTTAGTGGGACGGCCGGGTCTTGGTAGATTTGCAGTGGTATGATACTCCTTCCATTTCAATATGATCGCTTGCTTAGTGCTCCTTGGGATGTTTAAAGTTTTGGAAATCATTTTGTATCCAAATTACAGGACCATTCTTGAAAATCTGTGGGAGTCTGCAAAAGACCTGAGACTGGGACGGAGATTTGTCTTCCAACAAGACAATGATCCCAAACATAAAGCAAAATCTACAATGGAATGGTTCACAAATAAACGTATCCAGGTGTTAGAATGGCCAAGTCAAAGTCCAGACTGCTGTTCACAAATGATCTCCATGCAACCTCACTGAGCTCGAGCTGTTTGCCAAGGAAGAATGGCCAAGAATTTCAGTCTCTTGATGTACAAAACTGATAGAGACATACCCCAAGCGACTTGCAGCTGTAATTGCAGCAAAAGGTGGCGCAACAAAGTATTAAGTTAAAGGGGCCAAATAATATTGCACGTCCCACTTTTCAGTTTTTGTATTTCCACAAAAATTTAAAATACCAATAAATTTCGTTCAACTTCACAATTGTGTCCCACTTTTTGATTCTTCACCAAAAATTTATATTTGGTATCTTTATGTTTGAAGCATGATATGTGGGAAAAGGTTGAAAAGTTCCATTTCTTTATAAATCATAAGTTTGGGGAGCAGTGAGAAAGTTAGATCCCTGACGCTCTATTCCAATCTTCTAGCCGAAGATGCAGCATTGTAATGGGGGAATTCGTTGCAGTCATGCCCACTGGTCATTGATGGACATCTTACTTGACACATTTACACACTGAGTGGGACATGGTGGACGGTTCAGTGTTGCAGCTGTGGAACGAGCGACACACGGCAGGGATCTAACTTTTTATCTTCTCGTGGCTGTGCAAACCTGGTATACACAAAGATGTGTTTAAAAATGCATTTACACAAACTGTAGGGTTAGGGCTTCAATGAGTATTACATGTTCTCTATAAAGTGACTTTCCATTCCTGAGTGCAATATGTGCCATTCAAACAACTATAATGTATGTTTTACTAAATGACTAGCACCAATGTAAATAACACCTCTGAGCAGGCTGAAGCTCTCCATAGACATGTTTATCCACAGATAGTTGGCTGATACAGCTATACTTGGGTGAAATGTAAAGTCTGTGTGTTGGTCATAAAATTAAGATATTAACCCCTTCACCCCCAAGGGTGGTTTGCACGTTAATGACCGGGCCAATTTTTACAATTCTGACCACTGTCTCTTTATGAGGTTATAACTCTGGAACGCTTCAACGGATCTTCGCGATTCTGAGATTGTTTTCTCGTGACATATTGTACTTCACGTTAGTGGTAAAATTTCTTCGATATACCTTGCGTTTATTTTTGAAAAAAACGCAAATATGGCGAAAATTTTGAAAATTTTGCAATTTTCAAAATGAATTTTTTTTCCCTTAAAACAGAGAGATATGTCACAAAAAATAGTTAAGAAATAACATTTCCCACATGTCTACTTTACATCAGCACAATTTTGAAACCAAAATTTTTTTTTGTTAGGAAATTATAAGGGTTAAAAGTTGACCAGTGATTTCTCATTTTTACAACAAGATTTACAAAGCCATTTTTTTAGGGACCACCTCACATTTGAAGTCACTTTGAGGGGCCTATATGGCAGAAAATACCCAAAAGTGACACCATTCTAAAAACTGCACCCCTCAAGGTACTCAAAACCACATTCACTAAGTTTATTAACCCTTCAGGTGCTTCACAGGAGCTGAAGCAACGTGAAAGGAAAAAATGAATATTTAACTTTTTAGCCACAAAAATGATCTTTTACAAACTTTTTTTTATTTTCACAAGGGTAAAAGGAGAAAATAGGCAGATAAAGTTGTTGTGCAATTTCTCCTGAGTACGCCAATCCCCCATATGTGGGGGAAAACCACTGTTTGGGCACACGGCAGAGCTCGTAAGGGAAGGAGCGCCGTTTGACTTTTTCAAACTAAAATTGGCTGGAATTGAGATTGGACGCCATGTCGTGTTTGGAGAGCCCCTGATATGCCTAAACAGTGGAAACCCCCCATAAGTGACACCATTTTGGAAACTAGACCCCCTAAGGAACTTATCTAGATCTGTTGTGAGCACTTTGAACCCCAAAGTGTTTCACAAAAGTTTATAATGCCTGGGTGTGAAAAAAAAAAAAAAAAAATTTCCACAAAAATGATTTTTTAGTCCCAAATTTTTGATTTTTCCCAAGGAAATTGGACCCCAAAAGTTGTTTTCCAGTTTGTCCTGAGTACGCGGATACCCCATATGTGGGGGGGGGAAACTGTTTGGGCGCACGGCAGGGCTTGGAAAGGAAGCAGTAACGTTTTGAAATGCAAACATTGATGGAGTCATGTTCCGTTTGTAGTGCCCCAGATGAGCCTAAACAGTGGAAACCCCCCACAAGTGACCCCATTTTGGAGGCTAGACCCCCTAAGGAACTTATCTAGATCTTTGGTGAGCACTTTGAACCCCCAAGTGCTTCACACAAGTTTATAATGCCCGGGCATGAAAATAAAAAATCCTATTTTTTTCCCACAAAAATTATCTCTTAGTCACTAATTTTTCATTTTCCCAAGGGTAACAGGAGAAATTGGACCACAAAATTTGATGTCCAATTTGTCCTGAGTACGCTGATACCCCATATGTGGGGGGAACCACTGTTTGGGCGCATGGCAGAGCTCAGAATGGAAGGAGCACAATTTGACTTTTTCCAACCAAAATTGGCTGGAATTGAGATTGGACGCCATGTTGCATTTGGAGAGCCCCTGCTGTGCCTAAACAGTGGAAACCCCCCACTAGTGACCCCATTTGGGAAACTAGACACCCTAAGGAACTTATCTAGATCTTTGGTGAGCAATTTGAACCCCCAAGTGCTTCACACAAGTTTAGAACGTAGAGGCGTAAAATTAAAAAATCATTTTTTCCACAAAATTGATCTTTTCACCCCAATTTTTATTTTCCCAAGGGTAACAAGACTCCAAAAGTTATTGTGCAATTTGTCCTGAGTGCGCTGATACCCCATATGTGGGAGTAAACCACTGTTTGGGTGCATGGCAGAGTTTGGAAGGGAAGGAGCGCCGTTTGACTTTTTCAACGCAGAATTGGCTGGATGCCATGTCGTGTTTGGAGAGCTCCTGATCTGCCTAAACAGTGGAAACCCCCCACAAATGACACCATTTTGGAAACTAGACCCCTCAAGGAACTTATCTAGATGTGTGGTGAGCGCTATGAAGCCCCAAGTGCTTCACAGAAGTTTTATAACATACAGCCGTAAAAAACAAAAAAATCATTTTTTTTTTTTACAAAAATGATTTTGTCGCCCCCAGTTTTTTATTTTCCCAAGGGTAACAGAAGAAATAGGACAAATTGCACAATAACTCTTGTGGTCCAGAGTATGCTGATACCCCATATGCGGGAGTAAACTACTGTTTGGGCGCATGGCAGAGCTCAGAAGTGAAGGAGCACCGTTTGACTTTTTCAACGCAGAATTGGCTGGAATTGAGATCAGACGCCATGTCACATTTGGAGAGCCCCTGATGTGCCTAAACAGCAGAAACCCTCCAATTCTAACTCCAACCCTAACCCCAACACACCCCTAACCCTAGTCCCAACCCTAACCACAAACCTAACCCTAACACACCCCTAACCGTAATCCCAACCCTAATCCTAACCCTAACTTTAGCCGCAACCCTAACCCTAATGGGAAAATGGAAATAAATATATTTTTTTAATTTTATTATTTTTCCCTAACTAAGGGGGTGATAAAGGGGGGTTTGATTTACTATTTATAGCAGGTTTTTGTGATTGGCAGCTGTCACGCTAAAAGACGCTTTTTATTGCAAAAAATAGTTTTTTTGCATCACCACATTTTGAGAGCTATAATTTTTGCATATTTTGGCCCACAGAGTCATGTGAGGTCTTATTTTTTGCGGTACGAGTTGACGTTTTTATTTGTACCATTTTTGAGCACGTGACATTTTTTGATCGCTTTTTATTTCGATTTTTGGGAGGTTAGAATGAATAAAAATCAGCAATTCATGAATTTCTTTTGGGGGAGGCGTTTGTACCGTTCCGCGTGTGGTAAAATTGATAAAGCAGTTTTATTCTTCGGGTCAGTACGATTATGGCGATACCTCATTTATATCATTTTTTTATGTTTTGGCGCTTTTATAAAATAAAACAGTTTTATATAAAAAATTATTATTTTTGCATCGCTTTATTCTGCGAGCTATAACTTTTTTATTTTTTCACTGATGATGCTGTATGACGGCTCGTTTTTTGCGGGACAAGATGACGTTTTCAGCGGTACCATGTTTATTTATCTCGGTCTTTTTGATCGCGTGTTATTCCACTTTTTGTTCAGCGGTATGATGATAAAGCATTGATTTTTTTGCTTCGTTTTTTTTTTTTTTTTTAAAGGGTTCACAAAAGGGGTTAACTAGTGGAACAGTTTTATAGGGGGGGTCGTTATGGACGCGGCGATACCAAATATGTGTACTTTTATTGTTTTGGTTTTTTTATTTACAGGAAAGAATGAATTTATTGGGAATATATATATATTTTTTTTTTATGATTTTTTTTACCACTTTTTATTTTTATTTTTTTAACTTTTTTACTTTGTCCCAGGGTGGGACATCACAGTATTTTAGCAGATCGCTGGTGTGACAGTGTGCACAGCACTCTGTCACACCAGCGATCGCTCTGGCATCGCTGCAGGCTTCTCAGTGCCTGCTCTCAGCAGGCACTGAGGAAGCCGCTCCCTGCAGGACCCCGGCGCCATCTTGGATCCGGGGACCTGGAGGTAGGACGGACCCTCGGAACAGCGCGACACATCGCGCTGCTCTGAGGGTCTCGGGAGCGCGCAGGGAGCCCCCTGCCTGCGCGATCCTCCCCTGTGCCCCGGGTACACCGCGATCATGTTTGATTGCGGTGTGCCAAGGGTTAATGTGCCGGGAGCGGTCCGTGACCGCTCCTGACAACAGTCACGGGTGTCAGCTGTGATAATCAGCTGACACCCGGCGGCGATCAGCTGCGCTCCCCCCGGGAGCGCAGCTGATCGCCCATGACGTACTATTCCGTCCATGGGAATTAGGTCCAGGGTCACATGGACGGAATAGTACGTCTGATGGAATAAAGGGGTTAAATTAGCTTTTCATTAAAAATGGCCATATTCCATTGAAGATAGATTTCTCTGTTTTGGGTATCCAAATGCCTGGCCCTATCTATTTATATAATTGCCTTTGTAATGTTTTAATTTCCTGTTCTGTTCAGATGTCACCATATCCCAGAATTCCAAGCAGAGGAAGTTCACTGACCGCCATATTGGGACACCCAAGTGATGGGTGTCTCAATATGGAAACTGCTGCTGGTACCAACCTATTGTGCGGAACACTGTCGCGACTCACACACTCAGACTCACAGACTCACACTCACGCAGCCTCTTGCGTGGTACCAACAGCGAAACCGTGTACCACATCTCCTGGGCAGGGGAGGAAGCAAAAGACAATACTGACATTACAGCAGGGGATCACAGAGGATTCATTTTGTGAGGTAAAATATTTCATTGACTGTTTTTAAACAATATTTTACCGCACAAAATGTATCCTCTGTGGTCTCCTGCTGTAATGTCAGTATTGTCTTTTGCTCCCTCCCCTGCTCAGGAGCTGTGGTATGTTCTGTACACAGTCAGACCCAGGGGTGAGAGAGACAGAGCACAGGGGGAGACAGCTCAAATGGGACAGCACATGAGGGAGAACACCGCACAGGAAGGAGAGAGACAGCAGACAAGGGGGATAGCACATGGGGTAGACAGGTCAAAGAAGAGCACAGACGGGAGAAGTCAGCACATGGGGAAAGAGAGAGTGGATAGGTGGGTGAGCACAAGGGGGAGAGGTTCTCAATGCTGCAAAGCCTGCCCCCATCGTGACATTACCGCCTCTCCGATGCGATAGCATCAGGCCTCCATCTAGTTTCCTACGATATTTGCCGTTGGAGGATGGAGATGAGTCACCTATACACATTCGATGGACAGCCAATTTCAACCCAAATCTGATGATTCAACTGTCATTTGTCCAAAGTGTATTGTCACAAATGCTAAGTCGAGGGTGCATACTTCTTCAATTAGAGCAGGAGCCAAATCCATGGCGGGAGATCAGGCTTGGTATCAGTATGTCCAAGCTTTTGCTTTCAAAGAGGAGAAGTCGCTGCTAGGTGTGTTTGACAGTCTTCTTTCTTTTCCCCATTGCATGTGTATGGGAAGGTCAGGAGAAAAAAAACTATCAGCGGAAGGATAATTGGGCTGACCACCATGAGATGGATTGCCATTTTCAGTCTTTTTTTTTTCTTTATAATTTAGTTGGCCTCATCTGTCACTGGCGAGCCATGTACTGATGCGTATGTCAGCTTTTGTCTGACCCTTCCCTTTCAGTTTAAAGGTAATACCGATCTTGTAGAGTATACGTGGTTCATACTTGCTTTTATATGCTGAGCTACAGTGAATGACTGTCTTTATATTATGTGCACACAAATACACACACACACACGACTGATATAGTTAGGTATTCCACCTTTTGTATACACACCCTGTGCCTTCAATAAAAAATGTGTGTTTTAGGGTGTAACCTTCATTGACTCAGGGGATGCAATTGCTATGGAGTTTATTTGCTTCATTTATTTAGTTAATCAAACTTTCTTTGTGTGGTGATGTAACATAAAACTTATTACATAACAAGACCCTAAGTGATGATGCTCAGATAAGTCAAAGGGGAAATAGGGCTTCCGAGGACAGAAAGCTGGATCCCATGAAAATGGCAGGACTGCCTGTAAACTGCATACCTAGTGAAATAGGATTCTTACATTTGATGAGGCTGGAGTGCTTATTCTAAAATTTGTGTCACAATAACTATATAATCTTGATCCTAACTGACTGAATACACTAGGGCTTGGACATCTTTCTCCATTTTCATCTACCGTATATACTCGTGTATAATCCGAGATTTTCAGCACCTTTTTTCGTGCTGAAAATGCCCCCTCGGCTTATACACGAGTCATAGGGCAGAAACCAGCGGGGGAGGGGATGCGGCGGCAGGAGCCGGTGGCTGGGATCATACTCACCCTCCCCGTGCCATCGCTGAACGTCCCTGCAATCCTGCGTTCTCCCCGGCTTCCTGCAGCTCTCCAGCGCTGAGCGGTGACGTAATACCGCTCATTAAGGTCATGTAATATGGACGCGACGCCACTCCCATAGGCGTGGCGTCCATATTGCAAGCTTTCGAGACTACTCAGGTCTCTTCATCAGGCGAAGACTAATATATTGAAGCACTCCAGAGTTGTTGCTACATACAGTGACACTGGTCAGATTTAAAAAAAAAAAAAAAAAAAAATCCAGAGTCTCAGCCCCGCAGTGTGAATACATCATAACACACCGGGATCTGGGGCCTCCGCTACACGCATGCGCGATATCCTTACATCACCTGATGTAAGTTCCCGGGCAGCGCGCACAGAGCATGCCCGTGAACTGATTACAGAGTGCCAGTGACGTGACAAGTCAGAATGACGGCACCACAGACGGCATATTCAGTTCCAACCTAACAGCATATCCTAGGACTTCCAAATGGTCCTTTCCCTGCTGGACTTCTACATATATGGCCTCTATCCCTCCAAGTATACATATCCTGCAGTGGCCTTTCTTGTCTCCTCTTCATGATTTACTCTAAGGTTTGAAAAAGACCCGACACGATGTCGAAACGTTACCCCAACACGTTATTCTGTGGTGACTTCAATAAATTCTTTCACTTGCATTGAAAAATTTTTTTTGAGTGCGGCTGTTTATTTCATTTATGTAAGACAGAAAGGAGGCGGCGACAGGAGCCCAGAGGGGGATGATGGACGGCTGACAGGCGGTTGAGTCAGGGGGAGAAAACATACCTCCCTGACACAATAGAGGTATGGCGGGAAATTTATAAAAGTCATTATTTCTGCGTTCCTAGGGATAAGAAACATAAGAGCCACCTTCACAGAATGCAGCCTTAGTGCTACTGAAGGTGGCTCTTTTACTTTATAGGCCCTGGTGGGGGTGACAGGTTCCCTTTAAATTACAATTAGACCGGGGTCACACTAGCGATGAACACGGACGAGTGCTATGTGATAAAACATCGCTTAGCACTCGGACCAGTATTAATCTACGGGGCAGCTCCCATCACCTTTTTTTTTTTTTTTTCTCGGCCTTATTCTACGTGCGAGTGAAATTGCAGCATGCTGCGATTGTCACCGACACTCACCGAGTCTCGGTGCACTCGCACCCATATAAGTGTATGGGTGCGAGTGACACAGCGCACATCACTCGGATATCATCCAAGTGATGTGTGATATACACTGACCACGGCAATGGAGGAGATAGAGAAATTAGTTTCTCTGCTTCTTCCACAGCTGTGCTCCGATCTGCTCTGTGCGAGAGGCTCGGAGCACAGTCGCATGACACTCGGCTCCCACACACAGCAGAGCAGGAGCCAGGGTCATTATAATATCGCATTATGCTCTCGCATCGGATGCCATACGCAAGTATGACCCCGGCCTTAGTTTTTTCAGCAGATGGTAAGGGGACTTCTAGTATAGTGCCTCTTTGTGGTGGTGCTTCAGAAGACTGACAAGGTGTTCACTACATAAACCCAAATCCCATTTTGTCAAATTTCATTAACGCTGGAAAAAAAAAATCAAAGGTTAATTTTTAGGACGATAGTGATTGCCGTAAGATAACTACTGCAAACTATTGTAATCAGTTATATGTACCCCAAAATAGTAGTAATGAAAACTTAAACCTGTTCCACGAAAAAAGTCCTAATGCAGCTATATTGCCTAAAGAACAAAAAAGGCATCTTTACCCAGCCAAAAAGTTCTCCTGCTTTGCACTGAGAGGCAAGAACTCTGAGAGGATTGGCTGTAAATTTTGCTTCAGGTTTTGGCTTCCTATATTAAATTGATAAGAATTGCTGCTTCCAATAAGTAGCACTAGAATTCCTGACCTCTTCCTCCCTGAAGTGGCTTGCATATTAAAAATGATGCATTTTAGTATTTCTTGGGTAGCTGCATCCCAAGAGTTCTTGGATCTTCAGATGGATGCAACTACCCAAAAAGTATTAAAATGGTAAATAAAAACTATACAGCAGAGTCACAAGTAGAATAAATAAAGATAATGTAGTTTGCAATTTACTTGATCTAAAAAATACTGTCTTCTGAAAATAACGTGTGTGTGTAATGTACATTTAACCCCTTTATTCCATCAGACGTACTATTCCGTCCATGTGACCCTGGACCTAATTCCCATGGACGGAATAGTAGGTCATGGGCGATCCGTGGGGGAGCGCAGCTGATTGCCGCCGGGTGTCAGCTGATTATCACAGCTGACACCCGTGACTGTGTGTCAGGAGCGGTCACGGACCGCTCCCGGCACATTAACCCTTGGCACACCGCGATCAAACATGATCGCGGTGTACCCGGGGCACAGGGGAGGATCGCGCAGAGTGGGGGCTCCCTGCGCGCTCCCCTGAGACCCTCAGAGCAGCGCGATGTGTTGCGCTGTTCCGAGGGTCCGTCCTCCCTCCAGGTCCCCGGATCCAAGATGGCGCCGGGGTCCTGCAGGGAAGCCTGCAGCGATGCCAGAGCGATCGCTGGTGTGACAGAGTGCTGTGCACACTGTCACACCAGCGATCTGCTAAAATACTGTGATGTCCCACCCTGGGACAAAGTAAAAAAAATTAAAAAAATAAAAAGTGGTAAAAAAAATAATAAAAAAAAAAAAAATATTCCCCAATAAATTCATTCTTTCCTGTAAATAAACAAAACAATAAAAGTACACATATTTGGTATCGTCGCGTCCGTAACGACCCCCCCTATAAAACTGTCCCACTAGTTAACCCCTTTAGTGAACCCCTTAAAAAAAAAAAAAAGAAAACGAAGCAAAAAATCAATGCTTTATCATCATACTGCTGAACAAAAATTGGAATAACACGCGATCAAAAAGACCGAGATAAATAACCATGGTACCGCTGAAAACGTCATCTTGTCCCGCAAAAAACGAGCTGTCATACAGCATCATCAGTGAAAAAATAAAAAAGTTATAGCTCGCAGAATAAAGCGATGCAAAAATAATCATTTTTTATATAAAATTGTTTTCATTCTATAAAAGCGCCAAAACATAAAAAAATGATATAAATGAGGGATCGCCGTAATCGTACTGACCCGAAGAATAAAACTGCTTTATAAATTTTACCACACGCGGAACGGTACAAACGCCTCCCCAAAAGAAATTCATGAATTGCTGATTTTTGTTCATTCTAACCTCCCAAAAATCGAAATAAAAAGCGATCAAAAAATGTCACGTGCTCAAAAATGGTACCAATAAAAACGTACACTCGTCCCGCAAAAAATAAGACCTCACATGACTCTGTGGGCCAAAATATGCAAAAATTATAGCTCTCAAAATGTGGTGATGCAAAAAACTATTTTTTGCAATAAAAAGCGTCTTTTAGCGTGACAGCTGCCAATCATAAAAACCTGCTATAAATAGTAAATCAAACCCCCCTTTATCACCCCCTTAGTTAGGGAAAAATAATAAAATTAAAAAAATGTATTTATTTCCATTTTCCCGTTAGGGTTAGGGTTGCGGCTAAAGTTAGGGTTAGGGTTGGCGCTAACGTTAGGATTAGGATTAGGGTTGAGATTACGGTTAGGGGTGTGTTAGGGTTAGGTTTGTGGTTAGGGTTGGGACTAGGGTTAGGGGTGTGTTGGGGTTAGGGTTGGAGTTAGAATTGGAGGGTTTCTGCTGTTTAGGCACATCAGGGGCTCTCCAAATGTGACATGGCGTCTGATCTCAATTCCAGCCAATTCTGCGTTGAAAAAGTCAAACGGTGCTCCTTCACTTCTGAGCTCTGCCATGCGCCCAAACAGTAGTTTACTCCCGCATATGGGGTATCAGCGTACTCTGGACCACAAGAGTTATTGTGCAATTTGTCCTATTTCTTCTGTTACCCTTGGAAAAATAAAATATTGGGGGCGAAAAAATCATTTTTGTAAAAAAAAAAAAAAAAAAGAGATTTTTTATTTTACGGCTGTACGTTATAAACTTCTGTGAAGCACTTTGGGGTTCAAAGTGCTCACCACACATCTAGATAAGTTCCTTGAGGGGTCTAGTTTCCAAAATGGTGTCATTTGTGGGGGGTTTCCACTGTTTAGGCAGATCAGGAGCTCTCCAAACACGACATGGCATCCAGCCAATTCTGCGTTGAAAAAGTCAAACGGCGCTCCTTCCCTTCCAAACTCTGCCATGCACCCAAACAGTGGTTTACTCCCACATATGGAGTATCAGCGCACTCAGGACAAATTGCACAATAACTTTTGGAGTCTTGTTACCCTTGGGAAAATAAAAATTGGGGTGAAAAGATCAATTTTGTGGAAAAAATGATTTTTTAATTTTACGCCTCTACGTTCTAAACTTGTGTGAAGCACTTGGGGGTTCAAATTGCTCACCAAAGATCTAGATAAGTTCCTTAGGGTGTCTAGTTTCCCAGTTCTAGGAAGTTTCGCCCCGAACATTTCGCCCCCGAACATTTCGCCCCCGGCAGTTCGCCCCCGAACATTTCGCCCCCGAACGTTTCGCCCCGGCAGTTCGCCCCGAACATTTCGCCCCCAGCAGTTCGCCCCCGCACTTTTGCCCCCGAACATTTTGCCCCCGGCAGTTCGCCCCCGAACATTTCGCCCCCGAACATTTCGCCCCAGGATGTTTCGTCCCCGGCAGTTCGCCCCAGGATGTTTCGCCCCCGGCAGTTCGCCCCCGAACATTTCGCCCCCAGTAGTTCGCCCCCGCACTTTTTGCCCCCGAACATTTTGCCCCCGGCAGTTCGCCCCCGAACATTTCGCCCCCGAACATTTCGCCCCAGGATGTTTCGCCCCGGCAGTTCGCCCCAGGATGTTTCGCCCCCGGCAGTTCGCCCCCGAACATTTCGCCCCCAGTAGTTCGCCCCCGCACATTTCGCCCCCGGCAGTTCACCCCGAACATTTCGCCCCAGGATGTTTCGCCCCCAACATTTCGCCCCTGGCAGTTCGCCCCCGAATATTTTGCCCCCGGCAGTTCGTCCCCGAATATTTTGCCCCCGGCGGTTCGCCCCCGAACATTTCGCCCCCGAACATTTAGCCCCCAGCATTTCGCCCCCAGGATGTTTTGCCTCTAGCAATTAAAGACCTGCCTGAACTGAATGTTCGCTTATCACTAATAATACACCATATGAGTCTGAGATATACAATTCTGATCAAATTAGTTTTTTTAATTCTAAAACATTGTTTTCTAGATAAGTCATTTTACAAACAGACAGGAAAATAGTAGGATTTCACTGGTTACTAAGGAGGTCGTGCCCCCTTGGTAGCAGAACAGATCCTGGCTCCCTGTGATACATTCAGGGCTGCTTGTTCACAGCCCTCTGCAAAGCTCCTCTTCACCCTCCGCTCATGTGCTCTGTCCTGGACAAGAGGAGGGCTCCCCCCGCCTGTGTAAAGCCGTTACAGGACTGAACACATAGGGGGGCTTTGCAGAAGGCTGTAAACCAGCAGCCCTTTATACATCATAGGGAATATATTGTTACGGTAGTTGCATGCTCCTGTGCAGCCACGGCCTCTAGAATCCATTCCACAAGTACTGCTACTAAGGAGAAACAACTGAAATCCTGCAGCACATGGAGCTTTAAGCCTCTTTCACATTTCCGGCGGGCGCCTGGTGGCGCCCCCGGCATTTTGCCGCAGCGCCGCATGTGAAAACCTTTTACACTTCCGGCGGCCAAAATGCGTTTTTTTGCCTGATGGTTTCTGATGCTTGGAGAGATAAGAAACCATCCGGCAAAAACAAAAAATGTTACATGCAGCGTTTTTTTCCGGACGCCGCAATGTACATTTGCGCCGCATCCGGACAAAACCGCATGCAACGCATTGACATGCGGCGCCATCCGGCGCTAATGCATGTCAATGCGAAAAAAGCCGCATGCGGCGCATCAGATTTTCAGACGCGGCGCTGCGGCAAAATGCCGGGGGCGCCGCCAGGCGCCCGCCGGAAATGTGAAAGAGGCCTTAACTTGGATGAGACTTTTCACACAGAAGTGAAGCTGCTGGAAGGTCTCCTTTTGAAATGATATCATGGGCACAGGTACTATAACATAACTTATGTTTTTTTATAGAGTTATGCTTTAACTGTATATATCAAAACTGTTGTAACAAGAAACATAAAAAAGTATAGAGGGGAAGGATTAGAGAAAAAGAGAAAAGACAAATTACAGGTTATAATGCTTGAATGATTTTACAGCTAAAAACACTGCTCTCAAAACATACAATATGTGACCATGAACTAAAATTCAAAGCTGTAGGCAATGCCTCTCAGATAATCCATCAAGCTTCTATTATTGAAATCTTGCACGATACGTTTAACCCTTGCTGAAATTGCAGCATACTTTTTGTTTCTTGCAGCGATGGGATTTCCTGCTATAATCTGAATAATTTCAAAACTGTGGAGCTCTTGCTGATGTTTCAGACAGTTAATGAACCGGTATATATTTTGGAAAAGAGTACCACATGTTTCTCGAAAGCTACGGTGCCATCCTTCGACATTATTATTTGTTCGCTGTTGATCATTCAATGTTCGTTCATACACATTCCAGAGTTGAACTGGAAACAAAGGTGCTTGACGCCCTCTGCGATTCATTCGACCGATATAGCTGTCTTCAAAATAGTTGGCAATAGGTATTGCTTCTTGTGGAAAGTCAGGATCTTCCACCAATTCTTCAAATGATTGCACAACATTCTGTGGTGGTATAAAGGCCAGGGCAGGTATCATGCGTATCCAACGGGCAAATTCATGGTCACCTTGGTATTGCATCTTGAGTCCTTCATTTTGAACTTTACGCCAAACCGACTGTGATAGGTGGAAAAAGCAACCAGTCTTCTCGAGGTTGGGGAATTCACTTTCAAATGCCTGTATTGCAGCTAGTTCAAAATCCAACATCAGGTTTTCTGGCTGCAGTCCAGGCTGCAAGTTCTTCAGCTCTTGCAGCAACCTCTGGTATGTAGAACGGCTCTTGTCTGTCAGCAAGGTGTATACTACCGGAACAACAAGGCCGCTATGGACTACATGGATTGTGTAAAGTTGCTTAAACAAGGCTGGTGTAGTGAAAAACATGCCATCAGCAAACCACTCTTTACTTTGTGCCAGTAGATGGAGATTGTCTCTTGTTCCAAATATCAACATATGGCTCTGTCCATTTCCTAATTTAAAATGAAAGTATTAGTAGAGGAAATAACAGAAAAAGTGTTACAAGCATCAGACAGATAATTTTGGGATGAATTAAAAAAAAATATCCTAATCAGAAGCCTCTGTTCATATCTCACATTAAAAACTCACATTTTGCTCCAGATTTTCTGATTTCATAATAAAAAAACTGAAGCAAAATATAGTGTAAAGGGGCCAACCAATACTTTTTTACAACATATATTGTCCCATTGGAAAATGATATATTTTTGTTTAAAAAAAAATTATGCATAATGGAATTGTTTTAATACAATGTTAAATAGTTAAGTAGCTTACCAGAGTCATGCAGAAGGAACTGCTGCTGGACACCATCAATACTGATCTCCTGAAACTCCTGGGGGATAACAAGTTTATCAAGGGTTTGAGGTAACCTTGGGATATTGCCAAGTTGCCTTGCTAATCTTATTGTTCTCTTCAATGATGCTTTCCTTGGGAGAAGTGCTACAACATTAGAATGGGCTCCTGAAACGACGTCTGTGAGAATCTGTTGTGGTGTCTCCTGTGTTGTCCTTGCCCTGGTGACTGCCTCATTAACAAGTCGGATTGCTTCAGGTCTTGCAGATTGTGCTGCGTGACTGTGAAGATTGACTACTTTCACAACTTCGTCAGATTCTTCATTGGTCCAAACACGTCCCTTGCAAGTCAACCGTTTTTCACATACCCAGATGGAATGGACATCATCAGCGGTTCGTTTGGAAAATAAGTAAATGTGATTCACATGGACCAACTTCCTCCTTCCACGTTTGGACAGAACTGAATTCATAGTTGTAGAAAGTGAATTGCTGTGGAAGCTGACTGATTTTTTGTGGCAGTACACTTCTCTCTTTGTGGAGATTTCAGACACTGCTATATCCTGATGTACAGATGGAATAAAAGTAGTAATGTAACTTGCAGGACATCTGACCTGCTACTTGTTACATCTGCAACAAAACTTGCAACAAAGCAGGTCAGTGCTGGGTCAGGTAAAAGTTCAAAATTGTTTTGATTTTAGGCCTCTTGCACACTGTAATTTTAAGGCTAAGTTCACACGTTGCGGAATTGCCGCGGAAATTTCCGCGGCAATCCCGCACTTCTCCCGCAGGAAATACGCACGTTTTTTTTATGCTGATTCCCGCCAGAATAATAGCGTTTTGCAAGCGTAATTAGCTTGCAGAATGCTAGCGTTTTCCTAGCGATCTGTAGCATCGCTTGGAAAACTGATTGACAGGTTGGTCACACGAGTCAAACATAATGTTTGACACGTGTGACCAACTTTTTACTATTGATGCCGCCTATGCCGCATCAATAGTAAAAAGATCTAATGTAAAAATAATAAAAAAAATAATAAATAATGATATTCTCACCTTCCGGCGGCCCCCGCAGCCTTCCCGCCTCTCAGCGACGCTCCCGGCAACTCGCGGTCCCAAGGATGCATTGCGACAAATCACACCGATGACGTGCATCTCGCGAGACCGCTATGCCATCTGGGTGATTCTCGCAAAGGACTCTTGGGACCGGAAGTTGCCTGGGAGCGTCGCTGAAGGCGGGAAGGTGCGGGGGCGCGGAAGCTGCGGGGGCCGCCGGAAGGTGAGAATATCATTATTTTTTATTTTAATTATTGTTTTACCAGGGATATGGTACCCAGGGCCTGGAGGAGAGTCTCCTCTGCTCCAGACCCTGGGTACCATCCGCACATGAACCGCTTACATTGCGCATAGTGGGCATAGCCACATGCGGAAAGTAAGCGGTTCAATGCATTCCTATGGCGGCGGAATCACCGCGGTTACGCTAAATTAATGAACATGTTGCTTTTTTTTCCGCTAAGCGTTTTTTTCGCGGAAAAAAACGCAACATGTGTACAAAACATGCGGAATCAATTAAAACGTATAGAATGCTTAATGCTTGCGTTTTGTTCGCGGTTTAACCGCGGAAAATAGCGGAAAAACCGCGAAAAAAAACGCAATTATTCCTGATCGTGTGCACTTAGCCTAAAAGTGCTTTCACACTTGTGTTTGGGGCCGCCAGAGGTCGATCCGCTCTGGATCTGACATCCAGCTGACCCCGGGGCAATGCTGGCGGAATCTCAGCCGCCCGTTCGCTTTTGTAATACCGCATTCCGCTATCAGTGTCAGAACAAAAAGAAAAGCATTTTCTTCTTTTCATTCCGCTGCAGGTTAGCGGAACGGCGGCATTACAGAAGCGAACGGGCGGCCTGTAGTGCATATGTAGCGGAAGTGTGAAAGCACCCTTATGCTGCCACTGTTTTAGAACTCCAAAGCACGTGTTTACTAGCATTTTTGAGAGCGCTTTTGTGAGCGCTCTCGGTAATGACCCATAAGATACAGGCTATTGATGAACGCTAAGTGCTCAAAAATAGCTCCTGTAATAAAATAAAAAAAGCTGGCCGAAACAACACCTCGCTTTGCCAGCAATTGACTTACATATTCAACAGTGGCAATCTTCTTAGCGATTTTCCAGTGCTTAGCACTTGGGAAAGTGCCTACTGTGAAAGAGGTCGTAGGGCTAAAACACAAGGCCGAAATTCCCTGCCTAATTTGGGGCCGAAACATCTGGGGGCAAAAAGCTGGGGGCGAA
Organism: Oophaga sylvatica; assembly: GCA_033576555.1. Classification (NCBI taxonomy): domain Eukaryota; kingdom Metazoa; phylum Chordata; class Amphibia; order Anura; family Dendrobatidae; genus Oophaga; species Oophaga sylvatica. Next base: position 332,674,307 of record JARQOD010000002.1, on the reverse strand, counting down.
ACATTCGGGGGCGAACTGGTAGGGGCGAAATGTTCGGGGGCGAAACAACATCCTGGGGGTGAAATGCTGGGGGCGAAATGTTTGGGGGCAAAATGTTCGGGGGCGAAACATCCTGGGGGCGAAGTGTTCGTGGGCGAACTGCCGGGGGCGAAATGTTCGTGGGCGAACTGCCGGGGGCAAAACATCCTGGGGCGAAATGTTCGGGGGCGAACTGCCGGGGGCGAAATGTTCGGGGGCGAAATGTTCGGGGGCGAACTGCCAGAGGCGAAATGTTCGGGGGCGAACTGCCGGGGGCGAAATGTTCGGGGGTGAACTGCCGGGGCGGAAATGTTCGGGGGTGAACTGCCGGGGGCGAAATGTTCGGGGGGCGAAATGTTCGGGGGCGAACTGCCGGGGGCGAAATGTTCGGGGACGAACTGCCAGGGGCGAAATGTTCGGGGGCGAAATGTTCGGGGGCGAACTGCCGGGGGCGAAATGTTCGGGGCGAACTGCCAGAGGCGAAATGTTCGGGGGCGAAATGTTCGGGGGTGAACTGCCGGGGGCGAAATGTTCGGGGGCGAACTGCCGGGGGCGAAATGTTCGGGGACGAACTGCCAGGGGCGAAATGTTCGGGGGCGAAATGTTCGGGGGCGAACTGCCGGGGCGAAATGTTCGGGGGCGAACTGCCGAGGGCAAAATGTTCGGGGGCGAACTGCCGAGGGCGAAATGTTCGGGGGCGAAATGTTCGGGGGCGAAATGTTCGGGGGCGAAATGTGCGGGGACGAAACATCCTGGGGGCGAAATGCTGGGGGCGAAATGTTCGGGGGCGACGTGTACCTGGGGGCGAAATGCTGGGGGCGAACTGTCGGGGGCGAAACTTCCAAATCCCAGTTTCCCAAATGGGGTCACTTGTGGGGGTTTCCACTGTTTAGGCACAGCAGGGGCTCTCCAAATGCAACATGGCGTCCAATCTCAATTCCAGCCAATTTTGGTTGGAAAAAGTCAAATGGTGCTCCTTCCATTCCGAGCTCTGCCATGCGCCCAAACAGTGGTTCCCCCCCCACATATGGGGTATCAGCGTACTCAGGACAAATTTAACAACAAATTTTGTGGTCCAATTTCTCCTGTTACCCTTGGGAAAATAAAAAATTAGTGACTAAGAGATAATTTTTGTGGGAAAAAAATAGGATTTTTTATTTTCATGCCCGGGCATTATAAACTTGTGTGAAGCACTTGGGGGTTCAAAGTGCTCACCAAAGATCTAGATAAGTTCCTTAGGGGGTCTAGCTTCCAAAATGGGGTCACTTGTGGGGGTTTCCACTGTTTAGGCTCATCTGGGGCACTACAAACGGAACATGACCCCCATCAATGTTTGCATTCCAAAACGTTACTGCTTCCTTTCCAAGCCCTGCCGTGCGCCCAAACAGTTTCCCCTCCACATATGGGGTATCAGCGTACTCAGGACAAATTGGACAACAACTTTTAGGGTCCAATTTCCTTGGGAAAAATCAAAAATTTGGGACTAAAAAATCATTTTTGTGGAAAATTGTTTTTGTTTTTTTTTTCACACCCAGGCATTTTAAACTTTTGTGAAACACTTTGGGGTTCAAAGTGCTCACAACAGATCTAGATAAGTTCCTTAGGGGGTCTAGTTTCCAAAATGGTGTCACTTGTGGGGGGTTTCCACTGTTTAGGCATGTCAGGGGCTCTCCAAACACGACATGGCGTCCAATCTCAATTCCAGCCAATTTTAGTTTGAAAAAGTCAAACGGCGCTCCTTCCCTTACGAGCTCTGCCGTGTGCCCAAACAGTGGTTTTCCCCCACATATGGGGTATTGGCGTACTCAGGAGAAATTGCACAACAACTTTATCTGCCCATTTTCTCCTTTTACCCTTGTGAAAATAAAAAAAGTTTGTAAAAGATCATTTTTGTGGCTAAAAAGTTAAATATTCATTTTTTCCTTCCACGTTGCTTCAGCTCCTGTGAAGCACCTGAAGGGTTAATAAACTTATTGAATGTGGTTTTGAGTACCTTGAGGGGTGCAGTTTTTAGAATGGTGTCACTTTTGGGTATTTTCTGCCATATAGACCCCTCAAAGTGACTTCAAATGTGAGGTGGTCCCTAAAAAAATGGCTTTGTAAATTTTGTTGTAAAAATGAGAAATCACTGGTCAACTTTTAACCCTTATAATTTCCTAACAAAAAAAAATTTTGGTTCCAAAATTGTGCTGATGTAAAGTAGACATGTGGGAAATGTTATTTCTTAACTATTTTGTGTGACATATCTCTCTGTTTTAAGGGAAAAAAAATTCAAAGTTTGAAAATTGCAAAATTTTCAAAATTTTTGCCATATTTGCGTTTTTTTTCAAAAATAAACGCAAGGTATATCGAAGAAATTTTACCACTAACATGAAGTACAATATGTCACGAGAAAACATTCTCAGAATCGCGAAGATCCGTTGAAGCGTTCCAGAGTTATAACCTCATAAAGAGACAGTGGTCAGAATTGTAAAAATTGGCCCGGTCATTAACGTGCAAACCACCCTTGGGGGTGAAGGGGTTAAGGTTTTTTTTTTTTTTTTTTGTTCATTGTCTTTTTTACCTGTCTCCTAAGAAATAAGCGCAGTGCATACAAGCTCTTTTCTATCGAGCTTGTAAGTGCTGCTCTGGAGCTAGCCAGATCCCGACTGCTTCACTGTCCCTGTGCTCTTCTGATGCCACAACTTGGGTTAGTGGCACAGCTTTGCTGCTGGTCTAAATTATCAAGGAGTGCAGTGCTCTCCTGGCACACAGGAAGAGCGGAGGCAAAGGAGTAAATGTGCTCCTGCTGAACAGGATGATACAACCATTTAAGGTGTAAGACCTATGGTTTTGCTGGGTTTAGGCAGGTTTCAGACTGGAGCTGGGATCTGTTTCAAAGAAGAACTCAAATGTGCAGCATTGCCAATAGGTTCTCTCCTGCGACAGAGGCAGTTACGGATTTTTGGGGTGGGGGATGGAGCAATATAAGCATTTAATTTTCACATTAAGAAAGTGCATGAGGACTTCGCATCCTGTCAAACTGGTTCCCACAATGACAGGAAAGGTTAGTTTCTTGCAGCACAAACATGACTGCTGGATTATTACTCATCACACTTTTTAAAGCCTGATTTGTCCTAGATGTTGATTGTAAATGAAAAGGGTGGAAAAAAAATTATTAGGGATTAAAAGGTGAACCTCGTGTCGTGGGCAGTCAGCTCAATCTTGATTACGTCTGAGTAGTAAAAAATACATCTAGAGGCCTCCTAGGAATTTGCTTGCGCTTCTGGTTCCACTCCACCTAGTAAACGTCACTTGTGCACCAATCTTCATTCCCTTAGATCAGGGATGTCAAAGTCAAACACACCGAGGGCCAAAAAAAAAAATTTGCTACAAGCCGAGGGCCGGACTGACGCCGGCCCTGCTACCGGTGCATTGTGGGAAATGTAGTGTTGGTGCCAGGGCCGGCTCCAGGTTTTTATGGGCCCCGGGCGAAAGAGCCTCAGTGGGCCCCTTTAACACAGACCACGATTCATGATGCACAGATACAGCAGAGAAATATGGGTACAGTACAACGCCAAATACTTCTCTTCTTCCATTACATGAGTGAAATCTATTGTAAATTGTACAATAGCTCAAAAACCGCCAAATCCTCACAGCGCACAGAACAGACTGGACAGTACAGTCCTCCATACAATATTATGGGCACCACAGTCTCCCCCTCATCACCCATATAATACCCCATGCAGGATGTCACCCCCCATATAATGCTCCATACAGAATACTGGACCCAATATAATGCTCCATACAGGATACTGGACCCAATATAATGCTCCATACAGGATACTGGTCCCCATATAATGCTCCATACAGGATACTGGTCCCCATATAATGCTCCATACAAAATATGGAGCTCTCCTCTGCGCTGTGCTGCGTTCTGCACTGTTACAGCTCAGGAAAGGGCGCTGTGGAAAGACTCCCCATTATCATCATCGTTGCCTCCCCATCATCATCATGGCCTCCCCATTATCATCAATGCCTGCCCATCATCATCATCTCCTCCCCATCATCATCAATGCCTGCCCATTATCATCAATGCCTGCCCATTATCATCATCTTCTCCCCATCATCATCAATGCCTCCCCATTATCAGCAATGCCTGCCCATCATCATCTCCTCCCCATCAACATCAATGTCTGCCATCATCATCTTCTCCCCATCATCATCAATGCCTCCCCATTATCAGCAATGCCTGCCCATCATCATCTTCTCCCCATCATCAATGCCTCCCCATTATCAGCAATGCCTGCCATCATCACACACAGACAGCACACAAGCACTCTCTCACATACATACATACACACACACATACACACACACACATACATACACACACAAAGCACCGCACTACATACACACACAGAGACACACACACAGAGACGTCTTACCTGTTCAGCGTCCCCGCGCTCTGTGCCACAGCCGGCCGCTGAATGATGACGTCATTCAGCGGCCGGCTGTGAGAGGAAGCGCCGGCGCCCCTGGAGCCCGGAGCTGCGGCAGCGGAGGCACGGGAGAGGTAAGTATTGTTGCCAGCTGCTGCCGGGGCCCTGAGCAGGCGGGGGGTAGGGCCCAGTTGCGGCGCTGACACCGCTCTCCTCCGCTAACGGGCGCTGGGGTGCCAGACTGCGAGTGGGCCCCCCCGCCTGCTCAGCCGCCTGCCAGGGGGCCATAGATAATCAATTCGCGGGCCGGATCTGGCCCGCGGGCCTTGACTTTGACATATGGGCCTTAGATCATCAGGTGTTACTAACAAAATTGCCAAGTAGTCGGACGAGAGGAAGAGAGGAGGCTTCTGTGATGGGATCAAATGTGGAAAGTGAGCCAGGGGAAATGCAGGGTGGGTTGGGAGTCACAGCACTTGGTGGTTGAGAGCAGATTTCTTGACGGATAGTATCTATTTTTTCTATAAAGTGGGAGGCCAGGTCGTCAGCATAAATGTCTGTGATAGGGGCTTGTGCTTTTGGCCTGAGGAGGGAGTGAAAAGTGTCAAAAAGTTTCTTGGGGTTGTTGGCTAGTGAGGAGATCAGGGTGGTGAAGTAGCTCTGTTTGGAGAGGTGAAGGGCAGCATTATAAGTTCTTAACATGAATTTAAAGTGGATGAAGTCTTCTGGTGTGCGGGTTTTTCTCCAGAGGCGTTCAGCACTCCTAGAGCATCGCTGAAGAAGTCGAGTTTGCAATGTGAGCCAGGGCTGTTTTACTGTGTGTTTGGAAGTTCTGAGGCTGAGCGGTGCTACTTGGTCAAGGGTGCTTCTAAGAGTGTCATTGTAGTGCTGAACAGCCAGATTAGGACAAGAAAAAGAGGAGATTGGGGACAGCGATGAGTGTAGGGAGTCTGAAAGTGTCTGAGGGTTGATGGCTTGTAGATTTCTGAATGTATGGTAGGTAGGAGTGCGCTGGGGTGGTCGAGGATTTGTGAGGATAAAGGAGAGAATGTTGTGGTCAGAGAGTGGAAGCGGTGAGTTATTTAGGTGGGAGATTGAACAGAGGCGGATAAAGACCAGGTCAAGGGTGTTACCATCCATGTGTGTCTCAGAGGTTGAAAGCTGTGAGAGGCCGAGAGAAGTGGTTAGTGATAGAAGCTGAGATGCAGATGTGGAAGTAGGGCTGTTAATGGGGATGTTGAAGTCTCCAAGGATAAGAGTTGGTAGTTCTGAGGACATGAAGTGCGGCAGCCAGGCTGAGAAGTGGTCAAGGAACCGGGTGGGCGAGCCTGGGGGCCGATATATGACCGCTACTCTGAGGGAGAGGGGACGGAAGAGCCTGATGGTGTGGACCTCAAAAGAAGGGAATGAGAGTGATGGAATTGGGGGGATGACCTGGAAACTGCATTGTGGGGACAGGAGTATGCCGACTCCACCACCATGTCTGTTTGTGGGTCTCGGGGAATGGGAGAACTGTAAGCCACCATAGGAAATGGCAGAAGGGGAGACAGTGTCAGAATCCTGAATCCAGGTTTCCGTGAGGGCCAACAGATGAAGAGAGTTGTTCAGAAAGTAGTTGTGCAGGAAGGATAGCTTGTTGCATGCAGACCGTGTATTCCAGAGGGCACAATTAAAAGAAGGAGATGAGGGAGTGCAAGTAATATTAAGAAGATTATTATGGTTTCGATATGAGGTAGGGTAGGGATTGAGGTTGGGGGATGGTGGACCAGGGTTGGGGGAGATGTCCCCTGAAATCAGTAGGAGTAGGAAGATAAAAAGCAGGTAGTTGTTGGAGTTGTAAGTAGGTTTTTTTCTGTGATGTGTTTGGGCAAGGTGGGCTGAGGTTTCTCAGGAAGGTGAGGAGTACATGGGAGAGGGAAGTATAGAGGGACTGATGTGTATGAGTGGTGATGGAGGGGGGATGGGGCGGTGAATGTGGATGGCAAGAGAACACTGCTGGAGGAGAGAAGTAAAGCACATAGTAGAAAGGGAAAGCAAAGTGTGGATTACCTGATTCCTGCCCTGATTAACTGCCATGGATAACTGCCATTTACATGATGCTTTGCTTTCTGTGATGCGTGCGCCCCTTGGACTACTCCTAAATATACAGCCCACACTACAGGGTCAGGAAAGTGGGATTGTGGGAGCTGCTTTGGGATAATTTGGCAGCTGGGGCCAGCACACCAGGGGGTGGCTAGATCATTAAAGGCACTAGAGCTGACTACATCCATATGCTTTAGCACCTTCCACCTGATAAGATCTAGAGAGGCCCCAGTCACAGGGATATACAGCAGTAAGAAGCACAGTGCAAAAATGAATTATACCTAAGCTTTACCAGGCACATTAAACTATGTTGCAAGATGGTAAAGCAGTGGTTGGCAGCAAGCAGAAGTATGCAGTTCATACCATTACTATATATTTCAGCATGCAAGACAGATGGGGATTGTATCATTCAGCTGTTTGCTTCCAATGAATGCAGTTCATACCATTACTATATATTTCAGCATGCAAGACAGATAGGGATTGTATCATTCAGCTCATACAGATGCTAATTGAGGAAAAATCGCATGACACTCGTCCTACTTTTCTGGATCAACATCAGTCCAATTTTTTTTTTTCCTTTATAAATAATAAAAAAAAAAAGTATGTATATTAGTGTGACTCTCGCCTAAGGCCCAGATTAATCAAAGCTTTTAGGTCAGAATTCTGGAGTGAATTGCTTCGAAAATTCGCAAAATTCATGCCAATTTTGTCCATTTTTGCCAAAATGGGTGGAGCTGGAGTAGGACGGGGGCTACTCTAATACATGACTTGCAGTGTAAGCAACGCCACAGCTAGTTATGAATTAGAAAAGCACATCTTCCCCCAGTCCCTGACTAGAGTAAGATTTGTGGTGCAGTACACTCCACTTTTCAGATGTTCCTGATTCAATAAGAGGAATGAGCCTCGAACATGCCCCCTCATCCAGACAGGCAGGAACAAGGCTGGCCTGGACAAATCTGGGCCAATAGGTGCAATTATTAGTTTTTAACACCTGCAAGACTGCTTAGTTGATTCTGTTAATTTAGGCTGAAATACCCCCTTCTAGGTATGTTTTTGTGTTTTTTTGCATGACTGTGCACATCCTAGGAGCCACATGGACAGTGCTTACACTAATATCTGTAAAGGTCTTATTTCTGGCAATGTAGACACTTCCAGATCCTAGAAATATAACATCCGATGGACTTGTTTTAGCATCGGTCAGAATTATTTAGGGGTAGTCCAAAAATATCTGAGGTCCACTGGCTAATGTACTAAAAATATGATTCTAGTGTGTCCTCTGGAAGTGCAACCAGGTTTCTCTTGATTTCTCCCCCCACCCCCTTTTTTTCCTACTTCCTAAGAGTCTCTAAAAGTCTAAATGTCTCTTAACAATATAAAGGAAAATTTTACTTTTCAAACCCATTTGCCACTAGCCAGTAACTGCAATGTCATCCTTCGTATACTTTAGGTAGGAGAGCAACCTTTTATCATCCATTTTTATTTCTGTTTTTTCGTTTGTAAAATCTGCATTGCCTACTGCAGTGTAACGTTTCTTGCTGAGTTGTATTTTTTTTTTCTGCTTCTGTTTCTCTTCACTGCAGTAATCATCTAGACTTTGCCTTTTGCATTAATTATGATCTCAGGGCTTGAGTTCACAGGGTAGATGAGAGATAAAGCAGTGTTTTATGCTAGGTTTCACTGACACTGGCAAATGATTTGGGCAAATTAGCATTGATGCTGTGTTTGGCATAATAAATCTTCCCTCAATGTATTCTAAAGGGTATGCCACACTAAACAACATCGCTAACGGGATCGCTAAAAAACGTCACTATTTAGCGACCCCGTTAGCGATGTTGTTGTGTTCGGCATCTGTCAGCGACGAGGCCCCTGCTGTGATCTCGCTCGTCGCTGACATCGTTCCGGACCCTATTTAGATCGTCGGCGCCCCGCAGGTAAGTATATATCGCTAAGTGTGGCACCTTTTCTTAGCGATTTAGCGGTACTTTTGTATCGCTAAAGTCGTTAAGAAGATCGCTAACCGCGATAGCGTCCTAACGACATCGCTAAGTTAAGCCGCACTTAGCGATATAAAAACAATCCCGCTAGCGATCGCATTAGTATGCGTCTTTATCGCTAGCGGGATTGTTTAGTGTGGCAGTACCTTAACTTGATTGGAGTCAGTTTGTATCTGATATCACTACTGTCACGACGTATAACAGATATATTCAAAGATAGCAACCTATATCTAATGTGACATCATTCTAAATTTCATATAATAGAGAAAATCAACATGTATACATAGTATCTGCCAGCAATGTCTTACCTGACATAATATCCTATGTATTGTGGGTCAATTCTGTGTACGTGTCACGCTGTCTCTGGATAGAGGTGGACCGGGGTCTATGCTGACCCTGAACTGGGGTCCTGACTAGTCCCTCTACCTGGAGGTACTGTTAATGGTACAGAGGTCCAGGCCACCAGCGTAACCCTGTCTCCTGTGGATCCCTGACCACTGTAATCTAGTCCTGAGAAGGACCCTGATTACCACCACAGGGAATGGGATGGTCACAGCTTACACACAGTCTAAGACAAACGAGACAGACAAGGGGTAAAGAAAACACAGCCTTGCATACAACACTTCCACTACAGAGGAATACAAAAGGTTAAGGAGATAAACAATAAGCGAGGAGAGGAAAAACCACAACAGGCACTCTTAGCTTAAAGGTACTGCCACACTACACAATCCCGCTAGCGATCTCGTTAGCGTCGCATACTAATGAGATCGCTAGCGGGATTGTTTGTATATCGCTGAGTGCGGCTTAACTTAGCGATATCGTTAAGGACGCTATCGCGGTTAGCGATCTCCTTAACGACTTTAGCGGTACAAAAGTACCGCTAAATCGCTAAGAAAAGGTGCCACACAGCGATAATACTTACCCAGCGGGAGCGCCGACGATGAAATAGGGTCCGGAGCGATTCCAGCGACGAGCGAGATCACAGCAGGAAGCTCGTCGCTGGCAGCTGCCGCACACTACAACATCGCTAACGGGATCGCTAAATAGTGACGTTTTTTAGCGATCCCGTTAGCGATGTTGTTTAGTGTGGCATACCCTTAAGTCTTCTCAGAAACGATCCGCTCTGCTGGTCTGAATGAATGCTTTCACCGGCAACTTCCCCAGCAGACCAGCAGGTATATGAAGGAAGCTAATTAACAAAACATCAATCGCAGCTGGGCGAGGCTGGTCAGCCCAGCACCGAGAGAGAAAGAATTAACTCCCTCAGTGCCGAAAAACACCCACCACCAGAAACTCAGCTGTGCGAAGTCAGGGTGTGCAATCGCGACGATCTCCGCCGCGACACACCCGTGACAGTACCCCCCCTTCTACGAGGGGCCTCTGGACCCTCAGGGCCTGGTCTATCTGGGTGAGTAGTGTGGAAGGCCCGAACCAAACGGTCTGCGTTAATATCCGACGCAGAAACCCACATCCTCTCCTCAGGACCATACCCCCTCCAATGAACAAGGTACTGAAGGGACCGGCGATTCAGACGTGAGTCAATGATCTTCGATACCTGAAACTCCAAATTACCATTGACCACCACTGGAGGAGGAGGTAGAGGTGACGGTATAACTGGTGCCACGTACCTCTTAAGCAACGATTTGTGGAACACATTGTGGATTTTAAATGTAGGAGGGAGGTCAAGATGGAAAGCCACCTGATTAACTATTGAACTGATCCTGTATGGCCCGATGAATCTGGGACCGAGTTTCCAGGAGGGAACCTTAAGTTTTATATTCTTGGTAGACAACCATACCAGATCGTTCACACTTAGGTCCGGACCAGACACTCTCCTCCTATCAGCCATACGTTTGTATCGGTTCCCCATAGTGCTCAGATTATTAAGCACTCCTCTCCACACTGAAGCAAGTGACGACGAAAATCGTTCCTCCTCAGGAACCCCAGAAGAGCCCCCCCCATTGAAAGTACAAAACTGGGGGTGAAAACCATATGCCCCAAAAAACGGGGACTTACCAGTGGACTCGCTCCGCCTATTGTTAAGAGCGAACTCTGCCAGAGGCAAGAAAGAAGACCAGTCCTCTTGGTTCTCTGAGACAAAACACCGGAGATATGTCTCTAAGCTCTGATTCAGACGCTCCGTCTGACCATTGGTCTGCGGATGAAAAGCCGAAGAAAATGACAACTGCATCCCCGACGAGAACAAAATGCCTTCCAGAATTTGGACACAAACTGAGACCCCCGATCCGACACCACATCGGAAGGCAACCGTGAAGTCTCACAATCTCCCCAATGAACACCTGCGCCAGAGTTTTAGCATTAGGAAGAGCAGGAAGAGCAATAAAATGTGCCATTTTGCTGAACCTGTCAACTACAACTAGTATGACAGTTTTACCTGAAGACGGAGGAAGGTCCGTAATGAAGTCCATAGACAGATGGGTCCATGGACGCTCCGGGATTTTCAACGGTAAAAGGGCCCCAGACGGACGGGTATGTGGGGTCTTAGAGCGCGCACATACCCCACAGGACGCGACAAAAGTTACCACCTCTTTATTTAAGTTAGGCCACCAAAACCGGCGAGAAACGAGATCTACAGTTGCTTTACTCCCTGGGTGTCCTGCCAAAGCAGAATTATGATGTGCCTCGATAACCTTTTGTCTTAACTGATCTGGAACAAACAGTTTCCCTGGAGGTCCTACAGGGGCGTCCCCCTGAGCCTCCAATACCTCCTCCTCAAGCTCAGAGCATACAGCCGACACCACAACTCCCTCCTGAAGAATAGGAACCGGGTCATCCGTCTTCCCGGCCCCCGGGAAACTACGACATAAAGCATCAGCCTTTACATTTTTTGACCCAGGACGATATGTGACGACAAAATTAAACCTGGTAAAAAACAACGACCATCTAGCTTGTCTGGAATTCAGACGTTTTGCAGACTCTAAATACAGCAGGTTCTTGTGATCAGTAATGACGGTGACCAGGTGGACTGACCCCTCCAAAAAGTGATGCCACTCTTCAAAAGCCAACTTAATGGCCAAGAGTTCCCTATTGACGACATCATAATTCCTTTCGGCGGACGACAATTTTTTAGAAAGAAAGCGCACGGATGCCATTTACCAGGGGACGGACCTTGAGATAATACCGCACCCACTCCTACGTCAGATGCGTCTACCTCCACAATGAACGGTTGTGATGCATCAGGTTGGATGAGTATGGGTGCTGAAGCAAAACATTTTTTCAAGGAGGAAAATGCTTGACAAGCTTTGTCAGACCACCTAGAAAAATCCGTCCCTTTTTTTGTCATGTCAGTGAGAGGTTTGACAACAGATGAGAAATTACGAATAAATTTCCGGTAGTAGTTAGCAAACCCCAGGAAACGCTGCAGTGCTTTAAGATCCTCTGGCCGATCCGATTCAAGCACAGCCTTCACTTTCCCAGGGTCCATACGGAAACCGGAGGCTGACACCAAGAATCCTAAAAACTGAAGTTCTTGTACAGCGAATACACACTTCTCCCATTTGGCGTATAGTTTATTATATCGCAAGATCTGCAACACTTGTCTCACATGCTCCTGATGAGACACAAGATCCGGTGAGTAAATTAAGATGTCATCTAGATAAATGACAACAAACTGTCCCACTAGGTGGCGAAAGATGTCATTAACAAAATGTTGAACACCGCCGGGGCAGTAGTCAGACCGAAAGGCATGACAAGGTTCTCATAATGTCCCTCCGGAGTGTTAAACGCCGTCTTCCACTCATCCCCCTCCTTTATCCCAATCAGATTATACGCCCCCCTGAGATCCAACTTAGAGAACCATTTGGCGCCCACAATCTGATTGAAGAGATCAGGAATAAGTGGGAGCGGATACGGATCTCGGACCGTAATCCGATTAAGCTCACGGAAATCCAGGCAAGGGCGTAGGCCTCCATCTTTTTTCTTCACAAAGAAGAACCCCGCGGCCACTGGGGAAGATGAAGGTCTAATATGCCCCTTGGCCAGACTTTCCGAAATGTAATCCTTCATAGCTTGCCTCTCAGGACCAGAAAGGTTATATAACCTAGATTTTGGTAACTTCGCATCAGGAAGCAATTTTATAGCACAGTCATATGCGCGATGAGGAGGTAATTCTTGACACCCTTCCTCTGAAAACACATCCTCAAAGTCCTCCAGAAAAGGAGGTAAGGCTCTAGGCACGACCGTACCGATGACCGTGTTCATGCAGTTACTATTGAAAAATTCACCCCACTGACTTATCTCTTTGGATTGCCAATTAATAACTGGGTTATGTTTAGTTAACCAAGGAAGTCCCAACACAATAGGAGTGGGAAGGCCCTCCAACACATAACAAGACAATAGTTCTTTATGTATTGCCCCCACTCGAAGGTCTATGTTATGCACGGCTTGCACAAAGCTACCTTGACCGAGAGGCCTGGCGTCAATAGAGAATATAGGGATAGGTTTGGCCAATACACTCAGTTGCATACCTTGCACCTGGGCAAACCGAGCGTCCACCAGATTAGCCGCGGCCCCACTATCCAGAAGAACAGAAATCCTCTCAGTTCTCGTACCTACCACCACCTCCGCTGGTACGAGAAACTGAGACGGACTTGGGGACGAAATACATACTCCCAGATTGTCGTCCACCACACAACCTGGGATTAATAGTTTTCCGGCGACTTCTTGCTCAGTACAGTACGGGATGGACACCCCTCAATAAAATGTCCCTCTCTCCCGCAGAAGAAACACCTTCTTGTTTTGCGGCGCACCGCCGATCCCCCTCCCTCGGAATGATGTCCCTCCCAACTGCATAGGTTCCTCGGAACAAACCAGGGGAACCTCAATATTAGGGACTTTAGAAGGAGGTGGAGTCATCACAGGGGGCGGAGTTACCCCACACCTCTCCCGAAGCCGTCTATCAATGCGAATAGCAAGAGCCATAGCGGCCTCCAGTGACGGGGGAGAATCATACTGAGCCAACACATCTTTTAATTTGTCAGATAAACCTTGACAAAACTGGCTCTTAAGAGCCGGGTCATTCCACTGAGTATCCGTGGCCCACCTACGGAACTCAGAAGAAAATTCCTCCGCCGGACGATCTCCCTGCTGTATCCTACGTAACTTCATTTCAGCAAGGGAGACCCGATCCGGGTCATCATATACCAGACCCAGGGCTGTAAAAAATCGGTCCACTGACTGGAGAGCCGGGGAGCCCGGGGGGAGAGAGAACGCCTAGGATTGAGGGTCCCCTTGTAAGAGCGAGATGACAATTCCCACCCTCTGATCCTCACTCCCCGACGACTGCGGCCGCAGCCGAAAATACAATTTACATGCTTCCCGGAAAGTAAAAAACTTGTCCCGCCCACCAGTGAACCTGTCCGGGAGAGCTACTTTAGGTTCAAATCTGGTTTGCTCCCGGGGGTACAAAACCTTGGATTTAACGTCCGTCAGCTCCATGGACAAACTCTGCAACTGCTGAGCTAAATGGGCTACTGGATCCATGGTGGCTGGGGAGAATCTTTAGATTGGCCGGTGAAAATGTCACGACGTATAACAGATATATTCAAAGATAGCAACCTATATCTAATGTGACATCATTCTAAATTTCATATAATAGAGAAAATCAACATGTATACATAGTATCTGCCAGCAATGTCTTACCTGACATAATATCCTATGTATTGTGGGTCAATTCTGTGTACGTGTCACGCTGTCTCTGGATAGAGGTGGACCGGGGTCTATGCTGACCCTGAACTGGGGTCCTGACTAGTCCCTCTACCTGGAGGTACTGTTAATGGTACAGAGGTCCAGGCCGCCAGCGTAACCCTGTCTCCTGTAGATCCCTGACCACTGTAATCTAGTCCTGAGAAGGACCCTGATTACCACCACAGGGAATGGGATGGTCACAGCTTACACACAGTCTAAGACAAACGAGACAGACAAGGGGTAAAGAAAACACAGCCTTGCATACAACACTTCCACTACAGAGGAACACAAAAGGTTAAGGAGATAAACAATAAGCGAGGAGAGGAAAAACCACAACAGGCACTCTTAGCTTAAGTCTTCTCAGAAACGATCCGCTCTGCTGGTCTGAATGAATGCTTTCACCGGCAACTTCCCCAGCAGACCAGCAGGTATATGAAGGAAGCTAATTAACAAAACATCAATCGCAGCTGGGCGAGGCTGGTCAGCCCAGCACCGAGAGAGAAAGAATTAACTCCCTCAGTGCCGAAAAACACCCAGCACCAGAAACTCAGCTGTGCGAAGTCAGGGTGTGCAATCGCGACGATCTCCGCCGCGACACACCCGTGACAACTACAGAGTGATTTGGGTTATGTTTAGAGAGGACCTGTCACCGGGACCTGTCTCACATGAGTGTACAACACTACCGATTGCTATGCAATAAAACATCTCATGGCACTCGGACCAGTGTTATTCTATAGGACAGCTCAGATGTGCAATTATTTTGTCATGACTATTTTGAGAGAACAATCTGAGCCTGCTGGGTTTACATTTGAGAAACGGATTGCATTCACACACAAGTCTATGGATGTGTGTGAAATGATCCGAGTGCAGTCAGCTTACCGTGGAAGAAGACAACTGAGGAGATGGAGAAGTTACTCTATCTCCTCCATGCCTGTGCTGCTATTTTCTCATGCTACAGAGTTGGAGGATGGTGCAGTGACCCTCCGCTCAAACTTTGACCAGAGTTTGAGCGTGGTGTCATTTGCATAATCTGCGCTGATTCTGCCGCACAAGACAACATGCACTTCTGTGATTCCAGCCTCATCCTCCTATTTCCCTGAGTGTACCATTTAGCTATATTGTGAGGGGTTTGGCTTTCTAGTAGCCGCTTGAATATGCAAAGGCACAAGGTTTTTATATCAAAACAAAGTTTATTGTCCTTCATAAACTTTACAGCTGAAAAAATGGAGCTGCCTTTCTTCAGCACAAATTATTAACAAAATAGTCCTTTCTCTGGGTAAGGCAAAGTAGATCAAACTGTTTCACCAACTTGGTATTACAAGCACTTCTCAGTCTCTAACATAGACTATCCACATCATCAACAGTCTTTCTCCAGCTCTAGCACAATACACTGTCTGCTAAGCCATTCCCAGCTGCGTGTTGTGAGGAATGCAAGACCCAGACTTGAGTATGTGAGAGACCTTTCCCATCCAGGCTCATTTGGTCACTCCTGAATCCCTGACCGAAAATCCAGTGTATATAAAATATATGAACCAGCAGAGAAAAGTGAGTCCTGGCACGTAGACCCATATGCAGGTGTATATACACTGCTCAAAAAAAGAAAGGGAACACTCAAATAACACATCCTAGATCTAAATGAATGAAATATTCTCATTGAATACTTTGTTGTGTACAAAGTTGAATGTGCTGTCAACATAATCACACAAAAAACATCAATGGAAATCAAATTTTTGAACCAATGGAGGCCTGGATTTGGAGAGACCCCTAAAATGAAAGTGGAAACAAGTCTAAATCAAAATCAAATCAAGACAAAATTAAAGTGGAAACAAATCAAAATGATGCTTAGTATTGTGTGTGGCCTCCACGTGCCTGTATGACCTCCCTACAACGCCTGGGCATGCTCCTAATGAGGTTGCGGATGTTCTCCTGAGGGATCTCTTCCCAGACCTGGACTAAAGCATCCGTTAACTCCTGGACAGTCTGTGGTGCAACGTGACGTTGGTGGATGGAGCGAGACATGATGTCCCAGATGTGCTCAATCGGATTCAGGTCTGGGGAACGTGCAGGGCAGTCCATAGCTTCAATGCCTTCATCTTGCAGGAACTGCTGACACACTCCAGCCACATGAAGTCTGGCATTGTCCTACATTAGGAAGAACCCAGGGCCAACCGTACCAGCATATGGTCTCACAAGGGGTCTGAGGATCTCATCACGGTACCTAATGGCAATAAGAAAAAAGATCGTGAGCACAGCTTCAAGGATGGTGGTGCTTAAGTCTAGGTTCCCACACCGAAAATATATTAAGATAAAGACTAAGCACTCATCTTATGATGTGAAGAAAAGGATTTTAATGGTAGTATATCCACAAACGTTTCGGTCACAGGGACCTTCGTCAGTAACTTCACTTAAATGATCAAAACACAGACTCCTTATGAGTAATGCCCTTAGGTCAGAAATAATAAACATTTAGTAACGTGATAGTAAATATCAAGCTTATTCAGAGCCAATGGTGGGCCAATGTGCCTCTTAAGTGCGGTATCCACCGCTACTGTGGCTATTACTTAGTTGGGCAGTAGAAGGGACAGACAGTCACGTCTGTGGGCGCGTACTCTGCTGACGGCGGAGTACGCGCCCACAGACGTGACTGTCTGTCCCTTCTACTGCCCAACTAAGTAATAGCCACAGTAGCGGTGGATACCGCACTTAAGAGGCACATTGGCCCACCATTGGCTCTGAATAAGCTTGATATTTACTATCACGTTACTAAATGTTTATTATTTCTGACCTAAGGGCATTACTCATAAGGAGTCTGTGTTTTGATCATTTAAGTGAAGTTACTGACGAAGGTCCCTGTGACAGAAACGTTTGTGGATATACTACCATTAAAATCCTTTTCTTCACATCATAAGATGAGTGCTTAGTCTTTATCTTAATATAGGTACCTAATGGCAGTCAGGCTACCTCTGGCGAGCACATGGAGAGCTGTGTGACCCTCCAAAGAAATGCCACCCCACACCATTACTGACCCACTGCTAAATCGGTCTGTATGGAGCATTATATGGGGCTCCTGATTCAATATGGATATTCAAAAAACATTTAACCTATCTATTGTCTCAATTTAACTTTTTTTATTGGTATCTACCGTATTTTT
Source organism: Oophaga sylvatica (assembly GCA_033576555.1). NCBI lineage: Eukaryota > Metazoa > Chordata > Amphibia > Anura > Dendrobatidae > Oophaga > Oophaga sylvatica. The sequence continues at coordinate 332,656,935 of JARQOD010000002.1, read as the reverse complement.
ATTTTTGAAAATTTACCTGTAGCTGCTGCATTTTCCACACTAGCTTATACGCGAATCATTAAGTTTTCCCAGTTTTTTGTGGCAAAATTAGGGGGTTGGCTTAGACACGAGTATATACGGTACTTATAATTATTAGCTTATTTAGAAGAATATACAGTTGTGAAAGTGTTTGCCCCTTCCTGATTTCCTATTCTTTTGCACGTTTGTCACACTTAACCCTTAGTGACAGCCAATTTTTACAATTCTGACTACTGTCACTTCAACGAATTCCACTGATTCTGAGATTTTTTTTGTGACATGTACTTCATGTTAGTTGTAAAATTTCTTCGATTATGACTTGCGTTTATCAAAAAAAACGGAAATGTGTCAAATTTTGAAAATTCTGCAATTTTCAAACTTTTAATTTTTGTGCCCTTAAATCGGAGTCGTGTCACACAAAATAGTTAATAAATACCAGTTCCCACATGTCGACTTTAAATCAGCACAGTTTTGGGAACATAATTTTTTTTTTTTTGTTAGGAAGTTAAGGGTTAAAAGTTGACCAGCGATTTCTAACTGCTTCCAACAAAATATACAATATACAAATTTTTTATTTTTTTTTTGGGACCACTTCACACTTGAAGTGAATTTGGAGGGTCAATATGACAAGATACCTAAAAGTGACACCATTCTAAAAACTGCAGCCTTCAAGATGCGCAAAACCACATCCAAGAAGTTTATTAACCCTTCAGGTGCTTCACGAGAACTAAAGCAATGTGGAAGGAAAATTTACTTTAGACCCAAACTTTTATTTTCACAAGGGTAACAGGAATAAATGGACCACAAAATTTGTTGTGCAATTTCTCCAGAGTACGCTGCAGGTCTGTGGAGTCGGTAAGCCACAGTTGCGACTCCGACTCCTGGATTTTATCAGGTTCCGACTCCGACTCCTTCATAAATGGCCAATTCGTAACAATAAATTTACTGTTGTAAAATATTAACATCGTGCTTATTCAGTTTCTCACCATCATATTATAAGTAATCAGACCACTTAGAGCAAAAACTATATTTCTTAGAATACAATTAGAATATAGCAAATAACTTTTATAAACTTTTCTAAACTCTTGTAAGTAAATATGCAATAAACACTGTTATGCAGTTAATAAGAAGAAATCTATAAATTTGTCCTCAGAAAAAGTATTGCCTCTGTCAGATCCTCCTTCATGGATGCCCTCAAATCTGATCTAATTATTTTGAGAGCAGAGAACAACCTCTCTACACTAACTTGGGTTGGTGGCAAAGCAGTAACCACTCGGCAACATCTCTGACAATGTCAGGATACAGAGGAATCGCTTGATGCACTGTTATTTTTGATGAACAGTCAAATTTCTCAATTTCTTTTAGTGCACATGAAAAATTCTGCTGAAATGTACTGGCTGTGTTCTTTGATGGGGATGACTCTTCTATGCGGGAACGCTTTGCACGGTCCTTGTGATCCAAATATTTTTCGAAATTAAATTCAATAGAACATAAATTGATAGAACATATATCTATATTTGAGTAACATTTATAAAATTCATATGAAAGTTCAATTATGAAATATTAATACATTTTTTTTAAAGCTGGAGTCTGAGTCGGTACATTTCTACCGACTCCGACTCCAACCAAAACTAACTCCGACTCCACAGCCCTGGTACGCCGATACCTCATTTGTGGGGGAAAGCCACTGTTTGGGAGCGTGGCAGGGCTCATAAGGGAGGGAAGCACCGTTTGACCTTTTTGAACGCAAAATTGTCTGGAATCAATGACGTGTGCTATGTCGCGTTTTGGAGACCCCTTTATGTACCTAAACAGTGGAAACCCCCGATTTCTAAGTCCGATCCTAATCCCAACCATAAACACAACTGCAAAGAATGGAAAAAAATATATATTTTTTTATTTTCTTACTTTTACCTAACTAATGAGGTACAAAGGGGGTTTGATATACAATTTTTTTTTATCACTGTGATAGGATCTAAAATGAACCAATAGCAATAATCTCCTATTGATGCCGGGTAGCGGCCAGCAGATCTTGTGCGCCCGCAATTTTCTTCCGGGAAGAAGGCGCTGAGGGCCAGGGGACGAATCCAGGAGGGCCGGGAATGGCGGAGATACCAGGGGGTGACTCGGGGGATCCCATTTCTCTCTCCTCTGGTATGCTAGAACATATCAGAGTAGAGAGAAATGAATGGGAAATCGGCGATCACAAGACCGAGGATGGTAAAAACTGACCCGAATCATATTCTCCAGGGTCTCGGCTGCCACCGGTAGCCGAGACCCTGGAGATTTTCCAGTGCTGGGGGTGGCGCTGTACTCTTATTTCATAGCGTTATTGAAAAGCGGCACTGAGGAATAAGTACCCTTAACTGCAGCCGTCTAAAGGCAAATGTAAATATTAAACAAGGATAACACAAGTAAACACAACATGCAGTTTTATATGAAGGTCTTTATTGTTAAGGAAAAAAGAAATCCAAACCTGCAGGGCCATGTGTGTGTAAAAAAAAAAAAAAAAAGTCCATTAAACCTAATAACTGCTTGGGCCACCCTTAGCAGCAACAACTGCAATCAAGCGTTTGCAATAACTGGCAGCTTTGTCAAGATCTTGACAAAGACAAATGTAGAAACGCGTTGATCTACGTCACCTATCCTCATGGAGCTGTATCTGCTTTGATTTTTCCTGGAAAATGTTTTTCCATTTTAAAGTTACCAATAAATAGTAATTTTAACCTTTTTCAACTCACGCTGGATCTATTCCCCTTTTTCCTGTGCTGTCTGGTTGCTCTGCCTGGATCCGTGCTGGGAGTTGGATTGGTATCCATATTCTGGAGTGGGGTAAGCTGATTGCTTTTTTCTTTCTTTGCACATCTGATTTTTTTTTCTCTTCCATAAGTAGTCTTGGGACAGCTGGGTGACCTGGAAACTGTGATGTCAACCATATCAGTTGTCACCCAGTTCTACGAATCAACATGGTTGTGCAGGATGATTCCCCCCCCCACACACACAACTTGTTTCTCTCCATTGTAGTCAATGACTATTTTACATATTTACACTATTTTCTTAACAGAACCATGATGGATCCGTTTTCCAATGTATCCTGATAGACCATATTACGTAATGAAATCCGTTTTTGGATTTGACAGCAGATTATATATTCTGGCCTTTACCAACTTTAGCTGGAAAATGGTAATGTGTCCAGCCTTGGTTTTCTTCTCAGAGGCTTTTGTAAAGGTGTAGTAATGATGCGATCTGCAAGGAATGTGCTATTTACAGTACCTGTGAAGGTGAAGACTCGCTGGTGGTTACCAGATGACTTTCTAAGCAATACACAGCTACAGACAAACCAGAAGATTCTTGTGGTTCATAAAACAGTGAAATTCCCCCCCAGGCAGGTACTGTTTGTTTCTTTAGTTGACTCGAAGGAATGTCTCAATTATTTGAGTTGAAAGCAAGTCATTTAAGAATTATGTTTTGGATGTCTCACACAGAATGTCTTGCAGCCGTTCACTTAAAGTAAAATATGCAAGAAGTAATTTGACTTCTCTATTTGGAGGTGTTGCTGCTTTCATAGACTGTTTCATTTCTTGCTAACATCAACTGTATGTTATAAAACTCATTCTCCATCAATCTTTCAATATTTCTTTAGGACATTTCTACCCATGATATATACGTGATACAAATAAGAAAATCTGCTTTGCTGCATTTTTTGGACTGGCAAATTACTTAATATCGGGCCATTGTTGTCCCATATAAGACAGTTAACGGGGTTTTCCCACAATCCAAAGTTGATTTTAATCAATAGAGCTTGGAATAATAACTAATTCCACAATTGGATGTGTTTTAAATAAAATGTTCCTGTGTTGAGATAATCTTATACATGTGTACTGGTAATGGCTGTGTCTGACCGTGCAGGGACATGGTCTGATCATACCACAGCTCCTGGGCAGGGGGAAAGAGAATACAGACATTACAGCATGGGATCACAGCTGATTCTTTTTGTGAGGTAAAGCCTTGCCTGTTTTTAAGCAATGTTTTACCTCAAAGAAAGAATCCGCTGTGATCCAATGATGTAATGTCTGTATACAAGAGATGTGGTATGACCAGACCATGTCCCTGTACGGTAAGACACGGCCATTACACATAAGCAGGGGCACATTTATAAGATTATCTCAGCACAGGAACATTTTATTCAAACACATCCAATTGTGGGACGTATTATTCTAAGAACTATTGATTCACATGACCTTTTGCTCTTCGATAAAATCCCTTTAAGACAGAATTATAGATCTATCTGTAGATCTATGGTGACATTGTCTGCACGATTTTTTCTAACAATTATGGCATAACACCTTTTCAGGTTATATGATGGGTTCCAATAATGTATGTAAAACGCTGTGGAATTAATGTTGCTATATAAATGAGTAAAATAAATATATTATAATCACTGTCCCCATTGGGGCTCACAAGCTAAATTCCTAATCAGCATGGCTTTGCAGTGTGAGGAAACACACGCAAACACAAGGGAGGGCATACAAACTCCTTGCAGATGTTGTCCTTGGTGGGATTTAAACCCAGGACCCCAGCGCTGCAAGGCTCTAGTGCTGCCCACTGATCCACCATTCTGCCCAATTGGGCCAAATGTCTCATTCTAACAGGGTTTAGAGCAGGGGTTTCAAACTCGGCAGAGTAAATGGGCTGCACATAAAAAAAAATTTAAGCTGGCGGGCCGCATTCCTTTCAAACTTAATACATGATCCCATTCATGTAGAAATCTGACCCATCATGATCCCCTTCATGCAGAAATGTAGAAATTCTACCACCTCCATCATTTCCTCCTCCCCATCACCCCATCATTGCACTCTCCCCCACCACCATCGTTGCACTCTCCCCATCACTCCCATCATTGGCCCTCTCCCCATCACACCCTTCATTGGCCCTCTCACCATCACTCCCTTCATTGGCCCTCTCACCATCACTCCTATCATTGGTCCTGTCCCCATCACTCTCATCATTGGCCGTCTCCCCATCCATTGGCCCTCTCCCCTCTACCGCCATTATCTCTCCACAGTGGCCCCTCACCCCACACACACACACCACAGCAGCTTCACTGGCACAGAGGCCACACTCCCCTCTTGGCGCCGCCGGCAGCTTCTGTCCTCTCACTTCCTCTTACACATTGAGCGGCGCTGCCGGCCGCAGCCGGATGACATCATCTTTCAGCTCCGCGGCCGCGCCGCTCAATGTGTGAGAAGAAGCTGCAGTCCAGAACAACGATGAGGCGAGGCGCACTCCTCCTCTCTTCTTGCGTGAGACATGTGGTGCACCGCAGGCCGCAGATGCCTGCCTAAGGGCCACATGTGGCCCGCGTGTTTGAGACCTCTGGTTTAGAGCCTACGTCAGCCATTCTGTCATATAGGATGGGAAAATTTTAATTATCATTGTTTGTAAAATCATTTGGGCCGCTAACATTAAATTATGTACTCTGTTATGAATGTGCTAGAGATGGTTTCTGAGCAGAGGCTCCCTCTGGTGGTTACAGACAGTACTGAACCTTTCAGCGAGGAGTGGCAGTCTGCGATCGCGGACTGGACTGATATAGGGGAGGTTCCCTCCCATGATGGTCGCCGGTGATCAATTGTTCTTGTCTCACTTGTGGTTCCTGGTTCATTTGGAAGTTTGCTGGAGTCCTGCCTGCATCATCTGCTTTCAGATAAGATATTTTCTGCTTTTCTTTTTGTGCTTGCTTTTTGCATAGTTTTCTGCACTCTTGTGGAGGTCAGCCGGTCCCCTCCTGGGGCCTGTGCTCCTCTCCGTTTATCTGTAGCCACTGTTATTTGTTCATTTGCTTTTTCCTGTTTTTTTCAGTGGCTGCACTTAGTTTTGTTACACCAGAGATCTGATTTAGGTGGTGGAGATCGTGTGATCTCAGGTGTTTTTGCAATCAGAAGAGTTGGTATTTTTTAGGGTTTTTTGTTGGATTGCAGTCAGAATTCTTTCCTGTACTTTTCTTTCTAGACAGATTGGGCCCCAGCGTTTGCTCATTCTATTTTCTGTCTGTGTCCGTGCTCTCTTCTTGTCTAACCGCCATTACATGTTTGGGGGCTTCCTATTTTCTTTGGGGATCTGCTCCGGGGCAGTTAGCTTTCATCTTTCTGCCTTTAGGTGTAGTTATCTCTCAGGCTGTGACGAGGCGTCTAGGATCAACGTAGGAACGCTCCACGGCTACCTCTAGTTGTGTGGTTAGTTCAGGTTACTGCAATCCAATAGGTTCCAGCCTCTCTGGTGTATTGCTGTTTTTTGCTTTTTCTCCTCAGCTACCCAAACACAACAGTACTCTATGACCAGCTGTAGTTTGTATGTGAGTTGGAAATGACTTTGCCTTTGTTTTCTATCTGTATGGTATGCTCATAATGGTCCTATAAGGCTCAGCGTCACATCCTTCTGAAATGCAGACAGTCAAATTTTATTTCTGTTGGTATTTATGACCCTGTAAATATCACCCAGGCTGAAGTGCACCTAAGTCAATAATTCATTTGCCTGACCTCTGAATCTTGTGACTAAACCTCCTGCGTCGTACAGTGAGGGTGAGCAACAACGTCATTTTGTAACTATAAATTGTAGAAGTAAAATTTATTTGTTAGGGACATTCTTATAAAAATTAAAACTCAATGTTCCTTTAAAAAAAAAGAAAAAGTTTGTGCTGCCAAACATAACCACTGATCAGCCATAATATTAGAACCAATGACAGGTAGGTGATTATTATTATTTATTTATATAGCGCCATTAATTCCATGGTGCTGTACATGAGAAGGGGTTACATACAAAGTTATAGATATCGTTTACAGTAAACAAATTTACAATGACAGACTGGTACAGAGGGGAGAGGACCCTGTACTTGCGGACTTACATTCTACGGATAATGGGGAAGAAACAGAAGGTCGGGGGTGAGGCAGCTCTGGTGGTGGCGGCGAGGCAGCAGCTTGGGTGGTGGCGGCGAGGCGGAAACTCGGGTGGTGGCGGCGAGGCGGCAGCTCGGGTGGTGGCGGCAGCTCGGGTGGTGGCGGCGAGGCGGCAGCTCGGGTGGTGGCGGCGAGGCGGAAGCTCGGGTGGTGGCGGCGAGGCGGAATGGTTATTGCAGGCTGTAGGCTTTCCTGAAGAGATGGGTTTTTAGGTTCCGTCTGAAGGATCCAAGGGTTGTGGATAATCGTACATGTTGAGGCGTGGAATTCCAGAGGATGGGGGATATTCGGGAGAAATCTTGGAGGCGGTTGTGGGAGGAACGAATAAGTGTGGAGGATAGTAGGAGGTCTTGGGAGGATCGAAGATTACGTGAAGGAAGATATTGGGAGATTAGTTCAGATATATAGGGAGGGGACAGGTTGTGGACGGCTTTGTAGGTCAGTGTTAGTAGTTTGAACTGGATTCGTTGGGGAATTGGGAGCCAGTGGAGGGATTTGCAAAGGGGAGAAGCAGGGGAGTAGCGAGGGGAGAGGTGGATTAGTTGGGCAGCAGAGTTGAGGACAGACTGGAGTGGTGCAAGAGAGTTGACGGGAGGCCACAGAGGAGGGTGTTGCAGTAATCAAGGCGGGAGATGATGAGGGCATGCACAAGAGTTTTAGTAGATTGAGGGCTGAGGAAGGGACGAATTCTGGAATTCGATTATTTCATGGCGAGTTGGAAATGTATTTGTCAGCAAATTAACAGTCTGATGTGTTGGATGTGAAAAAGTAGGCAAAAGCGAACATCTGACCGACTTCAGGGGCTAAATTGTGATTGGTGCTCACCCCCTAACACCCACCCTTCCCCACAGCTCCATTTCCTCAGATTGTCTGCTGTGTACACACACTGGTCTATCAGAGGCTTCCCTGGAAGTTGGGCAGGCTGATTCCCTCTGGTAGTTCACTAATCTGTGCTTTATAAGTGGTTAATTATTGGGTGATTCCTACACATAAGCAGAGGAGAATGAGCCTTAGTTAGTAGGTGCTGGAATGGTCACTTTTAGAAGGGATTTTCACAGTTCAGAAGCACAGACAGAAATTATTGTAATTAACGAAATTAGCCTTAGGCGACGTCCTCACGATCAGGAATAGCAGCGTTTTGGACGCAGTGTATTTTCACTGCTTTCTAATTGCGGCATGTACTGACATTCAGTTGGTCAAAATCCGCAGCTGAAACTAGTGTCTCTACTACAGAAGTTGACTTGTTGCGGCTCATAAACCCGCACCGCAGGTGAATTTATCCAGCGTTAAAAAGACACAGTGGGCAGGAGATTTCTATACATCCCATCCACTTTGCTAGAACAAGATGCTGCGTTTTGTATGCAGAAAAGCTCATCTTGGGAACATAGCCACAGCCAATTTCTGACTAGTCTATTAATCCTCTGCAATATTCCTCAGAGGGGCTTTGCAAATACGATTCCACCAAATTAGCACACCAGAAGCCAAATGGTGTGCCTTCTCTTTCTTCTGAAAAGATAAAGGATCACCACGTATGTGTTCTTGAGAAATTCTGTACCAAAATGAGGAATTTTTGGTTTTCTCTTAATACCTCTTGGTGCTATATAAATAATAATGATAATATGTATTTTCCCAATATATACCACAGTTCTTTACAGACTTCGCCATCTTTATCCCCATTGGGGATCCCAATCAAAATTCACTATCCGTATGTCTGAGGTGTGGGAGGAAACCCACACAATCCAGCGAAAACATACAAACTCCTTGCAGATGTCTTTGGTGAACTCTGAAACCCAGCGATGCAAATCAACAGTGTTAACCGTTAGTCCACCGTACTGCATGATAATAATCATCAAATATATTTATTTTTAGTTAGAAAGCTTTGGTTTATGGGAAGATATCCAGTGTTATCTGTTTCAATTTTTAGAGATGGCTGTCAGTCACTGATAGGACCACCCACTAGACTGAAAATCAAGGACAGATCAGAGGTTTAATGTAAACCTGACAGCTGATCCATGCTGCCTGCAGGCCTCATGTGTCAGGCACTGGCTGTATGATCGCAGCCAGTTATGATTGACTCTGAAACGCTGCAACGTTTCAGAGAAAAACATACCGTACTTGTAAAAGCCGCCAGGACTCAGCCAGCCACGCTGGAGATAAGCCAGCAATCTGGTCCCCAGTGACTTCTCTCTGCCCACTGCCCTGAATTGACAGGCCACTGCCTATTTGGAACTGTTAAATCGCCTTACCTTATACTGGCACCAATAGAGAAGATGGAGGCGAGGGGGAAGATTTTATTTTTTTTGCCCCTTAATCATTCTATTCCTTGGGCTTGCAGACAAACACATAACAATCTTTGGTATAGTTATCCAACATAGGATGAGCACTGCCGCTCGGCTGCTACTGTCCTTTCAGAGACACAGTTCAATTGTTTTAGACTACAGCACAAGTAGTTCTTGCACAATAATTGAGCATCACCGCTGAGCCCAATGGTTGCTTACAAATGACATGTCCGCTATAGTCATGACATCACTCCTGCAGCGGTTGAAAGATGGTGCTGGAATTGTATTGGGCGAGCATATCTTGAGTTGTACTCATTTTATTATTAAAGAGAACCTATCACTAGACCCATGCTGCCCAAACCACAGGCAGCATGAGTTTGAGCTAGGCTACACAATTGTAGCAAGGTATGTTTTTGTTTTTTTTCTGTTTTTTCCTGACACATCGTACAAGGGCTGCAGGGATTCACCTTTACTAGTCCAGTGCATCTCCTGTCCTGCTTATTTCTGCTCACTCCAGGGAATTGACAAGATTCTCCCTATGTACACACATGGTAGAGACCTGTCATTCAACTAGAGCAGTACAGGCAGAAGCTGAACTGGGGGACGCAAGGCAGTATTTGGGCTTCTACCTCAACTGCTTGGCTGGCTTTTTAAAACAATGCTTTCTCTGGTTGCAATTGTCCTGCCTGGCTCTGATTTGTGCTACCTGTGGTTCGGATAGCATGAATCTGGTGACCAGATCTATTAGTTCTGTAAGCCTATGGAATCAAATGTACATTCTTCCTACTGTAATCAAAGTAGAACCGACCAGGCTGAAATATATACATGACTTGTTTAATTTTATGGTGGTCTAGTATGGTTATAATTAGAGTTGAGCGAATATCGTCGGTTCCAGCTTGTTCGGCAAGCTATAGCGCTTACCGAATAAGCTACTGAGGGATCCCGACTTCCTGGATCGCGCCGGCTGATCGGTGCTGCATGTGTCGCGGCTGTGTCACTGTCACAGCATATGCATGGGTAGCCTGTTTGTTGGGCTCTCCATGCATGTGCTGTGACTGACACAGCCGCGACACATGCAGCTGCAGTGCCGATCAGCTGATCAGCCGGCGCGATCCAGGAAGTCGGGATCCCTCAGTAGCGGTAAGCGCCATAGCTTGCCGAATAAGCGGGAACTGACGATATTCACTCAATTCTAGTTATGTGTATAAGGCCGGCGTCACACTAGCAAGTTTGATGCGAGTTTAGTCGCACGACTAACTCGCATCAACACCCGGCACGGCCGTCCACTCTCAGACCAGAGTGCGCGGCGGCATAGAAATACATGCAGCCGCGCACTCTGGTCCAAGAGCAGGCGGCCGTGCCGGGTGTTGATGCGAGTTAGTCGTGCGACTAACTCGCATCAAACTCGCTAGTGTGACGCCGGCCTAATATTCTCTTCTGCATTCTTGGGTGCATTACACAATCCAGTTTTCAGTTTTTAATGAGTTAAGTTCGAAACCAGCAGAAAGTCTTGTTTTAACATGTTTTGTTGAAGTATTTCTACTGTCGACCTGTGCACAAGTAATTATTCAGAATATACAAAGGAGTGTTACATGTTCCAACACAGATTGCTCTGCTAACTGAAAGTAATCTGGTAAGTTTTAGTACATATTTGTTGACAGTAATGGCTTTATTTAAAAAATATATTAATATTATAACTATTAACCAATTTTATGTTTTGATGATTATTACCATTAATAGTTATAGTAATCCTAATTGACCTAGAACAGGAAAGGTTTATTCTGATTTCATTGAGATATTGAGAAAAACATGCATGTGTGTCTTTTTATATAGTTATGTAAACTTCTAGGAGATGTCTATACTTCGGTAACTTTGATGGTTTCCAACCTTAATTTGCCTGTTAGGGTTATGGCTTGTTCACCATCATCATTAGAAAAGGCCAGATGATGAAAACTTTCCAGGTTTATAAAAAACAGCCTCTAACCTTTTTGCCAAAAATCAGCAGTCATGAGTTCTTCTAAGCAGCTGCCTAGCACTCTGAAACGAAAATTCAAAGATGAATACTTCATGACAGATGTACTCCTTTTGTTTGTGTGTATTTGTTGTGTGTTTTTATTATATACTCCTGAAGAGGTCTTGGGCTTTTTTTTTTCTCCCCCCTTTTCATTCCTATATTTTGATAATGTCCTACATGTGAGCAGATTTATTCAGAATCCGCTTCAAAGCAGTGACATGCCCTTTTGTTTTGTTTTTTTTATTTAAACTTCAGGAAAATAAATTCTCAAACTCCTATAAACATCAGTGGAATTCTATACAAAAAAACCTCCTATATCTGCATGAGAATATAGTCTTATACACATTAGATGGTTGCGCCAATCTCAGCTGGACTGACCTTCTAAATAAACTGATGAGTATAATGATCTGCTCATAGTATTGCAGGCTCCACACATGAGATTCAATTATATAAGAATCTTACAGGACCCAGATACCACAAAAATTTGTCATAGATTTCTGTGATACTTCATTATTGGTAAGCCTTTTAATAACAAGACTTAATGAATCACTTCAATGAATCATTTGCTGTACATATTTTGTCATTAACTGATCAGCTTGGTAATTTTCCTCTACTTGACTTGCTGTACTAAGCAAACGCTGATTAGCTGTTTTGTCTGCTGATCGCCAGTCGTTTTAAAAATGTTTACGTCGGCAGACTGCTTTTAATATGCTCACAAGTAGATTGTGTGCGCATAGGCCAGTGATGGCGAACCTTTCTGAGACCGAGTGCCCAAACTGTAACCTAAAACCCAATTATTTATGACGAAGTGCCAAATGCCCCATCATGATCCCCTTCTTGTAGTAATATGCACCATCATGATCCCCTTCATGTAGAAATGCCCCATCATGATCCCCTTCATGCAGAAATATTCCCCATCATGATCCCCTTCATTCAGAAATGCCCCATCATGATCCCCTTCATGCAGAAATATGCCCCATCATGATCCCCTTCATGTAGAAATATGTCCCATCATGATCCCCTTCATGTAGAAATGCCCCATCATGATCCCCTTCATGCAGAAATATTCCCCATCATGATCCCCTTCATTCAAAATGCCCCATCATGATCCCCTTCTTGTAATAATATGCCCCATCATAATCCCCTTCATGTACAAATGCCCCATCATGATCCCCTTCATGCAGAAATATGACCCATCATGATCCCCTTCTTGTAGTAATATCCCCCATCATGATCCCCTTCATGCAGAAATATGCCCCATCATGATCCCTTTCTTGTAGTAATATGCCCATCATGATCCCCTTTTTGTAGTAATATGCTCCATCATGATCCCCTTCATGTAGAAATGCCCCATCATGATCCCCTTCATGCAGAAATATGCCCCATCACGATCCCCTTCATGCAGAAATATGCCCCATCATGATCCCCTTCTTGTAGTAATATGCCCCATCATGATCCCCTTCATGTAGAAATATGCCCCATCATGATCCCCTTCATGTAGAAATATGCTCCATCATGATCCCCTTCATGCAGAAATATGCTCCATCATGATCCCCTTCATGCAGAAATATGCCCCATCATGATCCCCTTCATGTAGAAATATGCCCCATCATGATCCCCTTCATGTAGAAATATGCCCCATCATGATCCCCTTCATGTAGAAATGTCCCTTCGTGTAGAAATATGCCCCATCATGATCCCTTTCTTGTAGAAATATGCCCCATCATGATTCCCTTCATGTACAAATGTGCCCAATCACGATCCAATTCATGCAGACATATGCCCCATCATGATCCCCTTCATGCAGAAATATGCCCCATCATGATCCCCTTCATGTAGTAATATGCCCATCATGATCCCCTTCATGTAGAAATGTCCCTTCATGTAATGATGCCCATCATGATCCACTTCATGCAGAAATATACCCCATCATGATCCCCTTCATGCAGAAATATGCCCCATCATGATTCCCTTCTTGTAGTATTATGCCCCATCATGATCCCCTTCATGCAGAAATGTCCCTTCATGCAGAAATATGCCCCATCATGATCCCCTTCATGCAGAAATATGCCCCATCATGATCCCCTTCATGCAGAAATATGCCCCATCATGATCCTCTTCATGTAGAAATTGCCCATTCCACCACCTCCATCTGTCAGGAGTCGAACCCAGTACCTCTTGTCTACTGGCCAGCAGCTCTACCATCTGAGCTATTCTGCTGGCTGCAAAGTTCCTTGCTGAACCCAGATACCATTGACTGTTCTTCCTGATTGGCTACACCTAGTGCTCTCTTGATTGGGCCTCTGATTGCCAATTACACACCCTATATAAACCTGGCCCTGTGGGTGTGTCATTGCGAGATTATTGAGCTCCAAGCCTTTAGTCAAGCGTTTCCTGCTGATCCATTGCTACAAACACTGCTCTCCTGTGAACCGACCTCGGCCTGCCTTCTGACTACGCTCTCCGCCTGATCCATTGCTACAAACACTGCTCTCCTGTGAACCGACCTCGGCCTGCCTTCTGACTACGCTCTCCGCCTGATCCATTGCTACAAACACTGCTCTCCTGTGTACCGACCTCCGGCTGCCACCTGACTACGTTATCTGCCTGCTCCTCTGTTACCGAACTGCCTTTCCTGTGTACCGACCTCCGGCTGCCACCTGACTACGTTATCCGCCTGATCCATTGCTACCAACACTGCTTTCCTGTGTACCGACCTCCGGCTGCCTTCTGACTACGCTACCTGCCTCTGCTTCCCCTAGTGTTTGCAGTAGCATCGGCTCCAACCCAGACGGGATCTTGACACCATCATTTCCTCCTCCCCATCATTGCCCTCTCCCCATCATTGACACAAGCACACACACCACAGCGGCTGCATTCACCACAGACACACACACCACAGCGGCCGCATTCACCACAGACACACACACCACAGCGGCCGCACTCACCACAGACACACACACCACAGCGGCCACACTCGCCTCTCCACGCGCCGGCAGCTTCCTTCCTCTCACACATTGAGCGGCGCGGTCGTGGCTGGATGACATCATGTGTGAGGCAGGAAGCTGCAGTCCGGATCAAGGGTGAGACGAGGCGGCGTGCCAGCTGAGAGGGCTCTGCGTGCCGTCTCTGGCACACGTGCCATATGTTCGCCATCAGTGGCATAGGCAGTCATGGTGTAAACAGGACGTTCTGCCGAGAACAATATTTTCAGCAGCCCATAATGACGAATGAGCACTGTGCTTGTATGTGTTTGGCGATCGGGAGCCTGTATGTATTGCACAATTATCTGATGATTAGAGTTTTTTGGAATGCTCCTTCCCAATGTGCAATGTAGCTTAATTGTACACAACTTTTAAAGAAAGAGAGGTGGCTGGAAGGATGCTCTTGAGGTAACTTACCGTAAATGCTTCCAGTTCACCTGGAGCATAAAACGCATTCTTCTGCCAAAAATTTTAACAGGTCATAAATTTAACTTTTTTTTTTTTATTGAAAATTGTCCGCTGCATGAAAAATCATGTTGTATGTGTAACTTTAATGATTGTTTCTAGCCGTTTACAGACGGATATACCTCTTTTGTTCTGCTATGAAACTGAAACCGTTTTTATAAGTGATAATATGCGGGCAACAGCTTGCCACTAATCCCTAAAAATTTACGTCAGCCTTGTCTAGTATAACATACATTTTTGCTGCACAAAGAAATTTGCTCTTACCTTTTACTGTTTTGATTTTTTTTTATTTAAAAAAAAAAAAAGCTTGCTACTTGTTATTAGGATACTGTCCATTGTAAATACTGTACCTGTGTACCGGTCTCCTCACTGATAGCCTCTTCATAGTGAACTGCCGTCCAACTCTGCCTTTTGGATTGCTCCCTGCCATGCTCTTTGTCAAACTCCCACCAGCACCATATACAGTAGATAGAGGTCAGCCAAACAATCGTTCAGCTAATGGCTTTCTCCCAGATATGCCCATATGCAGGACCCTCGCTGAGAGCTCCTGTGTTCTGAGGCAGCAGCTGATAAATTCTACTACTAAGGCCAGGGTCACACCTGTGACAAACTCACACGAGTCTCGCACCTCAATACCCGGCACTCGGGACCGGAATGTGCGGCTTCATGTGTTTCTATGCAGCTGGACGCTCCGGTCCAAGTGCCGGCGGCAGTGCCGGATATTGAGGTGCAAGTTTCTCGCAAGTTTGACCCTGGCCTAATTCAAGCAGAATATGCATGCTCAATCTGAGATTTTCCAGCTGCTATTGGCCTTACGTCAACATAACAGTTTTTTTTTTTCCGGTCTGCTCTGCTGATGAGGGTGTCACTGCTGACATAATGCTGAATGACAGCTGGCTTCCCTCAGGTAATGGAGACTCTGATGTCAGCAGAGCAGAAGAGAAGGAGCTGCTCTGGTCAGCAGAGCAGAAGAGAAGGAGCTGCTCTGTTGTGGTGATGTCACAGGAAACGGGACCACTCTGAGCCAGAAGAGATTGTCAATTAGTGTTAAGCCCCATAGGGGAAAAAATGCAAAGATCTAAGATAACTAGAGATGAATGGACCTGTGGAAGTTCTGGTACTCAACTGAACTTTAGGGCAGAGTTCAGTTCAGGTACCAGAATTTAACTTGAACATTGAACCCAAATTCCAACGAAATCTATGGTGACCCCCACTTTGGACCTGGAAAAAATTCTGTGTCTGTCTCTTTTCAGTGTTCAGCACCGGAAACTAAGTGGCCAGTACTAACACCGAACTTTTAAAGTTCAGGTTCTCTCCTCATTAAAGATAACCCCTTTAACTAATAATGCTGATATCTGCAAGTTCAACTGACTTTTGTATAATTTAATGTATGGAGCTCTTTATTATATAGCCTTAACTCTGGCAGCCCTGACCGCAGACCTGTACAACCAATCTTCTTCTGTTAACTGATTCTTCTATTTCGCAGTGGAAGTATGTGAATTGTCATTTGTGGTTCCTGTAGAATTCCCTGCACAAAGACTACTCCTGTGAGGTGTGGCTTTAAGGTAAAACTGGCAAAAGCCCTTGGTCTTCCAGCCCACTCGCCTGCTCCTTCCATCTCCATTTTTCCAATAAGCCAAGTCATAAAGTGGGTCAACATTTGACCATTGCGTATCATTACTTATATGTAAAATACTAGTATGGTGTGTCTTATGATTGATATGTCCTTTGAAGATTGCACAGTGTTCTCTGCATTTTATTGTTTTTGCTTTCATAGGGAGAGGATATGGCAATCCTAAGTGAAGCTTTACAATTAGATTGTTCCTTGTAGTAAAGCAGTTTATTGAAAATGTAGTAGCAGCAGTTCTTTTAAAGTAGAATCACTTACATTCTCCGTGACAACACTGGAACCCATTGAAAAGGGGGCAGTGTCGAGAAAACTATTTGCCAAGAGTTTATGGTTTACATTTAACATGTGGATTTGATGTTAACATTGTGGTAGGAAAGAACATATAAAAAAATGTACATATTTATGCAGTTACAAATCTTTATCCCTTTACCCTTTGTAAGCTTTTCAGGGGATATAGCTCTGGGATCGCCGTCCGGGTAGACGGAGTGGCACGGAAACAGTTCATTCACAGACAGCAGTTCTGGTAAAAACTGGCCGCAACCAGTTTTATTAAAGTCCACAGCAAACAGAACATATCCTAAACCAAATCATAAACATAAGCCCTGGGCTTGTCCAGCCACTTACTATACTTAGATAGATTTCCCTCTCTATCCGGGTCCAGACTCTAACAGCCTGTCCCCAAAACAACACATATGTTCAGTAGTTACCAGCATGGAGTTTCACAGAGTCTCCTCCTTGTGTCTGAAGGCACCTTCAATGTCCAGACTTGAGAGAGCTCCCCTCCTATTCAGCAACTACCAGCATGGATTTTCACAGAGACTACTCCTGTGTCCGGGGTACATCGAGCACCCAGACTGAGACAGCTCATACTCCTGGAGACTCCTTCTTGTGCCTGGACTCCTTGTCCAGACTAAGCGAGCTCTCTGTCTGTGTTCGCAGACACCTACTTCTGGTCTCCTAATTAACAGCTGAGTGGTTTCAGGCCTGAGCTGCAAGTGTGTACTGAATGTAAGGTGTAGTGACCTTTCTCTACCACTAGGTTTACAAAGCCATACATTTCCCTTATACCAGTCAGCAAAGTATCTAGGTGAAATGTACACCCCATTCAACACACATACTCTCACTGTCTCACACCGTCTATTTCCCTTCACTGTCGATATCGCTTTTTGTCTTTGATCTGGTATTTATTGTTGGGTTCTTTTGTGATCATTGAATAGATTAAACAGTAATCAAGTGATGTATGAAACAAGTGACCTTTTCTGAAGTGGATAATAGTCAGACTTCTCTGCTCACCAATGCCATTTCAGGGAAATAATCTGTGTCTATATTACACCATGTTCCAAATTATTATGCAAATGATATTTTTCTCTGATTTTCCTAAGTGGTCGGTGCAAATGACAGTCAGTCTAATAAAAGTCATCACCCGTTAGCGTATACATCAAATTTTATTGAAGAAACCTTCCAATGATAACAGTATAATCTCCAAAATGAATAAAAACTCAAAATGCACTGTTCCAAATTAATAGGCACAGTAGAATTTCTAAACATTTGATATGTTTTAAAGAGCAGAAAATGCTCATTTGTGGTATTTGCAGCATTAGGAGGTCACACTCACTGAACAAAAAAGCTACTTAACTCCAAAACATCCTAACAGGCCAAGTTACATATTAACATAGGAACCCTTCTTTGATATCACCTTCACAATTCTTGCATCCATTGAACTTGTGAGTTTTTGGAGAGTTTCTGCTTGTATTTCTTTGCATGAAGTCAGAATAGCCTCCCAGAGCTGTGGTTTTGATGTGAACTGCCTCCCACCCTCATAGATCTTTTGCTTTATGATACTCCAAAGGTTCTCTATAGGGTTGAGGTCAGGGTAAGATGGCGGCCACACCATGAGTTTATCTCCTTTTATGCCCATAGCAGCCAATGACTCAGGTATTCTCTGCAGCATGAGATGGTGCATTGTCATGCATGAAGATGATTTTGAAAGCACATTTCTGCTTTATATACCATAGAAGAAAGTTGTCAGTCAGAAACTCTATGTACTTTGCAGAGGTCATTTTCACACCTTCAGGAACCTAAAAGGGCCCTACCAGCAGTTTCCCCATGACTCCTCCACCTCCTTGCTGACGTCGCAGCCTTGTTGGGACATGGTAGCCCTCCACCAACCATCCACTACTCCATCCATCTGGACCATCCAGGGTTGCTCGACACATCAGTAAACAAGACTGTTTGAAAATTAGTCTTCATGTACGTCTGGGCCCACTGCAACCGTTTCTGCTGGTGAGCACTGTTTAGGGGTGGAAGAATAGTAGGTTTATGCACCACAGCAAGCCTTTGAAGGATCCTACACCTTGAGGTTCGAGGGACTCCAGAGGCACCAGCAGCTTCAAATATCTGTTTTCTGGTTTGTAATGGCTTTTTAGCAGCTGCTCTCTTAATCCGATGAACTTGCCTGGCTGAAACCTTCCTCATTCTGCCTTTATCTGCACGAACATGTCTGTGCTCAGAATCAGCGACAAATCTCTTAACAGTACGATGATCACGCTTAAGTTTTCGGGAAATATCTAATGTTTTCATCCCTTGACCAAGGCATTGCACTATTTGATGCTTTTCAGCAGCAGAGAGATCCTTCTTTTCCCATGTTACTTGAAAACTCTGGCCTGCTTAATAGTGTGGAACATCCAATTTTCCTTTTATTGGGCTCACATGGCAAACTAATTATCACAGGTATCTGAGATTGATTTCAGTGATCCAAAGAGCCCTGAGACACAATACCATCAATTGGATTCATTTACAAAAAAAAAAACGCTATGACACTTAAAACCAGTTTGCATAATAATTTGGAACATGGTGTATAAAACTCACTCCCTGGTTGGAATGGGAAGTATGCTTCGTAAGTTTTAGATGTGGCCTCATTCTTGCATCCCTTAAAGAATCTCAGTTGAACAATATGTAAAAAATTATACTTATTGCGACTTTGTATGGGTTAGGCTGACTGTGCTTTCCTTCTTTGTTTTAATAAAGAATTGCGAACACTGCCTATATCTTTACATGGTCATTGCCTGAGTTGTTTTAAAAGGGCTCTAGTTCCGTCCAGTGACAGCTTTTGTGAACTGAATGGAAATTTGGGACCATGTAATTCACGCCATACATGTGTTGACAAATATCTATGGAGAATGATGTTTGTGCGCCGACCATGGTCTGATCTTTACATGCAGCTTGCTGATTCCATTGAATGTACATCACTGCATAAATGGCAAGACTATCTAGCTCTAGTGTAACAGGCAAAAATAGATACTATACCTAACTCGCCTTCAATGTGTATAGGATGTAAATCTCAATTCAACAGAACCTGCAGTGATACATAATCCATAGTTAGAGGGAAAGTGAAAATATTACTTACCTTTTAGGATAAAATCATCCAATTTATTCCAATATTAAAGGGTTTATTATTTTTATTAGGGACTTTTATTTTGTACATGGGGAATAAGAACTAACAGGCAGGTAGTTGCTAACTATCTGCCGGTTTTGCCCAGTGCCGATTTCTACTGGCTCAGAGTGGCCACAGACCACTCCTGCCGGTGATTGAGTAGCTTCTTCCCTTCGTCTCTGCTTTGTTGATAGGGCATTCCTGTCGATGTTATGCTGATTGGCAGCGCAGGGCGAATTGTTAAACTGCAGTGAGCCGGCTGTCAATCATCATGACGTTTGCAGTGTCGCACTGTGGTCAGAGCAGATCAGAAGAGACAGGTGAAGTGAAGCAGGGGACCCGCCGGCTGAGCCAGGAGGGATCGTCCCAGTGCAGAACAGGCTGGTATTTGGCAACTACCTGCTTTTTCCTTCTTAGCGAAATGCACAAATACGTCCCCGATAACCTTTGTTATCCAATTTATTCCAATATTATCAAGTTCTGGAACATATTTTTACTTTCTATCTAGAGTCTCACTGACATATATGAACATGACCTTTCACATACCTGATATAAATTAAATGGGCTTGATTATATTCAGCAAAACAGACCTAGCAAGATTCCCTTTTCTTGTTTATTTTAAACTCCACAATGCAGAAATTAAAGGGTATCTATCAGTAGGATCAACCTCCTAAGCCATCAATATTTTGCATGTAGGTTGAATAAAATATCTGCGTACTGATGTCTTATTACAGAGTAATCCACGGTTTTCTTAATATGTAAATTAGTTGAAAGAGGGTGGTACATGTGAGACATGTAATGACTGACAGTCTGCTCTCCTCACTCTGGTAACACTCTTTCATTGAAAATAAGCTGTAGATGCAGATTCTCGTGGAGCGCTGTGTCCAGCCCATAGATCTTAACAACTCATTTACATATTTCTCTGGAATAAAACATTGGATCATTTTATTCAACTTTCGATTACCTGCATGCCCATATAGACTGCTTAAGAGGGTTGATCCAACTGAGAGATTGACTTTCAGGCCGGGGTCACACTTGCGAGTGTGATGCGAGAAACTCGCATCAATACCCGGCACTCGGACCGGATTGTTCGGCTGCATAGAAATACAATCCGGTCCGAGTGCCGACGGCTGTGTCGGGTATTGATGCGAGAGACTCCCATCACACTCACAAGTGTGACCCCGGCCTTAAGCGCTCATACAGATGTGTTTCCAGTGCGAGTCCCAGCTGTGTTTTTCACAATTATAATGGATACAAGTTCTATAGGGTAGTTCACTTGTTCGACTATCTTTGTGGACTGAGTGCTCTGTACAAAATTATGAAGCCGTCCGAATTTTTTCTGAGTTTCAGAGCAATCTTGCAAATTCAGGTTTACTTGTCCATGAAAAAAAAGTTCATGTTTTTCATGGACTACTTATTAGGAACTTCTAAGTCGTGTGTGTATATATAATATACAATAACACATCAGTGATTTTTCTCGAATGCATAAAATGGTCTGAGTTTATTCAGTATTTATGGTCTTGCAAATCTTTTGATTTTGTCTAGTGCCCAACCTATGGCAAATATTTGTGTTATTCCAGGTACGATTAGATTTTAGGAGCAAGGGAGTCTTCATTGAGGGATGTCCAGCTTGCATCTTTTATTTTCCTGTTTATTTTTTTCCTACTACTTCCTCTTTAACGCTTCATTTAAGAATCCCAGTGCATGCTGGGATACAAAAACTAAGCGACATCAGAGTGCAGAGTCTACGGTCATTGTTGTGGCCTCTGCCCCATCTCTGAAATAAAGCATCATCAGTGACCTCCATTTCTAGTGAACATGCAGCAGTTGTCAATTCTGATGCATGCTCAGTAGATTCCTGTCACTGTGCACTGTTCTTCTCAGTGCATAGTGACAATGCTTTCTTGCCGGCTCTAGTCAAAAGTGACAAGCTGGCAACAGAGTGCACGGTCATTGCACTGTGTATACAAAAAAAAGGGTTGCACTCTATCGTGCTAAAGCATGTCAATGTGAAATTTGAAATTGGAATAGCAATATGGCTTTTGACTATTAGGAAAAAATGAATGAGACGCTTAGGATAAAATTTGGCCAAATGTCTGCCCATCAACCATCGTCAAGGTGGTCTCAAGAAACTGATAGGTGCCTCCCTTTTTTGTGTGAACATGCCTGTATTAGGCTAATGTCTGAATTCCTGGGTGAATGTGGACATTGTAAGTAAAGGGAAGGCGAGCAGAGACCAGCTCTGTGCCTGCAAGTTATATAATATTTGTCAATGTTAGCGACTGGTAAGGCAGTCATGTGACCGCAAGTATGCAATATGCATACTGCTTGTCACAATCCAACTAGACTGGTTTCCGGCATTGCTCAGTACACTTGCACTGAGGCAGACTGTGCCCATCTAGTCAAATCGTAGCCAGGTGTATGCATACTGACACATGACCGCTGTTTGCATCACTGACACCGGAGAATTCTAGCAGTGCGCGATGTGAGGGTCACAAGTCTGCAGTTGCATGGTCACTGTAAACTTGTAGTTTTAGGCCGGACAGTCTATTTAAGCTCTAATTATATAAGCCCACTCACTATCTCCATTATCCCAGGTACCCAAGTTCTAATGTACCAAGTGATATAACATGAAGTGGGCGGTGACTAATAAAGGAGGAGAACCTGTAATACTTGTATATTGGTAAGTAGCACAAAATTATGTTTCAAAATATTTAATAAAATAAAGTGGCCAACCCCTTCAACTTCTTACACACTTGTGATACTCTGTGACACTATGTAGTTTTACTTTAGTCATTATCAAATGGTTGGTAGATATTAAGAATAATCCTTAGCCCATTGAAATCCTTTGTTCACATGTAAAGAGTGTATTTAATATTTAGTTATTCAGTTGAAGAGGCATGAACTGCCACCACCCATCTATGGCCGTCAGAATCCTGCTTTGAGCGGAGGGTTGGACCAGTGGCCCAGGAGGTCCCTTCAAACTCTAACATTCTATGATTCTATTGGTATTGAGGATATCATGAATTTTTTTTTCAAAAATGTTTATTTTTCATCTGTCTAATGCTGGTTTCACATTAGCGTTGCACTGACCTGCGTCGGTAAGCGCACGCCCGCCGCTAAGCTCCGCCCCCGGCCGCACCTCCTCCCGATCGCTCCGCCTATGGGCGCATGACGCTGCATGCGACCTGCGCACCCTATCTTTGGCATTGGGTTCGCAGGCCGTGCGCAGGTATGCGCTTGCCGGTGCATGCGTCCTTTTGACGGTGCGCCGACCTGCGCCCAACGCACCATGTTGCATTTTGGTGCGCTCGGTGCACCGTCAAAAGGACGCACGCGCCAGCAAACGCATACCTGCGCACTGCCTGCATACCCAATGCTAAAGATAGGGTACGCAGGTCGCATGCAGCGTCATGCGCCCATAGGTGGAGCGATCGGGAGGAGGCGCGGCCAGGGGCAGAGCTTAGCGGCGGCCGTGCGCTGACCGACATAGGTCAGTGCAACGCTAGTGTGAAACTAGCCTAATAGTTGTTTATCTGTGAATGTGATGCTTTATTATAGCCTCCATGTAGCGGAATACATAACAAATTTTGGCAATTTTCCATTCGAATAACTAAAATTTTGAGACCTACTCGGGACTCCATAGTTTCTAATGATGGATGGGTAAAAGATTCCTTCTGGCGGTAAGGTGTAGAGTTGACACCTGACACTATGAAATGTGAAGTGTGCAGATACACATGGGCTTTCCTCTGTTTGCTTTTCTCAGTTGTGTTCCTGTCTGCTGTCACCGTCTGGTTATGCTGCCACATCACTCTTCATGGTATTGGAGCCCATGTTTACTAAACAGTCTCGTTGGATGTGTATGGTTGGCGCTACCTGCTCGCCTCCACCGATGACTCTTCTTACACTGCTCTAAAAATAGATGACTTAAGTGATTCATTATTGATGAAAGAAGCTGAATTTGAAGGCTGAGAACTTTCTTTACCTTTTTAATAAACTCCTTCAGTGTTTGCAATCCGATATGGATTGATCTTCTGTTAGTTTTTATGTTCTTTAAATATTCCACAGATTTAAAACAATACTTTTAAGCATTTTATAACTGCCAATCTAAAGATCATTTAATTATGCATTTTTATATTGCGGTTTCTGATCATATTGTCAATAATGCAAATATAATATCATTGATCTTAAAGTAAAACTTCCATATAACGCTCTCTAACCATTGGCTATAAACCCCGGCCTCTCCTGAAACCTTTTAAATTTAGGTTTACTAGCTTGGCCCGTGCGAAAGTTTCGCACATTGGTCGTTAGAGGAGCAGGCAATTTCTGAAAATAAGCTGGTCAAATGTAAATGTATTTCATGAGATGATGAACACAGACAGGTAGTTATATATGTAGCTTGGTAATATAATAAATTGGTTTGATAAGTAGAGGCCAAAAAATGTCTTCCGGTTGAGGTGCCACCTGCAGGTCATTGTTTCTTTCCACAGGTTTATGAAAATAAATGTTTAAACTGTTTTGGTGATAAAATCGTGAATGTGTGGATTGTTTGGCTCTTTTCTTGCTGAAGGGAGGAAGTTTACCTTTCAAATGGTGTATCATTTGTGTGTGTGGGGCGAAGTAATCACTGAAAAAGCAGTGCATGTTTACAAGTGTGTCTGCAGATGTGACTCACCTGCAGTGAAGTGCGGAATCCTCAAATGTGCCTGAATTAGGCTGGGCAAGCATTTGAGCAAGCTGGAAAGACCCCAAGGCAAATGTTTGGATTTGTTTGTGATGTCTGTAAGCGGCTTTGTGGTAGTGTGCTTTGGAGTAGTGTGCTGCCACCTACAGGTAATTTGACCTTTCAAGTGGTGTATCATTTGTTTGTGTGGGTGGAGTTTGAACGGAGCAAGTGTGCAATTCAATAGGCAGTGCATGTTTAAAAATGTTTTGGCATATGTTCCTCACCTGCAGTGAAGTGTGCAATCCTTCAATTTGGCTGAAATAGGCTGGGCAAGCTGGAAAGCCCCCAAGGCAAATGTTTGGATTTGTTTGTGATGTCTGTAAGCAGTTTTGTGGTAGTGTGCTTTAGGGTACTTTGGTGCCACCTGCAGGTCATTTTTGCTTACTGCAGGTTTATGAAAATTAATGTTTAAACTGTATTTTGTGATCAAATCGTGAATGTGTGGTTTGTTTGGCTATTTTCTTGCTGAAGGGGGCAAGTTTACCTTTCAAATGGTGTATCATTTGTGTGTGTGATGCAGTATGAACGGAGATACAAAGTAATTACCGAAAAACAGTGTTTAGAAATAATAGAATAGATAGAAGATAGATAGATAGATAGATTAATTGTATTAAAATGGCTGACAAACGCTTTTGAATATTAGGCATCCTCAAAAAATGAGTGTTTCCCCTGAAGGTAGTGTGAACAGAGCCGGGTTTGTTGTCCTGCGGTATAGCTATATACCGAACTCCTAGCTCTAGTATGTCCACCCTTTTATTTTTCCATGCCCACTGTAATGGTTGGCTTGCACTGGTTAACACATTGATCCTATAATGGTTAACATTTTTGCGGATTAGAAAAATTATTTACTTGGATGGTATTAAATCCAAATTTTGATCAAACTATTGGTTGAAAGTCCTAATAATTTGTGAACAATTTGTCTGGGCAGCAACATTACATTAAAAACTTAGTTTGGCTCATCTGCAATCTAATATATAAAGCTGAATGTATGTATGTGTGTATGTATGTGGGTATGTTTGTCCGGGATTGGAATCCGCACCGTCGCACTTACGGGCATGAAATTTTGCACGCCCACACGTCTCGACCCCGAAAGCGTCCTAGGCTATGTTTTGAATCGAAATTTTAACCCCGCGCGTTCCAAATCGCCAAACAATTTTGGCCCTATCTACATAATGGGGAAAGCTGAATGCTTGTGTGTATGTCCGGCATAGGAATCTGCATTTACGGGCATGAAATTTTGCACACCCGCACGTCTCGACCCCGGGAGCGTCATAGGCTAGGTTTTGAGTCGAAATTTTAACCCCGCGCATTCCAAATCGGCAAATAATTTTGGCCCGGGATAGGAATCTGCACCGTTGTACTTACGGGCATGAAATTTTGCATGCCCGCACATCTCAACCCCAGGAGCATCATAGGCTATGTGTTGAATGGAAATTTTAACCCCCGCACGTTCCAAATCGCCAAACAATTTTGGCCCTATCTACATAATGGGGAGAAAGCTGAATCTTGTGTGTATGTCCGGCATAGGAATCTGCATTTACGGGCATGAAATTTTGCACACCCGCACGTCTCGACCCGGGAGCTATAGGCTAGGTTTTGAGTCGAAATTTTAACCCCGCGCATTCCAAATCGGCAAATAATTTTGGCCCGGGATAGGAATCTGCACCGTTGTACTTACGGGCATGAAATTTTGCATGCCCGCACATCTCAACCCCAGGAGCATCATAGGCTATGTGTTGAATGGAAATTTTAACCCCCGCACGTTCCAAATCGCCAAACAATTTTGGCCCTATCTACATAATGGGGAGAAAGCTGAATGCTTGTGTGTATGTCCGGCATAGGAATCTGCATTTACGGGCATGAAATTTTGCACACCCGCACGTCTCGACCACGGGAGCATCATAGGCTAGGTTTTGAGTCGAAATTTTAACCCCGCGCATTCCAAATCGGCAAATAATTTTGGCCCGGGATAGGAATCTGCACCGTTGTACTTACGGGCATGAAATTTTGCATGCCCGCACATCTCAACCCCAGGAGCATCATAGGCTATGTGTTGAATGGAAATTTTAACCCCGCACGTTTTGGTGTGTGATTTTTATGTGCAGAATAAATTTTTGTTAACAGTCTATTTTGTTACAGCTAACAGCAGTTATTAATCAACCCGGGCGAAGCCGGGTACTACAGCTAGTATAGTTATAAAGCTCATGTAATGTATGTAATCGTAGCCGAGGACACTGGGCTCTGGTGTCCTAGCCTCCTCCCACAGAAATACCATCAGCATCTACCGGTGTACCTGTTCTGGTTGCTGGTACACGGTCAGGGATTCCACTGTGTTGCGACCCAGCCCCTGCACACTTGATTCCCGTGCATGAGGATGAAATAACGGACACAGACACTGGTTCTCATGCAAAACCAACATCACAGTCCACACAGCATTCCTCCTGCTCTTTCCCTTTCTTACTTGCTTCGCCCTCCCGTTCATTACGGGGTAGTAGCGCCCTTGGCGGTACCGCAGCTTCACTACTGTAGGACCTCAGTACATAGGGGATCCCGCTCATCCGTTTCGCCCCGGACTTGCCAGCTTCAGCCCTATTGAGAATCTGCCACATCATGAACATCCTGCGCCCTGCACGACTTTTGGACCACGTCTCCTTCTCTGTACTTGCTGCTGACGTGACCTGTAACTTCCCCAGGTGCTCCGATCTCACCCAGTACCCTTCTGACTGTGCCCGTGCTTCTCTTCTTAACCCCTTAATGACCGCCGATACGCCTTTTAACGGCAGTAGTTAAGTGTACTTAAACCACAGCGCCGTTAATTAACGGCGCTGTAGAAAAAGCCTATAGCGCCCCCCAGAGTCGGATTTTATCCGGGGTCTCGGGTACCGGGGGTAGCCGAGACCCAGGAGAACATGATTCGGGTCGGTTTTTACCGACCCCGCTTTTGCGATCGCTGTTATAGGGTTAATAATATCGCAAAAAAAAAAAGCCGCATTCTCCATTTAATTTCTCTCCTCTCTGATGTGATCGCACATCAGAGGGGAGATAAATATGGTCCCCGGGACCCCCGATCTGTCCCCCATGCCTCCCAGTGTCCCCCCCCCCCCCCCCATTCCTCCTGTGGCTCCCGAGCTGCCCCCATCCTGTCCCAGCTAAGAAAATGGCGGGTGTCTGCGCAGTGCGCCCGCCGAGTCGGATTTTCTCCGGGTTCTCGGCTACCAAGGGGTAGCCAAGACCCCAGAGAACATAATTAGGGTCCCCCACAGTCCCCCCGCTTTTGCGATCGCCGTTATTAACCATATAACGGCGATCGCTAAAGAAAAAAAAAAGCCCAGATCCTGCATGTAATTTCTCTCCCCTCTGATGTGATCGCCCCCCGTACCTCCCGGTGTGCCCCCCGTCCTCCGGCAGCTCCCGGCGTCTTCTCCCTGTGAAAGAAAATGGCGGGCGCATGCGCAGTGCGCCCGTCGAATCTGCCTGCCGGCAGATTCATTCAGAAAGTGAAAGTACATTTTGATCACTGTGATAAAAAAAATAGTACATAAACCCCCCTTTATCACCCCCTTAGGTAGGAACATATAATAAAATAAAGAAATTGTATTTATTTTCATTTTTCCATTAGGGCTAGGGTTAGGGTTACAATGAGGGTTAGGGATACAATTAGGGTCAGGTATACAATTAGGGTTAGGGATACAATTAGGGTTGGAGTTAGGGTTAGGGTTGGGATTAGGGTTTGGGGTGTGTTGGATTTAGGGTTGGAGCTAGAATTGAGGTGTTTCCACTATTTAGGCACATCAGGGGGTCTCCAAACACGACGTGGCGTTCAAAAAGTCAAATGACGCTCCCTCCCTTCCGAGCCCTGCCGTGCGCCCAAACAGTGGTTTACCCCAACATATGGGGTATCAGCGTACTCAGGAAATATTGCACAGCAACTTTTGGGGTCCAATTTCGCCTGTCACCCTTGGGAAAATAAAAAAAATAGCGGGCTAAAAAATCATTTTGGAGGAAAAAAAAGATTTTTTATTTTCACGGCTCTACGTTATAAACTTCTGTGAAGCACTTGGAGGTTCAAAATGCTCACCACACATCTACATAAGTTCCTTAAGGGGTCTAGTTTCCAAAATGGGGTCACTTGTTGGGGGTTTCCACTGTTTAGGCACATCAGGGGCTCTCTAAACGCGACATGGCGTCCAGCCAATTCTGCGTTGATAAAGTCAAACGGCGCTCCTTCCCTTGCGACCTCTGCCGTGCGCCCAAAAAATAGTTTACCCCCACATATGGGGTATCGGTGTATTCAGGAGAAATTGCACAACAAATTTTGTGGTTCATTTTCTCTTTTACACTTGTGAAAATACAAAAAATTGGTTCTGAAGTAAAGTTTTTGCAAAAAAAGTTAAATGTTAATTTTTTTCCTTCCACATTGCTTCAGTTCCTGTGAAGCACGTAAAGGGTTAGTAAACTTCTTGAATGTGGTTTTGAGCACCTTGAGGGGTGCAGTTTTTAGAATGGTGTCACTTTTGGGTATTTTCTATCATATAGACCCCTCAAAGTGACTTCAAAGGTGATGGGGTCCCTAAAAAAAAAAAATGGTGTTGTAAAAATGAGAAATCGCTGGTCAACTTTTAACCCTTATAACTTCGTAACAAAAAAAAATTTTGTTCCCAAAATTGTGCTGATGTATAGTAGACATGTGGGAAATGTTACTTATTAAGAAATTTGTGTGACATACAGTACAGACCAAAAGTTTGGACACACCTTCTCATTCAAAGATTTTTCTGTATTTTCATGACTATGAAAATTGTAGAATCACACTGAAGGCATCAAAACTATGAATTAACACATGTGGAATTCTACATTACACTTTACAAAAAAGTGTGAAACAACTGAAAATATGTCTTATATTCTAGGTTCTTCAAAGTAGCCACCTTTTGCTTTGATTACTGCTTTGCACGCAGAAAAGGTGAACGGATGGACTCTACATGCCTGGTTCCCACCGTGAAGCATGGAGGAGGTGGTGTGATGGTGTGGGGATGCTTTGCTGGTGACACTGTTGGGGATTTATTCAAAATTGAAGCGGTGAGCGGTCCAGCTCACCCCAAACCATCTCGATTGGGTTCAGGTCTGGTGACAGTGGAGGCCAGGTCATCTGGCGCAGCACCCCAACAAATAGAAGGAAAAGGGTTTTTTTTATCTTTTTTCTCTCTTTGTAGAAATATATGAAATGAAGATCCTGAACCAAACCTTCAAAACACAGAGGTCTGGAGTTTGTCTGGCTCCGTCTGAATATTCACTTTGTTTTCATTTAGATAAACTGTTCTATTTTGGTCTGAGAAAAAGGAAATGTCTTGATTTGGTTGCAGACTTTGAGCACAGAATTAAATTTGCAGCCCTCCTTTGCCAGGCCAGTAAATTTCAATCATTTTGCATGTCTGTCTAAAAGCAAGGAAATGGACCTCTAACTTTAGGAGACTAAACTTGTTGGCGTTACTGTACTGATTACGTGGCCACAGATATGTCACACTTCACAGCACATCCTATTGTCTGCTGAGTCACTGCCTTCTGTCCGTTAAAGATTAGCTGTTACCACAGTCATATATGAAGATGTTTTTCTGGGTCCAAGTACACCTCTTGATAATGTGTCTGATTATAGCCATGCCATAAACCTGAAGGATTGTGCAGATAACCATGAAATGTTGGAACTGTGTTCACCACCTGGTCCTACTTCCTGGTGCCACAGATCGCAGCTTCTCTTTCTGTCCTGTGTGTCTCCCATAAATGGTGTCTGCACTGCATCGACCTCCATGGTGGTCTTTTCTTAATGTCTTAATGGTATGCTCTGGACAACTGTGCCCATGCCACAAGATTAAACCAGCTATTTAAGGCTGACGCAGTGACGTCTACCTACAGGTGACAGTTTCCGTCCGTCATTGTGCTAGCTGCCCAGTGGTCCTGCTGACTACAAGTTTTGTTCCTTCCAAGGCACAATGCACACAAGCAGATTATGACTCTATGCAGTTTTTGTGTTCTTAAAAGCGAAGATATTGATAATTTTCAAACGAGCCATACTGTACCTTTGTGTCTAAAATCTCCATGATTGATTTTTTGTTGTAAATTCTACGGGGTTTCTGTGCCCTCTGTACAGGCTTTGGGCACCGTATCAAGTGTGAAACCCCCTTTTGAACAACCTTTTATTTGGGATGGTATTATGTTAGTTCTGGCCATGGACAGGATCTGCCCCTTCATGGTACAAACAGCCCCATTGAGGCTTTATAAGGACGTCTGTGATTTTTCTCATGCGTTAGTGTTGTTGATCAAAATTTTACAGCTGTTTGGTCAGTGTGTTAGTTTTTACCATCTGTGACTTTATTTATTTGTCACATATGAAAACAAGCCAAAACAAAACTGCAAAGCTTCTCCTGTCCATTAAGTGTTAGGGCCTGTGCACACATTGCGGATTTGCCTGCGGATTTTTCCGCGCCGAAACCGCACCTCTTGGCAGAAACCGCAGGCGCGGTTTTGACGCGGTTTTGATGCGTTTTTTGGCGCGGTTTTGACGCGTTTTTTCTCATGCGGTTTTGTATGCGGTTTTTACAGCTAAATAAAGATATGTTGTTTAACAAAAAAA
Organism: Oophaga sylvatica; assembly: GCA_033576555.1. Taxonomy (NCBI): domain Eukaryota; kingdom Metazoa; phylum Chordata; class Amphibia; order Anura; family Dendrobatidae; genus Oophaga; species Oophaga sylvatica. The sequence goes on along the minus strand of JARQOD010000002.1, from coordinate 332,625,808 downwards.
AAAAAAAGATTTGTGATGTCATTTCTTGTCCAACCTCCTCTTTTACATTTGTCCAACCCACACTCCATTACACACACACAGATAGAGATAGGCCGGCGTCACACTTGCGAGTGTGATGCGAGTAAGTCGCACGACTTTCTCGCATCAACACCTGGCACGGCTGCCCGCTCTCGGACCCGAGTGTGCGGCTGCATGTATTTCTATGCAGCCGCACATTCGGGTCCGAGAGTGGGCGGCCGTGCCGGGTGTTGATGCGAGAAAGTCGTGCGACTTACTCGCATCACACTCGCAAGTGTGTCGCCGGCCATAGATAGATAATAGATACCAGTAGATAGATAGATAGATAAAATGGTACATAAATAGTTAAAGACACACACACACATACACAAAATAACACAATAGTTAATAAAAAAAAAAAATATAGGAAAAAAAATGGCGTGGGCTCCCGCACAATTTTCTGCGCCAGAGGGGGAAAGCAGACAGCCGGGGCCAATATTTCTAGCCTGGGAAGGGGTTAATACCCATGGATCTTCCCAGGCTATGAATATCAGCCCGCAGCTAGCCTTCACTGGCTATTAAAATAGGGGGACCCCCCCAAAAAAAATGACGTGGGGTCCCCCTATAATTTATAGCCAGACAGGCTAGGCAGACAGCTGCGGGCTGATATTCATAGCCTAGGAAAGGGCCATGGATATTGGCGCCCCCCCTGGCTAAAAATACCAGCACCCAGCCGCCCCAGAGTTGGCGCATCTGTACGATGCGCCAATTCCGGCACTTAGCCCCTCTCTTCCCACTCCCCTGTAGCGGTGGGATATGGGGTAATAAGGGGTTAATATCACCTTGCTATTGTAAGGTGATATTAAGCCCGGTTAATAATAGAGAGGCGTCAATAAGACGCCTATCCATTATTAATCTTATATTAATAAAGGGTTAAAAAAAACAACACACAAATAATAATTATTTTAATGAAATAAAACACAACACGGTTTTCATATCTTTATTACACACTCAGATCCAAGCGACGCCCTCGATCTCCTGTAAAAAAACGTAAAAAAATAAAACAACCGTATACTCCCTGTCCGACGCAGTCCAATTAATAACGAGGGTCCCTCGACGGTCTCCCCTATAGAACGGTGACATCAGGTGATGCCACTGCTCTGTAGGGCCTCCCAGTGATGCACTGACAGGAGACAATGGCTCCTGCAGTGCATCACTGAGTTCATTCTCTCACTTTATGGCAATGCTGCGTGGGAATTTTCTCACCCAGCATTGCCGTGAGAGAATGAACTGTAGTGACGTCATTCTCTCTCCGGCGGCAGAGCGGTACACAGATGGATGGCGTCGGGGAAGAGGTGAGTATGTGCTCCATGTTATGTGTTGTATGTTACTGTATGTTATATGTTCTGTATGTCATTATATGTTCTGTATGTCATGTAATTTTTTTTTTTTTTTACATTCAGCAGTGCACATTAGCCGGATGATGGGACTACTACTGTCCCATCATTGGCTAATGTGTCAGTCACTGTCACTGTAGCAGGCATAGCCGGATGGGACTTGTAGTCCCATCCGACGATGCCTGCATACACTTAGACACGCACACAGCCCCGCACACCGCCGCACATACACAGCCCCGCACACCGATCGCGCACACAGACCCGCACACCGATCACGCAGACACCGGCACACAATCACCGCCCACACACACAGCGCCGCACACTATACACGCCCACGCACCGCCCACACACATAGCGCCACACACTATTCACGCCCACGCACCGCCCACACACTTCCCTCCTCCCGAACTGCAGCGGTTTCAGCCGCAGCAAACCCGCAGATCTTTTTTAGATCTGCGGTTTTGCTGCGGAAGTGCCCGACTCAATGCAAGTCAATGGGCGCCGAACCTCTGCAGTTCCTCAAAAGAATTGACATGCTGCGGAAAATAAAACGCGGCTAAACCGCGCGTTTTTTTCCGCAGCATGTGCACAGCAGACCTGCGGTTCCCATAGGGATTCATTGGCTGTGCACTGTGCTGCGGGTTGGATGCGTTTCCGCAGCGTTAAAAAACGCAGCGGAAACGCATCTAAAACCGCAATGTGTGAACGGGGCCTTAATCAAGACAATATATGGATGCCATCCATGTGCTTTCCTTTTTCACTGACCCATAGACTTATATGGGTAATTTTCATCCCTGACTTAGTTCAAAAACTCACATGTCGCCGTGACTCTTATTTTTCAAAGACCTTGTCTGCTTAAATGTACGGAGATGTGAACAGCCCCATAGACTATAATCGGCAAGTCTGCTCTCCATGAAAAACGCGTATACAATATGTACGTGAACAATGGCTGGCTGAGGCCTGAGACTATTTTACATGGATAGAGGTGTTACATGGGAATGTAGTTTTCAGGGAACCTTGCAAGTTTTGCAGAAAATTATGTATAACAGGCTGTGCTCTTTTCTTAAGGAGATCACCGCTCCTTGCCCCCTAGCTTACTGCTTTGTATTCCTGAAAATTGATAATTATTTGTCCCTCCAGAGAGCCATGCAGGGGAACTAAGGCTGGTTGTATTCAGCCAACTTGCTACCTTCAGAGTGAGCACAAACCTGCTCGTGGTGTGCAATCCTTAAATCAATAACTTACTACTCTTGAGACTACAAGGTAGTCGGTAAACCTGGGTGACAAACTTAAGACTATACAGGGTGGGCCATTTATATGGATACACGTAAATAAAATGGGAATGGTTGGTGAGATCAACTTCCTGTTTGTGGCACATTAGTATATGGAGGGGGAAAACTTTTCAAGATGGATGGTGACCATGGTGGCCATTTTGAAGTCAGCCATTTTGGATCCAACTTTATTTTTTTCAATGGGAAGAGGGTCATGTGACACATCAAACTTATTGAGAATTTCACAAGAAAAACAATGGTGTGCTTGGTTTTAACGTAACTTTATTATTTCACAAGTTATGTACAAGTTTATGACCACTTATAAAATGTGTTCAAAGTGCTGCCCATTGTTTTGGATTGTCACTGCAACCGTCTTCTTCCGCTCTTGACACACTGATAGCAACACCGCAGAAGAAATGCTAGCACAGGCTTCCAGTATCCATTGTTTCAGAATGATCACAGGAATTAATTTAAGTATTGTAAACCATAGATATCTTATTACAGATTCAGATAATCTTGCTGGAATAGGAATATTTGGTTGCCAGCTATAACTATGAGAACCATGTTCTCTCCATCCAATCAAAACGGTCCAGTTATTCTGATCAGAGTGGAATCAGTTTTTTCTCGGAAGTGGAGAAAAAAGACTCCATTCTGTGAGTTTGCGAATGTCTGCACTTGAATGTCTTCCTAGTGTGGTCCGATTTTGTTTTTTTTGTTTTTTTTCACCAGACTTCCAGACTTCAAAATCGGACATGTCTCATTATTATATTTATTTATTTATTTATTTATTTTCTCCAAGGAAAAAAATTGGATAAGTGTACAGCCCCATAGAATATCAGGAAAAAAGGGGAATGGGGAACCGGAGAAGTCGGCTCAATGTGCCTGTTTTTATGAATTTTTTTTCCATTAAAGACAAAGTTTTATATTTTTCTACGCTGGAGTACCTATTTTTTTGTTTTTTTGTTTTTTCCTTCATTCCATAGAATATCATGGGTACGAGCACTATCCGTGAAAGCACAGATAGACTTTATCCGATATACTCGGTCAGGTGCACTAGCCCTAATATATCCTTAACGGCCAATTCATTGATTTGCGTTCTTTGTTCTTCTACCCCTACGCTTGTTAGAACATCTGTTGGTAAAGCTCACTATGTACGAAAACTTGAGTGATCTATTTACTACATATAATTTTTGGACCATATTTACCATAGGACTCACATTGCTGATTTACTTTATTGTAGCTGGTGATTTTGCAAGTGCATTAGCATAGAGTAACAGGGTGGGCTAATGTAAAAATAGTGAAGGGATACAAACGATAGAGCGATGGGAAAAAATCATCATCCATTCAATGCCAAAAAGACAGGGGAGTTGTCAGTCTTCTGTTTTGAGACGGGCAGATGGTGCGGCATCGCACCAAGGTATGCCGGGACTCCCCCATGCAGATCTGAGAATGCTGCTGAAATGAAGGTGTGAGGAATGACTGCACTCCTCATTATCCTGTGACGCACTGTTTTCTAATGACTGTTACACAGTTACTTGTTTTTCACTTCATGTCTGTGCAAACAATGAGCCTTGGGAGTGGCCAGACTTCCTCTGGCCCCACTGCCTCTACAGCTGATATCTACACTCTCTTTCATTTGTAACTCTTCTGCTTTGGGAGTCTTCACCAGACTAGGTCAAATGACCTGCCTCGTGTGGTCTTACCCAACAGAATTGGGATGTGATTTTTAAAGGGTCTAACCTCCCAAACGGAGAATGTCTTGCTTTGATGCATCATCTCACATAATGTCCAGGTACTAAATCTAAATGATGTGTATGTAGGGCAGTACATAGAAATCATCATGGGGATCCATATCAGAAGTTCTAATTAACCCTCACCCCTCCCAACAAGAAAAAAAAATAAAAAAAATGAATATTTGGTGGGATCACAGGAAAACATATATACTTGCAGCCCCTCTCCCCATCCAACCTGCCTCAACTTTACAGCGCCTTCCAGCCCACTAGTGGCCTTAAACGACCACCGATCGACATGTTTCCCAGTTGGCGGTGTAGTAGCTATCTTAGACAGACTTTGTTTCAGATGTGCACAATCAGTAATGGATCGTTCAGTGCTCATAGGCTGCCATTGTTTTTGGCAGCACAGCTCATGTTTACTCTTTCAAGTGATGTATGAATGAGCATTTTGCTCTTTTGTTGGGTGATCGGCAGCCTGTATATACTGCACAATAATTGGGATTGAGCCTTCCTACGTCCAGTATAAATGCTCCTCTTTGATCTTTTCCCACTGTTTGTCAGTCTACTCTACAGTGTTTTCTGGGGACCTGTTGAGGGTTGAAAGGCTTGTCAAGATCTTGATGACATATGCATAGGATGGGGTATAATTGTCTGATCAGTGGGCATCCAAACCATGAGAAGCTGTTATAAGCTTTGGTATCGGCCATATGTAAACCCATTGTAGCAGTCACTGCTAGATATTACATGACATGGAATCTCAGCTGATGTGCAGTACTCGACAGCGACCGCAACACATTATAGATTCACAGCATTTTTTGTTGTGCTGCAGACTGAGCAGAGGGGACCCTTCTTAAGAGGTTGTCTTACAGCAAAGAATAGTTTTCGTTTTTTTTTGTCTTTTTTCAGAATTTTAATTGCGATACGAGCTAAAATAGGCTCAAAATAATGCAGTTGATTTAAGGCAGGGGTGGGGAACCTCAGGCCCCTGGTCCATTTACGGCCCTCGATGACCTTTTATAAGGCCCCCGGGCAGATTCTCAGGGACCGCATTCTTGGGCAGGGAGCTGTATATTGATTGCCACCAGCTCATTAATGTCTTCTTGCTCTGTTAGCACACACACGCAGTGATCTCTACTGAACACTGAAGGTCATGCAATGAAAGATTATGTCCTGACACCAGTGCAGAGTCAGGATGTACTTTGTGGGCGGAGTTTATGCGGCCCCCGAAGGATGGTATAAATATCCAAATGGCCCTTGGCAGAAAAATGATTCCCCACCCATGATTTAAGGGGTTGTCCGGTCTTAATTTACAAGTCTGCAGTCACTCACATTGCAGACACTGCATGCTGTGACCTCAAGTATGCAATTTGCATACTCCCGGCCACATTCCCACTAGACTCTTGACGGTCTTGATCAATACACTTTCAATGAGCGAGGAGAAGCCTCACCGCGCACAGTATATGAGATGTGAGGGATTCACAAGCCTGCAGTCACAATGATCGGAGAATGGAAGTATTATTGGCCTATGGTATCAAAGGCAGAATTAGCATCCCATTTATTCTCATAGGTGGTAACCATGCAATTTCAATGTTTTGTGCCTGCTACATTTTGTGATCTGATCCACAAAACCTAGGGTATCCCTCCTCCCTCCCCCAAAGGGAACATAGTCTGGACTAAATCATGTGCTTATTCTTGAATTCTAAAGGTATGCCACACTAAACAATATCGCTAACGGGATCGCTAAAAAACGTCACTATTTAGCGATCCCGTTAGCGATATTGTTCAGTGCGGCAGCTTCCAGCGACGAGCTTCCTGCTGTGATCTCGCTCGTCGCTGGAATCGTTCCGGACCCTATTTCATCGCTGGCGCTCCCGCTGGGTAAGTATCTAATCGCTGTGTGGCACCTTTTCTTAGCGATTTAGCGGTACTTTTGTACCGCTAAAGTCGTTAAGAAGATCGCTAACGGCGATAGCGTCGTTAACTATATCGCTAAATGTGACTGCATTTAGCGATATAGAAACAATCCCGCTAGCGATCTCATTAGTATGCAACGCTAACGAGATCGCTAGCGGGATAGCTTAGTGTGGCAGTACCTTTAGTCTTGTCCCATTTTATTTTACTTGCCTGTCTAGTCTTGCAAGTGTTAACAAAATGTATGTAGTTCTTTAGAAGGAAATTAATCACTTCTAGAACAAAGCTTAGTAGCTGGAAAAGTATGCAGACAAATCGTTTTGAGCAGACCTCGAAACTTCCTGCACTGCCAAGTCTCCTCTTAAATATTGAAAAGGCTTGTTAACAAATGGACTAAAAAGGAATTGGGAAGTATGTGAATCATGAATGTGTCGCAAGATATAGTGGGATATGTAGGGTATTTCTGCTACATACAAATTCCACTGTAACGGCAGGTTCACACGAGAATACAAAAAAATCGTTCAGAGCCTCATCCAGAAAACAGGGATTTTTTTTTTCTCACTTGTCAACTGTGTGCAATCAGTTGTTTTTTTTTTATAACAGCCGCAGTTATTATATATAAAATATTTTTTCCCGTCTTATTTGGTCACTGAAAAAGTGTTTTTCGGACTGAAAATACATAGCATGAAGGAGCAACTGTTTCATGTGATATTACAAATTAGTTCAAAGGGGTTACAAATAGTTGGAAAACAGTGGTTGCTTTCATCCAATAGCCGGTACCTACCTATCCAAGGGTTGTATGTGGTATCTTGGCTGGTTACTTCAGTGGAGCTGAGCTGCAGTGACAGGCGTGTCACTTTTTCTGAAAGATGTGTTTCTAATCTTGGATCTTTTAAGGACAAGCAAAGATAGATATTTTGGTGGAGCCTAGTGAACAGACCATAGATTCCATAATTTCCTTATGGAGAAATGTCATTGTTGAGGAAGAAACCTGTGCATGCCCGGATGAGCTAATATTGGCAACAATCATTATTTTAATGGTTAAAGGTCCCACATACACAGTAGCCTAATGTCACCTGATCTTGATGTGTATGGGAGTGTCGGCTGCCTGGTCGGAAGAGATGGCAATTAGTCATGTCCAGTTTTAGCCAACTGCGTTCGTCCCATGAGATGGGGAGCAAGAGAGCTCGGGCAAACGAGTGCTACTGTGAGTGATAGTGGAGATGGCTGTCGGCCATGACATCGTTCTGCCGACTTCCATCTAATGTTTATGGCAAACCGTACATGCATAACATTTTTTTTCTTCAGCATCCAATAGCTATTTGTGTGATCTCCTAACAATGTAACAATGCAAACAATTGTGTACATACTTGATCATCTACTAAAATCCAGAAGGTAATTCTGTGTAGTGTCACAGTACGGCTGGTTTCTCACATTCATGTGCACTTATCCAAGTATATACCAGCCAAGGACCTCCTGCCACGAACTGCACCGCCTCATACGCTACATGAGCCACACATCACATTTCATCAATTTACCTGGTACACGTGTGATTCCAAAAAGGATTTCAACTCTGCAATGACTAGTGACCACCGTATGTTTTGTGATTGCGCATATGGAGCCTCCAATAGAAGCTATGAAGGTATTGAAAATTGTGTTAAAGATCGTTCTGTGCCCTGGAAATGTCTGTCTGAACAGGCCAATAATTGCCTGCCGATCGGTTTAACGGCTGAGATTGGGCAGTGTAAATGGGCCAAATGCAGAGTTTACGTCTTTTTACATATGCCCATCGCAATTATAGACCATTTCCTTCTGGCATGCAGTGACTGGAAGTGGGGATGTGATCTCTTGGTGTGACTCACACTTTACATATGAACGGCTTTCACAGCTCCACCCGCATATACAATGGAATGACTGGCTGTGTCACAATGTTATGAAATCTGGGAGGTGAAAGGATGACATAGTTAGCAGTAGAGGTGCTACTTGCCTAAGATGAGATAATTGAGTTCAAATGGGGGCAAACTTACTGTAAAGCAGTCCTATGACTCTGGTGACAGCTATATATGCTTATCTCTGGACCAAGCTGCATGGGAGACTAGTAGACAGATGGATCTCTTGTGGTTTTTCCCCTCCTGCAGTCTTGGGGTGACAGCATTGTGTGGTGCGTGCATAGTGAGAGACTAATTGAAGGGCAGAGGGCAGGGAAAAGCTACCAGGGACCCACCTGTCCAACTACTCTCCAGTGTTGCTCGGTTCCTGGCATCTTTTTTAAACCATGCAGGTTTTTTTTAATTATTTTATTTTTCCTAAGAGTTACAAGCACATGGCTGAAATCATGCAGCTGGTGTCTGATTCATGCTGCTTATGTGCCAGGCAGCATGTATTCGCCGTCCAGTTCCCATTTAAACAGGTTTTACGGACTTGGAAAACCCTGCCCATCATCTGTAGTTTGTTTTAAAATAAAACAAACTGTGCTTTACACATCATTCCTGGATCCAAAGTGGAGTCTCTACCTCTGCTCCCGCTGTCTGTTATTGTCTGCAGCGATGTCATGTCAACAGGGCTTTAGCCAACCATTGAGCTGAGTGGTTCATGCCATAAACTGGCAGAAATGCTGTGCCCAATTATTGCAGACAATATCAGATCCTGGCCACCCCTCTCGTTCATGGCAGAGTGCGACGTATCAATAGATAACCCTGGCACAATAACACCACTAAAAAGCTCGGGCATGTGTCCAGGGTTGCGGAGCGACGTTGGAAGAAAACAAATTCGCAAGACTACTTTACTGCATTCAAACAGGCAACACTCGCTTTCAAATCTTCCTTTACCTCCGCTAAACCGGCCTACTTCACAACCCTCGTATCTTCCCTATCCTACAACCCCAAACAGCTATTCAAAACTTTTAACGCCTTACTCCGCCCACCACTGCCCCCTCAACCTCCCTCATCTCTGCTGAGGACTTTGCCACACACTTCAAAAATAAGATTGACCAAACAAGGCAAGTCTTCATTATTAAACCACCACAACCCCTTTTGTATACCAGACCAATGCCCAAACACCATAACCTCCCTCTCCAACATCACTGAAGGGGAGCTTAATTGTCTCCTCTCCAAATTGCACCTCATCGCCTGTGCACACGACCCCATCCCACCTCCTCCCCAACCTCACCACCACTCTTAACCCATCCCTAACCCACTTCTTCAACCTATCACTAACTTCTGGTACCTTCCCTTCTGCTTTCAAACATGCCACAATTATGCCTATCCGTAAAAAGCCAACCCTCGACCCAACCGCTATGTCCTGCTATCGCCCCATATCACTGCTCCCATTCGCTTTCAAACTCCTGGAACAGCACGACCTCTCATCTAACTTGCTCTTTGCCAATCTACAATCTGGTTTCCGCCCCCATCACTCCACTGAGACAGCCCTGACCAAAATTACGAACGACCTACTTACAGCCAAAGCTAACGAACAATACTCTATACTCCTCCTAGACCTGTCCTCTGCTTTCGACACAGTTGACCACTGCCTCCTACTACAGATCCTCTCCTTCTTTGGCATCAAAGACCTCGCCCTATCCTGGATCTTCTCATACCTTTCCAACTGCACATTCAGCATCTCCCACACTACCTCCTCATCCTACCCTCTCTCTGTTAGAGTCCCCCAAGGCTCTGTTCTAGGATTCCTACTCTTCTCAATCTATACACTTCGTCTGGGACAACTCATAAAGTCCCATGGATTCCAGTACCACCTTTATGCTGGTGACACTCAGATCTACCTATCTGACCCAGACGTCACCTCTCTGCTGTCCAGAATCCCGGAGTGTCTGTCAGCCATATCCTCCTTCTCCTCTCGCTTCCTCAAGCTCAATTTGGACAAATCTGAACTCATCATCGTTCCTCCATCTCGCAGATCTCTTTACCTGACCTATCTATCACAATTAACGACCTCACGCTTTCCCCCGTACCGGAAGTCTGTTGCCTCGAAATAACCCTTGACTCTGCCCTGTCCTTCAAACTGCACATCCAAGCTCTTTCCACCTCCTGTTTCCGCAAGCTCAAAAATATTTCCAGAATCCGTCCTTTCCTCAACCCTCAATCTACTAAAATACTTGAGCATGCCCTCATCATCTCCCACCTCGACTACTGCAACATCCTTTTCTGCGGCCTCCCTGCTAACACCCTCGCACCTCTCCAGTTCATTAACTGTGCTGCCCGACTAATCCTTCTCTCTACTCACTACTCCAACGCTTCTCCTTTCTGCAAATCTCTTCACTGGCTCCCTTCCCTCAGCGTATCCAGTTCAAATTACTAATACTGACCTACAAAGCCATCCATAACCTGTCTCCTCCATATATCTCTGAACTAATCTCCCGATATCTTCCCTCATGTAATCTCCGGTCCTCCCAAGACCTCCTTCTCTCCTCCACACTTATTGGCTCCTCATCCAACCGCCTCCAAGACTTCTCCCGTATATCCCCCATCCTCTGGAATTCTTTGCCCCAACATGTCCGACTATCAACCACATTCAGATCCTTCAGATGGAACCTGAAAGCATACCTCTTCAGGAATGCTTACAGCCTGCAATGACCCCGCTGCCTCCTCACGACTACCTGAGCTACCTTCTCACCAACACGGAGCTGCTGCAACTCCCCCAACCTACTGTCTCCTTCCCCACCATCCTGTAGAATGTAAGCCCGCAAGGGCAGGGTCATCTCCCCTCTGTATCAGTCTGTGATTGTTAGTTTGTTTACTGTAAGTGATATCTGTAATTTGTATAAAACCCCTTTTCATGTACAGCAACATGGAATCAATGGTGCTATATAAATAATAATAATAATCCCAGGAACAATAGCATACATTCAACTTTATACCTGGAGAGGAGGAGTAAAGCACAGTTTGCTTTGTTAAAGTACAGCTGAGGGAAAGTGTATCACGACTCTGCTGTTGTTTGTCCCGTGACCAGGGGCTCCTTCCCTGTCCCTAACACAAGGGGGCGCCCTAGCTCGCCCTTCTTCCTGGATTACTTCTGATGGTGAAGATGCCAGGGCTATGTACTGTGCCTTAGCTCTTGAATCCGCCCTGAATCTGTACACCAACCATACTAACAAGGTAATATGAAGAGTTGTAATTAAAAATACTAAACATACAAATATACTCACACATGTAACAGAGGTATGCATCGGGGAGTGGAGGATGGGGTTAAACCAAAGTAGAAGATCGGGAATTATCACACACTCAAAACCTAGCAACAGTCACAGATAAATCCACCAACTGCCTACTCTAATAACCAGCAACAACAACCTCCAGCCATGCAACAAAAGCTTTCTCTGATAATGAGTGCTAGCCAGGACTCTGTTTTAGGCCGGGGTCACACATGCGAGAAACACGGACGAGTCTCGCATGTGAATTCCCGACACTGCCGCCGGCACTCGGGAGTGGAGCGAGCGACTGCATAGAAATACATGCTCCGTTCCCGAGTGCAGGCGGCAGTGCCAGATATTAACATGCGAGACTCGTCCGTGTTTCTCGCATGTGTGATCCTGGCCTTATATAGGAGATGGAAGTGGCTAACAATGCACAGCTGAGAGCCTTAGCTCCTGGAGCTCTCAACAGAGCTGATAACAACTGCATTGCTGAAAGAAATTTACATTGTTTAATACGAAGGTGAAGTGCTTCTAATAAGTGCAGGAGTAGGAGAAATCCAACGCTGTGGTCTTCTGGCTCCTCTCTGTCTTGGTAACCCGTGAGAAAGGGTTTTTCTAATTTTGGAAAAACACTTTTAAGTTTCAAATTAGGAAGTGATTTATATATTTAAAGTGTACTTGGACTTTTCTTAGGCGTCTAGTTGGTATACTTAGATTTGGCTTGCTTGTCATGTTAAGTTGCACATACAAACTTCCTGGTTTACATCGGTAGAGACATTCACTGTAACCCAGTAATTGGAGTACTTGCATTGAATTTGTTTTCAGCATAAATTCCATATTTATCATATTTTATTTCCTGCCACTTTCCTGTATGAATGGTGTTTTGTTGTCCAATGATATAAAAAAGAAAAGTTCTGTAAATATTTATTCATTATGCTTACTTATACGTGTATACAGTACATGCTCATATAGGCCGAGGCTTGTCAGTCACTGTCAGTGGGCGAAAAGGTTCCCCTTGGGAACCCGTCTGTATGTCTTGTCACACACACACCTTGGTCCCTGCTAGCTATTAAAAGTATGTTTTTGTTTTCTCTGAAACGCTGCATACATGGCTGAGATAAAATAGCCAGAGCCTGATGCATGATGCCCATCATTTGGACATCATGTATCAGCTGTGAGGTACCCTATAATTCCACAGACATCATATCGCTGTCCTCATTGGGGCTCAAATCTAAATTCCCTATCAGTATGTCTTTGCTACGTGGGAGGAAACCACAGAACTTGGAGGAAACTCACGCAAACATGATACAGGAAATATACCGTGGGGAAAAAAAGTATTTAGTCAGCCACCAATTGTGCAAGTTCTTCCACTTAAAAAAATGAGAGGCCTGTAATTGACATCATAGGTAGACCACAACTATGAGAGTCAAAATGAGAAATCAAATCCAGAAAATCACCTTGTTGATTTGGCAAGATTTATTTTGCAAATTATGATGGAAAATAAGTATTTGGTCATTAACAAAAGTTCATCTCAATATTTTGTTATATATCCTTTGTTGGCAATGACAAAGGTCAAACGTTTTCTATAAGTCTTCACAAGGTTGGCACACACTATTGGCGGTATGTTGCCCCATTCCTCCATGCAGATCTCCTCTAGAGCAGTGATGTTTTGGGCCTGTCGCTGGGCAACACGGACTTTCAAATCCCTCCAAAGGTTTTCTATGTGGTTGAGATCTGGAGACTGGCTAGGCCACTCCAGGACCTTCACATGCTTCTTATGAAGCCACTCCTTCGTTGCCCTGGCCGTGTGCTTGGGATCCTTATCATGCTAAAAAACCCATCCACGTTTCATCTTCAATGCTCTTGCTGATGGAAGGAGGTTTTCACTCAAAATCTCATGATACATGGCCCCATTCATTCTTTCATGTACACGGATCAGTCGTCCTGGCCCCTTTGCAGAGAAACTGCCCCAAAGCATGATGTTGCCACCCCCATGCTTCACAGTAGGTATAATGTTTTTAGTATGCAATTCGGCATTCTGTCTCCTCCAAACACGACAAGTTTTTTGTTTCTATCAAACAGTTCTACTTTGGTTTCATCAGACCATATGACATTCTCCCAATACTCTTCTGGATAATCCAAATGCTTTCTAGCAGACTTCAGATGGGCCCGGACATGTACTGGCTTAAGCAGGGGGACACGTCTGGCACTGCAGGATCTGAGTCCCTGGCGGCGTAGTGTGTTACGGATGGTAGTCTTTGTTACGGTGGTCCCAGCCCTATGCGGGTCATTCACTAGGTCCCTCCGTGTGGTTCTGGGATTTTTGCTCACCATTCTTGTGATCATTTTGACCTCACGGGGTGAGATCTTGCGTGGAGCCACAGATCGAGGGAGATTATCAGTGGTCTTGTATGCCTTCCATTTTCTTATTATTGATCCCACAGTTGATTTCATCACACCAAGCTGCTTGCCTATAGCAGATTCAGTCTTCACAGCCTGGTGCAGGGCTACAATTTTGTTTCTGGTGTCCTTCGACAGCTCTTTGGTCTTCACCATAGTGGAGTTTGGAGTGTGACTGCTTGAGGTTGTGGACAGGTGTCTTTTTATACCGATAACAAGTTCAAACAGGTGCCATTACTACAGGTAATGAGTGGAGGACAGAGGAGCCTCTTAAAGAAGAAGTTACAGGTCTGTGAGAGCCAGAAGTCTTGCATGTTTTTCGGTGACCAAATACAAAATCTTGCCAAATGATTTTTCTGGATTTGTTTTCTCATTTTGACTCTCATAGTTGTGGTCTACCTATGATGTCAATTACAGGCCTCTCTCATCTTTTTAAAGGGAATCTGTCACCCCAAAAATGCCATATCAAGTAAAGATATGGCTGAATAGAGCGTCCCATGACTAAGCTAACGGTGGGTATCATATATCATGATACCCCCGTTTTCATAGCAAAATACCTTTTTAAAGTTGGTGATTGAACGTGTCAATCACTGCAGTCAGGTCAGGAGGGCGGCGGTTTTCATGTCCTCCCCGCCCCGTCCTCGTCATCTGTTGCGTATCGCCGTCTGTGAATACCACAGACGGCGTTAGGTTCCCGCAATTGCGCAATTCAAAATCCTGCCCAGCAGTGGGCAAAGCATAAAATGACTACAGCGCATGCGCTAGTCTTTCCTTGCCCCGGAAATTACTGCTTGCCTTGGACGACTTCCGGGGCAAAGCATACTGCGCATGCGCTGGGCAGAATTTTGAATTGCGCAATTGCGGGAACCTAACGCCGTCTGTGGTATTCACAGACGGCGATACGCAACAGATGACCGGGGGGAGGACATGAAAACCGCTGCCCTCCTGACCTGACTGCAGTGATTGACACGTTCAATCACCAACTTTAAAAAGGTATTTTGCTATGAAAACGGGGGTGTCATGATATATGATACCCACCGTTAGCTTAGTCATGGGACGCTCTATTCAGCCATATCTTTACTTGATATGGCATTTTTGGGGTGACAGATTCCCTTTAAGTGGGAGAACTTGCATTGGTGACTGACTAAATACTTTTTCCTCCCCACCCCCCCCCCCCACTGTATCTTTGTAACATGCAAACACGGGGAGAACATACAAACTCCTTCCAGATGGTGTTCTGACTCCTTGTTTGAATCTGTACCCAGAACCTCAGTGCTGCAAAGAAACCGTGCTAACCACTGAGCCACCGATTCTTTTTGGTTGACACCGTGGCCATAAATGCTGCACCTAATGTGTCCAGTACTGGTGAACGCACACACCCAGTGCACTTCTATTCAAATTGACTTGTACACAAGTGGTACAGATTTAATCCCTTCATGACATATGGTGTATATTTATGTCATATGTTGTGTCCCTGTCTTTTATGCAGGCTCACACACTGAGCCCGCATCTTTCCCCACATATGACTGATTTAATCAGCTGTCATGTACCTTTTAACAGCAGTGGATCCTGCTGTCGATCTCTGACAGCGGTATTAAACACGTGCCAACTGGAAGTGCATCATAAATCCCACCCATCGGCACTCCTGTCACGTGGTGGTGGGGGGGCCCGATGGGTTGTTATGACAGCCAGGGGTCTGCAGAAGTCCCTCATGACTGTCTTTACAATATTTCTGTGAACTCCGACTCATGGCCGGTGTTAATAGATCGTGATTTACTATTTATTTTTAGAGCATCATTGATTCCATGGTGATGTACATGAGGAGTTAGTGTATATAAAATTCAGTGAACAAACAATGACAGACTGATACAAAAAAGGAAAGGACCCTGCTCTTATGGCCTTACATTCTACAGGATAACGGGGATTACTGATATACATAGCAGGGCTGAAGCACTACTGTGTATGGCACAGGTGATCAAGTCTTCTAAAGGGACTATTGAATAAAGTAAAAAGTGAGAAAAAAAAACACGTTCAAATCACCTCCCTCTTTCAATATTGAAAATAAAACAATAAAAAAACACATTTGGTGTCACTTTTTTTTTTTAGCCCCCACATCATTGCAATAACACGCAATCAAAACATCATATGTACCCCAATTGGTGTCAATAAAAACATCCGCTCAAGGCACATAAAATAAACCACCACCCAGATGCCTAAAAATGGAAACCCTTACGGGTCTCGGAAAATGGCAACAAATGCAAAAGGTTGTTTTTTTTCTTAAGACCCAAAATTTCTGAATTTTTTTTCTTCACCTTTTTATAATAAATAAACTCTACCTGTTGGGTATCTGTGTACTCGTACTTAACTTGGAAATTATATTGCCAGGTCAGTTTTACCATTTAGTGAACATGCTAAATACAAAAAAGTTGTGAAATTGCACTTTTGTTTTGCAATTTCATAGTACTTAGCATTGTTTTACCCTTTTTCGGTACACTATATGGTAAAATCATTGAAAGTACACCCAATCCTGGAAAAAAAACAAGCCATTATACAGCTATATTTTAGGAAAAATAAAAAAAGTTATGGCTCTGGGAAGAAGGGGAGGAAAAAACTAAAACAAAAAGCTGAAAAATGGGCATGAAGGGGAGAGGATCTGTCATCAGGGCAAGAGACCAGTTTTTGCTCTTTATTTCCAGGAGTATTCTTCTGTTTTTCTTTTTAAATCTGCCATAATTTTCCAGAGATATGGGCCTTTTTATTTGGCCCACCTACTATAATATAATTATTATTTTTTTTTTTTTTACCTTTAGTGTGAGCTGTATAATTACTAAGGGGGCGTTGCTCACAGTGTAAAGACACTCCCTTTCCCCAGGGAATCCTGGGAGTAAGTCCCACTTAGCAAATATGTAGAGGAAGCTACAGACCCGACCAGAGAATCCTGAGAGCAACACTTTCGTAATGAAGACCATTAAAATAAACGCTAAATAAAAGGCCCATATCTCTGCAACCATATGGCCGATTTAAAAAACGAAAAACATAAAGCTCAGGGAATAAGCGGAAATAAAAAAAGAGCAAACACTGTCCATTTTGACCTGGTGGCAGCTCGTTTTTTTTAAAGATACAAAATGAAAAAGAACACCATGGGCGCCAGAACAATTACCGTCTGTAATAGTGAGATGACTTGTATAATTCTGCGTATATACATAGTGTGATCATTATTGAACGCAAAAGGAAATATTCAATAATTTAAGACACAGTATTTTGATCATGGATGATTGTTTTATCTTTGGGAAATTTTAGACTTGTGTCATTAAGTTTATCGCTTAACCGCTGTGTGGTATAGAGGGGAATATAGCGCAATATGTACCATAATTGTGATATGCTGGTAGTAATAAACGTGCCTCTTTTAGTTTTGGCTAAAGAGCTTCTGCAGCCGATTCATTCTGCACAAACTGGCGTTTCGTAGAAAATCTACTCTGACGATCAGACTAGTTTTACAGAAGTGGTCGGCATGAGTGGCAGAATCTTTCTCCGTAGTGAGATGCTGGTGTAAAAATGTCCATGTGCAATAATTTACCTCTAGAGGAAATAACCATGCACTATGTAACTATTAGTGCCTTTGTCTACATGGGTGTCACCGCCTGGTGCTGCATGTGTGACCTGTGCTCCAACCATTTCCTCTGCTTGATATATCCTACTTTTATTTTTGCAGATAAAGAGACTGATGTACTGACCCTGCTCATGACTGGAATGAATAACGCTTGACAGGTTTGTATACTTTGTCTTTCATTTGCTTCTTATTTGTTTGCTAACTTTTTCTATCCCATCCACGTATATTTTCACATGGATTATGATGTCTGAACTTGTAAAATTTGTAGTTATTCATGTATTGGAGGATAAAATGATTAGACGGGACTAATTTATCTTTTTTTTTTTTTTTCTTCTTACTTTTGGACTAAGAACAAACTGGTAGGTAGTTGTTAACTATGTGCCTGTTGTGTCTGCTGCCTATCTCTGCTGGCTCCCAGCAGTCAGACTGCTCTTCCCGGTGATTCTGCGGCAACCACTGACTTAATATTGATAGAGCAGCTGCTTCTCTTCCGCTCTGCTCTGTTGACAGGGTGTGACTGCTGATGTCATTCTGATTGACAGCTGACTCCCTTCTATCTAACTGCCTGAATGCTGTAAATAAGGCTGACAACCCTTCTATAGAGCAGCCCGGAAGAGCAAGAGCTGCTATCTTGAAGTGAAGCAGCAGAATCGCCGGTAGTAGAGGTCTGTGACCACTGCCAGGTAGAACAGGTAAGTAGTTAGTAACTATCTGCCTGTTTTTGTTAGTTCTTAGGCCCATAGTAAAGAAAAAAAATAAAATGGATGAATGGATACATTTGTTGATGATAACTATGGGATTGTCCTGTTCTGTGTATTCACTCTTCAGCTTTTTTAAAACCCAGCACCGCACTTCAGCCAGCTCTGTGTCAGGGATTACAACTATTGGATAGGTTATCACTGGGAGTACATCACATTGTGTCCTAGCAGTGGCACCGCTCGTGATCAGCTGTCCACCATGAGATCCGATTAAAGGGAACCTGTCAGCAGGATTGTGCACAGTAGCCTATAGACACTGTCAGGTCGGCGCCGTTATACGGCTTAAAATTATACTTTGTTGATGAAATCCATCTTGTGATTGTTGAACCCCTTCACCCCGAAGCCTCTTCTCACCTTCCTGACCAGGCCAATTTTTACACTCTGTAACACTTCAACGGATCCTGGTGATTCTGAGAATGTTTTCTCCTGACATATTGTACTTTATGATAGGGTTAAAATTTCTTTGATATGACTTGCGTTTGTGAAAAAAAAAAAACGGAAATCTGGCAAAAAATTTTCAATTTTCAAAGTTTTAATTTTTGTGCTCTTAAATCAGTCATATCACACAAAATAGTTTAATAAATAACATTTCCCACATGTCTACTTTACATCAGCACAGTTTTGGAAACATAATTTTTTTGTTAGGAAGTTATAAGGGTTAAAAGTTCACCAGCGATTTTTCTCATTTTTACAACAAAATTTGCAAAACCATTTTTTTTTTAGGGACCAGACAGAAAATACCCAAAAGTGACACCATTCTAAAAACGGCACCCCTCCAGGTACTCAAAACCACATTCAAGAAGTTTAACAGGAATTTTTGGAACGTGGAATGAAAAAATCAAAATTTTACTTTTTTTTACAAAAATTTTCTTTTAAAAGTTAATTTTTTTTAGTTTTCCAAGGGTAACAAGAGAAAATAAACCATACATTTTGTTGTGCAATTTCTCCTGAGAACAACGATACCCCCGCATATATACTACTGTTTGGGCGCACGGCAGGGCTCGGAAGGGAAGGAGCGCCATTTGACTTTTCGAATGCAAAGTTTGATGGAATAATTAGTGGACGCCATGTCGCGTTTTTGGAGAGCCCCTGATGTGCCTAAACAGTGAAACCCCCCCCCACACACACACACACAAGTGACACCCGTTCTGGAAACTAGACCCCTTTGGGACCTTATCTAGATGGGTATTGAGCATCTTGAATCCCCATGTGCTTCACAGAAGTTTATAACGTTAAGCCATGAAAATAAAAAAAAAATCACATTTTTCTCAGATAAATCTTTTTTAGCTACAAATTTCATATTTTCACAAGGCAAAAAGGAGAAAATGGACCCCAAAGTTTGTAGTGCAATTTCTCCTGAGTTATATGTGGTTTAGGCACACTGGGGCTCAGAAGTGAGTGGGGCATCTGGATTTGGGAGCAGAGAATTAGCTGAATTTCTTTTGGCGGGTGAGGAGCCATTTAGCTTTTCCAGAGCCTTTGTGCTGCCAGTAACGTGGAAGCCCCATATATTTCCGTTAACAGATGACAGATCTGAGTGGGGACTTGCTTTCTTCGTGGATTGAGTGAAAGATTTTGTTGGGAACATTTTACATAACGTTTGGGATCACATTTATCCGGTGCTCTACGCTGACCACTTACTTTGGGGTTTCCATCTAAATATCTGAGTGACGTGATTCAGATGAAACCCCCCATGGATCCATTCACTATAGTGAGGCAGCAGAGTTACTCTGGACTCCATCTGGTCTCTGTTCCACGGTGTCCTTCTTTTCATTAGTGCACAAAACTGTGGCTGACAGCACTTTTAGGATTGCATAAAAGACATACACCGCAGGATCACAGGTCAGACGGCGTTCACAGTATCTCCATCTGCCTCATTATACGGAATCTTCAGCCAGAGGTTCTGTCTGAATCGCGTATTTCAGAGATTTAACATGGAAACCACGGTGTAAGCTCTCAGCGCAAAGCGCAGGATAAATGTGCGCCGAGCCTTACTGCAGAATGAAAAAATCAACAGCAAGTGAAGAATTGGTTTTATTTATTTCTTATGCCGTTCCTCATTTGTGATATATTTTAAGTGTTTGGCTGCTGTCACACACTAATAGATGCTTTTCATTGCAAAAACTAGTTTCAGCTGCAGATGGAAGGAAGAGAGCCACAGTCATTACTAGTGGGTAGGCGGAGCCCAGATAGGATTGACACCTCAGATTAAAAAGAGAGTTGACCGGCCCCTCCAGCTCGGGCTCCTCCTACTCAGCTCTTCAGTTTACAATTTGAGGTCTCAGAGGATGGTCGCTGCTGGAAGCAGCTTCTCAGAAGATTTTATTATTTTTTATCGGACAAGAGACTTGGATCACCAAATGTGGTCTAGAGGTCTCAGGAGTCTCAGCGCTGCTGGACTCCCACCTCTCCCTTGGCGGATCTGTATTACCCTAATGGTGGTCCCTGCAGAACCCTGCCGGCCCGGGGGGATGTGGATGGCTTCCCTGGCGGGGCGCAAACCGTGCTGCAGGGGTCACTGCGTCCCCCGCCCTGGGGGGAAGCATGGGCATAGCGCCAGAAACCCCTGGGGGTCCCTGTGGCGCTTCGGCTGGTGAGTACCTCACATTTTTACCTCACATTTTTATTAATGTGTGTGTGAGTGTTTAAGCGACTGCTGCGGCAGCCGCTGTACATTACATGTCGGTGACTGTGTTTTTTTGTCCGCAGGTGGATGCCTGCAGGACATAGGAGAGGAGTGCGCGCCTTTTTATTTGAATTTTCGCGCCGCTCTGAGCGCGCGCTTTACTGCTGTCTCCATTTCCGGCTTCCCTCATGGAGCACACGGAGGCACAGCGCGGCGGCCATTAAAGAAGCAGGCTGAAAGCTTCTTCTGGCTCTTCTCCCTCCTCCCCTCCCGGCAAGATGTTACACTGTTACCAGCTGGGTGAGTCGCTTCTAGCCCGCAGGCAGAAGCTTAACCCCTTCAATGTCGCTAGTAGCTGCCAATCTGGGCGATCTCATTAACATCGCATAAGCGGTTAGCGATCTCCTTAACTTTGGCGGTCATTGCGATATACAAAACAGCGCAATTTTTAGCGATCTTGTGGAACGTTTTTCTGTTAGTGTGGCATAAAAAGCTGTCCTGCAGCTGCTGCCTTATAAGAGGCACTTGGGGCTCTCACAACTTTTTCATTATCAAGGTTGTGGGGAGTCTGCTACTTTAACCCCTTCTTAGGCGGTTAACTATTAATGCTGGGGTAGCTCTCTCTTTAAGAGCTTTAGCGATTGTTTTTTCTTTAAGAAACACACTGTTCTAGTTACTGACAGGTTTAACCTGCCATATACTGTGCAAGGACATGTCAGATGCGGACTATCTGACACGCAGACCCCGACAGCGTCATGCGCAGCGGTCGGAGGTTCCAGTGGTGTCAAAATGGAGGCCCTCGCTAGTTTCTATGATGGCCTGTCTGACCTTCTAGGTTATGGAGTGTCAGCTAGATCCTCTCAAGGAAGCGACACAAATCGGTGCCTTCCTTCTCGCGTAGCGAAGATGTCCGTTTCGGACAAGGAGGATCGGCAGGGACACTCTGCCTCTCTCATGGACCGTACTATTGGAGCCATGAGGGCGTTACAGTTACCAGAGAGAGGTAACTAGGCGTCCTGGTAAGTCGGCCCGGATGTTTCAGGAGTCGCATAGGTCGCGACGGCTTTACAATCTGTATCCGTTTTCTACGGAGTTGATTGTTAATTGGATCTCCTGAAGTGAATGTCCCTTTATCCTGGTAAAGGAAGGCGAGTCTGCAGGACCTGCTGGACAGAAAAATGGAGATGGCAACAATATCCATCTGCGAGGCTGCGGGTCATGGATTCAGTATTAAGGATCTATGTGTACTTGTAAAGTTTCCCTGAGCCGTTTGGACCATCTACGGACGGCGTGACAAGATGAAAAGCCCATCTATCTCGATAGAGGGGATCCAAGTTGAAGGATTCTGCGTCACTGCTATCCAGGGCGCAATCCTCGGCAGTCACAGTCAGAAGAGCACTGTGGCTTAGACAGTGGAACGCGGTTTCCAAGCAGGGTTTACTATCTTTAGCTTACAAAGTGGTCAGCTATTTGAATCTGACCTCACAGAGCTGATTTCTGAGGCAAAAGAAACAGCTTTACCGCGTCTGGCAGGACTAGTGCCGGTAGTTGTCGGCGGTTCTTTCGGTCCAGGGATGATCCGGTCAACCCTCTGGGGGTTTGGGTCTTTCCTCTCTTTTTTTTTTTTAAAAAAAAAAAAAAAAAAAGGGGGAATTTCTCAAATTACGCATACCCTGGAAACAGAACTTCCATTAAGACAGAAGCTGGCAAAAAACCCGCTAAAGCGGTCTGACGTCTGGGTCTCACTCGAGCGCTCTCGAGTGGAGGGTCGTTTACTCCAATTCAAACCGACTTGGGTTTCCCGTGTGTCGGACGCCTAGGTAACACAGGTTGTGTTGGCAGGCTACTTCATAGAGTTTCTTTCTCGACCCCCGGACAGGTTTTGCCAATCTCGCATTCAGTCAGAGCCGAGCTATTTGCCGCTCTACTACGAGAGGTCGATTCCCTTCTGCAGAAGGGTGTGGTGATACCGGTTCCGCAGAGGACCGGGGAAGAGGATTCTTATTCCAACCTCTTTGTGGTCCCCAAAAAGGAGGACAAATTTCGCCCTATTTTGGATTTCAAAGATTGAATCGGCATGTTTACATCCCGAAAATTCCGCATGGAGTCGCTTCGCTCCGTTGTGGCAGCCCTGTCGCAGAACGTCTTTTTGGTCAATCGACATTCGCGACGTTTATTTGCATGTTCCCGTCGGAAGGGCTCACCGGCGCTTCCTTCGTTTTGCCATAGGTCAGGACCATTGCCAGTTTGTAGCTCTGCCATTCGGCTTGGCCTCGGCGCCCAGAGTTTTTACAAAAATTCTAGCGCCCCTCATGGTAATTCTTCGAAGACAGGGGGTTACGATTTCCCTACCTGGACGACCTTCTGATTGTGGCGTCCTCAAAGGAGGAGGCGGGGACGGCTCGCAATCTATCCCTTCAGCTCCTGGAGGATTTCGGGTGGCTGGTCAATTGGGAGAAGTCGTCTCTGGAAGTCAATCCTGTTTTTGGGAATGCATTTCGACACTGTACGGACGGTGGTGTCCCTTCCTCCAGACAAGCTGGCATGTCTCTTTAGACATGTACAGATTATGAGGTCTACGGCAGCAATGTCCTTTCGGAAGTGTATGCGCCTTCAGGGTTTGACGTCCATGGAGGCACTTCCGTTTGCCCAATTTCATTCCAGGGCCCTCCAAAGGCTCATTCTGAGTCGTTGGGATCGATCGCAAGCTTCTCTGAATTGCAGCGTCATCATCTCTCACAGGGTGCGAGAATCCCTAGGATGGTGGTTACGTCCAGGAGCGTTATTCCTGGGGAAATCTTTCCTCCCTCCGAGGTGGTCGGTCATAACCACCGATGCCAGCCTGACGGGCTGGGGGGGGTGTCTGGAACGATCTTTGGATCCAGGGAGTATGGTCATCGGAAGAGTCTGTTCTACCGATCAACATCCTGGAGTTGAGGGCAATTTTTCCTTTGCCTACAACACTGGACGGTCCCTTTAAGCGGTCTACCAGTCCGAGTGCAGACAGACAACGCGACGGCGTTGCGTATATCAACCACCAAGGCGGGACAAGGAGCTCCAGCCTCATGATGGAGGTGTCTCGGATCCTGCTATGGGCCGAGACCAAGGTTCCAGCCATCTCTGCGATCACATTCCAGGAGTCCAGAATACCACGGCGGACTTCCTCAGTCGCGAGAAGATGGATCCTGGAGAATGGAGTCTTCATCCGAAAATTTTTGCGCTGCTGTGCTTCCGTTGGGGAACTCCCCAAGTGGATTTGATGGCATCCAGGTTCAAATGCCAAACTACCGACCTTCATGTCCAGGTACAAGGACCCGAAGGCTGTGGCGGTGGTTGCTCTGGTGGCTCCGTGGGACCATTTCGAGCTAGTCTATGTGTTTCCGCCGATATCTTTACTTCCTCTGGTGCTGCGTCGGATCAGACTGGAAGAGAATTCCGGCTATGTTGATAGCCCCGGATTGGCCAAGGAGGACGTGGTTCTCGACACTGGTGTCGTTTTTTGGCGGCACCGCCATTCCCACTTCCTCCTCGCCCGGACCTGTTAACCCAGGGGCCCGTTCGTCATCCGGACTTGAAGTCTCTGCGTTTGACGGCGTGGCTCTTGAGACCGAAACCTTGACCCGTAGAGGTTTTTCAGCCGAAGTCATTGCCACTCTGCGAGCTGCCAG
The DNA here is from genome assembly GCA_033576555.1 of Oophaga sylvatica. Classification (NCBI taxonomy): domain Eukaryota; kingdom Metazoa; phylum Chordata; class Amphibia; order Anura; family Dendrobatidae; genus Oophaga; species Oophaga sylvatica. The sequence goes on along the minus strand of JARQOD010000002.1, from coordinate 332,601,291 downwards.
AGGTCCGGCTACTACTAAGATTTATCACAAGACTTGGTCTTTTCGTGGTTTCGGGTTCTTCAAGGAATCCGAGGATTTTTTTCCATTCCCAATTTGTTGGCTTTGCTACAGTACGGGCTGGACAAAAGGTTTGGCAGTTAGCACTCTGAAAGGTCAGGTTTCTGCCCTGTCTTTGCTATTTCGGAAGGCTATCGCCTCGCGTAGGGACGTACGTTCCTTTTTTTGCGGAGTAACCCGTCAGTTTCCACTGCGGAAGGCGCCTGTGTCTCCTCGGCGGCTCAACCTTGTCTTGGAGGCTCTTCAGCATATACCTTTTGAGCCTATGGGTTCTGCTAGCCTTTCTTTAATTTCTTGGAAGGTTACCTTCTTAGTGGCGGTAACCTCTTTAAGAAGGATTTCTGAGTTGGCAGCTTTTTCCTGCTCGCCTCCTTTCCTGGAGTTTTACCCGGATCGAGTAGTGCTTCGCACACGGGGCGATTTTCTACCTAAGGTGGTGTCGCAATTTCATGTTAACCAGGATATTGTGTTGCCCTCCCTTTGCCCGGGCCCAGGGAATGCAAAGGAACGGAACTTGCACAAATTGGATTTAGTGCGGGTCTTGAAGTTCTATTTTGTCTATTACTCAATGTTTTCGAAAGTCAGATTCCCTGTTTGTGATTACAGCAGGTCGTAGGCGTGATCAACGAGTTTTCAAGGACTCTATAGCTCGTTGGATTCGGTCGGCCATTTTGGAGGCTTACCGTCTTAATGGCGAACCTTGCCCGATTAAGATTCAAGCTCGCTCCACGAGGTCTGTGACTTCATCGTGGGCCTTTCATCAAGGGCTTCGGCAGCTCAGCTCTGCCGAGCGGCGACCTGGCGTTTCGTCCACACATTTACAAAGTTTTATAAGGTGGACGTCAGTGCTTCCGCTGATGCGGCCTTAGGACGTAGAGTCCTGCAGGCAGCGGTAATTTAAAGTTTTTAGTTAACTTGTATTTGGCGCCTGTGGCGCATTTATCTAGGTTGTTGGGTTTCTGCCTATTTTGGTTTTTTCCCACCCTAATTTTTGGACTGCTTTGGACGTCCCACTAGTAATGACTGTGGCTCTCTTCCTTCCATCTGCAGCTGAAAGACGGATTTTGGTAAGAACTTACCTGTAAAATCCTTTTCGGCGAAGGAAGGAAGAGAGACACAGCTCCCTCCCATGGCAGAAGTGTGTTGTTGTATTTACAGATGCAGCGTGACCCTTCTCTGATAGCGATTATCTGGACTGAGGTCGACGCGCTACGGCTCTGCTCCAGCATTGCCAGCTTATCGCAGTAGTCAGGTTCAGTGAGTAGTACCTGTAACTGTGTGATTTTTTTGCCGAATGCATGCATAACCTGTACTCATGTTTTTTCTCTGAAGTCCTTCAGAAGGGGTTATGTTGCTTCGCTGGTGATATTGTTCTTCCTTAAGCTTGGGTACGACTGAAGAGCTGAGTAGGAGGAGCCCGAGCTGGAGGGGCCGGTCAACACTCTTTTTAATCTGAGGTGTCAATCCTATCTGGGCTCCGCCTACCCACTAGTAATGACTGTGTCTCTCTTCCTTCCTTCGCTGAAAAGGATTTTACAGGTAAGTTCTTACCAAAATCCGTCTTTTTGCGTCACTATATTTTGAAAGCTATAATTTTTTCATATTTTTGCAAACAGAGTCATGTGAGGGCTTGTTTTTCAGCAGCAGATGGAAGGAAGGGAGACACATTCATTACCAGTGGGTAGGCGGAGCCCACACAGGATAGAACACCTCAGATTAAAAAAGAGTGTTGACCGGCCCCTCCAGCTTGGGCTCCTCCTACTCCAGCTCTCCAGTCTAAAATTTTAGGTCACAGAGGATAGTCGCTGCTGGAAGCAGCTCCTCAGAAGAATTTTTTATTTTAATCGGTCAGAGACTTGGATCCCCGTGGTCTTGAGGTCTCAGGGGTCTCAGCGCTGCTGGACCCCCACCCCTCCCTTGGCGGATCTGCATTACCCTTTAAGGTGGTCCCTGCAGAACCCTGCCGGCCCCGGGGGATGAGGGTTGCTTCCCTGGCGGGGACGCAAACCGCGCTTCTGGGGTCACTGCATTCCCCGCCCTGGGGGAAGCTATGGGCACAGCGCCACAAATCTCTGGGGGTCCCTGTGGCGCTCAGCTGGGTGAGTACTCCACATTTTAATGTGTTTGAGTGCTTCAGCGGCTGCTGCGGCAGCCGCTGCTACATGAATTCAGTGTTGGTGATTGTGTACTTTTGTCCGCAGGTGGATGCCTGCAGGACATGGGAGCGGGGCAGGAGCGGAGAGCGGAGGAGTCGCGCGCTTTTTTGAAGCCGGCGGGGGGCGTGACTTCGCGCTTTCCCGGCTTTTCGTGGACAGGAAGCGCTCTGAGCGCGCGATTTTCAGCGGCAGATGGAAGGAAGGGAGACACATTCATTACCATTGGGTAGGCGGAGCCCACACAGGATAGAACACCTCAGATTAAAAAAGAGTGTTGACCGGCCCCTTCAGCTTGGGCTCCTCCTACTCCAGCTCTCCAGTCTAAAATTTGAGGTCACAGAGGATAGTCGCTGCTGGACGCAGCTCCTCAGAAGAATTTTTTATTTTAATCGGACAGAGGCTTGGACCCCCGTGGTCTTGAGGTCTCAGCGCTGCTGGACCCCCACCCCTCCCTTGGCGGATCTGCATTACCCTTTAAGGTGGTCCCTGCAGAACCCTGCCGGCCCCGGGGGATGAGGGTTGCTTCCCTGGCGGGGACGCAAACCGCGCTTCTGGGGTCACTGCGTTCCCCGCCCTGGGGGAAGCTATGGGCACAGCGCCACAAATCTCTGGGGGTCCCTGTGGCGCTCAGCTGGGTGAGTACTCCACATTTTAATGTGTTTGAGTGCTTCAGCGGCTGCTGCGGCAGCCGCTGCTACATGTATTCAGTGTTGGTGATTGTGTACTTTTGTCCGCAGGTGGATGCCTGCAGGACATGGGAGCGGGGCAGGAGCGAAGAGCGGAGGAGTCGCGCGCTTTTTTGAAGCCGGCGGGGGGCGTGGCTTCGCGCTTTCCCGGCTTTTCGTGGACAGGAAGCGCTCTGAGCGCGCGATTTTTCGTGTTTTTCTTCTTCCGGCTTCTCTCCTTCAGCGCGGCGGCCATTACTGTCGGCCTCCTCGGGCTCCTCACTCTCCGCTCCCCCCGACCGACCAAAGGAACAAAGGACACTGCACCGCGGCCAGCTGGGTGAGTCGCTTCTGCCTGTCAGGGCAGAAGTTTAACCCCCTCACCCCCACAGCGCAGGGCACCTTTCTGGAGGTACTGCCACACTGAACGCTCCTGCTAACGATCACGATAACGACGCATACTAATGCGATCGTTTTTGTGATCGTTTTAATGTCGTTAGTTGCTGCCACAGTGAACGATCTCATTAACGTCGCATAAGTGGTTAGCGATCTCCTTAGCGAATTTGGCGGTCATTGCGATGTACAAATCAGCGCAATATGTTAGCGATCTCGTTGGCGTTCTTGTTTAGTGTGGCATACCCTTGAGGCACTGTCCTGCAGCTGCTACCTCATAAGAGGCACCTGGGGCTCGCACACCCTTTTCATTAACAGGGGTTGTGGGGAGTCTGCGACATTAACCCCTTCTTAGGCGGTTAACCCTTAATTGGGGGACAGCTGGGGTAGCTCTCTCTTTAAGAGCTTTAACCCTTCAGCGTTCGTTTTGCCTTTAAGAAACCACACTGTTCTAGTTGCTGACAGGTTTAACCTGCCATATACTGTGTGAGGGCATGTCAGATCAGGGTCCAGGAGGTGCGGACCGTCTCCCAGATCCGCTACAGGATCAGTCTCGCGTATCTGACACGCAGACCTCGACGGCGTCAAGCCCAGCGGTCGGAGGTGTCAGTGATGTCAAAATGGAGGCCCTCGCTCGTTCTATTGATGGCCTTTCTGACCTTCTAGGTTATTGGGTGTCAGCTAGATCCTCTCATGGTAGGAAGCGACACAGGCCGGTGCCATCCTTCCCGCGTAGCGACTCTGAGATCTCGGGCATGGAGGGTTCCCCTTCAAGCTCGGATGGGGAGGTATCCGATTCGGATAAGGAGGATCGGCAGGGACACTCTGCCTCTCTTTTGAGCCGTACAGAGGCTTTTATTGGAGCCATGAGGGAGGCGTTAGTTACCGGAGGAGGTAACTAGACGTCCTGGTAAGTCGGCCCGGATGTTTCAGGAATCGCATAGGTCGCGATCAGCTTTGCCATCTCTGGATGAGCTTAATGGGGCAGTGGAGAAGAACGCCTGTGTCCAGATAAACGTTTTCAGGGGACACGGTTTTTTGAGACGCTGTATCCGTGTGCGACGGAGTTGATTGATAATTGGATTCCTTCTCCTGAAGTGGATGTCCCTTTATCCCAGCTTAGCAAATCCTCATTACTTCCTGTTAAAGGGAAGGCGAGTCTGCAGGATCCGCTGGACAGAAAAACAGAGATGGCGGCGAAATCCATCTACGAGGCCGCGGGTCATGGATTCAGAGCAGTACTAGGGTCCATGTTTGCTTGTAAATTTTCCCTGAGCTGGTTAGACCGTCTACTTACGGCGTGGCAAGATGGATCCCCACTATCCGAGGTAGAGGGGCTTTTCAAGTTGTTGGAGGATGCAGCCCGATATGGCAGTGATGCAGGTTTGGATACTGCGTCACTGCTGTCCAGGGCGCAATCCTCGGCGATCACAGTCAGGAGAGCACTGTGGCTTAGACAGTGGACCGGAGACGTGGTTTCCAAACAAGGTTTGCTATCTTTAGCTTACAAGGGTGGTCAGCTATTTGGATCTGACCTCACGGAGCTGATTGCCAAGGCAAAGGCAAAAGAAACGGCTTTACCGCAGCGAAGAGCTGTGACTTCTGCGTCTGGCAGGCATAGTGCCGGTAGTAGTCGGCGGTCCTTTCGGTCCAGGGGACGGTTCGGTCAGCCCTCTTGGGGATCGGGTCGTCCCTCTTTTTCAGGAAAAAAAGAACGCTCAGAAATCCCGCACTCCCTGGAAACAGCTTCCGGCAAGACAAGCGGGAAGCTGACAAAAAGCCCGCTAAGGCGGACTGACGCCAGGGTCTCACTCGAGGGCTCTCGAGTGGGAGGTCGCCTGCTCCAATTCGAACCGACTTGGGCTTCCCGCGTGTCGGACGCCTGGGTGACGCGGGTTGTGGCGGCAGGCTACTTCATAGAGTTTCTTTCTCGACCCCCAGACAGTTTTTGCCAATCTCGCATTCCGTCAGAGCCCGAGCTATTTGCCGCTCTACTACGGGAGGTCGATTCCCTTCTGCAGAAGGGTGTGGTGGTACCGGTTCCGCCGGGGAAGAGGGTTTTATTCCAACCTCTTTGTGGTCCCCAAAAAGGAGGACAAATTTCGCCCCATTCTGGATCTCAAAAGATTGAATCGGAATGTCCACACCCGGAAGTTCCGCATGGAGTCACTTCGCTCCGTTGTGGCGGCCCTGTCGCAGAACGATTTTTTGGTGTCAATCGACATTCGCATGTTCCCGTCGGAAGGGCCCACCAACGCTTCCTTCGTTTTGTCATAGGCCAGGACCATTACCAGTTTGTGGCCCTGCCATTCGGGTTGGCCTCAGCACCCAGAGTTTTTACGAAAATTCTGGCACCTCTCATGGCGATTCTGCGAAGACAGGGGGTTACGATCTTCCCTATCTGGACGACCTTTTGATTGTGGCGTCCTCAAAGGAGGAGGCGGTGACGGCTCGCAATCTATCCCTTCAGCTCCTGGAGGACTTCGGGTGGCTGGTCAATTGGGAGAAGTCGTCTTTGGAACCGTCGCAGTCAATCCTGTTTTTGGGAATGCATTTCGACACGGTACGAGCAGTGGTGTCTCTGCCTCCAGACAAGCAAGCGAGTCTTCTTCGACATGTACAGGTTATGAAGTCTTCGACAGCAATGTTCCTTCAAAGGTGTATGCGCCTTCTGGGTTTGATGGTGGCGTCGATGGAGGCAATTCCGTTTGCCCAATTTCATTCCAGCATCTTGCAGCAGCATGCTATTCCGTCCGGTTTACGTTTAGTTGGACCATCATTTATTTTTCAACAGGACAGTGACCCCAAACACACCTCCAGGCTGTGTAAGGGCTATTTGACCAAGAAGGAGAGTGATGGGGTGCTATGCCAGATGACCTGGCCTCCACAGTCACCAGATCTGAACCCAATCGAGATGGTTTGGGGTGAGTTGGAGCGCAGAGTGAAGGCAAAAGGGCCAACAAGTGCTAAGCATCTTTGGGAACTCCTTCAAGACTGTTGGAAGACCATTTCCGGTGACTACCTCTTGAAGCTCATCAAGAGAATGCCAAGAGTGTGCAAAGCAGTCATCAAAGCAAAAGGTGCCTACTTTGAAGAACCTAGAATATAAGACATAATTTCAGTTGTTTCACACTTTTTTGTAAAGTGTAATGTATAATTCCACATGTGTTATTTCATAGTTTTGATGCCTTCAGTGTGAATGTAAAATTTTCAGTCATGAAAATACAGAAAAATCTTTGCATGAGAAGGTGTGTCCAACCTTTTGGTCTGTACTGTGTGTGTGTATGTATATATATATTTATGTTTTGGCGCTTTTACACAATAAAAACTATTCTATTAAAAATAATTATTTTTGCATTGCTTTAGTGTGAGAGCTATAACTTTTTTTATTTTTCTGCTGATGGAGCTGTATGGCAGCTTGTTTTTGGCGGGACAAGATAACTTTTTCAGTGGTACCGTTTTTATTTACAGCCGTCTTTTTGATTGCGTTTTATTGCACTTTTTGTTCAGTGGCATTATGATAAAGCATTGTCTTTTGCCTCATTTTTTATTTTTTTTACGGTGTTCGCTGAAGGGGTTAACTAGTGGGACAGTTTTATAGAGCAGGTCGTTCCGGATGCGGCAATACCAAATATGTGTACTTTTTATTGTTTTTTTTTATTTACATAAATGTATTTATTAGAAAAATATTTTTCATTTTCTTTATTTAGGGATTTTTAAAAAAATAATTTTACACTTTATAATTTTTTTTTCTAACTTTATTACATTGTCCCAGTGTGAGACATTACTATTTTACATCGGATCATTGATCTGACACTCTGCACTGCAGAGTATCAAATCAGGATCTGACAGGCAGGGAAGGAGGCATGGCAGGCGCTCAAAAGCCACCTTCCCTGCAAGACCCGTAAGGATCTTGCGGCCATCTTGGTGCCGTGGTTCTCCATGGAGACCATCAGGACATCTTGATTTGTGGTTTTCAGTTAATGAGATTCTTGTTCTTTGGGGTGGCCTGTGGGGGTGGCTTATGTGGTCCTCTGCTTACATAGCCATACTTATGGGCTTCTGACAGGTCACTGATCCTTCAGTGACCTGTCCCCTGTTTTACATACTGAATATAATATTGTTTGGTTTCAAAATAGGCATATATGCACGAGAATTTCATTTACTGAAAACTACAAATAAAGATTAAACAACAACCACAAGACGGATTTCATCAACCAAGGTATCATTTTAAGGCAGGGATCACACATGCGAGGAATACGGCCGAGTCTCGCATGTTAATACCCGACACTGCCGCTGGCCTCTGCAGTGGAGTGTGTGGCTCCATTTATTGCTATATGGCTGCATGCTCCGCTCCCAAGGCTGGCGGCAGTGCCAGGTATTAACATGCGAGACTCGGCCGTAATCCTCGCATGTGTGATCCCGGCCTAATCAGTATAACGGCGCCGACCTGACGCTGTGTAGGTTACTCAGCACAATCCTACTGACAAGTTTGCTTTAAGGCCATGTTCACACGCAAAACCTGCTCACTTGGCAGTAAAGACTTTTTTTTATTTTCGGTGTTGATTACGGTACGTATGTGCAGCAAAATCTATTTTGCTGTGCTTTTTGCAGCATTTTTGATCTTTCTCATTTGCTTTCAATGGGTAAAAAAAAAACAAGAATTGACATTCTGCACATTTAAAAAAAAAAAAAAAAAACCGCTGCCGCTGCAATGCTTAGGCCGGGATCACGCATGCGAGTAAATCGGCCGACACTCGCATGTGAAATCCCAGCTCTGGCGCCGGCACTTAGGAGTGGAGCGCGCGGCTGCATATAAATACATGCAGCCGCTCGCTCCACTCCCGAGTGCCGGCGCCAGAGCTGGGATTTCACATGCGAGTGTCGGCCGATTTACTCGCATGTGTGATCCCGGCCTTAAGTTCAGTCTGGAGAAAACAAGTCGTGGGTGCATGATATTTCTAAAACCTCCTGGTTTTTGCCGACACTGCAGAAAAATCAGCAGAAAGGCTGCGTGTGAGCCTAGCCTAAGGGTATCATATAGGGGTTGTCCAGCCTTAGGGTGACTGCAGAGTCGTGAGTCCTCAATGTGTACTGTGCGGATTCTCCTGTGTCTATACATCACATTCCGTACAAGGACTTTGTTTCAACGAAGTGGGCAGCTGGTTTAATTGTCACATTAACAACTCCTCTAAAAGGGTTGTCTATGTTGGCGATTTAAAGGTGGGAGGTTTTTTCCTTTTTTTTTTTTTTTTCTCTCCTCCCCTTCTTCCAAAAACTATATATTTTTTTTTTCCCAACGACATTGCTGAATGAGGGCTTGTTTTTTGCAGCATGAGTTGTAGTTTTGAATGAAAACCATTCCCTTTATTATATAATGTTCTGGAAAACTTGGAAAAATCCAAATGTGTTAAATTGATGGAAAAAGAGCAATGCAGTTGTTGTGTGGTTTTTTTTTTTCGTGAAATATATTTTACTAGTTAAAAAATGGCAATAAGATAAACAATTTTCTTTTGTCAATGGAACTGTTAGGGCTTTCTTTTTATGCAAGTTGATCTTTTTATTTTATTTTTTTTTATTTAGTTTTTAATTGGTAAGGGAGTGATTTTAAAAATAAATTATAATGTTTTATATATTATATATTAAACATATATTTTTTTTAAGTCGCACTAAGAAACCATAACCTGCATTTGATTGCTTGTACTATATACCGCAATACCACAGTGTTATCAAACCCGTCTGTTCAACCAACATCACCAATTGTAGAACAGAAAAAGCACAATTGCAAATAATTACTGAAAAATATTATTTATTGCTTAAATCATACAATGTTATCAAAGAAATACACAGAATAGTACAAAATCCGGTAACCTCAGTTGTGGGACAAACAAGTTGACTATAGTATAGACTCCTTGAAACACACGGAGTAACACTGTCTGCAAAAGCGCAGTTAAGAATCACTGCTATGTAAAGGCAAGGTCAATCTATCTTTAAATGGCACATAATAGCACATAATTGATGGATCCTTTGTTGATTTAATAATACCACAGTGTTGCAGTATATAACGAGTGATTATTTCCTATGAAGGCCAAGCCTGTGATTGGAGTTCATGGGAGTACAAATATGGTGCTTAGGCTGGGTTCACATTAGCATTTGATTCCGCAGCTTGGTGCTGCGGACTTCTTTCCTTAAAGCTCCGCCTACTTCCGCATGCGTCCTGCGTACCTATCTTTAATGTTGGGTAAGCAGGGACATGCGTTGTATGCGGATGCGTCTGCGTGCCGAGTTTAGACGTGCCTGCCGAACGCAAGAAAATGCAACATGTTGTGTTGTGAATAGGCTGGAAATGAGTTCTGAGCAGAAGCTCCCTCTGGTGGTTACAAACGGTACTGGACTGTCCAGTGAAGATTGTGAGGATTGGGAATCAGGTGTTACTGACTGGTCTTATATAAGGGAGTCACCTTCCCATCAGGGTTGCCGGTGATCAATTGTTCTGGTCTCAATCCTTGATTCCTGTTTCCTTGGTAGCCTGCTGTGTCGTGTCTGAATCTCCTGCTAACAGATAAGACATTTTCTTCTTTTTGTTTTTGTGCTTGATTTTTGCATTTTGTCCTGCACTTCTGTGGGGGCCTTCAGGGTCCCCTCTGGGGGCTTTTGCCTCTCAGTTCAGTTCAGCCACTGATGTTTGTACATTTGCTTTTTCCAGTTTTTTCAGTGGCTGCTGTTTTGTTTTTGGTTACACCAGAGAACTAATTTAGGTGGTAGAGGTCGTGTGATCTCAGGTGTTTTTGAAATTAGTAGAGTTGGTGCTTTTCAGGGTTTTTTGGGATTGCAGTAAGTGCCCTTCCTATCCTTTTCTATTTAGTAAGTTTGGGCCCCAACGTTTGCTCATACTATTTTCTGTCTGTGTCAGTATTTCTTCTTGTCTAACCACCATTACATGTTTGGGGGCTTTCTATGTTCTTTGGGGATCTGCTCCGGGGCAGATAGCTTTCCTCTTTCTATCTTTAGGTGTAGTTAGTTTCTCAGGCTGTGACGAGGCGTCTAGGACCAACGTAGGAACGCTCCACGGCTGCCTCTAGTTGTGGTGGTTAGTCAGGGTACTGCAATCTCATAGTTTCCAACTGCTCTGGTGTATTTCCTTTTTTGCCTGCTCTCCTCAGCTACCAAATCATAACAGTATCACCGGCCTAAACTGAAAATTATATGGTACTCACAGAAGGGAAAAATATTGTGAAAGAAAAAAGTTGTCAAGTTGTCAGAGTTCTCTGGGTGCTGAGGAGGATTTTTTTTTCCTCTCAATGGAGTTTGCACAGTTGTCTGGCCGTGTGGATCAGCTTGCCACTGAAGTTCGGAGTATTGCTACCTATCTTGCTAGGTTGCCTGTTGTGGAACCTAGGATTCCCATGCCAGATTTGTTTTTAGGGGATCGAGCTAAGTTTCTGAATTTCAAAAATAACTGTAAATTGTTTTTTGCCTTAAAATCTAAGTCCTCAGGGAACGCAGCGCAGCAGGTTCAAATTGTCATCTCTCTCCTGCGCGGCGACACTCAGGATTGGGCTTTTTCCCTGACACCTGGGGATCCTGTTTTGAGTGATGTTGATGCGTTTTTTCAGGCTTTGGGGTTATTGTACGATGAGCCTAATGTCACTGATCAAGCTGAAAAAACTTTGTTGGCATTAAGTCAGGGGCTTGAGGACGCTGAGTTATACTGTCAGAGATTCCGTAGGTGGGCAGTCCTGACCAAATGGAATGACGACGCTTTGGCAGCTCTTTTTCGGAAGGGACTGTCAGATAATGTAAAGGATGTTATGGCGGGATTCCCTGTTCCCTCTGGTCTCAATGATTCTATGTCATTAGCGATTCAAATTGACAGACGTTTGCGTGAGCGGAAAGGTATGCGTGGAATAATGTTGCCTTGTGAACCTGCTTCTGAATCCATGCAGTGTGATAGAGTGGTTTCTGGGGCACAGCGTCATGAATTTCGAAAGCGCAATGGGTTATGTTTCTACTGTGGTGATGCCTCTCATGCTATTTCTGTCTGCCCTAAGCGGGGAAGACGTTTTGCTCGCTCAGTTGTCTTGGGTAGTGTTCAGACTAAGTTTTTGTTAACTGTTACCCTGATATGCTCTCTGTCCTCATTTTCTGCTCAGGCTTTTGTTGATTCTGGAGCAGCTATTAACCTGATGGATTTTGATTTTGCTAAACGTTGTGGGTTTCCCTTGATACCCCTACGGAAGTCTATTCCCCTACTGGGGATCGATTCTACCCCTTTGGCTGAGAATAAACCTCAGTTCTCTACTCAGGTGATAATGAGGGTAGAACCTGATCATAAGGAGAGTTGCAAATTTTTGGTTCTGTATAATCTGCATGACATTATCGTACTGGGTTTCCCTTGGTTACAGTCTCATAATCCTGTTTTGGATTGGAAATCTGTGTCTGTTACCAGTTGGGGCTGTCAGTGTGTTAATACCAACACTCCTGTTTTTTCTGCCTCCCCCCAGGCTCAGGATGTTCCTGACTTTTTGATGGATTTTTCTGATGTGTTTAGCGAAAGTAAATCTGCATCCTTACCTCCCCATAGGAGCTATGACTGCGCTATTGAATTAGTGCCTGGTAGTAAATTCCCTAAAGGTCGCCTTTTTAACTTGTCTGTACCTGAACATGACGCTATGCGGTCTTATATCAAGGAGTCATTGGAGAAGGGTCATATCAGACCATCCTCTTCACCCTTAGGTGCCGGTTTTTTCTTTGTGGCCAAAAAGGATGGTTCATTAAGGCCGTGTATTGATTATCGTCTCTTGAACAATATTACTGTGAAATATCAATATCCGTTACCCTTGATCTCTGATCTGTTTTCCAGGGTGAAAAACGCTACTTGGTTTACCAAGCTTGACCTCAGGGGGGCATATAACCTTATTCGCATTAAGCACGGGGATGAATGGAAGACGGCATTTAATACCCCTGAAGGGCATTTTGAGTACCTTGTGATGCCCTTTGGGCTCACTAATGCTCCTTCTGTCTTCCAGTCCTTCATGAATGACATTTTCAGGGATTTTGTGGATAAATTTCTGATTGTTTATTTGGATGATATCTTGATTTTTTTCCAATGACTGGGACTCTCATGTAAAACATGTTCGGACTGTGTTCCAGATTTTGAGAGAGAATGCTCTATATGTGAAGGGATCAAAGTGTCTTTTTGGCGTTCAGAGGATCTCATTTCTGGGTTTCATTTTGTCCCCATCTGTTATTGAAATGGACCCGGTCAAAGTTCAGGCTATCTGTGATTGGGTCCAACCTACTTCATTAGAGGCTCTTCAAAGATTCTTGGGTTTTGCCAATTTTTATCGTAAATTTATTGGTAATTTCTCTGTTATTGTTAAACCATTAACTGATTTGACCAAGAAGGGTTCTGATGTGGTGAATTGGCCTCCTGAGGCAGTCTCTGCATTTCAGGAACTTAAGCAGAGATTCACTTCTGCTCCTGTTCTACGGCAGCCTGATGTTTCTCTACCATTTCAGGTGGAGGTTGATGCCTCTGAAATTGGGGCAGGTGCCGTTTTGTCCCAAAGAGATCCAGAGACCTCTAAAAGTAACCCTTGTGCCTTTTTCTCTCGAAAATTTTCTCCCACTGAACGTAATTATGACGTGGGTAATCGGGAGTTATTAGCCATGAAGTGGGCTTTTGAAGAGTGGAGACATTGGCTGGAGGGAGCCAAACATCAGGTGGTGGTCCTTACTGACCATAAGAATCTAGTTTATCTGGAATCTGCCAAGCGACTTAATCCTAGACAGGCCAGGTGGGCCTTGTTTTTCACACGTTTTAATTTTGTGGTTTCATTTCTTCCTGGCACTAAAAATGTTAAGGCGGATGCCCTCTCGAGGAGTTTCCTGGCGGACTCTCCTGAGTTATCTGATCCTTCTGTTATTTTGAAAGAGGGTGTAGTTCTTTCCGCCATCTCGCCCAATTTGAGACTGGCTCTGGAGGGGTGCCAGGAGGATAAGCCCGAGCGCTGCCCTGTTGGGAAATTGTTTGTCCCGGACCAGTGGAAAAAGAGTGTAATGTCTGAGATTCATTGTTCCGCGTTGGCCAGTCATCCCAGAATTTTTGGTACCAGGGACTTGGTTGGTCGGTCCTTTTGGTGGCCTACCTTGTCTCATGATGTCAGGGAGTTTGTGCAGTCCTGCGGGACTTGCTCTCGCTCCAAGCCTTGCTCTCGTTCTAGTGGTTTGTTGATGCCATTACCTGTGCCCAAGAGACCATGGACCCATATCTCTATGGATTTCATTTCCGACCTCCCTGTTTCTCAGAGAATGACCGTCATCTGGGTGATTTGCGATAGGTTTTCCAAGATGATACATCTTGTGCCATTACCTAAGTTGCCTTCCTCCTCTGAATTGGTGCCTTTGTTCCTTCAGCACGTGGTTCGTTTACACGGCATTCCTGAGAACATTGTGTCTGACAGAGGAGTCCAGTTTGTTTCCAGATTTTGGAGAACCTTTTGTTCTAAAATTGGTGTTCAATTGTCTTTCTCCTCGGCGTTTCATCCTCAGACCAATGGTCAAACTGAGAGAACAAACCAGACATTGGAGACTTATCTAAGATGCTTTGTGTCTGCTGATCAGGATGACTGGGTCTCTTTTTTGCCTTTGGCTGAGTTTGCTCTTAATAATAGGGCTAGCTCTGCCACTTTGATGTCTCCATTTTTCTGTAATTCTGGGTTTCACCCTCAATTTTCTTCTGGAAAACGGAGGCTTCTGTCTGCCCAGGTGTTGACTCTGTTGTGGAGCGTATGCAACAGATTTGGGACCAGGTAGTGGAGAGGTTGTCCCTCTCTCAGGAGAGGTTGTCCCTCTCTCAGGAGAGGGCCCAGCGGTTTGCTAACCGGCATAGGACTGATGGTCCTCGGTTTAAAGTGGGGGACTTGGTCTGGTTGTCCTCAAAGAATATTCCTATGAGAGTGGCATCTCCTAAATTTAAGCCTAGGTTCATTGGACCTTATAAGATCATGGAGATTCTTAACCCTGTTTCTTTTCGTTTGCTTCTTCCAGGGACATTTAAGATCCATAACGTGTTCCACAAGTCCTTGTTGAAGAGGTTTGTTGAGCCAGTGGTTCCTACTACTGTGCCTCCTGACCCTGTTTTGGTTGAGGGCAATCTGGAGTATGTGGTTGAGAAAATATTGAATTCTCGTTTTTCTAGACGGAAACTCCAGTATTTGGTTAAATGGAGAGGTTATGGTCAGGAAGACAATTCTTGGGTGTTTGCTTCGGACATCCATGCTAGGAGACTCATCCGTGCGTATCATAGAACTCATCCTGACCGACCTGGTTGCTCAAATGAGGGTTTCGGTGACCCCTCCTCAAGGGGGGGTACTGTTGTGAATAGGCTGGAAATGACTTCTGAGCAGAAGCTCCCTCTGGTGGTTACAAACGGTACTGGACTGTCCAGTGAAGATTGTGAGGATTGGGAATCAGGTGTTACTGACTGGTCTTATATAAGGGAGTCACCTTCCCATCAGGGTTGCCGGTGATCAATTGTTCTGGTCTCAATCCTTGATTCCTGTTTCCTTGGTAGCCTGCTGTGTCGTGTCTGAATCTCCTGCTAACAGATAAGACATTTTCTTCTTTTTGTTTTTGTGCTTGATTTTTGCATTTTGTCCTGCACTTCTGTGGGGGCCTTCAGGGTCCCCTCTGGGGGCTTTTGCCTCTCAGTTCAGTTCAGCCACTGATGTTTGTACATTTGCTTTTTCCAGTTTTTTCAGTGGCTGCTGTTTTGTTTTTGGTTACACCAGAGAACTAATTTAGGTGGTAGAGGTCGTGTGATCTCAGGTGTTTTTGAAATTAGTAGAGTTGGTGCTTTTCAGGGTTTTTTGGGATTGCAGTAAGTGCCCTTCCTATCCTTTTCTATTTAGTAAGTTTGGGCCCCAACGTTTGCTCATACTATTTTCTGTCTGTGTCAGTATTTCTTCTTGTCTAACCGCTATTACATGTTTGGGGGCTTTCTATGTTCTTTGGGGATCTGCTCCGGGGCAGATAGCTTTCCTCTTTCTATCTTTAGGTGTAGTTAGTTTCTCAGGCTGTGACTAGGCGTCTAGGACCAACGTAGGAACGCTCCACGGCTGCCTCTAGTTGTGGTGGTTAGTCAGGGTACTGCAATCTCATAGTTTCCAACTGCTCTGGTGTATTTCCTTTTTTGCCTGCTCTCCTCAGCTACCAAATCATAACAATGTTGTGTTCAAGGGGAACTTCAAAACGCCGCACGTGGACGCATCCACATACAATGCATGTCCCTGCTTACCCAACATTAAAGATAAGTACGCAGGACGTATGCGGAGGTAGGCGGAGCAAAGGAAAGAAGTCCGCAGCACCACGCTGCGGACTCCAACGCTAATGTGAACTCGGCCTAAGAGGGCCTTTCAATAGGCCCCCTACTGTGCCACTTATTTGCTGCTGACCAAGATTGACAACCGCATTTAAGTGATAAAACTATAGCAATCTTTATAGCTCTAGTCATTACTGTATTTGCTAAAATCACTTGTTTTATCCACAGATGATCACTAGAGGACCAGTAAACCTGTTGCCATGTAGTCATCCATATTCATGAGCTCTGTATAACCTCAACTCTACCACTGGTTGGTAAATGTCTGCCTATGCACATTGTACCCAAGAGCTGCTAATCAGTGGTGTGGGTGGGGTTATTCAGAGCCCAGCATTTAGAGCACTGCTAGATCTGCAGCAGATAGAACAGCGAGTTTATCAGAATGATAGCCAGCAGCCAATTAAGTGATACAGAGCTGGAATCAGGGTCTCTGTCTCTATATTATCCTACTCTCAGATGAGGTAGTAAAAACCTGATGACAGGTTCTCTTAATGTCTCCTGTCCACTATGTCTATACCAGTCTTTGCCATATCTTGCTAGGTCTGTCTATGCATGTGTAGTGACTGTTGCACCCCGTTTGATAAGGGAAGTCCGCCTAGCTATATTGTGACTACACATAGAAGAGGCTTCTATAAGGTGCCATTTACAACCCATTTGCTATGCTCCTAATACTAAATGAGAGGTTGCACTGTCCCTTCTACGCACACCGCCACACATTACTGACATCCCATACAAGAGCCGTTCAATCATCTTGCATACATTTTGTTTTCTGGATCTCTTTAAATATTGCCCTAGACATGATGGTGAACTGACACCATCCTGAACTGATCGCGCCATAGTCATGACACATTGGCTATTCCCTGTTCTCCAAATATTTAGATAGATTGAGTTTACATGTCTGATCACTTGATTCCTAAAGCCGTCCATAAAATCATCCATGACGGCAGCATCTGCTAACAACTGACTAGCCTCCTTTTTCTAAAGCTGGTATTTGAGTGCAATTTTGTAACTTCTGCTTGTCATCCTTCTGAGTCACATCTGCTCTTACAGAAAGGCAAAGAGATATTCTTAGCTGAAGATTTTCATATTTCCAAAGAATATAGGTGTGCCTTTTGCCTGCAGGATCGTGCAAGTCTCGTTTTTACTGTAAGATATTTTTGTGTGGGTGAGCTAGACTGAGATTAATGTAAACCCTGCCCTCTTAGCAAACCCTCCTCTAAACCATTACTATCTGACTTGGGTGGTACTTGGTCACGAATGCCATACGTTACCTTTTTAAAAAAAAATGACATAAAATCCAGTCGTCTATCCCTTTGTTTCTTCATTCGTGTATTGAAAGGCAATCATTTGGATAAGATTATTATGGAAATTAAACAGTGATAATTGCATACTTTGTTAGTACTCATTATTTATTTTAGACACGTTCTACTGTTTTTCCTGTATCTTTTATGTGTTGCTAGACATTGTAGAGTCTAAATACTAATGACACCCTTTTATAAGTGCTTGTAAAACTTATTGAAACACTTGTATCTTTTATAGTTTCCATAAACTGTTGACTAGAGCATTTGTGAAAATAGGCTTTGTTGAAGGATCATGAGGTCTTTGAGATGCAATAATTGATACCTCTTCCACGTCGCAACTAATTCCAGGAATGAAAAAATCCAATTTTACAAGCTTTAAATTGTTTGTAAGGAAAGCCAGTTGTTTTTTAGGATTTATTTACTCATAGTAATTATCTGCCACTATAACCTTTATGAAGTTTGTAAAAGGATTTTTACACTTTTCTTTCTCTTGCTATCACTGTGCTGAGCCTTATGTAAAAGCCTAGCCTTCATTTTTGCGTCAGATGATGGTTGTTTCATCTAATCATCATCTGTCTCTAACAACTGCAGGTGGTGCAGAGTTCCGCCCATGATTGCTAACCTGTCAAATGCTGCTGTCAATCTGTGACCGTGGCATTTAATGCCCACTCTAGGGTAAATGTCATTCTATGTTCCCTAATCGCGGGGCACGGATGTGTTGTCATCACGTTCGGGGGTCTGCTTAAGAAAATGTCTTGCGGTTCTGGCAAAATAGACAGGATTTATAGAAATCTCTGCTCGCTTTGCTTTTCTTTTTTTTTCTTTTTTTTCTTTTCAATGTATGCAGCTTTAACTAATCTGCGGTTCATGTTTTTGAAGTCTGCAACATGTCAATTTCTCCTGCAAGTACGCTGAGTTTTATTGCAGATTTTCCCCATGCAATTGCATTAGAATACGGAGAATCCACACATAAAAAAAACACAAGCGTTTTCATTGTTTACATGTTAAACACGCCAAAAACACATGTAATCCGCACATGACTGTATCCTTACAGTATTTCTCTTTGACAAAATTTTATGTACGCTGTGATCGGGCATCGACAGTTTGGACAGCATGTATCGGCTGACAGGTTCCCTTTAAAGCGAACCTGTCACCTCGTTTTTCACCTATAAGCTGCGGCCACAGCCTTTCGGGGCTTATCTACAGCATTCTGTAGTGCTGTAGCTAACACCTCAATCTAACCTGAAAGATAAGAAAAACAAGTTTTATTATACTCAGCCGAGGGCGGTCCGGTCTGATGAGCGTCAAAGGTCTGGGTCCGGCGCCTCCCATCTTCTAGCAATGCTGTCCTCCTCCTTGCTTCTGTCGCGGCTCCTGCGCAGGCGTACTGATTTTCCCTGTTGAGGGCTGAGCAGATTCCTGCAGTGCACAGGCGCTGGGCCTCTCTGACCTTTCCCGGCGCCTGTGCACTGCAGGACTTTGCTCTGCCCTCAACAGGAACCGCGACAGAAGCATGGAAAATGACATCGCAAGAAGATGAAAAGCGCCAGAACCGGACCTTTGACACCCATCAGACCGGACCACCCTCGGGTGAGTATAATAAAACTTGTTTTTCTTATATTTCAGGTTAGATCGGGGTGTTATCTACAGCATTACAGAATGCTGTAGATAATCCCTGAAAGGCTGTGGCCGCAGCTTATAGGTGAAAAACGAGGTTACAGGTTCCCTTTAACGTGTGCACATACCCTTTCTGGTTATGACTCTCTTTTCTAAAGGGTATGCCACACTAAACGCCCGGGTCTCACATAGCGATACACCAGCGATCCCGACAACGATCAGGATCGCTGGTGTGTCGCTACATGATCGCTGCTGAGCTGCCAAACAGGCAGCTCAGGGCAGCGATCAGCACAGCGACACTGCGGGTAACATCGCTTAGTTACCCGCAGTGTACCTTGGATACCAGCGCCCTGATGCAGGGAGCTGGTAACCAAGGTACACGTCGGGTTTCCAGGCGCTGCGCGGTGCCTGGAAACCCGCTGTGTACCTTGGTTACCAGCTCCCTGCATCAGGGCGCTGGTATCCAAGGTACACAGCGGGTTTCCAGGCACAGCCCCGCACCTGGAAACCCGCTGTGTACCTTGGTTACCAGCGGATCGCTGGTCTCCCGCCTGTCACACGCAGCGATGCGTGCCTGCCAGCGGGAGACCAGCGATCAAAAAAATGTCCAGGACATTCAGCGAAGATCAGCGATACCCGGCAGGGGGGCTGATCGTCGCTGAATGTCACACACAGCGATATCGCTGGGGAGATCGCTGCTGTGTCACAAAACTAGTGACTCAGCAGCGATATCGCTAGCGAGATCGCTGTGTGAGACGGGGGCTTAAACGAGATCGCTAGCGAGATCGCTAACGAGATCACTACTGCGTCACCATTTATGACGCAGTAGCGATCTCGTTAGCGACTTAACTGTGTGTGACATGTAGCAGCGATGTGGCCCCTGCTGAGATGTCGCTGATCGCTTATGAACGTTCTGAGCCGTTTTTTGGTCGTTGGTGTCCCGCTGGTGAGCCTGAATCGCTGAGTGTGACACCCTTTATGAACGACTTCACCAGCGTCGCAGGTGGGACTAGTTTTTCCCAACGACCGCAGAGGTCGTTATACAGATCGCTGATGAGTTGTGTTTGGAATCACACAGCTAAGTCGCTAACTAGATCGCTACTGCGTCATAAATGGTGACACAGTAGCGATCTCGCTTAGTGTGGCATAACCTTAATGGTGTTCACTGGAATAAAATTATTTAATTACGGTAGCGATTACCTAACTTCTCTGGGTCCAGGACTGTCTCTTCCCCCACTGCTCTCTTTTGTTTCTTGTAGCAGCGGTAACATCAGGATTACAGTGCACATCACCACTGCAGCCAATCGCTAAGCTCAGCATCTAATGGACAGCTAGCTTTTTTTCCTACTGCTTGACAACCCTATTGTCTGTGAATCCATATAGAAACCAAACTTCTTCATTCAGGGAATCTGTCTGTAGGATCAACCATCCTAAGCAGTCTATATGGGTATGCAGGTTACTCCTGACAAAGTGTTGGTGGATGAGCCTTAATATGCCCTAAATATTGCATGTACCAATTTCACTTTATCTACTGTATGGGACTTTAACATTGTTGACACCTTAATCTATACCTCCACATCCTCCCTAGATTTGGACTTAGCATGTGTTTATTGTGAATGCACTCATTGTATATATATCACTTTTATTTTTGGAAAGAAATATCTGCTATTTATTGTTTTACAAACATCAAGGTGTATGCATATTTTGCTCACTTAGCACTTTACGTTGTCTCTGCAAAAAAAAACAGAAAGTACATGCAAAAACACAGGATCACCACAATGTAGAAAAAATACAAAATGTTTTTATTTCCAAACCAGAAAAACACACACACATATAAAAACATTTAAAAAGTCCCAAAGAAAAGGACATACATGTTAGATCCACAATTCAAGGTATAATACACTCAAGAAACAGCCCCGGCTTAACAAAATATCTTGTTAGATGATAATTATAACATAATATCAGACACAAGTGAAGAATGAACTAAACATGCTGATAGCAAATCACCATCCATAGACTTAATTGGGCAACAGCAAAATAAGCAATGCAAATACAAACAAAATTATTCTTAATTTCCAGGGCATACCCCAAACTGCATCTAGATCCTGCATAATTCCCCTGGGCTTAAAGTCCCAAACGAGATCCCAGACCTAAGGGGAAAAGACAAGTATATGCATAGAGGTAAATTGTTACTTCACTCTAGGCAGTCCAGAAGGTCGCCCCATAGCCCAATTGAGCAGCACTAAACCACAGTGGGAGAAAAGGACCCACGTATTGCGACACTCAAGGTGTCTTTTTTAAGATGAGTTTGTTTGCTCACTTTACATTGTCTGTTACCTTTTGGGGTAATTCTCCTTACTGACTTACCCACCTTTCATGTTCATTTTGTTACGATGGCTAGTTATCCTTTTTTTAAAGATATTATACAATAATGATTTTGCGTACAAGGACTAATCTGTGCTTGTGGGACGCTTATTCCGGTCAGACATTTAAGTACGGTAAATAAAATGTTACACTGATATCTGTGATCAGACGGCTTATTCCTGAGAAATCCACATTTTCTAATATGTAAATGAGGTCTTAAGGTCTATGGGCTGGACATGGATATTCCTGAGAATCTGCCTCCAGTGCTTATTTTAAAGAGATCCTGTCATCCGGAAAAAAAACCCGATATTAACATTCAGATATGGGGTTAATCTGCAGGTTAAGGCCGGGGTCCCATTAGCATATGGCACTTGATGACTCTCATGCGTGTGCATCAGATGCGATACACTAATGACCTTCGGCTCCTGCTCTGCTGCGAGCGTGAGCCGAGTGTCTTGCTACTGTGCTCCATTCCCCTTGCATGAGAGAATCGCAGCGCAGGTGTGGAGGAGATGGAGAAAGTAACTTCTCCATCTCCTCTGCTGCCGGCGTGAATCGCACTGCACTTTGGTGACATCCGAGTGTAGGTCGATGTTTCACACGCACTCATAGACTTATATGGATGCGTGCGATCCAATTCTCGGGTGCAATTGCAGCATACTGCGGTTGTTTTCTTATGGCGAGTCAACATGAGAAAATAATTGCAGATATGAGCTGCCCCATAGAGAAACATTGGAGCAAGTGCAATCCGTTTTTTTTTTTTTATTGGATTTTTTTTATTTTTATTTTATTTGATTGCATCGCAAGTGGGAATGAGCACTATTGGCGTTCTTAACCTGCACTTAGCCGACCGCTGCGGGGAGAAATTGAACTTTATTCCCACCCAGCAACGTTCAGGGTTCACTCACCACTCTGAGTATACAGAGCGGAACTGTAACCATGGCCCCGGCCCTGACTAAAAGCCAGCCCTAATGCAGAGCTAGTATCGGTCAGGGCCGGGGGCATAGTTACAGTTCCGCTCTGTATACTTAGAGTGGTGACTGAACCCACGCCAGCGCTTTCCCCGTGACTGAAACCCAAATGCTGCAGGCGCCGAGCAGGTTAGTAACGCTATTATCCTGCAGTTTAACCCCATATCTGCAGGTTAATAGCATTTTTTTTGTTTGTTTGTTTGTTTTTTTGGTGACTGGTTGACTGGTTCCTTATAAATGAAAGGAGTCATTACCAGTGTGGTACATGAAGGACAGCAATACAGTGGTGCTACACAAGCGATCAGATGACCACAGGTTCAAGTTCCATCCAAAGCGCTGCTGGCTTTTGAACGCCGGTGATTCCGCATGTGTTCATTGAACCGTGCGGAGTCACCGCATCCTATACATTGTACGGGGACATTTATCTTGCGGAGACTGACAGTCTCCACAAGATAAATAGACATGCTGTGGTTAGGAAAGACGCGCCGCGTGTGCGTCTCCGCAGGGAAGCCGGAAGCGGCCATGCATGCATAGTGGAGATGGGATTTCTAGAAATCCACTCCACTATGCTGTAACATCTGGCCGCTGTGGGTTTGACGCTGCGGCTGTACGCAGTGTCAAACCCGCAGCGTTTACGGACCGTGGAAACACCCTCAGGCTGGTTTCACACTTGCGGATGGAGGTGCTGTGGAGGGCTGCGTACTTCCTCCGTGAAGCTCCGCCCACCGCCGCACCTCCTCCG
Organism: Oophaga sylvatica; assembly: GCA_033576555.1. Lineage (NCBI taxonomy): Eukaryota > Metazoa > Chordata > Amphibia > Anura > Dendrobatidae > Oophaga > Oophaga sylvatica. The sequence goes on along the minus strand of JARQOD010000002.1, from coordinate 332,578,643 downwards.
GTCAGCTCCGCCTATGTCTGCATGCGGCCTGAGTACCTATATTTAACATGGGTACGCAGGGCCATGCGGATGCCTCCGCATACGTCTTTTTGACGGTGTGGCGACCGCAACAAAATGCAACATGTTGCATTTTGTTGTGGTCGCCGCACCGTCAAAACGACGCATGCGGAGGCATCCACATGGCCCTGCGTACCCATGTTAAATATAGGTACTCAGGCTGCATGCAGACATAGGCGGGGCTAATCGGAGGCGGTAGGCGGAGCTTCATAGAGGAAGTACGCAGCCCTCCGCAGCACCTCCATCCGCCGGTGTAAAACCAGCCTTAGTGAACATGGTACAAAAAAAAAACAACAAAACAGTGGAATTGCATTTTGTTTACAATTTCACCACACATGGATTTTTGTTCCCATTTACCAGTACATGATATAGTAAAACCAACGGTCTCATTCAAAAGTACAACTCGTCCTGCAAAAAACAAGCCTTCGCATAGCCATATTGATGGAAAAATAAAAAAGTTATGGCTCTGGGAAGAAGGGGAGCAAAAAAGCAAACTGAAGAACACAAGTTGGTGAACACGTTAAAAATAAAGAGGTATATAAAAAAAAATACACCTGGTATTGCAGTGTTCAGAAAAGTCTGATCTATCAATCTGAAAATGATTAACCCTATCTGTAGACACCATAAATGTAAAAATATTTTAAGAACGCCAAAATTACGTTTTTATGTGTTTGGGTTTTTTTTTTTTGTTTTGTCCTTGTGTTTGTGGTATTGCAATTTAAATCTAAAAGATTAATGTTTGCACCATAACTTACCAAAAATGATTACTCTAGAGCAGAGGTCTCAAACACGCGGCCCCTGAGGCAGGCATCTGCGGCCCGCGGTGCACCACATGTCTCACGCTATAGGAGAGAGCCCGGATAATGTGTGAGAGGAAGGAAGCTGCTGGTGGCGCGGAGAGGTAAGTGTGGCCGGCGGCGCTGTGCCAGTGAAGCTGTGTGTGTGTGCTGAGTGTGGCCGCTGTGGAGAGATGATGGCGGTGATGGTTAGAGCGCCAATGATGAGGAGAGGGCCAGTGATGGGGTAGAGGGCCAATGATGGGAGTGATGGTGAGAGGGCCAATGATGGGAGTGATGGTGAGAGGGCCAATGATGGGAGTGATGGTGAGAGGGCCAGTGAAGGGAGTGATTGGGAGAGGGCCAATGATGGCGGTGATGGGGAGAGGGCCAGTGATGGGGACAGGCAGGGCCAATGAAGGGAGTAATGGCGAGAGAGCCAATGATAGGGAGAGGGCCAATGATGGCGGTGATGGGGAGAGTGCTAGTGATGGGGGAGCAACCAATGATGGTGGTGATGGGGAGAGGGTTAATGATGGGAGTGATGGGGAGAGTGCAACGATGGTGGTGGGATGAGAGGGCAATGATGGGGTGATGGGGAGGAGGAAATGATGGGGCAGATTTCTACATGAATGGGATCATGATGGGCATTTCTACATGAATGGGATAATGATGGGGCATATTTCTGCATGAAAGGGATCATGATGGGGCATATTTCTGCATGAAGGGATCATGATGGGGAATATTTCTGCATGAAGGGGATCATGATGGGGCATATTACTACATGAATGGGATTATTGTTTAACAATAATTTTGTACTGTATTAAGTTTGAAAGGAATGCGGCCCACCAGCTTAAATTTTTTTTTACGTGCGGCCCATTTACTCTGCAGAGTTTGATACCCCTTTGAAAAAAGTGCTATATAGTGTATATATGAAATATGCATCTGCAAAAATTGCTATGAAAAAAGGAAGGTTCTTAGGGCATAGATTGGCCAATATATGTGTGCCCAATTGCCATGTCAAGGCGTCCTTCGTAAATTGGGTCCCTGTCCTGTAATGTCATCTCTCGGGCAAAAAGCCTAATTTATGGAGCAGGAATGGACTAGCTAATATACCTAAAATCACCTGTGACTAATGGTAGTGGGAGTGCACATGTCCAAAAAGCTTTGATACAAATATGCGCTAAGGACCTTCCTTTTTTCATAGCAATTTTGGCAGATACATATTTCATATATACATTATATAGCGCTTTTTTAAAAAAAAAAAAATTCCCATTTTCTATGGCAGCAATGCAATTCCTATTCTCTAGAGTAATTATTTTTGGTAAGTTATGGTGCAAACTTTAATCTTTTAGACTTACAGTATATGCTTTCTTTGGTTGGCGCCTGTTCACACTAGCTTAGATGTGCTGGTCTTTATTTTTGTCTAATTGCAATTTAAATGTCATGTCTACTCATTGTTTTTAAACTTCTGATTTTTTTTCTGCACCACTAAAATAATAACTGGACATGTTGGATATCACCGTAATCGTATTGAAGAGCAGAATTGTATTCAGAGGTCGTTTTTGCCCCACAATGTATGCTGTAAAAACAATATAAGAGTTAAACTTGTGTGGGGGGGACAGCAAGACCAACATTTTCAGCAGTTTTTGTTTGAAATGACAGCAACACATTGGCTGTCTACGGGCATGGTGACACTTTCATTAACAGTAATTTGTTAGGTTGGCAGGAAGGGTTAATGAACGGAGGGCTTAGCCGCCCTTACATGCATTAACATATATCTAATATGGTTCTAGAGATTTTTTTTTCTCTAAAAATGTAAATCCATTTGTAGAGTACATGCTACTCACCAATGATAAATGTTAGAAATACTCAGTCTGTGTGCCATTTATGTAGAGAGGAAAAATGCTGGCAGTTCTCTGACTAGTTATTAAAAACAGGTTTGCCTTCATGAATTCAATGTGTGATGCAAATCGCTAATAAGTGAAATTCCGCAATCCCTCTAGTGTTCTGACAAGTATTCGCTGCTGCCATTCCCTGGTCTTGAGGTTAGTGCGCTTCTACAGGTACTTCAGATAACTCACTGACCAATCACAATGAGAAAACCAACACAAAATCTTGGTGAAGCAAGCAAATGCCAAACCGATGATGACTAAGAAAAGCGCAGCTGTTAATGGTTGTAATCTCCATAAATGCCTACAAAATGGGCCGTGCCCACTGCGATGCATAATGAAGTTCAGTCAAAGCTATTGTCTGCTTGCTGTAGGTTAAACTACATTTGCTGATAGTTAATGTAAAACCCACAAGCCTATTGGCCCAATTTAACTTCTAGATTATAGGGATAAAAATGCTATGCTATGTAATTAGAAACATTTTTTTATATATGAAATTAATACCAGCGCAAGGAAATTGTGCTAAAATTAGATAGCATCTGTCTTGCCTCTTCTAACAAGAGCAAAAGGGTTCTTAAGTGTATTATACACTGCTCAAAAAAATAAAAGAAACACTTAAACACAATGTAGCTCCAAGTCAGTCGCACTTCTGTCGAATCAACCTATCCAGTTATGAAGCAAAACTAAATTGTGAATCTTCTCTGCTGTTGTGCAAATGGAACAGACAGAGGTAGAAATGATAGGCAATGATCAAGACAACCACTATAAAGTAGTGGTTTTGCAGGTGGTGACCACAGACTATTTCTCTGTTCTCATCCTTTTTACCTGTTGTTTTGGTTACTTTTTCATTTTGTAATTGCTTTTACCCCTAGAGGTACTGTAGAGTAGTTGTAATTGTCAGCACAATGTCCAGTGCATGGAGCATATAACAGGAGACAGGCCAGAACACCAGGAGACATGGAGGGGACCGTAGGAGGGCAACAACTTAGCAGCAGTACCGCTATCTCCTCCTTTGTGCAAGGAGGAACTGTGCTAGAGCCCTGCAAAAGGCCACTAACCTCCATGTGGTTGCTCAAACGGTCAGAAACAGACTCGTTGAGAGTGGTATGAGGGCCCGACGTCCGCAAGTGGGTGTTTGTGCTTACTGCCCAACACTGTGCAGGGTGATTGGCATTTTCGAAATGACACAAAGATTAGCCTATTTGACATTGGCACCCTGTGCTCTTGACGGATGAGAACAGGTTCACACTGAGCACACGTAACAGTCTGGAGACACCGTTGAAACGTTCTGCTGTCTGCAACATCCTCCAGCATGACCAGTTTGGCATTGGGTCAGTAATGGTGTGGGGAGGCATTTCCTTAAAGGGCTGCACAGCCCTCCTTGTGCTAGCCAGAACTAGCCTGACTGCCATTAGGTACTGTGATGAGATCATCAGACCCATTGTGAGACAATGTGTGGATGGTTGGCCTTGGATTCCTTCTGATGCATGACAATACTAGGCCTCATGTGGCTGAAGTTTGACAGCAGTTCCTGCATGATGAAGGCATTGATGCTATGGACTGGCCTGCCAGTTCCCCAGACCTGTATCCAGTCCAGCACATCTGGGACATTGTGTCTCATTCCATCCACCAATGCCATGTTGCACCACAGACTGTCTAGGAGTAGACTGATGCTTTAATCCAGGTCTGGGAGGAGATCCCTCAGGAAAACATCTGCAACCTTATCAGGAGCATGCCCAGTCATTGTCGGGAGGTCAAGCAGGCATGTGGAGGCCACCACTACTGAGCATCATTTCCTTGTCTTGAGGTATTTCCGCAGAAGTTGGATCAGCCTGTAATTTAGTTTTCTACTTTGACAAATCCAGACCTCCACGGGATATAATTTTGATTTACATTGATCATTTTTGTTTTATTGTTCTCAACACATTCCACTATGTAATGAGTGTAGATTTGCAACTATAATATTTCATTCAGTAATTTCTAGGATGTGTTACTTAAGTGTTTAATTTATTTTGTTGAGTAGTGTGTACGTAGGCCCTTCTTTTTTATTTTTTCAGAATGTACATGTTCTGTGAGGAAATTAACACAAAATAAGAGTAAAATGAAGGTCAGTGTGAAAATTGCAAGATTTTTTTTTTTTTTTAATTTTAAATACAGATCTTTTGTGGACAGACTTGCTCAAATCCTTCTGTGTCTTCATGTAATCCAAGACTTCTTGATGTTGAGATCGGGGGACGATATCATCACTTTCAGGACGCCTTGTTCTTTACATTGAAGATAATTCTTAATGACATTAGCTGCATTTTGGGGTTGTTGTCCTGCTGCTGAATACATTTGGAGTCACATGCCTCCCTGATGTTGTTGCATAAAGGATAAGTGTCTGTCTGTATGTCTCAGCACTCAGAACACCAAGAAGTGGGCAGATCAAAGACACATCATGCTTTTCATCTAAATAGGAAGATGCCCAGCAGTGCCATCAGCCTGCAAAGTGGCAAAAACTAGTTGAACTGTTACACGAATCTACTGTTCAGAGGAGGCTGGCCACTAATGGCAGCAGACTACGCTGTCACTATGGGGCCCATTAGTTGGCATCCCACGCCTGGCATCAGAGGCACAGCTTGGGGCCCCTGTGCAGGAAATGTGTCTGGGCCCCCTTCCTTTTATGGCGACAAAGCTACAATATATATTAGCTGAAGAGCCCGGCGCTGCCCCGGCATAGTAACTAACTACGGTTAGTTATAACAAATTCTAATGAATATATATATATATATATATATATATACACTGAGTGTGTGTGTGTTGTGTATGTATGTATTTATATATATATATTATATATATATATACACTGAGTGTAGAGTTCCACCCACTCCGCATAGCCACATTCACTATAATATCCCACGCAATTCCGTCAGCCAGAGCTACCGGACTACTAATATCCCACATCATCCCGTGAAAGCCACCGGACTACTACCCTAATATCTTACATCATCCCGTCAGCCATAGCCACCGGACAACTACCCCTAATATCCCACATTGTCCCGTCAGCTAGAGCCACCGGACTACTAATATCCCACATCATCCCATCAAAGCCACCGGACTACTACCCCTAATATCGCACATCATCCCGTCAGCCATAGCCACCGGACAACTACCACTATTATCCCAAATCATCCCGTCAGCAAGACCACCGACTACTCCCCTAATATCCCACATCATCCCTCAGCCGTAGCCCAGCTATACCCCTAATCCACAAATCCCTAAAGAGCCGGTCTACTCTGAGATTACCCACATCATCCTAGCCTGGTCAGACAAGCGCGAGTGGATTGCCCTACTCTCCCCATAACCAGGTGGATCCAACTTCATACCATGACCAGAGGCCTGGGGTCAACCAAGCCGATGGATTTGCCCTAATTCCATACGGAGATCCCTTAAGAGACTCTGGTGTCAAACCCAGTTGAGGGAACTTCCTAACTTCCATACATGATCCCTTTAAGAGAGGCCTGGGTCAGTACCAAAGCCAGGATGGATTTGCCCTACACTTCCATACGGAGATCCCTTTAAGAGACTCTGGTGTCAGAACACAGCGTTGAGTGAACGGTCCTAACTTCCATACCAATGACCCTTAAGAGAGGCCTGGGTCAAACCAAAGCACAGGAGGATTTGCCCTAACTTCCATACCGGAGATCCCTTAAGAGACTTGGTGTAGAACAGCGTGAGTGGAACGTCTAACTTCCATACAATGATCCCTTAAGAGAGGCCTGTGGTCAACCAAAGCACAGATGGATGCCCTAACTGCCTACCGGAGATCCTTTAAAGGAAATTGCCTATGATGAGAATGTGTATGGTTATGAACGAAGGGATATATATGTCACACACACATACACTAGTCTCCTTTATTATGTACTAGCTGGAGCCCGGTGCTGCCCGGGCATAGTAACTAACTAACGGTTAGTTATAACAAATTGTAATGATTATATCTATAAATATAAAGCTGAGTGTAGAGCCCCGCCCACTCCACATAGCCACATTCACTATAATATCCCACACAATCCCATCAGCCAGAGCTACCGGACTACTACCCCTAATATCCCACATCGTCCCGTCAGCCAGAGCCACCGGACTGCTACCCCTAATATCCCACATCATCCCGTCAGCCAGAGCCACCGGACTACTACCCCTAATATCCCACATCATCCCGTCAGCCAGAGCCACCGCACTACTACCACTAATATCCCACATCATCCCGTCAGCCTGGGTCAGAACCACAGCGCTGAGTGGAATGGCCCTAACTTCCATACCAGGGATCCCTTTAAGAGAGGCCTGGGTCATAACCAGTTCGCTGAGGGATTTACCCTAACTTCCATACCGGAGATCCCTTTAAGAGAGGCCTGGGGTCAGTACCAAAGCGCAGAGTGGATTTGCCCTCACTTCCATATCGGAGATCCTTTAAGAGACTCTGGTGTCAGGGGGGGGGGGGGGGGGGGGGGGGGGGGGGGGGGGGGGGTTTGTAATGATTATATCTATAAATATAAAACTGAGTGTAGAGCCCCGCCCACTCCGCATAGCCACATTCACTATAATATCCCACACAATCCCATCAGCCAGAGCTACCGGACTACTACCCCTAATATCCCACATCGTCCCGTCAGCCAGAGCCACCGACTGCTACCCCTAATATCCCACATCATCCCGTCAGCCAGAGCCACCGGACTACTACCCCTAATATCCCACATCATCCCGTCAGCCAGAGCCACCGCACTACTACCACTAATATCCCACATCATCCCGTCAGCCAGAGCCACCGGACTACTACCCCTAAAATCCCACATCATCCCGTCAGCCTGGGGTCAGAACCACAGCGCTGAGTGGAACGGTCCTAACTTCCATACTGGGATCCCTTTAAGAGAGGCCTGGGGTCAAAACCAAAGCACTGGATGGATTTGCCCTGACTTTCATACCAATGATCCCTTTAATAGAAGCCTGGGTGAGAATCAGAGCGCTGAGGGATTTGCCCTAACTTCCATACCGGAGATCCCTTTAAGAGAGGCCTGGGGTCAGTACCAGAGCATTTGAAGGCAATTGCCCTGACTTGCATACCAATGATCCGTTTAAGAGGCCCTGGGGTCAGAACCACATCGCTGAGTGGAATGGCCCTAACTTCCATACCGGGGATCCCTTTAAGAGAGGCCTGACATTAGAACCAAAGCGCTGGATGGATTTGCCCTGACTTCCATACAATGGTCCCTTTAAGAGAGGCCTGGGTCAGAATCAAAGCACTGAGGTATTTAACCTAACTTCCATACTTGAGATCCCTTTAAGAGAGGCCTGGAGTCAGAACCACAGAGCTGAGTGGATTTGCCCTCACTTCCTTACCAGGGATCACTTTAAGAGAGGCCTGGGTCAGAACCAGAGCGCTTAGTGGAATTGCCCTAACTTCCATACCGGGGATCCCTTTAAGAGAGACCTGGGGTCAAAACCAAAGCGCAGGATGGATTTGCCCTGACTTCCATGCCAGAGATCCCTTTAAGAGGAAAGATGTGCCTATGGGATGGAGGATGTGTGATGGGTATATGGGAACGGGAGGGGGGGATTCATTTCTGTCATCTGCTCTCTGCTTCTGTCTGGGGGCAGACAATGGCTGGGAGCTTATGTTCCCAGGGATGCTAGATTTCTCCCACCTGGTCAGTGTCAGCTGAGGTGTTGTCGTGAAATGAGAAAACTGTTGCTCATAGCAACCAATCACAGCTCAGCTTCTATTAAACAGCTCTGGTGAAATGGAAGATGCTTAGGGATTGGTTGCAAGGAAAACTGTTGCTCATAGCAACCAATCACAGCTCAGCTTCTTTTAAACAGCCCTGGGTAAATGCAAGATACTCCGTGATTGGTTAGTGATACACACATACACACATTCAATTTTTATATATATATAGATATTGCTGTCCTTTTTTGCAGTGCCCTCCCTTGTTATGTACAGTACCGTCCCTTACATATTGGATTATATAGAGCCCTGTTTTTTATTACATACGGTCCTGTCTTGTTAGCTGTATAATGCAATGATAGCTGATGGAGCATGGGAAAGCTTCCTTTCTAATGGGAGCTGATGGACTGGTCATCTGGTCACCGGCTCCTCGATCAGCAGTCCTTTTATATCTAAAAAGAGAGGGGACTATGTAATAAAAGAGGGCGTTGCGAATAACAAAATTAACAAGAATACACAATGTAAGAGACAGCACTATACATAACAGCAGAGGAAGCTATATAAGGGACGGCACCATATATAACTAGAGAGGATGGTACGTAATATGGGACGGTGTTATACATAATAAAGGATGAAACTGTAACTAAGGTTGGTGTTTTACAGAATTAGTGAGTACACTATATACTAAGGGACTGTGTTAGACATAAGTGAGTACACTATATACTAAGGGACTGTGTTAGACAAAATAAGTGATAATGTCTTCCTCACCTCCCCCTGTTCCTAAGGCCATTATAAGTTCCCCTTCTTCCCATTCCAATCCCCCACACCCCTCATTGTCCTCCTCCCTCCACATCCCATTATTGTCCTCTCCCCCACCCCATTGTTGCCCTCTTCACCACCCCCATCATTGCCCTCTTCACCACCTCCATCATTGCCTTCTACCACACCATCTTTGCTTTCTCCCCTGCCACCCCATCATTGCCCATTCCACTACCTTCATCAATTTCCTCCTCCCCCACCACCCCCATTATTGCCCATTCCACCACCTCCATCATTGCCTTCTCCCCATCACCCATCATTGCCTTCTCCCCATCATTGCCTTCTCCCCATCACCCCATCATTGCCTTTTCCCCATCACCCCATCATTGCTTTTTCCCATCATTTCTTTCTCCCATCACCCCATCATTGCCTTTTCCCCATCGCCCATTGCTTTTCCCATCACCCCATCTTGCCTTTTTCCCATCATTGCCTTTTTCCCATCATTGCTTTTTCCCATCATTTCTTTCTCCCATCACCCCATCATTGCCTTTTCCCCATCACCCATCATTGCCTTTTCCCCATCACCCCTTCTTTGCTTTTCCCATCACCCCATCATTACTTTTCCCCATCACCCCATCATTGCTTTTTCCTCATCATTGCCTTTTCCTCATCATTGCTTTTTCCCATCATTGCTTTTTCCCCATCACCCCATCATTGCCTTTTCCCCATCATTCCTTTTTCCCCATCACCCCATCATTGCTTTTTCCCCATCACCCCATCATTGCTTTTCCCCATCATTGCCTTTTCCCCATCATTGCTTTTTCCCCATCATTCCCATCATTGCTTTTTCCCCATCACCCCATCATTGCTTTTCCCCATCACCCCATCATTGCCTTTTCCCCATCATTGCTTTTTCCCCATCATTCCCATCATTGCCTTTTCCCCATCATTGCCTTTTCCCCATCATTGCCTTTTCCCCATCATTGCCTTTTCCCATCGCTTTTTCCCCATCATTGCTTTTCCCCATCACCCTATCATTGCCTTTTCCCCATCATTGCCTTTCCCCATCATTGCCTTTTTCCCATCATTGCTTTTCCCCATCATTCCCATCATTGCTTTTCCCCATCATTGCCTTTCCCCATCATTGCCTTTTCCCCATCATTGCTTTTCCCATCACCCATCATTGCCTTTTCCCCATCATTGCTTTTTCCCCATCATTTCCCATCATTGCCTTTTCCCCATCATTGCCTTTTCCCATCATTGCCTTTTCCCCATCATTGCTTTTCCCCATCACCATCATTGCCTTTTCCCCATCACATCATTCCTTCCCATCATTGCTTTTCCCCATCATTCCCATCATTGCCTTTTCCCCATCACTCCCATCCTTTTCCCCATCATTCTTTTCCCCATCACCCCATCATTGCCTTTTCCCCATCATTGCTTTTTCCCCATCATTCCCCATCATTGCCTTTTCCCCATCATTTCCTTTTCCCCCCCATCATTGCCTTTTCCCCATCATTGCTTTTCCCCATCCCATCATTGCCTTTTCCCCATCATTCCCCATCATTGCTTTTCCCCATCATCCCCCTCATTGCTTTTTCCCCATCACCCCATCATTGCTTTTCCCCATCCCCCATCATTGCTTTTCCCCATCTTCCCATCATTGCTTTTTCCCCATCATGCTTTCTCCCATCATTGCCTTTTCCCCATCATTGCCTTTCCCATCATTGCCTTTTCCCCATCATTGCCTTTTCCCCATCATTGCCTTTTCCCCATCATTGCTTTTTCCTCATCATTGCTTTTCCCCATCACCCCATCATTGCCTTTTTCCCATCACCACCATCATTGCCTTTTCCGCATCACCCCCATCATTGCCTTTTCCCATCACCCCATCATTGCCTTTTCCCCATCACCCCCATCATTGCCTTTTCCCATCACCCACATCATTGCCTTTTCCCCATCACCCCCATCATTGCCTTTTCCCCATCACCCCATCATTGCCTTTTCCCCATCACCCATCATTGCCTTTTCCCATCACCCATCATTGCCTTTTCCCATCACCCCATCATTGCCTTTTCCCATCACCCATCATTGCCTTTTCCCCATCATTGCCTTTTCCCCATCACCTCATCATTGCCTTTTCCCCATCACCCCATCATTGCCTTTTCCCCATCATTGCCTTTTCCCCATCACCACCATCATTGCCTTTTCCCCATCACCCCCATCATTGCCTTTTCCCCATCATTGTCTTTTCCCATCACCCCATCATTGCCTTTTTCCCACACCACCACCCATGCCCGGCATCACACTTATCTTCATACTGGATGCAGACACAGTTCGAAGCACTGACTTAACAGGGAGCAGTCCATTTCCTTCTCCATCATTTTCGCTGTTCATTTGACCTCTGACATCTCAGTGCAGTGGGTGTAATGACGTCACTACTTCACACCCATTGTGGAGAGAATCAGACCACACACTACAGAGATGGGGGTAGCAGGGGAACAGGAAGATGAGTGTTGTTTTTTTTTTGTCTTAATGAGTACATTGGGTTCATCATACTATTCATGTGGAGGAAGTGAGGGGTATCATGCTGTCTTTGGGGTGCACTTATGTTCTTACCATACCCCCTTAAATGGCCCTCTTAAATTAGGAGCCAAATCATATTTTATGGGGTGCACAGTTGAATTTTTTTTTTTGAGGGGAAGGGACAAATTGGGACTTCTTCTATGTGCCCTGTATATTTCTAATGTACACCCCTGGTCTGTCAAGAAGTGATCATCATGGAAGAATTGCAAAACAAAAGCAATACTTTTTCGACTTGGGAACAGGGGCCCAAAAGATCAACTATGTACAAAAACATAGTAACTAAAGTGCAGAAAAATGGCAGCACATATTTGAATGTAAAAATGCAGTATGTTCACCGAAGGATGGAAGCTGTACGATAAGGGTATGTGCACACGTTACGGATTTGCCTGTGGAATTTTCTGCGCAGATTCTTCCTCTCAGCCGAAAACGCAGGTAAAAATCCGCTCGGATTTGATGCGTTTTTCGATTCGTTTTTTATGCATTTTTTTCCATGCGGATTTTATGCCTTTTTGTAAGCTAATAAAGATACATTATTTTACAAAAAAAAAGAATTATAGTCATTTCTTTGTCCAACCTCTTCTTTTACATACTGCTTGAATACCATAATATCATCACATACCTGTTCTAAAGTAATGTTTACACACCAAAACAAATATAAGTGAATATTGATGTATCTATAGATAGATGTAGCTATAGATAGATGTAGCAAAAAATATTGAAAAGCAGCACCAAAATGATGATGATGATGGTGCACATGGGGTAATAAACCACCCATATCTTATATCTTGGAGTGCTGCCTTCATTTTTTGGATCATATAGATAGATGTTAGCTATCTATAGTGCGGGTATTGAGGTGCGAGCCTCGTGCGAGTTTCTCGCAAGTGTGACCCCGCCTTAAACGCATATCTGTTTAATTTTTAAAAAAAAATGGCGTGGGCTCCCGCGCATTTTTTAAAATCAGAACAGGGAAAGCCAGCGACTGGGGGCAGTTGTTTATAGTTGGAAGGGGGGAATACCCATGGATCTTCCCAAGCTATTAATATCAGCCCTTAGCTTTCTGCACAGCCTTTACTGGCTATTAAATAGGGGGGCTCCCAAAAAAAATCATGTGGGGTCCCCCTATAATTAATAGCCAGCAAAGGCAAAGCAGACAGCTGTGGGCGGATATTAATAGCCTAGGAAGAGACCATGGATATTGCCCTCCTGGCTAAAAACACCAGCTCTCAGCTGCCCAGAAATGGGGCAGCTCAAGGATGCGCCAATCCGGCACTTAGACAAAAATTGTAAAAAGCGGGCACCACTCAATATTAATGTCATTGGGATCACTCCTTGCATGTGAGAAAATACTACAAGAACAAAGCAAGGACATGCAAATCAGTGGGGACACCAAAAATCAATCACAAAGAAATGTATATAGCATAACAATTTATTGAAGTACAAAAAAAAGGAAAAACACACCTCATTAAAAACAGTTAAAAAAACTCATGGTGTAAAGAAAGTCCAACAAATTTGAGAGTAAAATACTTAAAAACTCATATGCCAATCTTATTACTTAACAGTAAAGGATAACACCCCAACCAAAAAATTAGCTGTGTACCTAAACTCCTGTTGTCAACTCATTATATACTAGGAAAGGGAATGAGAATTGCCCAAAAATCAAGTAAAAATAACGAGCAACCTAACAAACCATATCTATCATTAAAAAATAACCATATGGTATAGAGATCTCAGAATAGCCCAAAAAGGTGCAATGTCCAAAGGGGGAGAAAAACAAATGAGGAAAAGGGCAGTCAAATAATTACCAGAAGGTTGGAATAATAACCCCAGAAGCCGGCATGCGAGTACTGGCACTTAGCCTCTCTCTTCCACTGCCCTGTAGCGGTAGCTATGGGGGTAATATTGGGGGGTTAGTCACCTTTGTTTGTAAGGCACACAAGCCTGGTTAGTAAGGAGAAGTGTCAATAATACACCTCTCCATTTTTAAATCCTATGTGTTAGGGGTAAATAAAGACCCAGCCAAAATAAAGTCTTTTATGAAAAAAAACACAACGTTTCCCTATTTATT
>JARQOD010000002.1:332482580-332564710 GCA_033576555.1 Oophaga sylvatica | reverse complement strand
TTTTTTTTTTTTGCCGAATGCATGCATAACCTGTACTCTTATGTTTTTTCTCTGAAGTCCTTCAGAAGGGGTTATGTTGCTTCGCTGGTGATATTGTTCTTCCTTAAGCTTGGATACGACTGAAGAGCTGAGTAGGAGGAGCCCGAGCTGGAGGGGCCGGTCATCACTCTTTTTAATCTGAGGTGTCAATCCTATCTGGGCTCCGCCTACCCACTAGTAATGACTGTGTCTCTCTTCCTTCCTTCGCTGAAAAGGATTTTACAGGTAAGTTCTTACCAAAATCCGTCTTTTTGTTTGTTTATCACCCCTCCCATTCAAAATGACACCATTAAAGAAAAATGCACAAAATTTGGTATCGCCACGTTCAGAAACGCCTGATCTATCAATATATAGAAAGAATTAATCCAATCGGTAAAAGGCGTAACGAGAAAAAAAAAAAAAAAAATGCCAGAATTGGGTTATTTTTGGTCGCCACAAGATTGCATCAAAATGCAATAATGGGTGATCCAAAATGGTAACAATAAAAACGTCAGCTCAGCACACAAAAATAAGCCCTCTCCCAAACCCAGATTACGAAAAATAGAGATGCTACAGGTCTCTGAAAATGGTGACTTTTTTTTTTTTTTTACAAACTTTGGATTTCTTTTTCATCACTTAAATAAAACAGAACCTTTGCATGTTTGGTTTCTGTAAGGACCCAGAGAATAATAATGGCAGGTTAGTTTTAGCATTTAGTGAACACGGTGAAAAAAAAACAAAAAACACTTTTTTTTTTGCAATTTCACCACACTTTGAATTTTTTACCCGTTTTCCAGTAAAACCAATGGTGGCGTTCAAAAGTACAACTCTTCCCACAAAAAACAAGCCCTCGCATGGCCATATTGACGGCAAAATAAAAAAGTTTATGGCTCTGGGAAGAAGGGGCAAAAAAATGAATAAAATAATTGAAAAACCCAAGGAGTTTTGTGTGAAATGATGTCCAATATTTTTTTGTGTCTGTGTTCCAATACACACAGAGTAAATAAACATGTTCATAACAGAACATGTGTAATTGCAATAATTTCGACTATTTCAAGGGTGGCAACACTTCTGGCCATGACTGTGTGTGTGTGTGTATGTATAGTATATCCTGGTCATGAAGGGGTTAAAAAAATATATCTTCTAATGATGATTTTAGCCTCTCTGGTGTTGGACTTTAAACGACCGCAGATCAATTACATGAAAGCCGTTCTTTTAATATTCTGTTTAGATAGGCCAATCTCTCTGCCATGCACCCAGAACTTAACGCTGGGCGTTTAGACTCTCATAGTTCCCTGCAGCACATCATTCTATGTAATCAGGACAACCTATTGTGCACAGGTCAATCACTCTGTGTGCATGGAAGGGAGTTCGGCCTGCCTCAACGGGCAATTAAATGACGGCTGATCAGCTTCTATATTGCTGATTGGTGGATGTTTAACAACCACCACCAGCCAGGGTAAGCTGTTGGGCGATTGGCACCCTGTTTCCTAGGAATGTCTGTTTCCAATGATCAGCCCGTTGTAATGTTCCCGAAGTCTCTGGGGGATGAACCAGTGCACAATCTGAATACTGTAGTTATCTGACATTTCTTTGTGCTTTATGGCGGCTGAAATGATGGATGGGAGTGGATTGATGCACATGTTTGGGACCTATTCATCAACTACGTTATTTCAGAATACTGGTGTAAAATTGTTGCATTTTTTTTGTTTTTGTTTTCACAACACGTTGCACGAAAAAATTTACGCTTCTATCTTCAGAACAGACATTTTTAAAAATGGCAAAGCTAAGGCCTCTTTCACACTTCAGTCGTGCGACGTCAGTCAAAATGTGAAAAAAACGGATCCGCCATTTTTTTTTTGGCGGATCCGTTTTTTCCCATTGACTTGCATTAGTGACGGATTTTGACGGATGGTCGTCCGTTAGGTCCGTTTTTTGACGGATCCGCCAAAACATTGGCGTCCGTCATTACAAAAAAACGTCCAATGTAACTTTTTTTTTGTCCGCCAAAATGGATCCGCTGCCATCCGTTTTTTGACGGAATCCGCCAGCGGATCCGTCGCCTCTATAGAAAACCATTGTAAAATGCACAAAACACTGTCCGGGGTGTCTCTCTCTCTCTCTCTCTCTCCCTCTCCCTCTCCCTCACAAAATTTTCACCATTTCCGGGTGAAATCTTTTTAGCGGATCCGTCAGAAAACGGACCACTTTTGTATCCGTTTTTTACATTTTCTGACGGATCCGCCATTTTCACGGATGGGCGGACGTCACACAACGGAGGTGTGAAAGAGGCCTAAGCTGGAGGAGTGTGACCTAGTACATTTAATCAATTGCTAATGCTTATAATTCATAGCAATTAAAAGAAAAACAGTACAGAATAATAGGAACCGAGAATAAATAACTTTGGCACTCAACCCTGTGGCTAAAAAGATATTCTTTTATTACATATCGGATGGAGGATACAGATGGTAAAAAAGCGATGACAGTTTGTCTACTAAGCACTTCATCCAGGCTCTGTTATCGGCTACACCCAAACCTCATTATATCCTGTATTGCCAGGTGGGTGGAGACGTATAAAAACCAATTATATAGTAGCACACAATTTACATAAATACGCTCCCCGTCGGGAGATCAATCCCCAGTCTGCTGCACGTCGGGCGCGGAATCTGTCCACTATCCTAACACAAATGTATTACAATTCAAATGTTTTCCTGTATTTTTCATGAAGGGACTTGGGGTTCAATGATATAAATGATCTAATGGTCCTAAAGCTTCCAATCTTATTGCGAAATGAAGCGTAACTAATTCTAAGTTATGTCTATCTCCCGCAGATGGCAGGGGTATTAAAACGTGCTGTTCCTGCAAATTTCATTGATCGTGGATTGCCTTTATGAACTTGTTACATATGTTTTAAGCATGGCGATCCCAAACTTGTTTCCAAAGATCTCACATGCTCATTAAAATATTTGAACATAGGGCAAATTGTTTTACCAATATGGCAAAAAGCGCAGTCACAAATGCCTACATAGACTGCGTAATTGGATTTACAGCTCATGAATTGTTTTACGTTTACCCACGAGCCTCCAATTTGGAGATGCCAATAACCATTGATTAACTGCATGCAATACTTACCGTACATTTGTGATTTTCATCTGTAGTGTTTTATTTAACCAATTTGTACAAGTTTTAAAATGAAAATCTCTTTATTAAAATATCCCTTAAGTTAGTACATCTCCTGAAGGACATGATTGGTTTTCTAGATGCAACTAGTGTTGGGTCATTCATTAATATATGCCAGTATTTTCGAAAGACAGATCTGATTTCATTTAAATATAGCCCTGTGGAAAATACAATCTCAAACTTTTTAACCTTTTTAGTTTTTTTTTTCTGATATTTTAATAGCAAGCGTCACTCCTTATTCACCTTTTCAACACCTCATTGATTACTTTTTCAGGATAACCAATTGTTTAAATCAGTCTTGTAATTCAGTAGTCTGTTTGATAAATTCGTCATCTCATTAATATTTCGGGGTCTCAAAAATTGCCCATATGTAAGGGAATTTTTAACATACATGGGATGATAGCTGTCCTACCTCTGTAAATAGTTTGTTGCAGTAGGCTTGCAGTGGTCTGGAGCGTGTCATTGATGATGTCCACCTCCACATCAAGGAATTAAATTTTTCCTTTTGCGTTTTTTAGAAGTAATTGCATATTTATATTTATCATGTGTGTGTATATAGTTAACGAATTTGAAGAATTACTGTATATCTCAGAGCCTGTCCAAATAATTAACACGTTTTCTATATCAAGGTATAATTTTTAAGTACTTCAAAAATGTAATGTTATTGATCATCTGATCTTCAAATTCTGCCCAAAAACTATTAGCAATAACCGGGACTACATGCGTACCCATCGCGGTTCCTGCTATCTGTGTGAACCAAGGTAAAGGAATAAATTCAGTATAAATTTTTTAGCAATTAATACAAAATCCACCATAACATTCCACCATTAGGTTCTATAGTATAAAAGCGTCATCTAA
The DNA here is from genome assembly GCA_033576555.1 of Oophaga sylvatica. NCBI lineage: Eukaryota > Metazoa > Chordata > Amphibia > Anura > Dendrobatidae > Oophaga > Oophaga sylvatica. Next base: position 332,560,654 of record JARQOD010000002.1, on the reverse strand, counting down.
CAGCCTGCACTCCGCATCTTGTGGGATGCAGGAATACACTGTGTGCAGAATTATTAGGCAAGTTGTATTTGAGAGGATTCTTTTTATTATTGAACAACTATATTCTCAATCAACCCAAAAGACTCATAAATATCAAAGCTTAATATTTTTGGAAGTTGGAGTGGGTTTTTTTAGATTTGGCTATCTTAGGAGGATATCTGTTTGTGCAGGTAACTATTACTGTGCAGAATTATTATGCAACTTAATAAAAACCAAATATATACTGTGACAGTGTCATTGGTTTTATATGTGAGGGGAGGTATGTGTCACACAGGATGCTCTCCTGTGTGAACTAAGACCTACTTTATTTATCTGCCAGCATGTTATATGTCAAAAGGGTGTGGCTGAGCAATGTATAAAAGCTCAGTCCTGTTTTTTTTTCTCGGGTGTGATCTGGAGAGGGAAGTCTCCAGACAGTATAGTGGAAGCTGCAAAGCTTTCCACAAGGACTTTAGCAGTGCAGTTTATGCTATCCAGAGCGGGCGGAACCCACTCATCTATGGACTGAGTTATTGTTTTTTTTTTTTTTATGTTTTTCCCGTTTAACCCAGAGGGGTCATGTTTACTTTTCCTGCGAAACCTGCATGAGTTTGTCTGATAATAAACCAGCAGAAAGAAAACCCAGAGAACGTGTGTCCTGAGTCTGCCTTCAGGAGAGCCGAGCGAGTCGTCTTGCCACAATACCCATCTCACTTGTTTATTTTCACCAGGTAAACCAATATAACAACACAAAATTTAGAAATAAACATTTCTGACATTCAAAAACAAAAACAAAAAAACATCAGTGACCAATAGCCACCTTTCTTTACGATGACACTCAAAAGCCTTCCATCCATAGATTCTGTCAGTTGCTTGATCTGTTTACGATCAACATTGCGAGCAGCCACCACAGCCTCCCAGACACTGTTCGAGAGGTGTACTGTTTTCCCTCCCTTTAGATCTCACATTTTATGAGGGACCACAGGTTCTCTATGGGGTTCAGATCAGGTGAATAAGGGGGCCATGTCATTATTTTTTCTTCTTTTAGACCTTTACTGGCCAGCCACACTGTGGAGTATTTGGATGCATGTGATGGAGCATTGTCCTGCATGAAAATCATGTTTTTCTTGAATGATACCGACTTCTTCCTGTACCACTGCTTGAAGAAGGTGTCTTCCAGAAACTGGCAGTATGTCTTGGAGTTGAGCTTCACTCCATCCTCAACCCGAAAAGGTCCCACAAGTTCATCTTTGATGATACCAGCCCATACCAGTACCCCACCTCCACCTTGCTGGCGTCTGAGTAGGAGTGGAGCTCTCTGCCCTTTACTGATCCAGCCTCGGGCAAATCAAGAGTCATTCTCATTTCATCAGTCCATAAAACCTTAGAAAAATCAGTCTTAAGATATTTCTTGGCCCATTCTTGACGTTTTATCTTATGTTTCATGTTCAAAAGTGGTCGTTTTTCAGCCTTCCTTACCTTGGCCATATCCCTGAGTATGGCACACCTTGTGCTTTTTGATACTCCAGTAACGTTGCAGCTCTGAAATATGTTATATAATCACAAAATAATAGTCCTAAATAATAATATAATCCCTAAACATTATGGGGACCGCATCCTGAAAACAACAATATGATACACTATTATCCACCGATTGGAAACAAAAGGATGCAAAAATAGAAAAAGTATAAACTGTATTGAAAATATGGATAGTATAAAAAATGAACAACTGAAACAGCAAAAAGACCAGAGACATATGCCATAGACAACACTGAAGCAGCTCTCTAAATAGTAAATGCCCAATACTGTGTGGCATTAATGATGCAGCTGAAAAACCCTATGCTAAATGGCCAAAATGACATAACTGCAGGTATGAAAATTAAACAAAACCCATATCCCCACATAGAGTACTAGGTGCATATGATATAAATATACCAAAGCGCATACCGTCCCAACAATGGAAAAATAAGGGCAAAAAACACTGCAGAAAAATGAAAAGTGGCTAACTGCAAGGTTTTACCTGAGGGCTGCTCGTGAATGTCCTGGCGTCCCTGGGGCGGCAGGGACGCCAGGACATTCACGAGCAGCCCTCAGGTAAAACCTTGCAGTTAGCCACTTTTCATTTTTCTGCAGTGTTTTTTTGTTTTTTGCCCTTATTTTTCCATTGTTGGGACGGTATGCGCTTTGGTATATTTATATCATATGCACCTAGTACTCTATGTGGGGATATGGGTTTTGTTTAATTTTCATACCTGCAGTTATGTCATTTTGGGCATTTACTATTTAGAGAGCTGCTTCAGTGTTGTCTATGGCATATGTCTCTGGTCTTTTTGCTGTTTCAGTTGTTCATGTTTTTATACTATCCATATTTTCAATAAAGTTTATACTTTTTCTATTTTTGCATCCTTTTGTTTCCAATCGGTGGATAATAGTTAGTGTATCAGCTCTGAAATATGGCAAAACTGGGGCAAATGACATCTTGGCAGCTCAACGCTTGATTTTCCTCAATTCATGGGCAGTTATTTTGCGCCTTTTTTTTATCAATACGCTTCTTGCGACCGTTGGCTATTTGCCATGAAACGCTTGATTTGTTCGGTGATCACGCTTCAAAAGTTTGGCAATTTCAAGACTGCTGCATCCCTCTGCAAGACATCTCACAATTTTTTACTTTTCAGAGTCCATCAAATCTCTCTTCTGACCCATTTTGCCAAAGGAAAGGAAGTTGCCTAATAATTAAGCACACCTTATATAGGGTGTTGATGTCATTAGACCACACCCTCCTCATTACAGAGATGCAAATCACCTGATTTACATAATTGGCAGTTGGCTTTCAAGCCTATACAGCTTGGAGTAGGACAACATGTATAAAAAGGATGATGCGATCAAAATACTCATTTGCCTAATAATTCTGCACACAGTGTACAGACAACATTCACTCTAAGGCTGGAGTCACACACAACCACAAAAAATCGGTCCGTTTTAGACGGTCGATTGTCGGATCAAAATGCAAACATCACACATCCTTCTGGCATCCGATTTTCCTTCAAAGATGCGATTTAATCGCATGTGTGTGTACCTTGTAACATCCGATTTTCATCCGACTTGCGAGATTTTCTCGCAGGCTTGCAAAACTGACATATAATGGATCTAAAAGAATAGTATTTCAATCACAAAAAAAAGAATAGATATATACACATAGAACACATATATATATATATATATATATATATATATATTATATATATTACATGTCATTGTGACATGTATATATACATATATTTATAGTTCCTAGACTTCTACATACTGTTATAGCCGCTAATTCAATTGCCGGGTTTTGTGAAATCACAGAAGCCGACATGAAATGATACATTGTTTCCACACAGTTAACCATGTCATTTCCTGTATTTTGATATTTGTTTAGAACTTACAATTACATGAGTGTATTTGTGCAAAATTTCAGACATGTAGGGGTTAATTAAAGGTGTAATTTCGTTGAAAAAAAATGCGTGGGCTCCCGCTGTATTTTCTCCACCAGACAGACAAAGCAAGCGAGTGGGGGCAGATAATAACAGCTAGGGAGGGTACATTTTTTGTGCCCCCCCTGGCTACTAACATCTGCCCCCAGACACCCCAGAAAGGGCAAATCTATAATTAGATTCGCCCTTTCTGGCACTTTGCCCGTCTATTCCCATTGCCCTGTAGCGGTGGCGAATGGGTTAATAATCTCACCTTACTGTCACCTTGCAATTGAAAGGTGACCTTAAGGTAGGTTAATAATTGAGAGCTGTCAATTAGACAACTATCAATTATTAATCCTATTGTATGAAAGAAAAATCAAACACACACAGTTTAATAAAAATAAGTTTAATTAAATAATCACACAGTTTTTGACCATATTTTATTTTCCTGCTAAAACCATTTCCTGTAATAAAAATAAAATAAAAAAGCAAAATTATACTTACCAATCCGATGTACAGTCAGGTCCCACGGTGTAATCCATCAGAAAGGGTTAACAGGTTACAGGTCGCAGAGAGCTAATAATGCTGTCTCAGACCTGTATTCCCCTGAATGAATAAGTTCCTCTCCCAGCGAAAGTAGAGGAATAGATTCATGAATGGAGCTTAATTGATTTATTGGCAATTTAACTTTAGTGACCTGACCTAAAGGGAAAGTGGACACAATCAATTAAGCTTCATTCATTAAACACATCCTCTCCTGTCGCCAGGAGAGGAACTTATTCATTCAGGAGCTTTGAGCTGAGCATGCAGGATTACTTGCACTGCTTGGCTCAAAGCTAGTTAACCCTTTGTGAAGGATTACAGCGTGGGACGTGACAGATCGGCGGAATAGGTAAGAATAATGTTTTTTATTTTTTTTTCTTTATTTTAGGAGATCAATGGCTTCGCACGGATTAAGTGTAAAATAAAATATGGTCAAAAAAATGTGTTTTTATTTCATTAAAATTATTTATTCTTAAAGTGTGTGTGTGTTTTTATTTACTTCAATAGGATTAATAATTGATAGTTATCTAATTGACAGCTCTCAATTATTAACCTACCTTAAGGTCACCTTTCAATTGCAAGGTGACAGTAAGGTGAGATTATTAACCCATTCGCCACCGCTACAGGGCAATGGGAATAGACGGGCAAAGTGCCAGAAAGGGCGAATCTAATTATAGATTTGCCCTTTCTGGGGTGTCTGGGGGCAGATGTTAGTAGCCAGGGGGGGGCACAAAAAATGTACCCTCCCTAGGCTGTTATTATCTGCCCCCACTCGCTTGCTTTGTCTGGTGGAGAAAATAGCGGGAGCCCACGCATTTTTTTTCAACGAAATTACACCTTTAATTAACCCCTACATGTCTGAAATTTTGCACAAATACACTCATGTAATTGTAAGTTCTAAACAAATATCAAAATACAGGAAATGACATGGTTAACTGTGTGGAAACAATGTATCATTTCATGTCGGCTTCTGTGATTTCACAAAACCCGGCAATTGAATTAGCGGCTATAACAGTATGTAGAAGTCTAGGAACTATAAATATATGTATATATACATGTCACAATGACATGTTATATATATATATATATATTTTTATATATTATATGTGTGTTCTATGTGTATATATCTATTCTTTCTAGTCTTTATTAAAGCTGTCAGTGTGATTTTACAGTATAGCCGGGGATGAATTGCCGGCTTTTCTAAAGGACACCGATGCGATTTCATCGCAAGTCACACAGTGTGGTCCGTTTGTAATCCGATTTTTCATCGCTCCCATAGACTTGCTTTGGCGATTGTCGACCGACAATCGGTGACAATCGCAGCATGCTGCGATTGTACACGGACGTTTAAAACGGACCACAAAAAATCTATACTGGGAGCTGCTCCATAGATTAACATAGGTCCGACTGCAATGCGATTTTTCATCGCATTGCAGTCGTCCGATTCTGTCGCCAGTGTGACGCCGGCCTAAGGGTGAACCTGGTTGCCATTCAAAATCTTATAGGATCTGTAAGAATTCCACTTTATCCTTTAAGAAAGAAGGTATAGCCTTCAATAGTGGTCACAATAACCAGTCTAAATAGCCGGCTCCGTGACTGAACCTGGCTATAATAGGGTGGGGTTACCATTAAGAGTGTTTTTTGGAAAATTCATTCAGTAATATTTCTGCCAAGCATTTAGTTACCATACCATTCTCAACTGCTGTCCTCAGAGTGAGGAGACTTCTATAAGCCATGCCTCATTCTGACATGCCAGACTTGGCTTGTCACTCTCCACAAGGAGAAACATTACCCCTTAGGCCGGCGTCACACTGGCGAGTTTGATGCGAGTAAGTCGCACGACTTTCTCGCATCAACACCCGGCACGGCCGCCCCTCTCGGACCCGAGTGCGCAGCGGCATAGAAATACATGCAGCCGCACACTCTGCTCCGAGAGCGGGCGGCCATGCCGGGTGTTGATGCGAGAAAGTCGTGCGACTTAATCGCATCAAACTCGCCAGTGTGACGCCGGCCTTAGACTCCAGCCCAGAGTCTCTCACCTTGCCAAATAAGATCTCATACTTTGCACTGACGTGGGAAACCCCTAAAACAGTGTCTGCAAATTTGAGATTCTTGTTTGTCATTTATCCCAAGTTATAATGCAAGGATTGTTAGAGACGATATTAACTTTTAGGATTGCTGCTTCCAATAGGTGGTGCTAGCTTTTCTCCTGTTGCAGTCTTGGGTAATTTGAGTGTTGATATGAAGGCATTCTCACAATGTTTGGGTCTTTGTTTCCAATGTGTCTTGTTTTTACCAAACCTTTGCAATACAGTACACTTTAAGGGGATTGTCTCAACATTGTTAAAATTGTAAAAATCATGGTGAAAGTCTTTCTTTAATGGAAAAATCGTTTCTATAGGAGCTTATATGGTGGATTTCACATTTCTTTACAGCCATTACAATACAATCTATTGCTATTAACCCCTTACTGCCATCGAACGGAATAGTACATCCGATGGCAGCACCCCCGCCTTGATGTGGGCTCCGGTGGTGAGCCCACCTCAAAACCGGGACATGTCGGCTGTTTTGAACAGCTGACATGTGCCGGCAATAGCCGCGGGCAGAATCGCGATCTGCCTGTGGCTATTAACTAGCTAAATGCCGCTGTCAAACTCTAACAGCGGCATTTAACAAGCACATCCGTCCGGAAATGCCCTCACCGGTGACCCGCGTCACGTGATCGCGGGTCACCGGTGTGTCGGCATGACAACTAGAGGTTGGAGCTCATGGCAATGCAGTATTTCTGCTACATAGAGGCAATCTGAGCATTGCCTCTACGTAGCAGAGCCGATCAAGTTGTGGCAGCTTTTAGCCTCCCATAGAGGCTATTGAAGCATGCAAAAAGTAAAAAAAAAAAAAAAAAAAAAGTTTTTAAAAATATGAAAAATATAATAAAAACATATGTTCAAATCACCCCCATTTGCCCCATTCAAAATAAAACAGACATATTTGGTATCACATTCAGAATCGCCCGATCTAAAAAAAAAAAAAAGGATTAACCTGATCGCTAAACGGCATAGCGAGAAAAATTCAAAACGATAGAATTACGCGACATTGCATAAAAATGCAATAACGGGTGATCAAAAGAACGGATCTGCACCAAAATGGTATCATTAAAAATGTCAGATCGGCACGCAAAAAATAAGCCCCACCAACCCAAGATCATGTAAAATAGAGAGGCTACGGGTCTCGGAAAATGGAGCAATTTTTTTTTTTCCAGCAAATTTTGGAATTTTTTTTCACCACTTATTTAAAAAAAGAACCTAGGCATGGTTGGTGTCTATGAACTCATAATGACCTGGAGAATCATAATGGCAGGTCAGTTTTAGTATTTAGTGAACCTAGCAACAAAAGCCAACCAAAAATCAAGTGTGGGATTGCACTTTTTTTTTGCAATTTCACCGCACTTGGAATTTTTTCCCTTTTTCTGTTACACGACATGGTAAAACAAATTGTATCAATCAAAAGTACAACTCGTCCCACAAAAAATAATCCCTCACATGGCCATATTGATGGAAAAATAATAGTTATGGCTCTGGGAAGAAGGGTTTGCAAAAAAACAAATACGCAAAACCGAAAAAAGCTACAGTCATTAAGGGGTTAAAATGGTAAATTGTTCTTTTTGGATTTGGTGTTTTCAGAAGTCTGTACTTTTTTGAATGTTTTTATTTTTTGCACTTTCATGTACACTTTTTGTCCCAAAAAACAGACAATCTGGAAAAAATATTTCACAAAGTAAAGGCCTAGCAGAAAAAGCAATCAGATATTAATGTATTAATGCTTTTCCAAAACTGTAAGCTTGATATATTTTTCCATTTTGCTTTTTTGTATCCTCAGCACCAGCTTAAACAGATGGGTTTCTGGTGTCATATAATTGCTGATTCAGGTCATGCAGTCATCTGCTGTGTGTGCTTGAGAACTGAGAATTCTGATTACATGACAAAACGTTAATTCGCAGGCAGAGGTGTGTGTTTGTGTACACCGTATACAGTATATACACATAATACAATTACATAGTATACGCATATGTATTTTTATGCTTTTTCATTGATTTCTTGCAGTTTAAAGCATAGTGGTTTGAGCATGTTGAGTGAATATTTTTGTTTTGTCAAACATCCTTGTTGATTAGACATGTGTAAGTCCCCAAGTAGGGAAACCTTCTCATATAGCCTATTATAAATGTGGTAAAGGAACTTGATACTCCATTCCTCTCAACTTCAGAGAGTAGCTCCCCAATGGCAAACTAAGCACTATCATTTTATCAAAATGTATTGACATTTTAAAATTGTTACTATTATTTTAGAACATGAAATCTGTTTAGATGGTTATTTGGTTACCACTTTTTAACAAGCTATTATGATATATACATATGATTTTGAATGAAACAGTAACATAAACTTTTGTATTGTAGGTTAAGATGGTCTCTGGATGTCTTATCAAATGTGCTCATCAAGAGGAAAAAGGATAATTCTGAAACTAGTAAAATCTTAACTAAATAACTTTTAAGGACTAGAGTTACAAATTTATTTTTTGTGGAGTTAAAAAATGGAGCATTCAAGTCGTCATTTACGTTTTAAACTACAAAGTCTTGGTCGACGTTTAGATGACTTGGAAGAAGCAACAAGAAATCTACAAAAAGCTGAAGATGAAGTCCTCGACCTTCAGGATAAAATTATACAGGCAGAAGGGAGTAATTCTAGCATGTTAGTAGAGGCAGAAGCTTTGAGAAAAAGAGTTCTCAAGATTGAGGGTAAAGATGAAGAAGTGAAGAAAGCGGAGGATTTGTGTAGACTAATAAAAGAGAAACATGAAAATGCGGAAAATGTTGCACAAGAACTTAGACTGGAAATTGAGCAGCTCCAGAAAAGAATGGGTGAGCTTGAGAAGCTAGAAGAGGCTTTCAACAAGAGCAAAAGTGACTGCACTCAGCTAAGTCTTAGTTTGAATGAAGAAAAAAATATGTCTAAGAAGTTATCATCTGAACTGGAAATACTTAAAGCCAGAGTTAAAGAACTGGAATCATCTGAAAGTAAACTGGATAAAACTGAACAGTTTTTGACAAGTGAGCTGGAGAAAATTAAGTCTTTGGCCCTTAGTTTTGCTAATGAAAAGAAAATGTTGCTAGAAAAAGAAAAGCAGAGTGAAAAAATTATTTTGGAACTTAAAGAAGAATTGGAAATGAAGGGAAATATCACAGGGGAGCGAAGTAGAAATGAATCCAATGTTTTGGAGAGGTCCCCTAATCAGCATGTAGAGCTTAACAAATTCAGGATTGAAGATGACCTAACTTCTAATTCATTGCAAAGGGTTGGATTTGATTACATTAAGCAGTCAGAAATTCAGACAAGCAGCAAAAATGAAAATGAGAAAAACCACTACCAAGAAGACAACAAAATTAAAGAACTTAATCAAGAAATTGAAAAACTTAAGAATCGGCTAAAACATTATGAGGGGCTTGAGGAAGAATTAAAACAGTTAAAAGAGAAACACGGTGAACTACAAGAAAGCTATATAAGTGAACAGAATAAAAATAAACTTGTTACAGAAGAATTACAGACTTTACAAAGACAAACTAGTCAGTTATAAGAAATTGAAAATGGGATTCTTGAAACTGAAGACCTCTCACGAAGTAGATATAAAACTGATAGAACAAAAAGTAAAGTTGCATCTACGGAGTCTCCCATTTCAAAATCTAGTGCACAAGATTTATCATCTCAGCCACTTAAAACTGAAAGATATAGAAATTCGGAATTTAAGAGACAATTTTCAAACTCTAGTTCAAGCAGTAGAAAAACGTCAAAGTCCAATCTTATTGATATAACTGGAAATCTAAAGAAAGAGGAAAAGGTTGTGACCTCCTATTTTTCAAGTAGTAAAGATTTTGGCTTTGTGCATAATGATGCTAAGAAATTTAAAGACCAGCCATCGGTTTTAAGTCGATATCCACCCGCTGTTAAAGAACAAACTCCACAAAAGTCCTGGAAAGGGTCTACATCAAAGCAGACAGACAGATCTATGAAGTTTTTTGGTGAAGATTATTCCATTAAACTTTCGCCAAACAAGGAGATTTCTTTGGAAAATGAAGATATTGAAAAGAGGACTTTTGGTGACATTTCAAAGACTATAGTTGACACTGAAAAAACTATTCCAAAAGAGAACAGCTTGTTAACCTCCACTTTGCATTCTGAATTGAATAACCTCAGTCCAAAAGTTAGTGATGCTCCAACAAGCGCAGATATTGTATTTGAATCAAAATTACAGATGAATGCAGGAGATATAGAGAATAAGTCCTCCTCTCAGGATAGACTGTTGCGATATGGAAGAATTTTTGACCGGGAAGATAGTGTTACTAATGTTGTTGAACAAAACCCTATATCAATAGCTTTAGGTCATGAGGAAACCAATCCACAAATAAGTCAGACCTCAAGTACACACAGATCTTCCTACAGTAGGGATAAAACAAGAACTAGAGCCTCAAAACCACAAATTCCTGAAAAACCTATTCTTTTAGAAATGTCAGACCACAGGGATTCTGAGAAAAGGACTAGGCTTTCAGGACTGCACACTAAGAGACAGTCAAATTCTAGAGAGAAAGTCTTAAATCTGGATAGTACGAGGCTATTCCTCTTTTGAAAATCACAGTTATTCCAGTCAAAAGGAGACAGGACGTTCTAGGAAAATATCTTCTGAAAGCTTAGATAATACAGAGAGAAATTCTCACACTCCACCAAGATCGTGCAGCCCACGAGAATCCTTACAGTCAACTGTAGTTATTAAGCCTATTATAATTGAAAGAGATGTGAAAGAAATTATGAGTGACTACACGGCAAGGTCAAGCTCCGATGGAAACAGAACATCTAACAAAGTGAGTAGTATAAAAATTTACCCATCTGAAACCATGTCTTCTCGCACAAACACAGATGAGATCACAAGAGAAAGGCATACTTCCACAAGTAATATTAGACTATCTGCAAATGATCAGCCGCTGTTAAAAAACAACATCAATATTCCACTTGAAATCTCTTTAATCAAAGATGACCTGATCTTAAAAGTGGCCGATAAGGATATGGCATGGAATCGCCGGGAAGTAAGCAAGAATCTGGACCCAAGTACTGTCTCATGGAAAAGTCATGATATAAGTGGAACAAATAATTTTGAAAGTAAATATGTAACAAGTAAAAGCTCTTGGAGGAAAGGAGGTTTTGGTTCCACAGAGGAACTGGACAGACTTGGTAATGAAAAAGATGACTTGGATCCCAAGACTAGACGAAAATCCTGTTTTGATGACGACAATCCTTCAAGGTCACGTACTAGTGAGTTCTATTCAAGAAATAGAGTTTCGACTTTAAACAGTACGAGCGCTACACCAGAACTTATCTCTAAAAGGAGCCAAAGCAGTTTAAGTGCAACAGAAATTTTTGCAAAGCGAAACGCTTCAAGCAGATCTGCAACATCAGGGCAAGCGTCTTGGACTCGTTCTAGTTTTGATGTAGGTATTCAATTTTTGTTTTATGTTTAGAAGGATTTGTCTTATGTTTTTGCTAATGCATTTGCTTTCTGCTTTATCAGCATTGTTTTGACTTCTCGAGATGAACAAATTTTTTTTCGTGCTTTGCAATCTGCTGTTTATAGAATGTTCATGCATACACTGTACACAATCCCCTCTGGAATGCAGAAATTTCCTCGTACTCTGTGATTTGTTTTAACACATAAAATATTATTGACTGCCACCTTATGTCTGGTAGGGCTTACAGGTGCTTCTCACAAAATTAGCATATCATCAAAAAGTTAATTTATTTCAGTTCTTCAATACAAAAAGTGAAACTCATATTATATAGTCATTACACACAGAGGGATCTATTTCAAGTGTTTATTTCTGTTAATGTTGATGATTATGGCTTACAGCCAATGAAAACCCAAAAGTCGTTATCTCAGTAAATTAGAATAACAAACAAAAAACACCTGCAAAGGCTTCCTAAGCTTTTAAAAAGGTCTCTTAGTCTGTTTCAGTGGGCTCCACAATTATGTGGAAGACTGCTGACTTGACAGATGTCCAGAGGGCAGTCATTGACACACTCCACAAGGAGGGTAAGCCACAAAAGGTCATTGCTAAAGAAGCTGGCTGTTCAGAGTGCTGTATCCAAGCATATTAATGGAAAGTTGAGTGGAAGGAGAAAGTGTGGTAGAAAAAGGTGCAAAGCACCGGGATAACTGTAGCCTTGAAAGGATTGTTAACCCCTTAGTGACAGAGCCAATTTGGTAGTTAATGACCAAGGCAATTCTTACAATTTTGACCACTGTCACTTTGAGTTTATAGCACTGGAACACTTCAACATATCCCACTGATTCTGAAATTGTTTTTCATGACATATTGTACTTCATGTTAGAGGTAAAATTTCTTCAATATAACTTGCGTTTATTTATGAAAAAAATGGAAATTTGGCAAACATTTTGAAAATTTTGCAATTTTCAAACTTTTAATTTTTGTACCCTTAAATCAGAGATTGGTGTCACACAAAATAGTTGTTAAATAACATTTCCCATATGTCAACTTTACTTCAGCACAATTTTGGAAATATAATTTTTTTTTTTTTGTTAGGACGTTACAAGGGTTAAAAGTTGACCAGCGATTTCTAATTTTTCCAACAAAATTTACAAAATCATTTTCTTAGGGACCACCTCACATTTGAAGTCAATTTGCGGGATCAATATAACAGAAAATACCCCAAAGTGACACCATTCTAAAAACTGCACCCCTCAAGGTTCGCAATTCCACATTCAAGAAGTTTATTAACCCTTCAGGTGCTTCACGAGAACTAAACAAATGTGGAAGGAAAAAATAAACATTTTACTTTTTTCACAAAAAGTTTACTTTGGAACCAATTTTTTTATTTTCACAAGGGTATCACGAGAAAACAGACCACAAAATTTGTTGTGAAATTTCTCCTGAGCACGCCAATGCCCCGTATGTGAGGAAAAGCCACTATTTGAGCGCATGGCAGTGCTTAGAAGGGAAGAAGCACCGTTTGACTTTTTGAATGCAAAATTGGCTGGAATCAATGTTGGCGCCTTGTCACATTTGGAGACCCCCTGATGTACCTAAACAGTGGAACAACCCCAACACACCCCTAATCCCAACCCTAACTTTAGCCCAACCCTAACCCTATTGGAAAAATGGAAATAAATACATTTTATTATTTTTACCAAAGGGGGTGATAAAGGGGGGTTTGATTTACTATTTTTTTTATTTTAATCACTGTGATAGGGTCTATCACGGTGATCAAAATGAACTAATGGGAAAAATTTCCTATTGTTGCCGGGTGCCTGCCGGCAGATCTCGGAGGGCACACTGCACATTCGCCCGTCATTTTCTTCCCGGAACAAGATGCCAGGGGACAAGACCGGGGGCTGCAGGAGCGTCCAGGGACACCGTAGATACCGAGGAAAATCGGAGGACCCCATTTCTCTCTCTGATGTGCGAAGAGAGAAATTAAGTGGGAAATTCTGACTTTTTTATTTTTTTTTCAGTCATCGTTATTAATAACGGCGATCGCAACACTGTGGTCAGTAAAAAACGACCTAAGTCATGCTCTCTGGGGTCCGAGAACCTGGAGAAATTCCGACTCTGGGGGACGCTATACGCTTATTTCTCAGTGCCGTTAAAAAGCAGCACTGAGTAGTAAGTACCTGTATCGGCGGTCGTTAAGGGGTTAAGAAAAGGCCATTCAAAAATTTGGGGAGAGATTCACAGGGAGTGGACTGGTGCTGGAGTCATTGCTTCAAAAGCCACCACACACAAACGTATCCAGCACATGGGCTACAAGTGTCACATTCCTTTTGTAAAGTCACTTATGACCAATAGACAACGCCAGAAGCGTCATACCTGAGCCAAGGAGAAAGAGCTGGACTTTTGATCAGTGGTCCAAGGTGTTTTCAGATTTGATTCTCCAGCAGGACTTGGCACCTGTCCACACTGCCAATAATACCAATACCTGGTTTAAAACAACAGTATCGCTGTGCTTGATTGGCCAGCAAAACTAGTCTGACCTTCTATGGGGTATTGTCAAGAGGAAGATGAGACAACAGACCCAACAATGCAGTCGAGCTGAAGGCTGCTATCAAAGCAACCTGGGCTTCCATAACACCTCAGCAGTGCCACAGGCTGACCGCCTGCATGCCACGCAGCACTGATGCAGTAATTAATGCTGAAGGAGTCCCGACCAAGTATTGAGTGCATTTACTGAACATACATTTCAGTAGGCCAACATTTCGGATTTTAAAATAATTTTTCCAGCTGGTGTTATAAAGTATTCTAATTTACTGAGATAATGACTTTTGGGTTTTCATTGGCTGTAATCCATAATCATCAACATTAACAGAAATAAACACTTGAAATAGATCACTCTGTCTGTAATGACTCTATATAATGAGTTTCACTTTTTGTATTGAAGAACTGAAATTAACTTTTTGATGATATTCTAATTTTGTGCACCTGTATATGCCTAGGCCGTGTTTTTCATAACTTTTATACCCTTTCCTTTCACTTTTTTATCAATGATGATTTTTATTTCCATCCAGGTTGATGATAATTTGAATTCTAGAAGAAAATATTCAAGTGACAATTTGTACAGAACAGACTCCACAGGATGGAAGCAAAATCCAATAAACCAGAGGCATCAAAAGAGCATGGTGGAGGAACGGATCCGGCAGTTGGAGCAATAAGGTGTCAACATTGAAGCGAATAACAAGGTATAGACCTTATGTGCAATTCATACATGATAAATTTTAGGCTATCCTTTTGAGCTTTGGTTTTCCTACATTGTTAAAGGTAAGCTTTCATCAGAAAATGACCCATTGTTTAACCTCTTCCTGCAGCAGCCAAATTTTATTTTTGCAATTTTGTTTTTTCCTCCCCTTCTTTCATAAGCCGTATTTTTTTTGTTTTTTTTTCAGCTTTGTCAACATAGACGTATGATGGCTTGTAATTTAAAAGTACAACCTGTTCCACATAAAAATAACATACAATTTACTGAAAAGCAGGAACAAATTTCCAAGTGCTGTGGGATTACACAAAAAAAAGATTCAAACATTTTTTTTTTTTGCATTTTGTTTTCACGGCGTTCATTGTGCGGAATAAAATGACCTATCATAAAGACTCTTTAGGCCAGTATGGTTAACAAGATAAACTCATCCAGTTTTTCTTGCGAAGACTGAGCGTCTCCGCAAGATAGACATGCTGCGGCCTAGAAAGACGCGCCGCATGTGCATATACACAGGTCTGCGTCTTTGAATATTCCCATTATCCTAGAATAATAACGGCAAATGACACTTCAAAACGTCAGCTTATACATAATCTATAGTGGTAGGTGCCACATAGAAGAAGTGATGAAAAGAAACGTGATGGTTTAAAATAAATGATTTTTATTAGATAATATTAAAACCAAAAATTTGTGAATAAAGACAAAAAGGGATTTAACAAAAAATAGTGTGAGGAGACCCAATTAGCTGCTATATCTCAATGCATACCAATGAATGAAAGTTTTGTCACCAAAATCCAGAAGCGTAATTTAGCCAGAGAAAAGAGAAGAGGTTTATCAACCTTCTTTAACATATAATGGTGTGCAAAGGCTGCTGTAACATTCACCTGATAGCAATATCGGTGAGAGGGATGGATATGGCTAGCTGTGACTAAATCAAAGGTAGTTAATGCAATGCCTAATAGTGTGCAGGAAAAGGGGAGATGTAATTAGATTGAATTGGATTTGCCACATCTAAACAGGGAATCATAAATGGATATGTAATCCCACTTACATCAAAAAGGTCTGCACGTGGTATGACAGGAGGGAGGACAGCTTTGGAATCTCCAGGACGCCCGACGGGCACCGTTTCGCCGTGTGGCTTCTTCCGGGGCAGAAGAAGCCACACGGCGAAACGGTGCCTCTACATTACAAACTTGCGTGAAGCACTCCGGGGTTCAAAGTGCTCACCACACATCTAGATAAGTTCCTTAGGGGGTCTAGTTTCCAAAATGGGGTCACATGTGGGGGGTTTCCACTATTTAGGCATATCAGGGCCTCTCCAAACGCGACATGGCGTCCGTTCTCAATTCCAGCCAATTTTGGTTTGGAAAAGTCAAACTGCGCTCCTTCCATTCCGAGCCCTGCCGTGCGCCCAAACAGTGGTTTTCCCTCACATATGGGGTATCGGCGTACTCAGGAGAAATTGCACAACAACTTTATCGGTCCATTTTCTCCTGTTTCCCTTGTGAATATAAAAAAAATGTTTGTAAAAGATAATTTTTGTGACTAAAAAGTAAAATGTTCATTTTTTCCTTCCACGTTGCTTCAGCTCCTGTGAAGCACCTGAAGGGTTAATAAACTTTTTGAATGTGGTTTTGAGTACCTTGAGGGGTGTAGTTTTTACAATGGTGTCACTTTTGGGTATTTTCTGCTATATAGACCCCTCAAAGTGACTTCAAATATGAGGTGGTCCCTAAAAAAAATGGCTTTGTACATTTTGATGTAAAAATGAGAAATCGCTGGTAAACTTTTAACCCTTATAACTTCGTAACAAAAAAAAAATTTTGGTTCCAAAATTGTGCTGATGTAAAGTAGACATGTGGGAAATGCTATTTGTTAACTATTTTGTGTGACATATTTCTCTGTTTTAAGGGAATAAAAATTCAAAGTTTGAAAATTGCAAAATTTTCCAAATTTTCACCATATTTGCGTTTTTTTCATAAATAAACGCAAGTTATATGTAAGAAATTTTACCACTAACATAAAGTACAATATGTCACGAGAAAACAATCTCAGAATCGCGAAGATCCGTTGAAGCGTTCCAGAGTTATAACCTCATAAAGAGACAGTGGTCAGAATTGTAAAAATTGGCCCGGTCAAGGGGTTAATGAAATAAAACACAACAGTTTGCCATTTTTATTATTACTCCTAATCCATGCAAAGCCCTCGATCTCCTGAAAAAAAAATAAAATTATAAACCAACGCAAATATTCTCTGTTCCGATGTAATCCATTTAATAACGAGTGTCCCTCGACGATCTCCCGTGTAGGGCAGTCACATTGGGAGATGTGACTGGTCTACAGGGCCTTCGGTACACTGGAGATAATCGCTCCTGCAGTGCATCAGAGTTCATCGGAGTTTGAGCTCTCACTTTACGGCACTCCCACTGTAAGAGAATTTTCTCGCGCTGCGGTGCCGCAAGTGACCGCATGAACTCCGGTGAACTCTAGGCGGCGGAGTGATACACTGCGGATGATTACCTCCTGTCACTGTATCACCGGAGGCCCTGTAGAGATGTGACTGCTCTATACGGGAGATCATCGTGGGACACTCGTTAGTAAATGAATTGCATTGGAACAGAGAGTATTTGTGTTGGTTTAGTATTTTCTATTTTTTTTTGCAGGAGATCGAGGGTGTCGGGGATTAGCTGTTTGGTGAGTATGAATGTTGTTTGTTTTTTTATCTTTTACTATTGAATACAGTAGCCGGATGATGGGACTACTATCCCATAATCGGCTAATGCTGTCACTGTTATATGTGACAGCAGACATAGCCGGATGGGACTATTAGTCCCATCGGACGATGCCTGCCTACACACAGCCGCGCACACACCCGCAGAGACACAGATACACACAGACACCCACACACAGAAATGCACATCTTCTCTGCCCACACAGTCTCCCTCCTGCCTTTCTGCAGCGTTTTTTGCAGGCACATCTACAGCAAATCCGAAAATCTTTTTACAACTGCGATTCCGCTGCAGATTTGACTGACTCAATGGTCGTCAGTGGGTGCAGAAACGCTGCAGATCCGTAAAAAGAATTGACATGCTGTGGAAAATAACACTCTGTGAATCCGCGTGGATTTTTCCACAGCATGTGCACACCAATTCTGGATTCCCATAGATTAACATTGGCTGGGCACTACATTGCGGATTTGGTGCAATTCCGCGCGTCCAAAAAACTCTGCGGATCTGCAACAAAATCCACAACGTGTGCACATAGCCTTTGGGATGACATTTTGCTGCATTGCAACAACCAAGAGAAAAATCACAATTTTGGTATTTTGAATTTTTTTCTGCTTACCAATTGCGTTAATTCATTTTTATTTTGATAGGTTTGACTTCTATTGACTCGCTGATGCCAAATATGTTTAGTTTTTTGTTTGTTATTTTTATAAATACTTAAATGGAGGCGAAAAAGTTTTTTTGTATTAATTTTTCAATATTTTAAAGCAATAGAAGTTTTTTTTTTCTTTTTAAACAGATTGTGATATGTACAGTACTGTGCAAAAGTTTTTGGCAGTTGTGGAAAAAATGCTTTGAAAATTATAAATAGTTTATTTTTATCAATTAAGTTTCAAAAGGGAATGAACAAAAGAGAAATCAAATCAATTTTTGGTGTGCAAATGTATCTATAAGAACTGATACTTTTCTAAAATAACTTTGCAGGGAGGTTGTTTCCAAGAGCTAAACATTGGTGTTCTGTGGATGTAGGCTTGTACAAATCCTTCTCTGTTATCTCACAGAGATGATGATGTTGAGATCAGGACTCTAAGGGGCCATATAATCATTTCCAGAACTCCTTTTTTATGCTAAAGATAGTTCTTAACCCCTTTACCCCCGAGGGTGGTTTGCACATTAATGACCAGGCAAATTTTTACAATTCTGACCACTGAAGTATGAGATAATAACTAGAGATGAGCGAATTTGTTTGTTTTTTGTCTCCGAATCAGATTTTGACATATTCGAGTCATATTTGAATACTATTCGTGCCGAATGTATGTTTAATGATCGGATCTGAACATATTCGGTAATTTCATCTCCCATTGACTCTAATGACGTTCGGCTGTGTTCGGCGAATATTGCAAAATCAATATTCGATGCCGATAGTATTCGCAACAGAATCCGAACAAATTGGCTCATCTCTAGTAATAACTCCGGAACGCTTTAACTGATCTTGGCGATTGAGATTGATTTTTTTTCGTGATATATTGTCTTTCTTGTTAGTGGTAAAGTTTCTTCGATAGAACTTGTGTTTGTGTAAAAAAAACTTGGAAAATTTTGCATTTTTTTAACCTTGAATTTTGATGCCCTTAAATCAGAGAAATATGTCACACAAAATAGTTCATATATAACATTTCTCACATGTCTACTTTACATCAGCATAATTTTGGAAATAATTTTTTTTTGTTAGGAAGTTATAAGGGTTAAAAGTTGATCAGCTATTTCTCATTTTTACAGCAAAATTTGCAAAACCGTTTTTTGTTTTTTTTTTACAGACACCTATTTTTTTATTTTCACAAGGGTAACAGGAGAAATTGGACCCCAAAACTTGTTATCCAATTTGTCCTGAGTACGCCGATACCCCATATGTGGGAGAAAACTACTGTTTGGGCACACATCGGGGTCGCTATATTGGGCTCTTCTGTCACTCCTTTTGAGCATCTGCCCAATTAGCATTTTCGGGAGGCCTCTCTGATTTTTGTGGACAGTACGGCAGGCTGCAGTGCCTTGCACAGAGAGGGATTTGAAGAGTGGGATGCTGGTATAAAAGTTATCCACGTAGAGGTGATAACCTTTATCCCGCAGTGGATGCACCAAATCCCACACAATTTTCCCACTCACTCCCAGGATAGGGGGGCATTTAGGAGGATCAATCCGGGTGTCCTTCCCTTCATAAACTCTAAACCTGTGGATGTAACCTGAGGTACTCTCACACAGCTTATAGAGTTTAATTCCGTACCTGGATCTCTTACTGGGCAGGTACTGACGGATTTTGAGCCTCCCCTTGAAATTAATTAAGGACTCATCCACGCAGATGTCCCTTTGGGGCAAGTACACTTCACCAAACCTTTTGTTAAAAAGTTTGATGACCGGCCGAACTTTGAACAGACGGTCAAAGTTGGGGTCATCTCGTGGGAGACACTGTGCATTATCGTTATAATTCAGGAATTTGTGGATGGCCTCAATATGTGTCCGGGCCATGACCATTTGGAACACTGGAGTGTTGTATAAAACATCAGTACTCCAATATTGACGAAGTTCTGGCTTCTTCAGGATCCCAATGTAAAGGGCCAGGCCCCAAAACTGCATCCTGCGTCTACAGGAGACCAGTTAGAAAATGATGAATCATGGTTTTGTGCCAAAATTGATGAACAAACAAATTAGTTTGGCCCACCATGAGATTAACAAAATTCTCAAAGAAAAAGACTTTGAAAAAGTCTTGTTCTGTGAGGCCTCTGGTGTCAAACTTGATTCCTGATTGTGCCACAAAATCGGGAATCAGTGGCTCATAATTTTCAGGGGGGCACGGTCTATACTGGGTCAGGAAAGGGGGATCGCTGGCTCATCTTCTGTCCTGGGACGTCTGTGTGGCGGTTCAGCAGCCCCTGAGGAGGAAGAGGACAAATCTGAAAAATAAAGAAATGTGGTATCCTTCCATCGCCATCGGTGTCTGAGGCAAGGAAAGCATATGCCTCCACTGAATAGCGTTGTTGGGACGACTTTTTTTTTTAATGTATGCTGTTTGTGTCAGTATTTTGTTTAACTGTTTGTGTGTGTGATAGTGTTTGGTGTAAACTTTTTTTATTTGAAAAGAAAAAGTTAAAAGAAAAAAAAGCAGCAACCAGTAAGTGAAACCAGTAAGTGAAAAGAAAATAGTGTAAAATAGCAGGCACGAGCTTGATGAGTGAACTGCGTCACTAATCAAAGCTCGGCAGCTGCTGGATGTGGGGGGTTGCTGTATGGGGGTGGCGCAAAGCGGGTGGAGGGGGTTAAAATGAGGGGGAGGGGTAGGTGGAGGAAGGGGTAAGAGGGGGCTTGGGGTGGATGAGGAGAGATCGGGCAGGAATTTGGGATCAAAACACGTACACGTACACGTGTGTCTTCTGTCTTGTCTTCTTTCTTCTCTGTTCTTCTTTCTTCAGCAGGGATTGTGGTGTCACAGGCTTCTGTGGCACCACAAGGCCCAGCACAGCAGCAGATACTGTAGCGTGACTGCACTGCAGAAATCCTCAGCTACTGTGAGGACCTGCAGCTCGGGTCACAGACAGATCACAGAACGATCGTACCGCTGCTGTGCCCTCTCATTGGTGCGATCGATGATGACGATCGCACCAATCAGAGCTGGCCCTGGTGACGCTGGCGTTGCCAGGCAACAGCCTATGATCGGAGCACTCACAGCGCCGATCCTATGCAGGTCACATCCAGGGCACAGCACGGTCACACTGCAGCTGTGCTCTGTGATTGCCAGGATCAATGTAGGTCGGGGCTCCTGGACCACCGATCGTAAGCTGGGACATCAGTGTTTCAGGCAATCTGATTGCCTGAAACACTGAAGAAATGCTGCTATTGGCTGTTCAGAATTGAACAGCCAATCACAGCGATCGTGGCTGCTGGAGGGTGGCGACACACCCCAGGATGACGGCACCATCTACCCAGCTGTAAGATGGCGCCGGAATTTTAAAGCGGTCACCGTGACTTCGGTCCCAGTGTCGCATTAAAAAATGACTTAATATTCCATCCATGGTCAAATAAGCCCAGATAACATGGACGGAATATTACTTCAAATGTCAGAAAGGGCTTAATGACATTGCCTCTATGTTTGGGGTTGTTGTTCTGCCGCAGACTAAATTTGGAGCAAATCGACCGCTTCCGTCATGGTATTTGCATAATGGTTAAGTATTTGTGTTTTTCAGGATTGTGACACCATTAATCTTAACCAGATTCTCCACTCCATTTGATTAAATGCAGCCCAAAACTTTCAAGAAACCTTCACCATGCCTCTGTGTTACATGCAGACATTCATTATTGTACTGATCTTCACTGCTTTGGCTGTAACCTAAGGCAGTTTGTTCTCCAGATAGTTCACATTTTGACTCCCTAGTCCAGTGCATCTGCTGCCATTTTTCTGCTCCCCATTTCCTATGTTTAGTCTATAGTGGAGTCACTTGGCCTTGTTTTTTATGTTGAAGGTATGGTTTTAGGCTAGAACTATTCCATAAAGATCACTTTTGGCCAGTAAATGGGTATAGCTGGGCCCCACTGACTGGCTGCCACTAGCTCTAAGCTGATGGCACTGCTGGACATCTTCATGCTTACTACCTTATAAAATCAGATGTCTTTCATCTTCTGTACTGTGTTTCCTTGACTAACCACTGCACAACAGCTACAGTACTCCACATTTGTCCATTCTTGGTGACCTTATTGCTGGGAAATATAGGCAGATAATTATCTATAAAGCAGTACCATCAGAGAGGCATCTGATTAACTCCAAATTTAATTCT
Source organism: Oophaga sylvatica (assembly GCA_033576555.1). Lineage (NCBI taxonomy): Eukaryota > Metazoa > Chordata > Amphibia > Anura > Dendrobatidae > Oophaga > Oophaga sylvatica. The sequence continues at coordinate 332,538,288 of JARQOD010000002.1, read as the reverse complement.
GCAGCACGATAAAGAATCCCAAACATGCATCCAATGTCATTAAGGATTATCTTCCTCATAAAGAATATAAAGGAGTCCTGGCAGTGATAATATGCCCCCTCCGAAGTCCTAATCTCAACATTATCGAGCCTATGTGGTATTACATGAAGAGGCAGAAGGATTTGCACATTTCCTACATCCATAGACTTATCTGTGGTTAGTTCTCTAAAATGTTTAGAACAACCTCACTGCCAAATTCTTTCAAATACTGTGTGAAAATGTGTTTAGAAAATTTAACATATCAATGCTGTTTTGCAAAGGCTGGTGACAACAAATATTGATTTCATTTAGGTTTCTCTTTTGATCGTTCACTTTGCATTTTATTAATAAAAAGAAAACTTCTGTGTTTGAAAGTATTCTTACCTTGCAACATGTTTCCTCACCTGCCTAAAACCTTTGCACGATACTGAATATAAAAACAAAAAATAAACCTAACATAAAAAATCTGATTTAAACAATAGGTAATTTTCTGATGATGGCTTCCCTTTAAATAGGGTTGTCAGCCTGGTCCCATCATTTATATATTTTGGTGAACTGGCTGATCAGCATTTTTGCCATTTTGTTGTGAATAGAATGGAATTCTTTTCTTTCTCTTTTATTTAATTGTTTTCAATGATCTTTCCTTTTTCAAGAATAAATGTGATGGTAATGACCAGCAAGAAAAAATGTTTGTATTAAAACATTAACATTGGTGAAATATATGTACTAGAAACAAGTTGAATTTGTTAAAGATGATTTTGCCTCAAATGTTGAAAAAATGTTGGATTCTCCTTGATCTGATCTGAAATTCGGGCCTCCATATTGCTGAATTGTGGAGGGCCAGGTAAAAGGTTATTCAGCTGCAGATGGAAGGGAGGGAGACACAGTAATTCATTACTGATGGGTAGGCGGAGCCCCAGACCAGGATGACACCTCAGATCAAAAGCGTGTTGACTGGCTGGCTCCTCCAGCTCGGGCTCCTCCTACTCAGCTCCTTCAGTCTAAGATTTGAGGTCTCAGAGGATGGTCGCTGATAATGCAGCTCCTCAGAAGATTTTATTATTTTATATTCGGACAAGAGACTTGGATCACTAGTTGGTCTAGAGGTCTCAGGGGTACCAGCGCTGCTGTACCCCAACCTCTCCCTCGGCGGATCTGTATTTACACTATGGTCCCTGCAGAATCTTGCCGGCCCTGGGGGATGAGGATGGCTTCCCTGGCGGGGACGCAAACCACACGTGCGGTCCTGCGTTCCTCGCCCTGGGGGGAAGCATGGGCACAAGCGCCACAAATCCTCGGGGATCCCTGTGGCGCTAAGCTGGTGAGTACTCCACACAAATTTTATTATAATAATGTGTGAGTGCTTTAGCGTCTGAGTAGCAGCGCTATTACATGTATGTCAGTATGCTTCAGCGCTGCGGTGACAGCGCTGTTACATGTAGATGTGGTGATCTTTTGTCCGCAGGCAGATACCTGCAGGACAGAGAGGGAGCAGGAGCGAGGGAGTTCGCGCTCAATATTTGAGCTGGCGGGGGGCGTGGCCTATCGATTCCCGGTCTTATGAGCAGGAAGACGCGCGCTCTGGCGCTTCTCCTCCATCTCCCATCACTGTGGCGGCCATTACACAGGCTCCTGGGCTCCTCAGACCGCTCCTCTCCTCATAGACACCACGGCCAGCTGGGTGAGTGCTGATTCCTCACCCCGCAGCCAGCGATCGCTATCCTGCAGCTGCAGTCTCATTAGAGACTTGAAATTTAGCTGGGCTCACACAGTATAATATATTGTGGAGAGATTGCAACATTAACCCTTCTGAGGGTTATTTCTGTCAGCGTTTTTTGACTGAATGCCGCTGGGGTAACCCTTCCTGAGGGAGCGTTAACCCTTCAGCGTTAAAAAAAAAAAAAAAACGCATATTTTTTGCTGGTACTACCGCTTTGACCTGCAAATACAGGTGAAGCATGTCTGAACAGAGTTCAGAAGCCGCGGACCATGTCCCAGTACCACTGCGGCAATCAGATACGCAGACCTCAACAGCGTCTAGCGCTGCGGTCGACAGTGGTGCAAAATTGGATGATATCGCTCGCTCGATTAACAGCTTGTCTGACATTTTAGGTCAATATGTGTCTGCTAATTCCTCTCAGAGGAAGCGACGCAGGCCGTTACCGGCCTCTGCACGGAGCGAGTCAGATGTATCTGATTTTGGACAGAGTTCCCCTTTAGATTCGGATGGTGAATTATCCGATTCAGATGAGGACGAACCGCAGGGGCGTTCTTCTATGGCGAAACGTACGGAGGCTTTGATTGAAGCCATGAGAGAGATGTTAGTTACCAGAGGAGGTAACTAGTCGTCCTGGTAAATCAGCACGTATGTTCCAGGAGTCCCGTACTTCGCGTACAACATTACCAGCTCTGAAGGAGCTTAATAGTGTAATAGAAGAGGAACGTCTGTGTCCAGATAAGCGTTTTCACGGAACGCATTTCTTTGATGCACTTTATCCTTGCTCTGCGGAGTTAAAGGATAATTGGACTTCTGCGCCTGAAGTGGATGTTTCCTTATCCCAGCTTAGTAAATCCTCACTACTCCCTGTTAAGGGGAAAGCGAGTTTGCAGGAGCCGTTGGACAGAAAAATGGAAATGGCGGCAAAAGCAAGCTATGAGGCTGCGGGTCATGGATTCCGAGCGGTGCTAGGATCCATGTGTGCTGCTAGAGCTTCTCTAGGCTGGTTGGCACGTTTAAAGACGGAGTTGCAGAATGGATCTCCGTTACCTGATATACGGGAAACTTACGAATTGTTAGAAACTGCAGTCTGTTATATCTTTGATGCCGGTCTGGATACGGCATCCCTGCTGGCCAGAGCGCAGGCTTCAGCGGTCACAGTCAGAAGAGCTTTATGGCTTAGACAGTGGGCCGGGGACGCAGTTTCCAAACATGGTTTATTGGCTTTACCTTACAAGGGTGGCCTCCTTTTTGGATCCGACCTCACAGCTGATTTCCAAGGCTAAGGCGAAGGAAGCAGCATTGCCACAGCGTAGGGCCATGGCTTCGGTATCCAGTAAGCCTGGTGGCTATAGCGGTCGGCGGCCCTTTCGGGGCCGAGGACGATCTAGTCACTCCTCGTGGGGATCGGGTCGTTCTTCTTTCTCAGGAAAGAAGTCCTCTCAGAAAACCCGTACTCCCTGGAAGCAGAATTTCCGCCAGGACAAGCGAGAATCTGACAAGAAGCCCGCCAAGTCAGATTGACGCCAGGGGTCCACTCGAGGACTCTCGAGTGGGGGGTCGCCTGCTTCATTTCAAGGCGACTTGGATGGCTCGCGTTCCAGATTCCTGGGTAACGCGGGTAGTGTCGGCAGGCTATTTCATAGAGTTTTCTTCTCGACCCACAAATGTTTTTTGTCAGTCTCGCGTTCCGTCAGAACCCGAGCTTTTTGTCGCTTTACAGCGAGAGGTCGATTTTCTGCTACAAAAGGGTGTAGTAATACCGGTCCCGTCAGAGGACCGAGGAAAAGGTTTTTATTCCAACCTTTTCGTAGTTCCCAAAAAGGAGAACAAATTTCGCCCGATTCTGGATCTCAAGCGATTAAACCGGCATGTCCACGCCTGGAAATTTCGCATGGAGTCACTTCGCTCCGTTGTAGCAGCTCTGTCACAGAACGATTTTCTGGTGTCAATCGACATTCGCGACGCCTATTTGCATGTTCCCATCGGAAAGGCTCATCAGCGTTTTGTTCGGTTTGCCATAGGACAGGATCACTATCAGTTCGTGGCTCTCCCTTTCGGCTTAGCCTCAGCGCCCAGGTCTTTACAAAAATTTTGGCGCCCCTCATGGCAATCCTTCGAAAACAGAGGATTACGATTCTTCCTTATCTGGACGATCTTTTGATAGTGGCTTCCTCGGAAGAGGAGGCAGTGACGGCTCGAGATTTGTCTCTTCAGCTTCTGAAGGACTTCGGTTTGGCTGATCAATTGGGAGAAGTCGTTTCTGGAACCATCGAGGGCAATCCTCTTTTTGGGGATGCATCTCGACACGATTCGGTCGGTAGTTTCCCTACCGCCAGACAAACAGTCATGTCTTCTTCGACATGTGCAGATTATGAAATCCTCGACAGCAATGTCCCTACGGAAGTGTATGCGTCTTCTGGGACTGATGGTGGCGTCCATGGAGGCAATTCCTTTTGCCCAGTTCCATTCCAGGACTCTCCAAAGGTTCATCTTGAGTCGATGGAACCGGTCGCAGTCGCTGGATTGCAGTGTCACCATTTCTCGCGCGGTGCGGGATTCTCTAGGATGGTGGTTACGTCCAGGGGCATTTTCCCTGGGGAAGTCCTTCCTCCCTCCGAAGTGGTCAGTCATAACCACCGATGCCAGCTTGACGGGCTGGGGGGGTGTTTGGAACAATCTATGGATTCAGGGGGTATGGTCATCGGAAGAGTCTGTTCTTTCGATCAACATCCTGGAATTGAGGGCGATTTTCCTTTGCCTCCAACATTGGACGGTCCCTTTGAGCGGTCTGCCAGTCCGAGTACAGACAGACAATGCGACGGCTGTCGCATATATCAATCACCAAGGCGGGACAAGGAGTTTCAGACTCATGGTAGAGGTGTCCCGAATTCTTATTTGGGCCGAGGCCAGTGTACCAGCCATTTCAGCGATTCACATTCCAGGGGTTCAGAATATTACAGCGGACTTTCTCAGTCGCAGGAAGATGGATCCTGGGGAATGGAGCCTTCACCCGGAAGTTTTTGCAGTACTGTGCTCTCGTTGGGGAACTCCCCAAGTGGATTTGATGCATCCAGGTCCAATGCCAAGTTACCGACGTTCATGTCCAGATACCAGGACCCGAAGGCTGTGGCGGTGGATGCTCTAGTGGCTCAGTGGGATCAGTTCGAGCTGATCTATGTATTCCCACCGATATCCTTACTTCCTCTAGTACTGCGTCGGATCAGGCTAGAGAGAATTCCAGCTATTTTGATAGCTCCAGATTGGCCAAGAAGGGTGTGGTTCTCGACAATAATGTCGCTGTTGGCGGCACCTCCTTTTCCACTTCCTCTTCAACCGGACTTGTTGACTCAGGGGCCCGTTTGTCATCCGGACTTGATGTCCCTGCGTTTGACGGCGTGGCTCTTGAGACCGAAATCTTAACCCGTAGAGGTTTTTCAGCCAAGGTCATTGCTACTCTTCGTGCTGCAAGAAGTCCGGCTACTACTAGGATTTACCACAAAACTTGGGAAACCTTCTTTTCGTGGTGCTTGGGGTCCTCTCGGAACCCGAGAAAATTTTCCATTCCCAACTTGTTGGCTTTTCTGCAGCATGGGTTAGACAAGGGTTTGGCAGTCAGCACCCTGAAAGGTCAGATTTCTGCTCTGTCCTTATTGTTCCGGAGAACCATCGCTTCGAATAGGGACGTGCTCTCCTTTTTCCGCGGTATAGCTCGTAAGTTTCCCGCGGAAGGCACCCGTGTCTCCTTGGCGGCTCAACCTTGTTTTGGAGGTTCTTCAGCATAAACCTTTTGAGCCTATGGGTTCTGCTAGCCTTTCTTTACTTTCTTGGAAGGTGGCCTTCCTTGTAGCAGTCACCTCTTTGAGGAGAGTTTCTGAGTTGGCAGCTCTTTCTTGTTCGTCTCCTTTTCTGGAACTTTTTCCGGATCGTGTGGTGCTTCGCACACGGGGTGATTTTTTACCTAAAGTGGTGTCACAATTTCATGTTAACCAGGATATTGTGTTGCCTTCATTCTGCCCGGATCCGAAGAATGCGAAAGAGCGAGCTTTGCACACATTGGATTTAGTGCGGGCCTTGAAGTTTTATCTATCTGTTACTCAAGGTTTTCGTAAGACGGACTCCCTATTTGTGGTTCCAGCTGGTCGTCGGCGTGGTCAACGAGCTTCCAAGGATTCTATAGCTCGTTGGATCCGATCAGCTATTTTGGAAGCTTACCGTCTTCAGGTGAATCTTGCCCGATTAAGATTCGAGCCCATTCCACGAGAACTGTGGCTTCATCGTGGGCCTTTCATCAAGGTGCCTCGGCAGTGCAGCTTTGCCGGGCGGCAACTTGGCGCTCTGTCCACACGTTTACGAAATTTTATAAGGTGGACGTCAGTGCTTCCGCTGATGCAGCCCTCGGACGTAGGGTTCTGCAGGCAGCTGTAGTTTAAAGTTCTAGATGAACTTGTGTTTGGCGCTGGTTGCGCTTTTTTGTTAAGGTTGTTGGGTTTCTGCCTTTTGTTGGTTTTTTCCCACCCTTATTTTTTGAACTGCTTTGGGACGTCCCATCAGTAATGAATTCCTGTGTCTTCCTCCCTTCCATCTGCAGCTGAAACACGGATTTTGGTAAGAACTTACCGGTAAAATCCTTTTCAGCGAAGGAAGGGAGGGAGACACAGCACCCTCCCAAGGCAGAAGTGTGTTGATGTTTTCAGATGCAGCGTGACCCTTATCTGATAAGCGATTATCTGGGCTGAGGTCAGCGCGCTAAGGCTCTGTTCCAGCATCGCCAGTTCATCGCAGTAGTCAGGTTCAGTGAGTAGTACCTGGAACTCTGTGGTTTTTGGCTTACTTTGCATACATAACCTGTATTCTTGTGTTTTTCTCTGAAGTTCCTTCAGAAGGGGTTATGTTGCTCCGCTGGTGATCTTGGTTCTTCCCTAAAGCTTTGGTACGACTGAAGGAGCTGAGTAGGAGGAGCCCGAGCTGGAGGAGCCAGCCAGTCAACACGCTTTTGATCTGAGGTGTCATCCTGGTCTGGGGCTCCGCCTACCCATCAGTAATGAATTCCTGTGTCTCCCTCCCTTCCTTCGCTGAAAAGGATTTTACCGGTAAGTTCTTACCAAAATCCTGTGTTTTATTTTTTTATGGCCAAGTCTCTTCACAGCTCATCTGTCCTGCTGCAGCCTCTTCTGTCCGCTTTCCACTAATGGAAAACATCCTTTGTCTTCCTCCGCTCTGCACTGAGGCTTCCCGCGTTGAGAAAAACTCTGATGTCACTGCACGCTTTGTAACATGTCACTTTCTGTGTCATGACTTCAGAGACCTCCTCTGTGCCAGAAGCACAGTGTGAAAAAGAAGGAACATGTTGAGCAATAGGGCATGCAGAAAGAAGGATGCAGGGGAGATTACAGTTGAACATTGCATTGATCATTTATATTAATATTTGTAATGTGTGTTTAGAGGAACTTTTTTTTCCCATTGAACATTTATATTTTGCTCTACAGTCTGGAAAGACTCCAGACCAGAAAAAAGTAACTAACTTTGATGGGCTTTGAATCTCCTTGCCAAATTTGAGCGATCTGTCAAATTGGAATCTTGAAAGATTCGCTCATCTCTAATATGTACATGTTGGTCATGCAAATAACCTAGATTGCATATCGCTTGAGTAATAACCTATGCTTTGAAGAGGTTAGCCAGTGCCTCCTTAACAAATGAAATAAAATCTGCCCTTGAAAATGTGTTATGACTGCAGTGCAAAAGCACAATGACATAAAAATGAAAAAGTTCATCTGATATAAAGGCTTCACTTTAATCCAAAAGGTAAAATTCACATGGCATCAGAAACCGCAGCTGTCTTTTTAAGGTCTTTAACTTTTTTATGTTTGTTTTTTTTTTTTTTAGGTGTGAGTTCTAGAAGTAAATGGACTTGGTCATAAAATCTGAAGATGACACTGCGTATATCCGTTGGTTTTCCAATGATGTGCACTTACTAGTACGAAAGAAAAGGACCTCAGCCATCTTGTTTGATTGTGCCCTTTCCCCTCTTATTTTTCTTAAAGGTTAATCAATTCATTCGGAAAGGGAATACATGCATGATCTCTCAGGGTAAAAATAAGGGCACATTTACTGCAACTGTATATAACACTAAGTACTGAAATTAGCCTTTTTTGCGGGAGATATATATATATATATATATATATATATATATATATATATATATATATATATATATATATACATATATTCGAGAGAGATTTTTATATATATATTGTAATCCTGGCTTGCATGGCTACTGCTTCTAATTGTGTAGGTACTGAGTACAATGATCTAAAATCCACTTTAACTTATAAAATATGTGCAGGGCAAGTAGGAAATTGTGTGAGCATATATTGTCTGTACAGTCTGGTTGTGTAAGTGAGCGCTAAGCATGTAACTTTTGTATAATTAACAGGTAAATGTAATGTTTCTTGCAGCACATTGTATATGTATATAGGAGCAAGGGAACAGATCCTCACGAGCATGTGAAAACCCTTCTGTCTTCCACATCTCGAATTTTCACACTTGTCAATAGATGTGGTCTTATTGTCTTTAAAGTGTTTTGAAAAACCTTTTCTTTTTTTTTTTTTTGTTCGTTTGTTTTTAAACTTGGCTTATTTTAATTAAAACCGAAGTTGTATACAAGACTACTAAATAAAATGTATTGTGTCTTATGTACTAATATTTAAGATGATCACAGTGGGAAAAACCAAAGGAATTGCATGATTTGCATCAAATGCACTTATAGATTATGGCTTTTTTTAAAGGATGATTTTTTTTTTTTTAAACATTGGTCCCTTGCACATATTCCATGTTGGCAGGTTTATGGGATGGAAAAATGTCAAAGTTCCACTGATTTCACTAGTTCTTAGAGAACTGGTTTGATATATCCTCATGGATACTAATTGAGCCATTAAAGGAATATTTTTAATACATGTTGCTCATGGATGCTTCGTCTTATACAGTGGGCAGTAAAGACTTTCTCTCTTAGGACATGTGCACACGTTTTTTAGACGCTGGAGTGTCCATTGAGTTTTTGAATCAAAAGTTGCTTCAAGAAGACTCCAGCGGGGTTTTTCCTGAAGTGTTGTTTTTTTTTTTGGCATCTTCTGGGCAGTGCTTGTGGCAGCGTCATTGCCACTTTATTTTTTATTTTCGTGTTTTTTGTTTTATATTTGTTGTATGTAAATCAGCAAGTGGCCTGCAAGCGGAAGTTGTCTAAAGAATGGTGAGGTCATTTCTATTAGCCGCTTCACAATTTTAAAGCTGTTAAAAGAAGACCAAAAATGTGCACAGCAAGTCGTTTTGACATTGCAATTCATGTCGCTTCGAATCCGCCTGAAAAAGCCGCTGTGTGCACATACCCTTACACCAGCACATATTTTTACTTAGTCTTTTAATTAGAAAATATATGCAGTATTTATTTGTACAATATCAATTCTAATAACTGTATTAAAATAGATTGGCAAATCAAATTGGTATTTATTATTCCTCGTTTTTGTGGGTTCCACAGAAATTGCTTAGTTGATCTTCATTTTTTTTTTGTTTACAAGATCTTAAATTTGGTAATACAACATTACCAGCGAATATTAAGAAACTAAATATATTTCCCTGTTGTTTTGCCACTAGTTGAACAATTTCTTTTGTTCATTTGTAAGTTTTTACTCCAAATTTAAAACTTGATTTTACAAAAATCTGATTAAAAAGCAGAAACATATATCTCGTAACACTGCCAAGGCGTCTTACCCGGTCTCCGCACAGTACCAAATGGCCTTGAACTGACTATTAATCTATAGCAAAACTGGTTAGTAGGGATACTTGGGCAATGTCTCCATAATCCAACTCACAAGAAACCGTTTGCTGATTGCAGAGGAGAAGAATCAAAATCTGTGCAGCTACTTGTATTCCTGAGCACATAGCCAAGACATGCAGTATTCCTACATTTTTGACAATAATGGGCCATACAGAATGGTTCTGTAGCAGTTTGTTTAGAAAGCCATATTGGTGGTTAAAATCCCTGCTAGTATTTTTGTTCCTTTCTGGCAGGTGTGAAAGTAAGAGCAACCTATCAGATAAAGCATGCTGTCCAATACCCATACAGCTAGAGGAACTAAGCTTATGTTTATATAGAGGGAAAGCATCCAATATAGCTTTGACAAATTGCCATCAAGTTTTGAAGACATTCAGAGTATCTTATTGATAAATTGTTGTGGCCAATACATAATCTCATGGGTAAATTAAAGGGAATTTGTCAGCAGGATTTCACACCCCCAAACTATATGTGCACGTAGTTTTTTCAAATATTTCAAGTCCAGCTATACCTTTTACATGTTCAGTCCGCTCCTGCGTTACTGAGAAATCAGCGTTTGACTTGATATACAAATGAGATCTGAAGCGTCTGTCAGTCCCGCTCTCTCCCCCACCTAGCGCTGCCTCCTGCTTGACAGACAGTTCCTTTACCTGTCAGTCAAGCAGGAGGAGGTGGTGCTAGGCAGGGAATAGAGCTGGAGTGACAGTGGTTTCAGAGTTCCAATAGTTCTTCAGACTGATTGGCATATCCATTCAAACACTTGAGTTCTCAGTAATGGAGGAATGGATTAGCCATGTAAAGGTATTGCTGGATTTGTCTTCAAAAGAACTGCATATAATTAGTTTGGGGGTGAAATCTTATTGACAGATTCTGTTCTTTATATTAATGAGTGAACGTGCACGGATAAGGTGTTATCCGAGCATATTCGGGTGCTTGGGTGTACTCGAATAATGTTGGAGTCCCCGCGGGTACTCTAACATATTATTCGAGCACGCCAAAGACACTCCGATAGCACCCAAGCATGGTCGGATAACACTTTATCTGAGGACGTTTCCTCATCACTATTCTTTACATATGGTATATCTCCAATTTAAGGTTTGTTCACACATGGTGGATATGCAGCTTAATACAGTAGCAGCATTTTAGTTGAGATTTTATCATTATACAAACTGCCTAAAACCTGTGCAGCAAAATTTATTTAGCAAATTTTTGCCTTCACATTTCCTCTGTTTATGCAGTAAAGGGGTGAAATCTGTGATTATTCTGTAACTCATTCAGATTTTGTCACTCTTGTTACCTTCTGCATCTGATTTTATTTTTTTATTTTTTTTTAATCATTGAAAGGATGTCCCGTTTGGATCTACCTTAAATGTAATTCAGTCACATGACTGACCACAGCCTGACGGCTTCTACTGTTAAGCTGGTTTGTTTTTGAGTGGTCTGAAGCTATTAATATCAAAGCTTTTATCACATATCCGTGAATCAAGGACCTGCGTTCAGTTTGGAAAACCTGGCTCGACCGGACCTTCACTTGCTCCCACATGGGCATATATGAAGCAGTTATGTCTGCCCGGTCTGTGTGTCACAGATTTGTGAAAACAGCCTGAAAATGGAGTAAATTTCATTAAAAAAAAAAATCTGATCTTGGAGGGGTAATGTAGCATGCATGAATTGTTGGTATTGCTTGTGTTTTCTGCATACTCACTGTTGCATATAATCTACTTAGGATAAAAAATTGTGCATTCAGAATGATGTAATGTCTTAATGTATTAAAAAAGAATATCCCCCGCCTTCCTCTTTATATTGTATAGAAGTGTAACTTATCTCTAGCTGTAACCAGAAGTGTGGGTGGGGGGGTATTTCTGGGGTACGCAGCTTCAGATGACTGTGTTACGTGCTGTACCGCTGCTTTATACTGTCAGGGCTGGGTTTATTTTTGTCATTTTGGATACAGAAGCGCCAATGTCTACTCTGTACATATAGAACAGTTGCAGCCTCAATATATTTTTATAAGGACAATAGAGTCTAGCGTATTTTTTTTTTTTTTTTTTTTTTTAAAGGAGGGGAAACAGAGCAGCACTGGAAGCTGCTACAAACCTGTGAAAGAAAGCAATCTGAAAAATATTGTTAATTTTAACGTTTTACTTAAATTGCTTCCTAGTGAGTGACCAATCTGGACTAGGAAAAGAACTGCACAACAAGCTTCTACTCCGGAAACTGTTGCTAGTGCAGTCCATTTATTGTGCCACTATGTGGAGATGCGTTTCTTCTTTGTTTTTTGCCTGCTTACGTGTAATGTTACCGGTTGGCACACGCAACAATGGGCAATGTAACTATTCTTGCACATTATCTCTGATCAGTAAAAGTATTATGGAGTAAACTGTATACAGCACACTTATCTGTGACTTACCACTAACCGTTACGGAAAGAAACCTAGATGTTGCTACCTTGTACTTTATGCACAATATTACTCTACTTGCTTCACATGAATTGTTCGCCAACTGGTTTGTTTCTAAGCATCTACTAGAACTTGTATCTACATAAATAGTATATAAAACACTCATTACTTCACGTGCACTTATGGCTTCACCCAAGTTAGTCATGGAGCTCGGTGTTGTCGGCCATATGTATTCAATACAAAATAACATAACTCTATTTTCATATGAGATCTCAATGTCATTCCTCTACCGATTTGTGTTTCTTGATTTTGCCTGTACAGATGTCCATTATCGATCTTTGATAATAAAAAATAGTTTTTACATTTGTTTGTCTTTTCTTTATAAAGGGGTTTCTGCAGTCACAATAATGGTGGCTTATACTTAGGATCGGACATCCATGACCAATCAGTCGGGGCTCCTTGACAGATCAGGTTTGGAGGGGCCAAGCAGCGCAGTCTCTCCATTGTTCAAACTTCCGTCTAACTGAATGCCAGTCTACTTAGTAGCGGCTCTGCTGTATGTCGGTGTTGGCCCATTGTATTTGTTGTAATCGCAACACATTTCAAATCTTGCGTTCTTTTCTGAAAAGACATCAATTGGTCTCTAACGTTAGTAGTATTGTATTTAGTAATTTTTAGACATGTTAAAACTAGACCAGACATTCAGAAAATACATCAAATTTATCACAATGGTAAATCCTTCATCATAAATTCATTAGTCGACATTTTATAACAATATTTTTCTGCTTAGTAACGCTAAGGTGCTTTTTTATGTTAAATACAGAATATATCAATGGTAGTGTCTTTAACCCCTTTCTGACATTGGGCTTAATAGTACTCCTCCAACCCCCCTGTTTGGTGTGGGCTTCGGTGGCGTGCCCGCAACAGCCGTGGGTGGAATCGCAATCCACCCGTGGCTGTTAACGAGTTAAATGCCGCTATCAATTTCTGACAGTGGCATTTAACTCGCGTTTACCAGAAGCTCGTCACTAATTCCACCCATCGGTGATCCCATCACATGATCGCGGGTCACCGATGGGTCGGCATGACAACCAGAGGTCTCCAGCAGACCTCTATGGTTGGCATTCCTGGATTGCTATGAGCGCCGCCCGGTGGTCGGCGCTCATTGCAAGTGAGCATTTCTGCTACACACAGGCAATCTGATCATTGCCTGTATGTAGCAGAGCCGATCAGACAACTGCAGCTTCTAGTCTCCCATGGAGACTATTGAAGCATGCAAAAAGTAAAAAAGTTTTTAAAAAGATTAAAAAAATATAAAAGTTCAAATCGCCCACCCTTTCACCCCATTCAAAATAAAACCAAAAAAATCAAATATACACATATTTGGTATTGCCGTGTTCAGAATTGCCCAATCTATTAATATAAAAAAAGAATTAACCTGATCGCTAAATGGCGTAACAAGAAAAAAATCCAAAACGTCATACTTTTTTTGGTCAACGATATATTGCAATAAAATGCAATAGCAGGTGATGAAAAGATCATATCTACACCAAAACAGTATCAGTAAAAAGGTCAGATTGGCGCGCAAAAAATAAGAACTCACACAGCCCCAGATCACGAAAAATGGAGATGCTATAGGTCTCGGAAAATGGCATCACTTTTTTTTTTTTTTTACCAAACTTTGGATTTTTTTTTTCCACTTAAAAAAAAAAACCTAGACATGTTTGATGTATATGAATTTGTAATGACCTGGAAAATCATAATGGCAGGTCAGTTTTAGCATTTAGTAGCAACATAGTAAAAAAACAACTGTGGAATTGCACTTTTTTTTTGCAATTTCACCACACTTGTAATTTTTTCCCATTTTCCAGTACACAATATGTTAAAACCGATGGTGTCGTTCAAACGTACAACTTGTCCTGTAAAAAACAAGCCCTCACATGACCATATTGAATAAAAAAAAGTTATGGCTCTGCGAAAAAGGGGAGCAAAAAACAAAAAGTCCAAAAAACCTCTGGTCGTTAAGGGGGTTAAAACCTTCTTAAATTGACCATCAATGATAGATGTGCGCGTTTAGACTCAGCAGCTGATCTGTCGATGTAGGCCTATGGGGGTGACAGAGTACAGCAGCGTACACCAATGAGGAGACTGCGGTAGTCTAAGACATACCTTCTCACTCTAGGCACTGTAGCAATGCTATAGTCACAGTTCTGTCCTGATAGAACTGAGCTCAGATGAAGCTACATAAAAATAGATTCGGTGTGATAAAAAAAAACTTGCAGCATGCTACAACTTTGCAGCACAAATTGGTTACCACTCACCCATTGAAGACTACGAGTGTGTGGAAATAATCCGCGTGTAGTTTGATTTCCACAAACTCACAGAATGGAGAAATTTCGTCTGTTTTTTTTTACCTGTGCTACGGTTCTCTTGCCCAAGAGAATCCGACAATATCAAGCTGACACTCCGATCAAACTCTGATCAGAATTTGATCTAAGTGTCAGTAACCTAATCAATCTGATTCTCTCACGTGAGAGAATCTACGCTCATGTGTGAAAGCCCTAAGACTGCTGGTGAAGCGGAGCTCTGTCCACAATTGGCCACCCTGTGACTTGGGTTGCTTTAGCGGCCATCACAGAATTCTGTTGAAGCCCAGCCTGTCCCTGTGCTTCAAAAGGGATAGTGATCCTTACTATATTCAGCAATACAAGAGTATCAGACGATCACAAGTTCAACTAATAAATACAGTAAAATGTAAAAAAAAAAAATCAAATCGACCCATTTTTTTTCTTACTAGAAAGATATTAAAACACACAACACTGCAAAAAAAATGCAGTAAGAAGTGATCAAAATGCTATATCTATCCCAAAATAGTTTCCACAAAAAAATGTTGGCAAGCAAAAGCACTCACTCAGGTCCATTGACTAACAAATGAAAACATTATGGTTTTGGTAACTGCTCACGCGATCAAAAACCTTTTTTTTTCTTTAAAATAAGATCTGAACACTGGACAAGTTTTGGTATTGCTGTAATTGTACTGACCTAGATAATCAATGATTCTGGGTAATTTTTACCACCCAATGTATGGTATTAAAACCATCCCAAATAATTGTAGGGGGAGGGGGGGTCACAGATTTTTTTTCCCAGTACACCACGTGGTAAAATTGATGGCATCCTTCAAAAGTGCATACATCTCGGCCCACAAAAGAAAAAAAAAAAGACCTCACGTGTTTGGGCATGGAAAAGTAAAGAAGTCATAGCTCTTGGAAGAATGATAAAATACAAAAAGGGAAATTGGCCATGTCAGGAAGGGGATAAAATAGACGAACAACTTGATACTGCAACGTGCTTCAATTAAACAATCTTCTGATATCCTGTTTGGGCACTTGACACGAGTGGCTCTTCGGTTGGCACTCGGTCAGTGCTGTGTGTGAAAGGGCTTTGCTATTGAAATAAGCAGTTGGCTGCCTTTACCCATGGTACTTATACCCATACTGGAAATGGATTCCTCAATCTGCACCACTGACCAAGCAGTAAATGGGGGCTAACTGGACCAGAGGGGATATCTGAATTTCTGTGACCCTGCATGAGTTGCAGAATTGTAGTAATTTGTATAACTTTCTAATTGAATCACATGTTCTCTGTAAAGGGAACCTAGTCTTAGAGCAGCAAATTTTAGAGACCGTGATCCTGATTCCAGCTATCTATCAGTTAAAGGGCTGCTTGCTGTAATTTTGATAAATCTGGAAAAAAAAGCAATTTTATTATTAGAGGACTAGTAGCTCTGCTGCTATGTAGTCCTTCATATTCATGAGCTTTGTATAACCCCGCCCCACCACTGAGTGCCAGCTTTCTGTCAATGCACAGTGAACACATAAAGCAACGGTGTGGGCAGGGTTATACAGGTGCTTCTCACAAAATTAGAATATCATCAAAAAGTTAGTTTATTTCAGTTCTTCAATACAAAAAGTGAAGCTCATATTATATATAGAGTCATTACAAACAGAGTGATCTATTTTAAGTGTTTATTCTGTTAATGTTGATGATTATGGTTTACAGCCAATGAAAACCCAAAAGTCATTATCTCAGTAAATTAGAATACTTTATAACACCAGCTGGAAAAATTATTGTAAAATCTGAAATGTTGGCCTACTGAAATGTATGTTCAGTAAATGCACTCAATACTTGGTCGGGACTCCTTTAGCATCAATTACTGCATCAGTGCAGCGTGGCATGGAGGCGATCAGCCTGTGGCACTGCTGAGGTGTTATGGAAGCCCAGGTTGCTTTGATAGCAGCCTTCAGCTCGTCTGCATTGTTGGGTCTGGTGTCTCATCTTCCTTTTGATGATACCCCATAGATTCTCTATAGGGATAAGGTCAGGTGAGTGTGCTGGCCAATCAAGCACAGTGATACTGTTGTTTTGAAACAGTGTGGACAGATGCCAAATTTTCATCTATAAAAGCTTGTCGGCAGAGGGAAGCATGAAGTGCTCTAAAGTTTCCTGGTAGACGGCTACGCTGACTTTGGTCTGATATAAACACAGTAGACCTACACCAGCAGATGACATGGCTCCCGAAACCAACACTGATTGTGGAAACTTCACACTAGACCTCAAGCAGCTTGGATTGTGTGTCTCGCCACTCTTCCTCCAGACTCTGGGACCTCGATTTCCAAATGAAATGCAAAATTTACTTTCATCTGAAAACAACACCTTGGACCACAGAACAACAGTCTAGTTTTCTCTCCTTGGCACAGGTAGGACGCTTCTGGCGTTGTCTATTGCTCATGAGGGGCTTGACACAAGGAATGCGACACTTGTAGCCCATATCCTGGGTACGTTTGTGTGTGGTGGCTCTTGAAGCAATGACTCCAGCAGCAGTCCACTCCTTGTGAATCTCTCCCAAATTTTTGAATGGCCTTTTCTTAACAATCCTTTCAAGGCTGTGGTTATCCCGCTTGCTTGTGCATCTTTTTCTATCACACTCTTTCCTTCCACTCAACTTTCCATTAATATGCTTGGATACAGCACTCTGTGAAACTGTAAAGCGCTGCGGAATATGATGGTGCTATATAAATAAAGATTATTATTATTAACAGCAAGCTTCTTTAGCAATGACCTTTTGTGGCTTACCCTCCTTGCAGAGTGTGTCAATGACTACCTTCTACGTGGCTCAGGTACAATCCATATTCTTTAATCCTATAAATATGTGCACTAGCTCACCTATCTAGTCATCACACTTCATGTACAACGTTATTATGCACTATTCATTTGGATTATATTCTAGATATCACTGCCCCCCTTTTTCATAATTACTTTGTCTGTTTTATTCATTACCGGTTGACTCACTTATGTGCATCTTGTCCAGTCTATAGATCATCACATGTCACGTGTCATCACTAGTCCATGAATTGGACCTCTTTCACAAAGCAGTCGGGTAGGCATTCTTCCTTTTTCCCTTTTTTTTCCTTTTTTTCCCTTTTTTTTCCTTTTTTCTTTTTATTTTCTTTGCCTTATGTTTGATGTAATATACACCTATATGCATTTACTTCCTCATGTTTACATGTCATAATCATGATCATATTGTATATATTGTCACAAATTATTATGCTAATTTTGCAGTACTTTGATGAAGGTCCGACTTGGACCGAAACGTTGATTTTGTTTGGACTGCAATAAAATTTACTATTCTTCACAAAAAGTTGAGTGCCAAGTTATCTTTCTATAGTATCACTCGGTTGGGTTCCTACTTGTGCACCTTCTACAGTAGTGCCACGTTATATTTTCCACATTTTAATAAAGACATTGAAAAACTTGAGTAAGTTCAGAGAAGAGCGACCAGAATGGTGAGCGGATAGCAAAGTATGTCCTACAGGGAATGGTTAAAGGATCTGCTACTGTGAGCGGTGATTATTGGGTCCGGCAGGGGGATGTCTGTGCACAGTGCAGCACAGGCAGTGAGGCAGGGACTTAGGGTGTGCACAGTGTGGGGATGCGATCCCCTGCAGTGCACTGTGATGGAGCTCAGGAGCTGCCCAGCTGAGAGCTGAGGACGTGGCAGCAGAGGGAGGGACACAGGGTTTGCTACCCAAAACAAACCCTGACCTGGCTGCATCATTGCATATGGGATGGAACACAAACGGACAGATATGGATCCGTAGCTGTCCAAGTCAAATAACATGGATGTCTATGGAGACGGATCTGTACAGATTCGTGAAAAAAATTGATCCGTGAAACATCCGTTTTGCTGTACTGAGCATGCTCAGAAGCAAGGTACAGCTTCACAGAATTCAAAGGTGTGTGCAAAATGCACAGTTACTTTCCTTATTACTAATTGCAATAGTTCTTGCTCTTATATTATTGTTAATTTTGATTATTTATTTTCACCACGTTTTTGAAGATAAGCAAAGTTAAAAAGAAAGTTTACAATTGCAATGGTTATTGTATATTAATATTATTGTTATTTATTGTTAACTAGATGGAGATATTGCAATGTTGTGGAGGTAAAAAAAAAATGTAATTTTGGAGTTTCAATTTTTTTTCTCATAAAGCGTATGTGTATTTTTTTATTGTTTTATTTTTAACTAGATGGAGGCCAGATGCGATCGCATTGGGAGGGCGGTAATGTCACGATGGGGACAGGCTTTGCAGCGTTGAGAACCTCTCCCCCCCCATGTGCTCACCCACTATCCACTCTCTCTTTCCCCATGTACTGACTTCTCCCGTCTGTGCTATCTTCTTTGACCTGTCTACCCCATGTGCTATCCCCCTTTTCTGCTGTCCCTCTCCTTCCTGTGCTGTGTTCTCCCCTCATATGCTGTCCCGTTTGAGCTGTCTCCCCCCTGTGCTGTCTCTCTCACCCCTGTGTCTGACTGTGTACAGAACATACCACAGCTCCAGGGCAGGGGAGACAATACTGACATTACAGCTGGAGACCGCAGAGGATACATTTTGTGAGGTAAAATATTGTTTAAAAGCAGTCAGTGAAATATTTTACCCCACAAAATGAATCCTCTGTGATCCCCTGCTGTAATGTCAGTATGGTCTTTTTCTTCCTCCCCTGCCCAGGAGATGTGGTATGCTCCGTACACGGTCAGACACAGACAATTTTTAAAATGAACTTTTGTTTGTGGGAAAATAAACTTTAATGTGACCGGCTTCCTCTGCCTGTAGACACGTCGCGCATCTGCCGCCGGGATCAGTCGAATGATTCACTGCACCTGCTCGGAATTCGCGCAAGCAGTGTGATGGTGTTCCGCTGTTGGTACCGCGCAAGAGGCTGTGTGAGTGAGTGTGTGAGTCTGAGTGTGTGCGTGTGGTGCGTACGGTGTATAGAGTGGGTGTGTGTGTTGTGCGACGGTGTTCCGCTGGTGGTACCGCGCAATAGGTTGGTACCAGCAGCAGTTTCCATCTTGAGACACCCATCACTTGGGTGTCCCAATATGGCGGTCGGTGAACTTCCTCCGCTTGGAATTCTGGGATACAGTGACATTTGGACAGAACAGGAAATGAAAATATTACAAGGCAATTATATAAAGATACTGCTATTTGGACAACCCCTTCTCATTCCCTAGGTTTGCTCCCATTAAAAGGAAAATGCCTATGCTGACCCTTGTGTTGGCTGCCAGATCTGCCACGAATGGCAAAAATCGCTGATGTGAAAGTAGCCTAAGTCACTGCCAACAGTGTCTGCATTAGTCATACTCACCAATGAGGGAGGCAGCACTGAAAGTGCCTAGGGCAGCATATACTCTAAATATGGCCTGAAATAATTATTTGATCCCTTGCTGATTTTGTAAGTTTGCAGACTGACAAAGACATGAACAGTCTATAATTTTAAGAGTAGGTTAATTTTAATATTGAGAGATAAAATAGCAAAAATTAAATTGAGAAAATCACATTGTATAAATTATATAAATTTATTTGCATTTTGCAGTGAGAAATAAGTATTTGATCCCTCTGGCAAACAAGACTTAATATTTGGTGGCAAAACCCTTTTTGGCAAGCACAGCAGTCGGACTTTTTTTTGTAATTGATGATAAAGTTTGCGCACATGTCCGGAGGATTAAGATTTCGAGGCTGTCGCTTGGCAACTCGGAGCTTCAACTCCCTCCATAAGTTTTTTATGGGATTAAGGACTGGAGACTGGCTAGGCCACTCCATGACCTTAATGTGCTGCTTTTTGAGGCACTCCTTTGTTGCCTTGGCTGAATGTTTTGGGTCATTGTTTGCTGGAAGACCCAGCCACAACCCATTTTTAATGTCCTGGCGGAGGGAAGGAGGTTGTCACTCAGGATTTTACAGTACATGGCTCCATCCACTCTCCCATTGATGCGGTGAAGTAGTCCTGTGCCCTTAGCAGAGAAATACCCCCAAAATATAATGTTTCCACCTCCATGCTTGACAGTGGGGACCGTGTTCTTTGGGTCATAGGCAGCATTTCTCTTCCTCCAAATACGGCGAGTTGATTTAATCCCAAAGACCTCAATTTTTGTCTCATCTGACCACAGCACCTTCTCCCAATCATTCACAGAATCCTCCAGGTGTTCATTGGCAAACTTCAGATGGACCTGCATATGTGCCTTCTTGAGCAGGGGGACCTCGCGGCTACTGCAGGATTGTAAACCTTTATGGCGTAATGTGTTACCAATGGTTTTCTTGGTGACTGTCGTCCCAGCTGCCTTGAGATCATTAACAAGTTCCCCCGTGTAGTTTTAGGCTGATCTCTCACCTTCCTCATGATCAAGGATACCTCATGAGGTGAGATTTTGCATGGTGCACCAGATCAATGTAAATTGACAGTCATTTTGTATTCCATTTTCTTATTATTGCACCAACATTTGTCTCCTCACCCAGCGTTTTAGTTATGCTTTTGTAGCCCAATCCAGCTTCGTGTAGGCCTATGATCTTGTCCCTAACTTCAAAAATCTGACTGTCACATCCAAACATGAACCAAGTGTGAACAGGTGCTTAACCTAGAGTCACCAACTCATACACACTCAAACAAAAAAGGAAGCACTCTGTAGCGCCATAGCATGCAAATATGAAACATGGAAAATGAATTGCATTACTGCACTAGAAATATGAAAAATTGAGAAAGCTTAGCGCATAAAATGGCCAATTCATGTGTACCTGGAAGCCATGTGAAGGCGCCTCTCGTTTTCCAGGACCTAACGCTAATGCCAATCCTTGCTTAGACTGATGTCTTCATCTGTATGGGAACCATGAATTCTCTCTTTAGACTGAAATCTACATGTTAGGATTTGAACCTGTGAACCATGGCTTGCTGGTCTGTTCCTTTGCTGTGGAGCTATTCGGAACTTGTATAACTTCAGCCTGAAACCATATGAACTTTGTCTGGGATAGAGATCATCACCTGCCCTGCTGATTGTTCCCGCCCTGATTGAGACTGATTGGATAGAGATCATCACCTGCCCTGCTGATTGTTCTCGCCTTAAGACTGATTGGACCTGCTATATATACCTGGCCCTGTGCAGCTTCCTGTTGCTGAGTATTTGTGGTGCTCAGTCTGAAGGGTATGCACATGAACAATATCGTAACGGGATCGCTAAAAAAGTACTATTTAGCGTCCGTTAGCGATGTTGTTCAGTGCGGCAGCTGCAGCGACGAGCTTCTGCGTGTCTCGCTCGTCGCTGGAATCGTTCGGACCTATTTTCTCGTCGGCGCTCGCTGGTAGTATATCGCTAGTGTGGCACCTTTTCCTAGCGATTAGCGGTACTTTTGTACCGCTAAAGTCGTTAGAAGATCGCTACGCGATAGCGTCGTAACTATATCGCTAATGTGGCGCACTTAGCGATATAGAAAATCCCTAGCGATGCATGTATGCGTCGTTATCGTGATCGCTACGGATTGTTTGTGTGGCAGTACTTAACTGAGTGAAGCTTCTGAGCCCTGATCTGAAGGTGTTCTGCTGGGCCTTCTGTCTCTTGTGGAAACCTGCTGTTTACTCGAACTTTATCATCTAACGGACTTGGTCTGTGTGTGATCTCGGCGGCCCTAGCTTGGGCGGGCTCCGGCATCTGCCGACATAGTGACTACCACGCATATACTGCACTTCAGAAGTCTTTCCACGGTCCGGTCACCTGCACACTTCTGCTCCGGCCACTGACCTCCAGTCCAGTATCGCCAGTGATGTGACAGAATACTCAGCCTCTCAAAAATGGAGGCCGCTGGAGCAGAAACTATGGAGACACGTGTCAGAAAACTGCAGGGTGCAATATCCAGTCTGCACACCGAACAGATGAATGGAAAATCACGGATGGACTCATTTATTGCACAAAGCAATCATAATGTCCAGAATCACCAACAAGCTATCCAAGATCTGCAGAATGTGGTACAAGTGTTGACTGCTCGAATTACACAGCTAGAAGGACAAGCTTCCGTCTCAGCATCTGCCACGACCCCCAAGCTACCACCTTTTCGTTTTGGCGGTGATCGAGATAAATTTAGTGGATTTTTGAATCAATGTTACCTGTTCTTCGATACACATGCTAATCAGTTCCCGACTGATAGGTCAAAGGTGCTATGCATCATTATGCTGTTAACCCACAAAGCGATCGCTTGGGCTAATCTTCTGATTGAGACTCGGGACGCACGTTTAGACAATCTGAACGAGTTTATTCGAGCGATGCAGCAGATGTTTGATGACCCAAACCATGCAGCTACCGCTGAATCAACGTTGCTGGCATTACGACAAGGCAAACGTCCCGTCGCAGAGTATGCCATGGAGTATAGGAGGTGGGCAGAACGAAGAGAACAGAGATTTAAAGAGAATCTGTGTCTGTACTGCAGGGAAGCAGGACATTTTCTTATTAACTGTCCAAGTCGTCCCACAAACCGTTCAAGGAAAATGGTGGCGGCCATAATGGATCCTGATTCTTCCGACGAGGAGTCTTTCATCTCAGAGACTGATTACGCTAAAGATGAGATCCAGTCCATATCATCCATAGTTCCACCTACCAGGAAGGAGAGCCGAGAATCCCATTATTTTGTAACGATCAAACTGAAGGTTAACTCCCAGTGGATCACCGCATCAGCCATGATCGACTCTGGGGCCAGCGGGATGTTCATGGATTCTGCATTTGCTCAAAATCATGGCATAGATGTGCAGAAAAGACGTTCACCTATTGTGATGGAGACGGTAGATGGATCTCCACTGAATTCAGGGCCAGTGGATCATGAGACAGGACTTTTGGAGATCTATATTGAGCCGCAGCATCGTGAGAAGTTAACATTCCTAATTATTTCTTCTCCACATTTTCCCATCATTTTAGGTTTGCCCTGGTTACAGAAGCAAAATCCTATCATCGATTGGTAGATGAAAAAGATCAGTTTCCCCGAAAAGGAAGTTCAGGCGGAGGTTCCAAGTGAGTCCACATTAGAAGCAGTTCAGAATCCAGAATTGCCTCAGCTACCAGCGGTGTATGAAGATTTCTTGGATGTCTGTGACAAGAAGGGAGCGGATACACTTCCCCCGCATCGACCATACGACTGCCCAATAGAACTACTCCCGGGGTGGCTATACCGTTTGGAACTATCTACCCTTTAGCAGGTCCTGAACTGAAAGCTCTCAAAGAATTTATTGATGAAAATCTAAGCAAAAAATTCATTCGTCCATCATCCTCGCCCGCTGGAGCCCCTATATTCTTTGTTAAAAAGAAGGATGGAACATTACGGCCAGTAGTGGACTACAGGGAGCTTAATAAAGTCACGGTAAAAAATCGCTATCCTCTACCGTTGATCCCGGAACTCCTAGAAAGAGTACAAAGTGCGAAGATCTTCACTAAGTTAGATTTACGTGGGGCATACAATTTAGTGCGTATAAAGCCTGGGGATGAATGGAAGACAGCTTTTCGTACCCGATACGGACACTTTGAAAGTCTAGTGATGCCCTTCGGACTCGCCAATGCTCCAGCTACCTTCCAGCACCTGGCAAATGATATTTTCCGAGACCTGTTGGATCAGTTTATGGTCGTTTATCTAGATTACATCCTGATCTTTTCAAACTCTATGGAGGAACATCAGACGCACGTAAGACAAGTGCTACAACGGTTAAGGGAGAATTCGTTATATATTAAATTAGAAAAATGTGAATTCCATCAAGAAGAGATTCAGTGCTTGGGATACGTCATTTCACCTCAAGGATTACGGATGGATGCTAAGAAAACGCAAGCTATCACCGAGTGGCCTATCCCTAAAAATGTGAAAGAAGTTCAGCATTTTGTGGGGTTCGCCAACTTTTACAGACGTTTTATTAAGAATTTTTCAGAAATCGTGGTACCTATCACGCAACTAACAAAAAAAGGAGCAAAATTCGTCTGGACACCCTAAGCGCAAGAAGCGTTCTCTCGTTTAAAAAGGAAATTCACAACGGCTCCCATATTACGCCATCCTGACCCTGAATTGGCTTTTATCATCGAGGTGGATGCTTCAGACTGTGCGGTCGGCGCTATCCTCTTTCAGAGGACAGGGGAAAAGAAGTTGCTGCATCCATGTGCATTTTTCACACAACGTATGTCTTTAGCAGAAAAGAGCTATGACGTGGGAAATAAAGAATTGCTCGCCATATATCAGCATTCAAAGAGTGGAGACATCATCTCCAAGGGGCTGCACAGCAAATTTTGGTGCTGACCGATCATCGCAATCTAGAGTTTATCAGGTCTGCAAAATGCCTATCTCCTCGGCAGACCCGTTAGAGTCTGTTTTTGAATCAATTCAATTTTGTAATTTCATATCGACCAGGCTCCCATAACAAGAAAGCAGACTCATTATCCCGAATGTTTTCAAGCGAGGCTAACCTTGTAACAACACCCAAACCCATTGTGGTAGATGCTAAGATCTTGGGAGTAATACATGATGGAGATTTGCTGGAAGATTTGAAAGCAGCATACGAAACAGACTCGTTTCTATCACGTCCATCTGTTTTTTAAAAATCAAGTATGGACTGATGGTCGACGACTATATGTACCAGAAGCAGCTCGGTTAAGAGTCCTACAACTAGTGCACGATTCTAAAATTGCAGGACACAAAGGGACACAGAAAACACAGGAGTTTTTGTCACGTTTCTTTTGGTGGCCGAACTTTCAAGAAGACGTGAAGTACGTTAATTCCTGTGACATCTGTGCCAGATATAAGACTCCACGTGCATTTCCTATGGGACTATTGCAGCCTCTCGCCATCCCAACACGACCGTGGGGATCGATTTCAATGGACTTTATAGTAGATCTACCAGATTCCAAGGGAAAGACATCCATTCTGGTAGTAGTGGATCGACTTACGAAAGCAGCGCATTTCATCCCGTGTTCAGGTCTGCCTTCAGCAAAAGATACAGCTGATCTGATAATTTGCAATGTTTTTCGCCTCCACGGAGTGCCGGATGAAGTCATCTCAGATCGAGGTGTGCAGTTTACATCTAAATTTTGGCACAGTTTATGCTCAGCGCTAGACATCAAAGTACGATTGTCAACCGCTTACCATCCGCAATCTAACGGCCAGACAGAACGTACAAATCAGACACTGGAGCAGTATCTTCGTTGTTATATTTGCCATCTGCAAGACGACTGGGTAGATCTGCTGCCATTTGCGGAATTTTCATATAACAATTCACAGAATGCCTCTACGAAACAGACGCCATTTTTTGCAAATCTTGGCTATCACCCAAACATCCTTCCCAAAAATCCTGTGGCACCATTAATACCAGCAGTCGCAGAAAGAATCTCTCTTCTACAGCAAAATCTGAATATTCTGAAAGACACATTAAAGGAAGCTCAGGAGAAATATAAAAAAGCGGCCGACAGGTATCGGAGACCCACTCCCACGTTTAGGATTGGAGATCGAGTGTGGTTATCCACTAAGAATTTGAAATTGAAGATTCCTTCTCCTAAATTAGGACAAAAGTTTGTGGGACCATACAAAATCAGTAAGATTGTGAGTCCATTAGCCGTACGTCTACAGCTACCAACATCAATGAAGATTCATCCTGTTTTTCATGTGTTTTTGTTGAAAGCCGCCACAGCCAATCCATTTCCAGAACGATCCCCTCCGCCTCTCGAATTGAAGTGGACGGACAGGAGCAGTTTGTGGTGGAAAAGATCTTGGATTCCCGAATACACAGAAATTGTTTACAATATTTAATCTAATGGCAGGGCTACGACACGGAAGAAAATTCATGGGAACCAGTAAGCAACGTCAATGCTCCTCGTTTGATCAGACAATTTCATCAGCAGTATCCTGCAAAGCCTGGGCAAGTTGCATCCAGAGGCCGCCATTAAGAGGGGAGTATTGTTAGGATTTGAACCTGTGAACCATGGCTTGCTAGTCTGTTCCTTTGCTGTGTAGCCATTTGGAACTTGTATAACTTCAGCCTGAAACCATATGAACTTCGTCTGGGATAGAGATCATCACCTGCCCTGCTGATTGTTCCCTCCCTGATTGAGACTGATTGTAGTAAAACAATAGTGACACTGGCATAATACATGAATGGCAGATTAGGTACTATAAAATATAAAGATGACCAATATTTAGATACCAATACATGGATGCCTAATGGACTAAAGGAGACCAACTGCTAAATTGAATAATCAAAAGCAAAAAAAGGGAATTCACTGCAGTCAATAGGTCAATAAAAAATACAAATTTATTAAACAAAATATTAAAATTGACAAGATGAAATGGAAACACATGGGACAGATGGCATCACAATGTGCGCATGATAAGTGGGCTATCAAGACAGCAAGGCACTGCACATATATACATAATTTAAATGGAAAAACACCTAAACAAAAGACGATACGTTTGTCATATATCCATACTCTGAATAGTTAATATATCAACCAATGTAACTAGCACGTGCTGCAATAGGTCAAGACAAATGTCACATTAACAACAGAGCAAAAATAACCATAGGTGGAACATAGTTACCAGCAAGAGTACAATCAGTGCAGATGCCTGTCGCCCGACAGCCCTCCCCGACGCGCGTTTCGGAGTGGCGACGCACTTTCCTCAGGGGGCATATTAGCTGAGCCACAAAGGGGCTCTATTTATGTTACCTTAATCAACCGCTGCGCAGGTGTCACCAGTATCAGCGGTATCCGGACACACGGGCGCCGCCATGACCGGAAACACGTGGGGCCCCACGTGATCCGGCGTCTGACGTCACCGGAAGTGACACGGACCGAGCCGGGACGCCTGCGCAATAGTGAGGGCCCAGGAAATGAGCAGAACCAATGTATAAAGCCCATAGTAATGCGCATGTACAAATGGGAGCCACAAATTACGCAATATATAAGCGAAAATACAAAAGACACCATAATAGATATATGTGTAAATAAAATGAGATAGTGCATACAAGATCAAAAAACATACAAAATGCCGCAAACAATAATGATAAATACAAGAACTGAAACATAAAAAAGTGAACAAAAAATAAATAAAAAATTGCATATGAAAAAAATACAATAACAAGGAAAAATAATATAAAGCAACAAAAAAGTATAAAACAAAATAAACACATAAATACTTCAGTACATCTATATATAAATCATGAAATTAAATAACTCAAAATAATCATAAAGAAAGTATATATAAATATATAGGCCAAACAGATGACGTGTCGGATATAGATGAACTTGAATGATGTCACAGCATTCTCAGACAAACGGAAAGGCAACAAACATCTATAATGAGAAGACACAAGGTTAAAATCGGATAAAAAACAATATCATGCGGATAATGCGATACAAAATGATGTCAGAGCCAGGAGATCACAAAAAGGGTACATATGAGATATTCTCATTCAAGCCGTGAGGGTGTAAGGTTTTTAATAGCCAAATCCACTTAGTTTCAGCCTGTGCCAGGCGTCTCGACAGATCACCACCCCTAATATTAATCCGTAGGGCGTCAATGCCTTTCACCCTCAGAAGGGAACCATCACACTGATGGAATTGATGGAAATGGCGTGGCAAAGTTTTGAGCGCAGAAATATCAGTACAAGTAGAGGCCGCCCCAATGCCGAGAACTTGCTCCCTAATTCTGACTTTAAATTGTCTGGTGGTGAGACCAATATAAAGTAAGCCACAGGGGCAACTAGCACAGTAAACAACATATCTGGTCGTACAAGTGATACGTTGTCTAATGACATATTTTTTAGTACCATCAGAGTTAGTAAAGGAGGAGCTGCGCTCGACATTGGGGCACGCCACACAAGTTCCACAGGGAGAGCAGCCCAAACTCGGAGGAAAACTGTCGAGAAACGTGGCAACCCGCGAATCAGGATAGTGGCTGGCAACCAATTGGTCACGAAGATTTTTGGCCCTCCGAAAAGTAAATGCCGGTTTTTCTGGTAGAAGTTTGCCAAGCACAGGATCCACTCTGAGAATAGGCCAGGCTTTTTGTATAGCCTTACGCATTTTATGATGTTGAGGGTGATATGTAGTAATAAAACGTATGTTGTTCGAATTAGTACGAGATGGTTTAGTACCATAGAGCAAGTCATCACGCATAGAATGCTTCGCTCTATGATACGCTCTCTTAATCGTACGGCCACTATATCCCCTAGCAAGAAAGCGTTGTCTCAATTCTTTAGCCCTCCTCTCAAAATCAGAGTCAGTGGAGCAAAGACGCCGCAACCGAAGAAATTGCCCCACCGGGATGGCCCTCACAACATGGGGAGGATGACATGAGGTGGCATATAGGACTGAGTTAGTTGAGGTCTCTACGGAAAATATCCGTTTGTAAACAGCCAGAACAGTCCTTCTTGATGGTTACATCAAGAAAATTGATAGTAGTCCGATCCCAAGTTAGCGTGAGATGTATGTTAAGGTGCAAAAGCAGCGCCCATTGCCGTCCCCTGGAGTTGTAGGTAGAAGGACCTCGTACAGCGGTACGATTCTTTCTTAGTACAACTACGCTCCCTATTGAGCTCAGGTACTCCTGGAGCTATTGGAGTTCACCCTCACCCACAATTTTTTTGTCTTTAAGGGGTCCTTCTACCTACAACTCCAGGGGACGGCAATGGGCGCTGCTTTTGCACCGGCCTATGCCAATCTCTTCCTGGGGTTCTGGGAGAGGGACCTCTTCCTGTCAGATGGGGAGGGGTCGATGGAGCGTGTCCCTTTTTGGACGCGCTACATTGACAATATCTTTTTCATCTGGCAGGGCACACCCATCGACCTTGCGCAATTTGTGACCTCTTTGAATAGCAACGACCTTAACATACATCTCACGCTAACTTGGGATCGGACTACTATCAATTTTCTTGATGTAACCATCAAGAAGGACTGTTCTGGCTGTTTACAAACGGATATTTTCCGTAAAGAGACCTCAACTAACTCAGTTCTATATGCCACCTCATGTCATCCTCCCCATGTTGTGAGGGCCATCCCGGTGGGGCAATTTCTTCGGTTGCGGCGTCTTTGCTCCACTGACTCTGATTTTGAGAGGAGGGCTAAAGAATTGAGACAACGCTTTCTTGCTAGGGGATATAGTGGCCGTACGATTAAGAGAGCGTATCATAGAGCGAAGCATTCTATGCGTGATGACTTGCTCTATGGTACTAAACCATCTCGTACTAATTCAAACAACATACGTTTTATTACTACATATCACCCTCAACATCATAAAATGCGTAAGGCTATACAAAAAGCCTGGCCTATTCTCAGAGTGGATCCTGTGCTTGGCAAACTTCTACCAGAAAAACCGGCATTTACTTTTCGGAGGGCCAAAAATCTTCGTGACCAATTGGTTGCCAGCCACTATCCTGATTCGCGGGTTGCCACGTTTCTCGACAGTTTTCCTCTGATTTTGGGCTGCTCTCCCTGTGGAACTTGTGTGGCGTGCCCCAATGTCGAGCGCAGCTCCTCCTTTACTAACTCTGATGGTACTAAAAAATATGTCATTAGACAACGTATCACTTGTACGACTAGATATGTTGTTTACTGTGCTAGTTGCCCCTGTGGCTTACTTTATATTGGTCTCACCACCAGACAATTTAAAGTCAGAATTAGGGAGCATGTTCTCGGCATTGGGGCGGCCTCTACTTGTACTGATATTTCTGCGCTCAAAACTTTGCCACGCCATTTCCATCAATTCCATCAGTGTGATGGTTCCCTTCTGAGGGTGAAAGGCATTGACGCCCTACGGATTAATATTAGGGGTGGTGATCTGTCGAGACGCCTGGCACAGGCTGAAACTAAGTGGATTTGGCTATTAAAAACCTTACACCCTCACGGCTTGAATGAGAATATCTCATATGTACCCTTTTTGTGATCTCCTGGCTCTGACATCATTTTGTATCGCATTATCCGCATGATATTGTTTTTTATCCGATTTTAACCTTGTGTCTTCTCATTATAGATGTTTGTTGCCTTTCCGTTTGTCTGAGAATGCTGTGACATCATTCAAGTTCATCTATATCCGACACGTCATCTGTTTGGCCTATATATTTATATATACTTTCTTTATGATTATTTTGAGTTATTTAATTTCATGATTTATATATAGATGTACTGAAGTATTTATGTGTTTATTTTGTTTTATACTTTTTTGTTGCTTTATATTATTTTTCCTTGTTATTGTATTTTTTCATATGCAATTTTTTATTTATTTTTTGTTCACTTTTTTATGTTTCAGTTCTTGTATTTATCATTGTTTGCGGCATTTTGTATGTTTTTTGATCTTGTATGCACTATCTCATTTTATTTACACATATATCTATTATGGTGTCTTTTGTATTTTCGCTTATATATTGCGTAATTTGTGGCTCCCATTTGTACATGCGCATTACTATGGGCTTTATACATTGGTTCTGCTCATTTCCTGGGCCCTCACTACTGCGCAGGCGTCCCGGCTCGGTCCGTGTCACTTCCGGTGACGTCAGACGCCGGATCACGTGGGGCACCACGTGTTTCCGGTCATGGCGGCGCCCGTGTGTCCGGATACTGCTGATACTGACACCGGTGACACCTGCGCAGCGGTTGATTAAGGTTACATAAATAGAGCCCCTTTGTGGCTCAGCTAATATGCCCCCTGAGGAAGGAGTGCGTCGCCACTCCGAAACGCGCGTCGGGGAGGGCTGTCGGGCGACAGGCATCTGCACTGATTGTACTCTTGCTGGTAACTATGTTCCACCTATGGTTACTTTTGCTCTGTTGTTAATGTGACATTTGTCTTGACCTATTGCAGCACGTGCTAGTTACATTGGTTGATATATTAACTATTCAGAGTATGGATATATGACAAACGTATCGTCTTTTGTTTAGGTGTTTTTCCATTTAAATTATGTATATATGTGCAGTGCCTTGCTGTCTTGATAGCCCACTTATCATGCGCACATTGTGATGCCATCTGTCCCATGTGTTTCCATTTCATCTTGTCAATTTTAATATTTTGTTTAATAAATTTGTATTTTTTATTGAGCTATTGACTGCAGTGCGTTCCCTTTTTTTGCTTTTGATTATTCAATTTAGCAGTTGGTCTCCTTTAGTCCATTAGGCATTCATGTATTGGTATCTAAATATTGGTCATCTTTATATTTTATAGTACCTAATCTGCCATTCATGTATTATGCCAGTGTCACTATTGTTTTACTACAATTTGTTATTACTGTGTTATGCACAGGTGCATCTTCAGTGATATCTATGGACTTCCGGGCCAAAGAAAAAGCTTGGCTCTCACAGCTGGACCAGGTGTTTGGTACCAGTGGGACTGATGTTCAGAGCGCAGGAGATCCAAGTTGGGATGAGAGACTCACCAGTGCCAAAAATCTAGTGTTATATAGATCCCGCTTATGGTGGAATAGACTTTTTCTGGAGAAATATGCCACTAGCAAAATGGTTCCACGTGGCCTTAGGGTTAGAGTTATACCCTCTTTCCCAGTTGAGGATACATCCTTCATCTCCAAATGGGAGGAGGCATGCGATGGTTGCTCCTACACACTAATACAGTTGCTTATTAATTTTTACTCTAACAAAATTGCAGATCTTGACAAAAAAATTGATAGTTCTCTTTCTGAGATCCGTAATGGATGCACCCCTGAGAGGAACCAACATTTTGAACAGGATATTGATAAATGTCTAGATCAACTAGTTCAAAAAATTCAGGATAATCAGGTTAAAAAATTTACTCGTGACACTAAAGACTATCAGTCCAAAAGAGTGTATATTTGGAGAAAGAGAAATAGCCCCACTATGCAAAGGGGTCCATCCAATACCTCTATTTCATCCATCAGTGGAGCATCTGATTCTTCCTCTGTATCTACGACATCACATGGGACTGTGGATACACATAGGCTACGGGACCATGCATTTCATCCCTATAAGAGGCGTCCTGTCTATTCATCTGAAATTAATCGCAATGACAATAAGGTGATTAATTTGAGTAACCATATATTATCTGATGCTGATTTATCTCTTCTTGGTAAGGGCTATCATTTTCACCCACATCCAGTTATGATCCATTCATGGGTGTTAAGGATCTGAATATTTTCGCTAGGTCGTTGCTCTTCAAAAGATACTTTCACAATGATGACATTTCCCGTCTTTTTCCTACAGAAGAGGAACAGGAGGCACTGAGGACCTTAGAGGAATTATCCTCTGAAAATACTGACGATAGAGGTAAGATTCCTCCCTCTATTCGTCCTCATTCCAAGAGATTCCCACCGTTTTTTACATGTCCCAGCATTGATTTGTTTGACCGGGTGGTGACGGAGGATTTTTCTAAAATCCCTTTGAGAGGAGGTGTGGACAACCTGACTAGTGATGAGAGAGCTCGTCTTAAATATTTACAAAATTTGTCTGATGTGGTGCTGAAGCCAGCCAACAAGGTCGGTAACGTCGTTGTCTGGCCTAAATCAATGTATGAAAGAGAGGCCTTTTCCCAACTTGGCAATTCTATCTGTTATAAAAAATTAACTTATAACCCTCTTTCTGCTTTCATTGTTAAATTAGATGACATTCTGAAAAGAGCGGTTGACTCCGGCGTTATCACGTGTGGGCTGGCTTCGGCACTTAAGGTGAAAGAACCAACAGTCGCCACACTATATTTATTACCTAAAATTCATAAGAGTCTGACGTCACCACCCGGCAGACCCATTGTGTCTGGAAGGGGAATCTCTTGGAAAATATTAACAAGTGGATCGATTACCATCTACAGCCTCTGGTCTCCTGTCTCCCTTCTTTTCTTAAGGATACGGGTGACCTATTGCGCAAGGTCGATGGATTGTGTTTTGACGGTGATACTCTACTGGCTTCGGTGGATGTAGAGTCCCTGTATACCAACATTAGGCATTCTGATGGTATTACAGCGGTACGATTTTTTCTTAGTACAACTATGCTCCCTATTGAGCTCAGGGACCTACTCCTGGTGCTATTGGAGTTCACCCTCACCCACAATATTTTGTCTTTAAGGGGTCCTTCTACCTACAACTCCAGGGGACGGCAATGGGCGCTGCTTTTGCACCGGCCTATGCCAATCTCTTCCTGGGGTTCTGGGAGAGGGACCTCTTCCTGTCAGATGGGGAGGGGTCGATGGAGCGTGTCCCTTTTTGGACGCGCTACATTGACGATATCTTTTTCATCTGGCAGGGCACACCCATCGACCTTGCGCAATTTGTGACCTCTTTGAATAGCAACGACCTTAACATACATCTCACGCTAACTTGGGATCGGACTACTATCAATTTTCTTGATGTAACCATCAAGAAGGACTGTTCTGGCTGTTTACAAACGGATATTTTCCGTAAAGAGACCTCAACTAACTCAGTCCTATATGCCACCTCATGTCATCCTCCCCATGTTGTGAGGGCCATCCCGGTGGGGCAATTTCTTCGGTTGCGGCGTCTTTGCTCCACTGACTCTGATTTTGAGAGGAGGGCTAAAGAATTGAGACAACGCTTTCTTGCTAGGGGATATAGTGGCCGTACGATTAAGAGAGCGTATCATAGAGCGAAGCATTCTATGCGTGATGACTTGCTCTATGGTACTAAACCATCTCGTACTAATTCGAACAACATACGTTTTATTACTACATATCACCCTCAACATCATAAAATGCGTAAGGCTATACAAAAAGCCTGGCCTATTCTCAGAGTGGATCTGTGCTTGGCAAACTTCTACCAGAAAAACCGGCATTTACTTTTCGGAGGGCCAAAAATCTTCGTGACCAATTGGTTGCCAGCCACTATCCTGATTCGCGGGTTGCCACGTTTCTCGACAGTTTTCCTCCGATTTTGGGCTGCTCTCCCTGTGGAACTTGTGTGGCGTGCCCCAATGTCGAGCGCAGCTCCTCCTTTACTAACTCTGATGGTACTAAAAAATATGTCATTAGACAACGTATCACTTGTACGACCAGATATGTTGTTTACTGTGCTAGTTGCCCCTGTGGCTTACTTTATATTGGTCTCACCACCAGACAATTTAAAGTCAGAATTAGGGAGCATGTTCTCGGCATTGGGGCGGCCTCTACTTGTACTGATATTTCTGCGCTCAAAACTTTGCCACGCCATTTCCATCAATTCCATCAGTGTGATGGTTCCCTTCTGAGGGTGAAAGGCATTGACGCCCTACGGATTAATATTAGGGGTGGTGATCTGTCGAGACGCCTGGCACAGGCTGAAACTAAGTGGATTTGGCTATTAAAAACCTTACACCCTCACGGCTTGAATGAGAATATCTCATATGTACCCTTTTTGTGATCTCCTGGCTCTGACATCATTTTGTATCGCATTATCCGCATGATATTGTTTTTTATCCGATTTTAACCTTGTGTCTTCTCATTATAGATGTTTGTTGCCTTTCCGTTTGTCTGAGAATGCTGTGACATCATTCAAGTTCATCTACAGTGCCTACAAGTAGTATTCAACCCCCTGCAGATTTAGCTGGTTGACACATGCGGAATTAACTTGGCATTGTGACATTTGTACTGTAGATCAGCCTGGAAGTGGGAAATGCACTGCAGCAAAAATTTTTGTTTTAATTTAAAAAAAAAAAAAAAAAAAAAACGTTAAAAGTTAATTCAGAGTGTCATTTATTATTCAACCCCTCAAACCACAAGAATTCTGTTTGGTCCCCCTAAAGTATTAAGAAGTAGTTCAGGCACCAAGAATAATGAGCTTCACATGTGTGGATTAATGATCTCTTTTGACAGCCTTTTCTGACTATTTAAGACCCTCCCCAAACTTGTGAACAGCACTCATACATGGTCAACATGGGAAAGACAAAGGAGCATTCCAAGGCCATCAGAGACAAGATCGTGGAGGGTCACAAGGCTGGCAAGGGGTACAAAACCCTTTCCAAGGAGTTGGCCCTACCTGTCTCCACTGTTGGGAGCATCATCCGTAAGTGGAAGGCTTATGGAACTACTGTTAGCCTTCCACGGCCTGGACAGCCTTTGAAAGTTTCCTCCCGTGCTGAGGCCAGGCTTGTCCGAAGAGTCAAGGCTAACCCAAGGACAACAAGGAAGGAGCTCCGGGAAGATCTCATGGCAGTGGGGACATTGGTTTCAGTCAATAACGTACTCCACCGCAATGGTCTCCATTCCAGACGAGCCCGTAAGGTACCTTTACTTTCAAAACGTCATGTCAAGGCTCGTCTACAGTTTGCTCATGATCACTTGGAGGACTCTGAGACAGACTGGTTCAAGATTCTATGGTCTGATGAGACCAAGATCGAGATCTTTGGTGCCAACCACACACGTGACGTTTGGAGACTGGATGGCACTGCATACGACCCCAAGAATACCATCCCTACAGTCAAGCATGGTGGTGGCAGCATCATGCTGTGGGGCTGTTTCTCAGCCAAGGGGCCTGGCCATCTGGTCCGCATCCATGGGAGGATGGATAGCACGGCCTACCTGGAGATTTTGGCCAAGAACCTCCGCTCCTCCATCAAGGATCTTAAGATGGGTCGTAATTTCATCTTCCAACAAGACAACGACCCAAAGCACACAGCCAAGAAAACCAAGGCCTGGTTCAAGAGGGAAAAAGTCAAGGTGTTGGAGTGGCCTAGTCAGTCTCCTGACCTTAACCCAATTGAAAACTTGTGGAAGGTGCTCAAGATTCAAGTCCACATGAGACACCCAAAGAACCTAGATAACTTGGAGAAGATCTGCATGGAGGAGTGGGCCAAGATAACTCCACAGACCTGTGCCGGCCTGATCAGGTCTTATAAAAGATGATTATTAGCTGTAATTGCAAACAAGGGTTATTCCACGAAATATTAAACATAGGGGTTGTATAATAATTGACCCACACTTTTATGTTTAAAATTTATTAAAATTCAACTGAGCAACATAACTTTTTGTTTTGTAAGATTTATGCTTCTGTTAATAAATCCTACTCTCGTTTGCAGTTTGAAGGCTCTAACTTATTTGCATCTTATCAAACCAGCTAAATCTGCAGGGGGTTGAATACTACTTGTAGGCACTGTATATCCGACACGTCATCTGTTTGGCCTATATATTTATATATACTTTCTTTATGATTATTTTGAGTTATTTAATTTCATGATTTATATATAGATGTACTGAAGTATTTATGTGTTTATTTTGTTTTATACTTTTTTGTTGCTTTATATTATTTTTCCTTGTTATTGTATTTTTTTCATATGCAATTTTTTATTTATTTTTTGTTCACTTTTTATGTTTCAGTTCTTGTATTTATCATTATTGTTTGCGGCATTTTGTATGTTTTTTGATCTTGTATGCACTATCTCATTTTATTTACACATATATCTATTATAGTGTCTTTTGTATTTTCACTTATATATTGCGTAATTTGTGGCTCCCATTTGTACATGCGCATTACTATGGGCTTTATACATTGGTTCTGCTCATTTCCTGGGCCCTCACTACTGCGCAGGCGTCCCGGCTCGGTCCGTGTCACTTCCGGTGACCTCAGACGCCGGATCACGTGGGGCCCCACGTGTTTCCGGTCATGGCGGCGCCCGTGTGTCCGGATACTGCTGATACTGACACCGGTGACACCTGCGCAGCGGTTGATTAAGGTAACATAAATAGAGCCCCTTTGTGGCTCAGCTAATATGCCCCCTGAGGAAGGAGTGCGTCGCCACTCCGAAACGCGCGTCGGGGAGGGCTGTCGGGCGACAGGCATCTGCACTTATTGTACTCTTGCTGGTAACTATGTTCCACCTATGGTTATTTTTGCTCTGTTGTTAATGTGACATTTGTCTTGACCTATTGCAGCACGTGCTAGTTACATTGGTTGATATATTAACTATTCAGAGTATGGATATATGACAAATGTATCGTCTTTTGTTTAGGTGTTTTTCCATTTAAATTATGTATATATGTGCAGTGCCTTGCTGTCTTGATAGCCCACTTATCATGCGCACATTGTGATGCCATCTGTCCCATGTGTTTCCATTTCATCTTGTCAATTTTAATATTTTGTTTAATAAATTTGTATTTTTTATTGACCTATTGACTGCAGTGCATTCCCTTTTTTTGCTTTTGAGACTGATTGGATAGAGATCATCACCTGCCCTGCTGATTGTTCTCGCCTTGATTAAGACTGATAGGACCTGCTATATATACCTGGCCCTGTGCAGCTTCCTGTTGCTGAGTATATTGTGGTGCTCAGTCTGACTGAGTGAAGCATTATCTGAGCTCCTGATCTGGAAGGTGTTCTGCTGGCGCCTTCCTGTCTCTTGTGGAAACCCTGCTGTTCCTACCTCGAACTTCTATCACCTAAACGGACTTGGTGCTTGTGTGTGATCTCGGCCGGCCCTAGCTTGGGCGAGCTCCGGCATCTACCGACATAGTGAACTACCACCGCCATATACTGCGCTTCCAGAAGTCTTTCCACTGTCCGGTCACCTGCACACTTCTGCTCCGGCCACTGACCTCCAGTCCAGTATCGCCAGTAACGTGACACTACATCTCTGTGGAGGGGCAGTGGCACCGCTGTGATCAGGGGCGTAACTAGGAACGGCAGGGCCCCACAGCAAACTTCACAATGGGGCCCCCCCCGCGCGTTGCCAATCCGGTCTACCCAAGTTGTGTTAAGAAAGATACCTTTATTATCCAAAATTAGAGGTTTTTGGAGTAATGATAGTGAAATAACAGAAAAGAACCAACTCCCAGGAAGCAACTGAGGTAGTGACGAAGGTAGGCTTTCTCCAGAGTAAATGTGTGAAGAAACTTGTAATCCAGCCTGCATGTGAGGAGTGACAGCCTCAGCTCTGCTACATGTGAGGAGTGACAGCCTCAGCTCTGCTACATGTGAGGAGTGACAGCCTCAGCTCTGCTACATGTGAGGAGTGACAGCCTCAGCTCTGCTACTTGTGAGGAGTGACAGCCTCAGCTCTGCTACATGTGAGGAGTGACAGCCTCAGCTCTGCTACATGTGAGGAGTGACAGCCTCAGCTCTGCTACATGTGAGGAGGGACAGCCTCAGCTCTGCTACATGTGAGTAGGGACAGCCTCAGCTCTGTTACATGCGAGGAGTGACAGCCTCATCTCTGCAACATGTGAGGAGTGACAGCCTCAGCTCTGCTACTTGTATAGCAAAGCTGAGGCTGTCACTCCGCGCATGTAGCAGAGATGAGGCTGTCACTCCTCGCATGTAGCAGAGATGAGGCTGTCACTCACATGTAGCAGAGCTGAGGTTGCTACTTGTCACAAGTAGCAGAGCTTAGGTTGTTACTTGTCACATGTAGCAGAGCTGAGGTTGTTACTTGTCACATGTAGCAGAGCTGAGGTTGTTACTTGTCACATGTAGCAGAGCTGAGTAGTTACTTGTCACATGTAGCAGAGCTGAGGTTGTTACTTGTCACATGTAGCAGAGCTGAGGTTGCTACTTGTCACATGTAGCAGAGCTGAGGTTGTTACTTGTCACATGTAGCAGAGCTGAGGTTGTTACTTGTCACATGTAGCAGAGCTGAGGTTGTTACTTGTCACATGTAGCAGAGCTGAGGTTGTTACTTGTCACATGTAGCAGAGCTGAGGTTGCTACTTGTCACATGTAGCAGAGCTGAGGTTGTTACTTGTCACATGTAGCAGAGCTGAGGTGGTTACTTGTCACATGTAGCAGAGATCAGGGTGTCACTCGTCACTTGTAGCAACCATGAGGCTGTTACTGGGCCAGGGGGAGGCTACTGGTGACTGAGGTCCCGTGCCCAACAGGGCCCAGGGGGGGTTAGTGGTGACTTGAGGCTTGCGTCAAACAGGGCCCAGGAGCCCGAGGCCCTGTTGGAATGCGGGCCCCTTGCTGCCTGAGCCCTGTTGGAATGCGGGCCCCTTGTTGCCTTGGCCCTGTGTTGAATGCGGGCCCCCTGCTGCCTGGGCCCTGTTGGAATGCGGGCCCCTTGTTACCTGGGCCCTGTGTTGAATGCGGGCCCCCTGCTGCCTGGGCCCTGTTGGAATGCGGGCCCCTTGCTACCTGGGCCCTGTGTTGAATGCGGGCCCCCTGCTGCCTGGGCCCTGTTGGAATGCGGGCCCCTGCTGCCTGGGCCCTGTTGAATGTGGGCCCCCTGCACTGCAGCCTGGGCCCTGTTGAATGTGGGCCCCCTGCACTGCAGCCTGGGCCCTGTTGAATGTGGGCCCCTGCACTGGGGCCTGGGCCCTGTTGAATGTGGGCCCTGTTAGATGCTGCCTGCACCTGCTCTCCCAGTCACCATTGAGCAGCCAAGCCTCTTCTCACTGTTGAGAGACTCACGGTACTCACCCTGCTTGCCCGGGCCTCCACCTGCTTGTCCAGTCAGCCTGCTGCCTCATGTGGTCTGCCTGGCCG
Source organism: Oophaga sylvatica (assembly GCA_033576555.1). Classification (NCBI taxonomy): domain Eukaryota; kingdom Metazoa; phylum Chordata; class Amphibia; order Anura; family Dendrobatidae; genus Oophaga; species Oophaga sylvatica. Next base: position 332,498,561 of record JARQOD010000002.1, on the reverse strand, counting down.
TCTGCTGTCCGCCCCCACATGCACACACACACGCTGTGACAGACGGACCATAATGCACTGGGCCGCAGCTTAAAGCTACAGTGCTCATTTCTGTTCGCTGTCTGCATTTACAACACTGTAGTGTCTCTTTAAAACAACACAGTGTTGTTATGCATCAGCGTTCAGAGTCAGAAGCCTGAACAAAATGTCGGGAGGGGGGCCCGAGCGCGGATCGGGTTGCCAGCGTGCTCGGGCCCCCCTTTTTGCTCCTAATCACCGGGCCCCATACAGTAAGGGCTAGGGCTGTAATGCCCTGATGGCAGGTGAAGCAGCTGCAGCAGGGACGGGCCCCCTTCTAGCCCGGGCCCTGTGGCAGCTGCTTCCCCTGCTTCCACGATAGTTCCGCCCCTGGCTGTGATTAAAAATGCCTGCGGCTAAGAGGCGGAGTGCTCAGTCAGAAGGCTAATGAATACAAACTTCAAAAAACTGTCACATCCAAACAGAACCTTCTGACTGAGCACTCTGCCTCTTAGCTGCAGGCGTTTTTAATCACAGCTGTGCCACTGCCCCTCCACAGAGATGTAGATTTCAGTCTAAAGAGAGAATTCATGGTTCCCATACAGACGAAGACATCACTCTAAACGAGCATAAGTGTTAGGTCCTGGAAAATGAGAGGCGCCTTCCCATGGTTTCCAGGTACACATGAATTGGCCATTTTATGCGCTAAGCTTTCTCAATTTTTCATATTTCTAGTGCAGTAATGCAATTCATTTTCCATGTTTCATATTTGCATGCTATGGCGCTACAGAGTGCTTCATTTGTTGTTTGAGTATGATCTTGTCCCTGACATCTTTATAAAGCTCTTTGGTCTTGCCCATGTTCTAGAGGTTAGAGTCTGACTGATTATTATTTGAGTCTGTGGACAGGGGTCTTTTAGGCTATGTGCACACGTTGCGGAATTGCCGCGGAAATCCCTCAGCTCCCTGCCGCAGGAAATACGCATTTTTATTGGTATGTGTATTCCCGCCAGAAACTAGCGTTTTGCAAGCGTAATTAGCTTGCAGAATGCTAGTGTTTTCCAAGCGATCTGTAGCATCACTTGGAAAACTGATTGACAGTTTTCCAATCACACAACGTGTTTGACATGTGTGACCAACTTTTTACTATTGATGCCGCATCAATAGAAAAGATCTAATGTTAAAAATAAAAAAAATCGTGATATTCTCACCTTCTGGCGGCCCCCGCAGCCTTCCCGCTCTTCAGCGGTGCTCCCGGCCAATCCCATTCCCAGGGATGCTTAGCGACAATGACCCCAGATGACGTAAAATCACGCGAGACCGCTACGTCATCTGGGGTGATTCTCGCAATGCATTACTGGGAACGGGATTGGCCGGGAATATCGCTGAAGAGCGGGAAGGCTGCGGGTGCCACCGGAAGGTGAGAATATCTCAATTTTTTATTTTAATTATTATTTTAACATGGATATGGTAACCAGGGCCTGGAGGAGAGTCTCTTCTCCTCCAGACCCTGGGTACCATTGGCACATGAACCGCGTACTTTCCGCATGGTGGGCATAGCCACATGCGGAAAGTAAGCGGTTCAATGCATTCCTATGGCGGCGGAATCACCGTGATTCCGCAAAAAGAATGAGCATGCTGCGTATTTTTCAGCAATGCGATTCCGCCTTGGAAAAACACGCAGCATGTGCACAGCATTGCGGAATCCCATAGAATATAATGAGTTGCGTTGGGTAAGCGTTTTTACCTCGAAAAAACCGCAGCAAAAACGCTAACAATCCTCAATGTGTGCACATAGCCTTATAAAGGTGACTATGTAAGACAGCTGTCTTTAATGCAGGTAACAAGTTGATTAGTGGCATGAACTGGTCTGAAGGAGCCAGAACTCCTAAACACTTATTTCTCACTGCAAAATGCAAATACATTTATATAATTTATACAATGTGATTTGCTGGATTTTATTTTTGATATTCTATCTCTCAATGTTAAAATTAACCTACCCTTAACCCCCAAGGGCGGTTTGCACGTTAATGATCGGGCCAATTTTTACAATTCTGACCACTGTCCCTTTATGAGGTAATACCTCTGGAACGCTTCAGTGGATCCCGCTGATTCTGACACTGTTTTCTCATGTCATATTGTACTTCATGATAGTTGTAAAATTTATTTGATATGACTTGCGTTTATTTGTAAAAAAAAAACAGAAATTTGGCAAAAATTTCGCAATTTTCCATCTTTGAATTTTTATGCCCTTAAATCACACAGATATGTCACACAAAATACTTAATAGATAACATTTCCCACATGTCTACTTTACATCAGCACAATTTTGGAAACAAATTTTTTTTTTCTTAGGAAGTTATAAAGGTTAAAAGTTAAACAGTAGTGTTGAGCGATACGATACTGCAAATATCGGATATCGGCCGATATTAGCTCTATCGGCCTTTCGATTCCGAATACCGATATTTTCGTCATATCGAATACCGGAATCGGGATTGTCACTGTCATTGTCAGTGTCCGTCGGTCGGGTCTGTCACTGTCAGTGTCCGTTGGTCGGGTCTGTCAGGAGTCAGCGGCACTTACCTGGCAGAAGATCTCCGGCGGTCACATCCCGGACTGCTTAATGGCCGCCATCCTCTTCTCCCCGGCGGTCACATGCAGTTTCTCGCGATAACTGCAGTGACTGCTGGGTAATCCCGGCCGTAAAGCAGTCAGTCCGATGACGTCACCGCCGGGGAAGCAGGTAATCAGCTGTGCTGCGTCGCGATGACAGGCTCTGCCTGTCATTGCGATGTAGCAGAGCTGGATCGCGTGGGACACTCGTTACTATGGACTGCGTCGGACAGGTGGTATACTGTTGGGTTTTTTTTTTTCTTTTTTTACAGGAGATCGATGGCGTCGCAGGAATGAGAGTACAATAAAAGAAATGAAAACTGTGTTGTCTCTTTTATTTCATTAAAAGACTTTTTTCTTGCTGTCTTTTTTTTAAACATTTAATAACTTTTGGATTAATAATGGATCGGTGTCTTATTGACGCCTCTCCATTATTAACCGGGCTTATTGTCACTGTGCAATCAACGGTGACATTAACCCCTTATTACCCCACTTGCCACCGCTACAGGGCAGTGGGAAGAGCCGGGTAAAGTGCCACAATTGGCACATCTTTTGATGCGCCAAATGTGGGGCTGCTGTAGCCTGGTATTATCAGGCTGTTGAGGGCCAAAATCCATGGGCCTTGACAGTCTTTTAATACCAGGCCGCAGCAGTCTGCATTTTACTTGGCTGGTTAACAAAAATAGGGGGACCCCTACGCCGTTTTTTTTTCGAGGGGATCCCTATTTTTGTTAACCAGCCAAGCTAAGCAGACTGCTGTGGCCTGGTATTATCAGGCTTGCAAGGTCCATGGATATTGGATCCTTACCAGCCTGAAAAACCAGGCCTCAGCGGTCTGCTTCATCTGGCTGGTTAACAAAAATAGGGGGGACCCCACGCCAATTTTTTTTCGAGGGGATCCCCTATTTTTGTTAATCAGCCAAGATATGCAGACTGCTGTGGCCTGGTATTATCAGGCTGGCAAGGTCCATGGATCTTGGCTCCTTAACAGCCTGAAAATCCAGGCCTCAGCGGTCTGCTTCATCTGGCTGGTTAACAAAAATAGGGGGGACCCCACGCCATTTTTTTTTCGAAGGGAACCCCTATTTTTGTTAATCAGTTCCCTCTGACGTCACTGATGGTGTCCCTGGCTGACCTGAAGTGAAAGTGGAAAGCAATCAATTAAGCTTTCCACTTCCTCTCCTGTCAGCCAGGAGAGGAGCTCATTCATTTGGGGGTTTACTGTGAGGCTGCAGCATTAGCTGCGGTCCCTGCAGTAAACATTAACCCTTTCTGAAGGATTACACCGTGGGACCTGACTGTGCATCGGATTGGTAAGAATAATTTTGCTTTATTATTTTATTTTATTACAGGAAATGGTTTTAGCAGGTAAATAAAATATGGTCAAAAACTGTGTGATTATTTCATTAAACTTCTTTTTTATTAAAGTGTGTGTGTTTGATTTTTGTTTCATACAATAGGATTAATAATTGATAGTTGTCTAATTGACAGCTCTCAATTATTAACCTGGCTTAAAGTGACCTTTCAATTGCAAGGTCATTTTAACCCCTTATTAACCCATTCGCCACCGCTACAGGGCAATGGGAATAGACGGGCAAAGTGCCAGAAAGGGCGAATCTAATTATAGATTTGTCTTTTCTGGGGTGTCTGGGGGCAGATGTTAGTAGCCAGGGGGGGCCAAAAATAATGGTCCCTCTCTGGGCTATTATTATCTGCCCCCGTTCGCTGGCTTTGTCTGTCTGGTTGCGAAAATAGGGCGGGAGCCCACGCATTTTTTTTAAACAATTTTACACCTCATATATATATATATATATACATGTCATTGAATTTGTGACACATATATATATATTTATATTTATAGTTCATACACTTCTACATAGTATAATAGCCGCTAATTCAATTGCCGGCTTTTGTGAAAATGCAGAACCCGACATGAAATGACACTTGGTGTACATAGGGTTAACCATGTCTTTTCATGTCCTTTGCTATCTGATTTGCACAAACAATTACATCAGTCTATGTGTGCAAAATTTCACACCTGTAGGGGTTAATTAAAGGTGTAAATTCGTAGCAAAAAAGTCCGTTTTTTTACAACGAATTTACACCTTTAATTAACCCCTACAGGTGTGAAATTTTGCACACATAGACTGATGTAATTGTTTGTGCAAATCAGATAGCAAAGGACATGAAAAGACATGGTTAACCCTATGTACACCAAGTGTCATTTCATGTCGGGTGCTTCTGTCTTTTCACAGAAGCCGGCTTTACCCGGCAATTGAATCAGAGGATATTTTACTATGTAGAAGTGTATAAACTATACATATATGTATATATATATGTCACAATGACATGTATATATATATATATATATATGTATTCTATGTGTGTATATTTAGTGTTTACAAGGAAATAAAGGTTTTTTTTAGTTGCGATTTTTTTGTTCCCATAGACTTACATTGGACTTCCGGTATCGGAATCGGATATCGACGATATTTAGTGCTATCGGCGATACCATTTCGATACGATATTTTTAGATATCGAGCAGTATCGCTCAACACTATTAAACAGCGATTTCTCATTTTTACAACACCATTTTTTTTTTAGGGACCACGACATTTGAGGTCACTTTTGAAGGGTCTATATGATAGAAAATGCCCAAAAGTGACACCATTCTAAAAACTGCACCCCTCAAGGTACTCAAAACCACATTCAAGAAGTTTATTAACCCTTCAGGTGCTTCTCAGGAATTTTTCGAATGCTTAAAAAAAATTGAACATTCAACTTTTTTTCACAAAAAATTTACTTCAGATACAATTTTATTTTATTTTACCAAGGATAACAGTTGGAATTGGACTCCAAACGTTGTTGTGCAATTCCTCCTGAGTACGCTGATACTCCATATGTGGAGGTAAACCATTGGTTGGGTGCATGGCAGAGCTCAGAAGGGAAGGAGCGCCGTTTGACTTTTTCAACGCAAAATTGGCTGGAATTGAGATCGGACGCCATGTCGCATTTGAAGAGCCCCTGATGTGCCTAAAGAGTGGAAACCCCCCAATTCTAACTCCAACCCTAACACCAATACACCCCTAATCCTAACCATAACCCTAATCACAAATCTAACCCTAAGGCTGGAGTCACACACAACCACAAAAAATCGGTCCGTTTTAGACGGTCGACAATCGGATCAAAATAAAAACATCACACATCCTTCTGGCATCCGATTTTCCTTCAAAGATGCGATTTAATCGCATGTGTGTGTACCTTGTAACATCCGATTTTCATCCGACTTGCGAGATTTTCTCGCAGGCTTGCAAAACTGACATATAATGGATCCAAAAGAATAGTATTTAAATGCCAAAAGAAAGAATAGATATATACACATAGAGCACATATATATATATATACATGTCATTGTGACATATATATATACATATATTTATAATTCTTACACTTCTACATACTGTTATAGCCGCTAATTCAATTGCCGGCTTCAGTGAAATCACAGAAGCCGACATGAAATGATACATTGTTTCCACACATTTAACCATGTAATTTCATGTATTTTTATATATGTTTGAAACATACAATTACATGAGTATATGTGTGCTAAATTTCAGACATGTAGGGGTTAATTAAAGGTGTAAATTCGTTGAAAAAAAATGCGTGGGCTCCCGCTGTATTTTCTCCACCAGACAGACAAAGCAAGCGAGTGGGGGCAGATAATAATAGCCTAGGGAGGGTACATTTTTTTGTGCCCCCCCTGGCTACTAACATCTGCCCCCAGACACCCCAGAAAGGGCAAATCTCTAATTAGATTCGCCCTTTCTGGCACTTTGCCCGTCTATTCCCATTGCCCTGTAGCGGTGGCGAATGGGTTAATAATCTGGCGTTAATGTCACCTTAGTATTGAAAGGTGACCTTAAGGCAGGTTAATAATTGATAGCTGTCAATTAGACAACTATCAATTATTAATCCTATTGTATGAAAGAAAAATCAAACACACACAGTTTAATAAAAAATAAGTTTAATTAAATAATCACACAGTTTTTGACCATATTTTATTTTCCTGCTAAAACCATTTCCTGTAATAAAAATAAAATAAAAAAGCAAAATTATACTTACCAATCCGATGTACAGTCAGGTCCCACGGTGTAATCCATCAGAAAGGGTTAACAGGTTACAGGTCGCAGAGAGCTAATAATGCTGTCTCAGACCTGTATTCCCCTGAATGAATAAGTTCCTCTCCCAGCGAAAGTAGAGGAATAGATTCATGAATGGAGCTTAATTGATTTATTGGCAATTTAACTTTAGTGACCTGACCTAAAGGGAAAGTGGACACAATCAATTAAGCTTCATTCATGAAACACATCCTCTCCTGTCGCCAGGAGAGGAACTTATTCATTCAGGAGCTTTGAGCTGAGCATGCAGGATTACTTGCACTGCTTGGCTCAAAGCTAGTTAACCCTTTGTGAAGGATTACAGCGTGGGACGTGACAGATCAGCGGAATAGGTAAGAATAATGTTGTTTTATTTTTTTTTCTTTATTTTAGGAGATCAATGGCTTCGCACGGATTAAGTGTAAAATAAAATATGGTCAAAAACTGTGTGATTATTTAATTAAACTTATTTTTTATTAAACTGTGTGTGTTTGATTTTTCTTTCATACAATAGGATTAATAATTGATAGTTGTCTAATTGACAGCTATCAATTATTAACCTGCCTTAAGGTCACCTTTCAATACTAAGGTGACATTAACGCCAGATTATTAACCCATTCGCCACCGCTACAGGGCAATGGGAATAGACGGGCAAAGTGCCAGAAAGGGCGAATCTAATTAGAGATTTGCCCTTTCTGGGTGTCTGGGGGCAGATGTTAGTAGCCAGGGGGGCACAAAAAAAATGTACCCTCCCTAGGCTATTATTATCTGCCCCCACTCGCTTGCTTTGTCTGTCTGGTGGAGAAAATACAGCGGGAGCCCACGCATTTTTTTTTCAACGAATTTACACCTTTAATTAACCCCTACATGTCTGAAATTTAGCACACATATACTCATGTAATTGTATGTTTCAAACATATATAAAAATACATGAAATTACATGGTTAAATGTGTGGAAACAATGTATCATTTCATGTCGGCTTCTGTGATTTCACAAAACCCGGCAATTGAATTAGCGGCTATTACAGTATGTAGAAGTCTAGGAACTATAAATATATGTATATATACATGTCACAATGACATGTATATATATATATATGTGTTCTATGTGTATATATCTATTCTTTCTAGTCTTTATTAAAGCTGTCAGTGTGATTTTACAGTATAGCCGGGGATGAATTGCCGGCTTTTCTAAAGGACACCGATGCGATTTCATCGCAAGTCACACAGTGTGGTCCGTTTGTAATCCGATTTTTCATCGCTCCCATAGACTTGCATTGGCGATTGTCGACCGACAATCGGTGACAATCGCAGCATGCTGCGATTGTACACGGACGTTTAAAACGGACCACAAAAAATCGGATACTGGGAGCTGCTCCATAGATTAACATAGGTCCGACTGCAATGCGATTTTTCATCGCATTGCAGTCGTCCGATTCTGTCGCCAGTGTGACGCCGGCCTAACACACCCCTAATCCTAACCCTAATCCCAACCTTAACCCTAATTCCAACTCTAACCCTAATGGGAAAATGGAAAAAAATTTAAAAAAAATTATTTTCTTACTTTTCCCTAACTAAGGAGATGATAAAGGGGGTTTGATTTACTATTTATAGCGGGTTTTTATGTTTGGCAGCTGTCACACAATAAGACGCTTTTTATTGCAAAAAATAGTTTTTGCATCACCACATTTTGAGAGCTATAATTTTTGCATATTTTGGCCCACAGAGTCATGTGAGGTCTTGTTTTTTGCGGGACGAGTTGACGTTTTTATTGGTACCATTTTCGGGCACATGACATTTTTTGATCGCTTTTCATTCCAATTTTTGTGATGCAAAATGAACAAAATCCAGCAATTCATGAATTTCTTTTGGGGGGGCGTTTATACCGTTCCGCGTGTGGTAAAATTGATAAACCAGTTTTATTCTTCGGGTCAGTACGATTACAGCGATACCTCATTTATACAATTTTTTATGTTTTGGTGCTTTTATACAATAAAAACTATTTTATATAAAAAATTATTATTTTTGCATCGCTTTATTCTGAGAGCTATAACTTTTTTTATTTTTATGGTGATGATGCTATATGGCGGCTCGTTTTTTGCGGGACAAGATGTTTTCAGCGGTAACACATTTATATCCGTCTTTTTGATCGCGTGTTATTCCAATTTTTGTTCGGCGGCATGATAAAGCATTGTTTTTTGCCTTTTTTTTTTTTTCTTAATGGTGTTCACTAAAGGAGTTAACTAGTGGGACAGTTTTATAGAGCGGATCGTTACTGACGCGGCGATACTAAATGTGTACTTTTATTGTTTTAGATTTTTTTTTATTCAAATATTTATTAATGGAATAAGTATTGATTTTTTTAATTATTTTTTATTATTTTTTAAAAATATTTTTACAAGTATTAAATTTTTTTTTAAATTAATTCTTAGTTTTGCACTTTGCACTATGGGACACTCTTTTTCTGCAGGCTGATCGCTTCTATAGCATGAAGATCTGCGTGCTATAGAAGCTGTCAACGCTGCAGGGATTTCTCACTAACCCGTGAGACTTCCTGGCATGCACTGCGCATGACGACAATGAGTCTCCATGACAGTGATCGTCATTCCGCAGGGTCTCCGATCCAAAGGGGCTGTCAGCCCCTCTGCCCTATCCGGAATGCTGCGATCATGTTTGATCACAGTGTTCCGGAGCTTAAAGTGCTAGGTGTCAGCTGTGATAATCAGCTGACAACTGGCTGCGATCAGCCGCGCTCCTCCCGCGAGTGCGGCTGATCGCCTATGACGTACTATTCCGTCCATGGGAATTAAGTCCCAGGTCACATGGACGGAATAGTACATCCAATGGCAGAGAGGGGTTAAAATTATAGACTGTTCATGTCTTTGTCAGTGGGCAAACTTACAAAATCAGCAAGGGATCAAATACTTATTTCCCCCACTGTATATATTACATAGATAGAAATTTTCCCACAACATTCATATTGATGTCAGAAGGGTGACTTGAGTTCATTGGCTGTGAATTCGCAGGACCTGTCTGATGGTACTGCGAGCAGAAGGACTTTCTCATGCTCGCGGTGCCCTCAGACAGGCAATAGGAGTTCACTGGAAGACACTGAGCACACGGTGCTCAGTGTCTCTGCTGGGTGAAAGGCTGTATGGTCGCATCACCATGGAGCCTGACATCTAGATGTAGCAGAGCTAGACCCATCATGGGACAAATGTATTATCATCTCTGCGGAAAGGTGAGAAATATTGTTTTTTATTTTTAACTCTTTTGCAGATGACGAGGACATCGGTGGAATGGGCAAGGTCATAAGTATAAGACTTATTAAAAGAGTCTGTGTCGTTCTTTGAATTAAAAGACTTTTTTCTGGGTGTCTGTGTTTTCATACAGTGTGGCTATGGGGTTAGTAATGGGGGCATCTTATTGACGTGTGTGTGTGTATATATATATATATATATATATATATAATTACAGTACAGACCAAAAGTTTAGACACACCTTCTCATTCAAAGATTTTTCTGTATTTTCATGACCATGAAAATTGTAGAATCACACTGAAGGCATCAAAACTATGAATTAACACATGTGGAATTATACATTACACTTTACAAAAAAGTGTGAAACAACTGAAAATATGTCTTATATTCTAGGTTCTTCAAAGTAGCCACCTTTTGCTTTGATTACTGCTTTGCACGCAGAAAAGGTGAACGGATGGACTCTACATGCCTGGTCCATGAAGCATGGAGAAGGTGGTGTGATGGTGTGGGGGTGCTTTGCTGGTGACACTGTTGGGATTTATTCAAAATTAAATGATTCAGAAATACACTCTATACAGTGTTAATGTGGTAAATGACTATTCTAGCGGCAAACGTCTAGTTTGTAATGCAATATCTTCATAGGTGTATAGAGGCCCATTTCCAACAACCATCACTCCAGTGTACTTATGGTATTTTGTGTTCGCTAATAGTGTTGAGCGATACTGCTCGATATCTAAAATTATCGTATCGGAATGGTATCGCCGATATCACTAAATATCGTCGATATCCGATTCCGATACCGGAAGTCCCATGTAAGTCTATGGGAACAAAATATCGCAACAAAAAAAACCCTTTCTTTCGTTGTAAACACAAAATATACACACATAGAATATATATATATATATATATATAATATATATAACATGTCATTGTGACATATATATATACATATATTTATAGTTTATACACTTCTACATAGTAAAATAGACTCTGATTCAATTGCCGGGTACAGCCGTGACATACCCCATAGAAGTCGACGGGCTCGGGGCCGAGTACCCCCAAAACCTCTGGCTCTGTGCGACTCAACTTGGGCGTCACGAACAGGATTCTGTAGCTCGCTATAAGCGAGTCCTGTGTGCCTGAATTGAACTGGTTTTGTGCTTGAGAATTGCTAAAATCATCAGAGAATGTATTTGCCATTTTTCCGCCATATCTGCGTCACGACGAGGCACTGGTGAAGAAGAAGGGGGTGCTCTTCGTGGGTGTACACTCACTCAGTGGCGCGAAAACGATGGCCGACCACTCTAAATGGTACTGCAATGTAAGATCGTGGCCCACAGCTCTTCAGTTCCGCCTCCTCATCCTCCTCAGTGTGCGGAAACTAACACGAAGGTCCCGCCTCACTACAAAAGAGGGGCCCTCTCCAGATGCTAATGACACATGTGACTTGGCAGAGATGGCTAATGGACACGAGCAGAAGTGTGAAGGGATGGAGCAGTCAGAGCTCTCCCCCCACGGAAGCGACCCGATCGCCACGGAAACACCGTTGGGCACCCGGCCTGGAAACCCTCCTACGCTGCAAGAAGCGGAGGATACCCTAAGAGGCCTGGCCCGGCACTGGGAGGAGGTCGCCAGGATGGAAGCCAGCTGGCGTGCCCTAAAACTAAACTTGGAGCGGTGCCAATCCCTCTTACCTGAAGTGTCTGTACCGGAAGGTGAGGCACCCGTTCTAGTAGAGGAGTCTGTGCGGGCATCCCAGCCCTTGCAATGTGATCCGGTTGACGTTGTCGCAGTGGAGGCACCCGTTCCTGCAAAAAACTCTGCACCGGCAGCACCCCAGATCCCGCTGTCTGCCCCCGTCGCTGAGACAGAAGAAGCGACACCCGTCCTCATGGAGGAGGCCGCGCAGGCACCAGAGGTCTACCTGTCTGTACCGGAGCCCCGACTGTCATCTGTTCCAGAGCCGGCTGCTTCCTCCGCAGGTGAGCGCCGCCAGGACTGTCGGGCGCCAGGAGAGCTGCCGCAAACCGGACATCGTAAGCTGCAGTTTGATGGTGGAGACATGGAGATGCTGGTGGAGGAGAATTACAACCGGCGTCAGGAGGAAGAGTGGAGACGTTGGGAGCGGGAAGCAGAGCGACAAAGGGAGCAGCGAGAATCCCAAAAGCTTCGCCAACGTCACATCGAGAAGGACCGGGCAGATAAGGACCGGATGAGAAAAGATAAAGGAACCCTGTGGGAGCCGCGGCGTAAGGGTGCAGTACGGAGCTTTAAATTGAAAGGTGGTTGGGGCTTCATCCAGGAGCCTGGACTTTATTTAGAAGTGTTTGTGACCCGCGGGACGTGGAGACTCACCTCCCAGAAGGACACCCGGGAGGGACCTGTTGCCAGGAGACTTGGTGACTTACACCCGACACTGGGGTTACAATGGATGGTACGCCCTAAATGTTACCAGGTGCGACCCCTACTCCCCAGAGTGTCAGGAACCTGTGAGACCCTCGGAGCCTTCAGCCTCCCACATCCAGGCCTCTGCACAAGTGCCCACCCCACGCCGTAAATCTCCCAGCCTCCCTCAGTGGTCTCCTCAGCAGCCCCAGCTATGGACATGATAACTATAGCTGGCCCGTACCCGGCGCCTGTTAGGCCCCCTGGGGTTCGTTCAGTCCGGGACATAGGGCTCCAGACCCGGAGGGAGATGAAAGAGGTGGCCACACAGACACAGATAGCAGGTCACGACTTGACTGTACAGGCCACACGACGTCATCAGGTCCTGGTGGTCCTTGGTGTCTCGGATGTTTGGCAAGCATCAGAAGAGTACCAGGTGGTACCTGGAACACCCCTGCCAAAGAATTATAAATAACCCGGACAGGGTCCCTGTATGTAAATAGTTAAATTGCTGATGTACCCGGACGGGTGAATGTTCATAAAAAAAATTTTTAATTTAATAAAAAACACAACACAGTTTTCATTACTTTTATTACAGTCTCATCCTGCGACGCCATCGATCTCCTGTAAAAAAAAGAAAAAAAAAAAGAGCAGTATACCACCTGTCCGACGCAGTCCATAGTAACGAGTGTCCCACGACGATCCAGCTCTGCTACATCAGAATGACAGGCAGAGCCTGTCATCCCGGCGCAGCACAGCTGATTACCTGCTTCCCCGGCGGTGACGTCATCGGACTGCTTTACGGCCGCGATTACCCGGCAGCACGTGCAGTTATCGCGAGAAACTGCACGTGACCGCCAGGGAGAAGATGATGGCGGCCATCAAGCAGTCCAGGACGTGACCGCCGGAGATCTTCTGCCAGGTAAGTGCCGCTGACTCCTGACAGACCCGACCGACGGACACTCACAGTGACAGTGACAAATCCGATTCCGGTATCCGATATGACGAAAATATCGGTACTCGGAATCGAAAGCCCGATACAGCTAATATCGGCCGATACCCGATATTTTCAGTATCGTATCACTCAACACTAATCAGGTCCTTTACCACCCCGACTTCATGGGACTGGGCACCACAGTCTGTCCCCACTGTTACTGTGGCCACGGGATAGTCCTTGGCGTCACCATGGATGCACCGAACACCCAGGGTTTTGGAAGGGATCAACTGGTGGGGAAGGGAGGCTCTCATCAAGGTCACCATACTCCTGGAGTCCAACAGCCCAAGCACTTTTATTCCATTAATGGATACCGCACACGCCTGCGGTCCCTCGCCGGGTCGACAGTCCACGCTACAGGCTGGATAGGCATAATAGGAGACTCGTCTGCCTAGGCTGCAGTCCATGGGTTCAGGGGATATTTGACACCTGGCGGCTACATGTCCAGGGTTGTGACATCGCCAGCAAACTATATCTTTCCCAACTGTTCTAAAGGCACCTTCAATAGGAGTGGGACGCCCCCCAGTGGTGGCTCTAGACCCCTTCCGTGGTGAACCCACCCCCTTTTGGGTATCCCAGTAGGGAGAAGTGACTGCATCCGGTTTCCCAAGAGATCTCTCCACTACCTGGTACCTCTCTACCAGGCCGATAAAGTCATCTGCGTTCTGGGGATCACCCTGGGAAACCCAGGTCTGTACTGACTTGGGAAGGGAATGCATGAATCTGTCAATCACCACCCGCTCAACCATCTGGGCCGGAGTGGAGGACTCTGGTTGTAGCCACTTCTGAACAAGATGCAGTAGGTCAAACATCTGCGAATGAGGGGGTTTGTTGCTAGCATATGCCCAGTGATGAACTCACTGGGCTCTTACTGCCATATTTACTCCCAGACGTGCTAAGATCTCTGTCTTTAGTTTGGGATACTCCTTAGCATCTTGCAGCGCCAAGTCAAAATACGCTTTTTGGGGTTCACCCGATAAATATGGCGCCAGAACCTCTGCCCACTGTGCTGGTGGAAGTCTCTCCCGATCAGCCACCCTCTCAAAAACAGTCAGAAATGCTTCTACATCATCCCCAGGGGTCATCTTCTGCATGGCCCGCCTTACCGCCTTCCTGACGTGAGAATCATCAGTCGGCCCTGGGTTTGGGGTGGCCGCCCTGCTCTGGATGGCGTCCGCCAAAAGCTGTATCTGCTGTTGCGCCTCCTGCTGGTGCTGCGACTTTTGCTGCAACTGGATCTGCTGAAGCAACAGTTTGGTCGTCTCCTGGTGCTGCTGCTGCATGCTCTGCTGGGCCTGCTGTATGCTCTGCTGGCTCTGTAGGTGTTGCTGCTGCATGCTCTGCTGGGCCTGGACCAGGTGCTTAACGAGCTCCTCCATGCTGCCGGACTTCTCTGGCTGGCTGGCAGCCTTCACCCAGGACATCCACCGGTCTTTGTGGCAGGTACACGTGTTCCTGGAATCCTGCACGCACTCTCACACCAACTGTGGCAAGACGACTGCTCGGCTCTCCGGGAGGCAGACTCAGGACACACGTTCTCTGGGTTTTCTTTCTGCTGGTTTATTATCAGCCATAAACTCATGCAGGTTTCGCAGGAAAAGTAAACATGACCCCTCTGGGTTAAACGGCAAAAACATAAAAAAAACAAACAATAACTCAGTCCATAGATGAGTGGGTTCCGCCCGCTCTCGATAGCATAAACTGCACTGCTAAAGTCCTTGTGGAAAGCTCTGCAGCTTCCACTATACTGTCTGGAGACTTTCCTCTCCAGACCACACTCCCGAGAAAAAAAAACAGGACTGAGCTTTTACACATTGCTCAGCCACACCCTGAGGGGAGGTAGGGGGAATGCGTCCCGCCCTCTTTGCCATTCCCATAAAACCGCACACTCTTTAACAGAGTAAACCTACCAGCATATAACATGCTGGCAGATAAATAAAGTAGGTCTTAGTTCACACAGGAGAGCATCCTGTGTGACACATACCTCCCCTCACATATAAAACCAGAGACACTGTCACAATATATATATATATATACACTACCGGTCAAAAGTTTAGGGTCACTTAGAAATTTCCTTATTTTTGAAAGAAAAGCAGTTTTTTTCCAATGAAGCTAACATTAAATGATTCAGAAATACACTCTATACAGTGTTAATGTGGTAAATGACTATTCTAGCGGCAAACGTCTAGTTGTAATGCAATATCTTCATAGGTGTATAGAGGCCCATTTCCAACAACCATCACTCCAGTGTACTTATGGTATTTTGTGTTCACTAACTGTGTAAGAAGGCTAATAGATGGTTAAAATACCCTTTAAAACCCTTGTGCAAGTATGTTAACACAGCTGAAAACCGTTTGGTTGATTAGAGAAGCTATAAACCTGACCTTCCTTTGAGCTTGTTGAGAATCTGGAGCATTATATTTGTTGGTTCCATTAAACTCTCAAAATGGCCAAAAAAAAAGAACTTCTTGTGAAACTCGACAGTCTATTCTTGTTCTTAGAAATGAAGGCTATTCCATGCGAAAAATTACCAAGAAACTGAAGAATTCATACAATGGTGTGTAGTACTCCCTTTA
>JARQOD010000002.1:332411393-332482480 GCA_033576555.1 Oophaga sylvatica | reverse complement strand
CCCCATCCCCTCTCCAACTCCCCCACAAAAAGTACTCCCCATCCCCACTCCAAATCCCCCCACAAAAAAGTACTACCCATCCCCACTCCAAATCCCCCCACAAAAAAAGTACTCCCTATCCCCGCTCCAAATCCCCCCACAAAAAAGTACTCCCCCATTCCCTCTCCAAATCCCCCACAAAAAAGTACTCCCACATCCCCACTCTAACCCCCCTACAAAAAAGTACTCCCCATCCCCACTCTAAATGCCCCCACAAAAACGTCACTCCCCATCCCCACTCTAAATCCCCCCACAAAAAAAGTACTCCCCATCCCCACTCCAAATCCCCCCACAAAACGTACTCCCCCATCCCCACTCCAAATCCCCCACAAAAAAGTCACTCCCCCATCCCCACTCTAAATTCCCCACAAAAACATACTCCTTCATCCCACTCCAAATCCCCCACAAAAAAGTCACTCCCCATCCCCACTTTAAATCCCCCCACAAAAAAAGTACTCCCCATCCCCACTCCAAATCCCCCTACAAAAACGTACTCCCCATCCCCACTCCAAATCCCCCCACAAAAAAGTCACTCCCATCCTCACTCTAATCCCCCCCACAAAAAAGTACTCCCCCATCCCACTCCAAATCCCCCACAAAAAAGTACTCCCCAATCCCACTCCAAATCCCCCCACAAAAAAGTACTCCCCATCCCCACTCTAAACCCCCACAAAAAAGTACTCCCCCATCCCACTCTAAATCTCCCCACACATAAAGTACTCCCCCATCCCCACTCCAAATCCCCCACAAAAAAGTCACTCCCCATCCCCACTCCAAAGCCCCCCCCAAAAAAGTACTCCCCATTACCACTCCAAATCCCCCACAAAAAAAGTACTCCCCCATCCCCACTCTAAATCCCCCCACAAAAAAGTACTCCCCCATCCCCACTCCAAATCCCCCACAAAAAAGTACTCCCCATCCCCACTCCAAATCCCCCCACAAAAAGAACCCCCCCATCCCCACTCCAAATCCCCCCACAAAAAAAGTACTCCCCCATCCCCACTCTAAACCCCTCCAACAAAAAAAGTACTCCCCTCATCCCCACTCCAAATCCCCCCACAAAAAAGTACTCCCCTATCCCCACTCTCAATCCCCCCCACATACATTATGTCCCCCCGTTAATCTTCGGTGGTTTCTTCAGCTCCACAGTGGAGCACACTCACCACCAGTCTTCCCCCTTCTGGCGCTGCCGGCGAGTGACGTCAGCAGCGTGATCACATGACCTGATCATGCTGCTGGCGTCACTCTGACCCGGCGGTCAGAGCTTCAATTGTACTGGTGTCTATATATACGCCAGTACAATTGGTACCTGGGAGCCGGCACGCTGCAGCTTCTCTGCGCCGGCTGTCAGCTTGACAGCCGGCACAGGGAACCGTCGACTCCCAGTCCGGGGGGCGGCAGAATCCCGCCGCGGGGGAGACACTGTGGACCCCCCTGGATACGCCTCTGTAGCCAGCAGCTCTTGTTTTGGCCAAAAGATTTTTTTAAGCTGCCACCATAACACGGTAGACTCTTTTGGCCTGGCCCTACTTTTTTTTTTTAAAATGACCAATAATATCACATACAAGGAACAACTACCACCGTACCATGACCAGATCAGATATTACTACCACAAAGTGACCAAATAATATCACATACAAGGATCAAATGCCGCCACACCATGTCCAGACCACATATTACCACCACACTGACCGAATAATATCACATACAAGGGACAAATACCGCAACACCATGTCCAGACCACATATTACCACCACAGTGACCGAATAATATCACATACAAGGGACAAATACCGCAACACCATGTCCAGACCACATATTACCACCACATAGTGACTGAATACTGCAATACTGATCAGTAATAAAAAAAAACCACAATACTATCACTATAAGTGCCTTTATACACAGGAGATCTGTACTTAGTATGCAGTGTCTGTGTACAGGTAATACAGTGATCACTGGTGACATTGTACACAGGACTTCTGTATATAGTATACAGTGTATAGTGTCAGTGTACAGGTTACACTGACTCACCAGTGACGTCTCTAGGTGAAGTCCTTCATCTTTGCTTTTCATCTTTCATCCAGCAAAGACTGCCATCATAAATACATCACTACAGTAATAATATCCATTAATTAGCCCCTATGGTAATAATATTCCCCATCCTGGCCCCGTGTGTCTCATTCCTGGCTTCAGCCATGTTCTCCCATCCCGCCCTCATGAGTATCCATTCTGCCCCATATGATCTCCCCATCATGCCCCATCTGTCTCCAATCCTGCCCCATCTGTCTCCAACCCTGCCCCATGTCTTTTATCCTGCCCCCCGTGTCTCCAATCCTGCCCCAGTGTCTCCAATCCTGCCCCGTGTCTCCAATCCTGCCTCCAGTGTCTCCAATAATGCCCCCTGAGTCTCCAATAATGCCCTCAGTGTCTCCAATCCTGCCCCCAGTGTCTCCAATCTTGCCCCCAGTGCCTCCAATCATGCCCCGTGTCTCCAATCCTGCCCCCAGTGTCTTCAATCCTGCCCCCAGTGTCTCCAATCCTGCCCCCAGTGTCTCCAAACCAGCCCCCCATTGCGTCCGATCATGCCCCGTGTCTCCAATCCTGCCCCCCAGTGTCTCCAATCCTGCCCCCAGTGTCTCCAATCCTGCCCCCCAGTGTCTCCAATCGTGCAGCCTGTGCCTCCAATCCAGCCCCCAGTGTCTCCCATCATGCCCCGTGTCTCCAATCATGCCCCCAGTGTCTCCAATCCTGCCTCCATGACTTACAGTCTGCCACCAGTGTCTCCATTCTGGCCCCATGTCTTTCATTCTGCCACCTGTCTGTAAGTCCAATCCTACCCCGTCTCCATCCTGCCGGGCCCCCGGCTTGCTTCTTTCAATGTTAATTAAAAAAAACAACTTTTCTTGCCGCGCTCCAGCGGCGAGCGATCTATACTCCAGAGAAAGCGTGCATTCGCCGGCGACTGACAATGACGTCAGACGCCGGCGACGTGCGCGCTGACGTCAGCTGCCAGCCTCCGATTGGCTGGCAGCGTTAACTATTGACGTGAGGGCCCGCATGGTAATAGAGTAACTGAACCTGCGTCCTGCCGCTGGGGGCGGGGCAGTCGGGCCTGATGGGTAGAGGTGACAGGCCCCATACGCCAGTCAGGGCTGTAATGCCCTGATGGCGGCCCTGGCGTCTTCTCCTACCTTTCAATTCATTATAAAGTGTCCTATGCACCTTATCCCCTCCTCTCCCAATCTCCAATAAATTTTAAGTTCATGATAGTGTCATAATGAATTTTGAGATGGGGAGGACGCTATCAGGGACTTAGCTCCCTCCTGCGCCACCCAATTCATTTAACATCCATGTCTAACGTCCTCCTCCCTCTCCACCTGATCATAAGTCCCCCTTAGTCCAATCCCCCATCCCCCTCATTGTCCTCTCCCCCACATCTCTCATTGTCCTCTCCCCCACATCCATCACTATCCTCTCCCTCACATCCCTCATTGTCCTCTCCCCCACATCCCTCATTGTCCTCTTCCCCACATCCATCACTATTCTCTCCCCCACTCCCATCATTGTTCTCTCCCACACATCTCTCATTGTCATCACTCCATCATTGTCCTTACCCCCACAACATTCATTGCCATCGCTACCATCACCTTTATTGTCCTCTACGCCACTCCCATCATCGTCCTCTCTCCCACATCCATCATTGTTCTTCCCTTCCACCCCATCATTGTCCTCTTCACCACCCCATCATTGTCCTCTCCCCACTCCCATCATTGTCCTCTACCCACTCCAATCATTATTCTCCCTCACATCCATCATTGTTTTCCCCCACATCCATCATGTGGGGGAAAAAAACACTCACCTTTTCGTCGCCGGCAACTTTCTAAATGACACAGGCACCTGCTGCATGCTGATGTCCTCAAACTGCATGCACCTGTTTCACTGAGAAAGCGCCATGCTGGAAGCTGAGGATGGTATCCTGCAGCTCCTCTGTCATTTTATCTTGTAGCCAGCAGAGCTGTAGGATGGCTCACTGCCCGGCACACCACACATGATGAGGGTAATCTGGTCAGGGGCCCTACTGAGCTTCGGACTCTGAGAAACAGGCCAGATTGCCTTCATTATTAGCCGCCCTGCAAGGGCCCTACTTCACCTCCTGCAGCAGCTATATGTTCACCTCTATCCTCTGGCATTAACAACAGCAGCATAACCACACGCAGTGAGCTCCTTAGTTCTAGTGAAGAGAAATCTTAATATTGCAGCATACCAAGACATTTTTGAAGGGCCGGACTGTGACTAAAATTCAGCCCTGGCATGTGAAGGTGCACAGGCTCACTTGGGGCACAGGCCCATATGGTGAGTTTTGCATATATTTGTGCACTTGTATGTAACAAGAAGTGAGGTGCGCGTAACACGACTATATAACATACAGTCAGAGCTGTGCACAGTGTTACAGCTCAGTCCTATTTATTGCTCTTAGCTGCAAGACCGGTCAAAGTCGCAATTTTACATACAGGGCTTGGTCTCGTAGATAATAAAGAGGATGCTGCACTCTGCATAGTGCTGTGGCCTCTTCATATAGCAGTTGGGCAGGGAGGCAAAGAGTCAGATACCCACATATTACTGCCACCACTTTGCCCCTTACATAGTAAAAATGCCTCCTTTGTTCCCTCTAGATGGTAAAATTGCCCCTCAGAAAATATTAATTCACTGTGCAAACTGTATAATGGCTACAGCACATTTGTCCCCAAACTGTATGATGGTCCCCGATTTAATACCCAAACTGAATAATGGCCCCTCACATTAGCTCCCAAACTGTACAATGACCCCCACATATTAGCTCCCAAACTGTATAATGGCCCCTGAATTAGTCCGCAAACTGAATAATGGCCCCATCATTAGCTCCCAAACGGTATACTGGCCCCCACACATTAGCTCCCAAACTGTATAATGGCCAATGCACTAGTCCTCCAGCTGTATAATGACCCCCACATTAGTCCCACAAGCTGTATAATGGCACCCGCATTAGTCCCTCAAGCTGTATAATGGCCACTGCACTAGTCCTCTAGCTGTATAATGGCCCCTGCATTAGTCCACAAGCTGTATAATGCCTCATGCCTTAGTCCCACAAGCTGTATAATGGCCCCTGCATTAGTCCACAACCTGTATAATGGCCCCCACATTAGTCCCGCAAGCTGTATAATTGTAAGGAGGTGACGGGGACCCTCCTATGCTTTTCCCCTCTTTTGTGTACAAATTGTGTGCGGTTCCCTAATGTTCATTAATGTGAATGTATTTCATGTGTGTCATGTACGGTAATGTATGTAATGTAAATATTCTATGTGTTGTGCATAGGGTTAGGGCTAAGATAGGATATAAGCTAGTATAGAACAATAGTGGGGCTAGAATAGAGGGGGCATAATAGAATAGGGAATATGAGTGTTTGTTTAGATACAGGCAGCATAAGGGTTTTCCAGAGGGGAGGAGTTAGAGTAGTGTGGTGCAGATCACTGGGGATATAGGACAGACATTTCCTGGTTAGGCAGCAGAGCATGGGCAGCCTTGCCCAGGGCATGGAGTAAGGAGCAGCAGTGAGAGAGACAGTCTGCCAGCCATGGGGATAAAGCTGCTACGGCAGGAAGGGGCCCCAGGCTGAGAGTTGTGTAGTTGGTCACCAGGAAAGACAGGATCGTTCCAAGAAGGATCCGGGGCTACAACTGGGGCAGGTGAAGCTGAGATGGCGAACCTGGCACCTTTTGCTATTGAAGCCGGACCAGGAGATGGTAGGAAGCTGGTGGGGAGCTAGAGTTATCAGGAAGAATAGAGGCTGCCCGGAAGGCAAGGAAAGCTAGAGCGATGCTCCAATGTGTACACTGTGCTACATGTGTGATGAATACCCTACTGCTGAGTACAGTTAAACTGTTGGAAAAGAGTAATGTCTCTGAGATGGTTTGTGAAGCTCGGGAATGCGGAGCCGGAGTGACAGAAGCTGAGGAGACTCTGACAATAACCGTGAGTGCACTGCTGCGCACACAGCACATGCAGCAGAAGAGACATTCTATTTTATCTGTGGGGCGCCAGGATGTGGGAACCGTACAGCCCGTTGCCACGACTACCACCCTGGCCACCTTACAGAATTGGCGCAGTCGGCAGGATTGTGATGCCTTAAATGACGTCAAACACTGGCGCCAAACACTGACATGAATATGGCGGTCAGTGGCGCGAAAATTTGGAGCTGTGCCGCCCACCGTGGGCATCCTAAATGGAAAAGGGCGCGAAGATGGAAGAAGCAGTGGCCTGAGCCGAGGCCATGTCCCATAGTGACTGGTGCCCGCCCAAGATGGGCGCGGGATAAGAAGAAGAAGCCCTAACCCCTGCAGCAGATTCTTGAGGAACGGGTGGGGCAGCCGGAAGTAGCTCCATCCACGAGCAGATGGATTCCAGAAGAGCAAGATGACGTGCCCGGAAGAGAGACACCATTGCCAAGTGAGATACCTGTGCAGATGCAGCGAAGAAGTATGTCGTTCCACGGAGGCATCGGCTGACAGGACTGGGAGCGGTCAGTAGCACAGGCGAAGACGGACTCGCTCACCGGATGCTGGTGGACAGGAGAACTGGAGAATTGGTTCCCCTTTGGTCGTCCGGAAGAGAAGATCGCCGGAAGCTGGAACACCGCGAATGCGGAAAAGCTGGAGCCGGAAGAGGTGATAGAGAAAGCGGAAGTTGTGGAGAGAGGGACCGTCGCGGCCATGATCCTGAGTTCACGCCACCGTAGTGGAGGACTGCCGCCTCGGTGAGTGAGACACTGACCCTCACCCCAGTCCCTGCACCTGCTCCGGCCTAGAGCCTAGACACCTTCTCCGGTCCCCACATCTCGACACAGCAGTTGCCTAGACGAGACCCGGGCCCCTACAGTGAGAGAGGCTCGGTGCGTGAAGGGAGTCATAGAGGAAAAAAAGCATCGCGAGTGCCGAATTGTAAAGGAGGACCTGAGGAGCTTGCCGGGTCAGAACTATATGGACTGTTGCTGAGTTGGCCGTCGGGCCAGTGTGTTTGCTTATAGTGGCTTCCTGCAGTTGGATAACCAGAGCAGGAAAAAACTGGCTCTTGAGCCTGGACTGTTAGTGAGCACCTTATGTGTACGGGTGCTAGGAGCAAAAGGCCGGGGTCAGTCAGACCCATGTTAAAGGAACTTGATCTCTTGGTTCCAGGGCTCCAACCGAGTGGAGCCGGGTCACAGTTGACCCACAGGAATCATTGGATTGAGACTGTATTAACTTTATTGGTGTTTTACACATGCTGTTTTACAGTTTAAAGGTGCCGCCATGGTCGGGGATGACCATATTTTAGGAGGGAAGAGTGTAAGGAGGTGACTTGGACCCTCCTATGCTTTTCTCCTCTTTGGTTTACTAATTGTATGCGGTTCCCTAATGTTCATTAATGTGAATGTATTTG
This sequence comes from Oophaga sylvatica, assembly GCA_033576555.1. NCBI lineage: Eukaryota > Metazoa > Chordata > Amphibia > Anura > Dendrobatidae > Oophaga > Oophaga sylvatica. The sequence goes on along the minus strand of JARQOD010000002.1, from coordinate 332,474,987 downwards.
ATGTGTGTCATGTACTGTAGTGTAAATGTACTATGTGTTGTGCATAGGATCAGGGCTAGGATAGGATATTAGGTGCTATAGAACAATAGTGGGGCTAGAATAGAAAGGGCATAACAGATATAGGGAATAGCAGTGTTAGTTCAGATTCAGGCAGCATAAGGGTTTTCCAGGGGGGAGGAGTTAGAGTAGTGTGGTGCAGAACATTGGGGATATACAGTGGTTTTGGAAAGTATTCAGACCCCTTTAAATTTTTCACTCTTTGTTTCATTGCAGCCATTTGGTAAATGCAAAAAAGTTCATTTTTTCTCATTAATGTACATTCTGCACCTCATCTTTACTGAAAAAACAGAAATGTAGAAATTTTTGCAATTTTATTAAAAAAGAAAACTGAAATATCACATGGTCATGAGTATTCAGACCCTTTGCTCAGTATTGAGTAGAAGCACCCTTTTGAGCTAATACAGCCATGAGTCTTTTTGGGAATGATGCAACAAGTTTTTCTCACCTGGATTTGGGGATCCTCTGCCATTCTTCCTTGCAGATCCTCTCCAGTTCCGTCAGGTTGGATGGTGGACGTTGGTGAACAGCCATTTTCACATCTCTCCAGAGATGCTCAATTGGATTTAGGTCAGGGCTTTGGCAGCGCCAGTCAAGAATGATCACAGAGTTGTTCTGAAGCGACTCCTTTGTTAGTTTAGCTGTGTGCTTAGGGGTCATTGTCTTGTTGGAAGGTGAACCTTCAGCCAAGTCTGAGGTCCAGAGCACTCTGGAAGAGGTTTTTATCTAAGATATCTCTGTACTTGGCCGCATTCATGTTTCCTTCAATTGCAACCAATCGTCCTGTCCCTGCAGCTGAAAAACACCCCCATAGCATGATGCTGCCACCACCATGTTTCACTGTTGGGATTGTATTGGGCAGGTGATGAGCAGCGCCTGGTTCTTCTTTACCTCTCTCACATAGGCTCTTCTCCCACGATTGCTCAGGTTGGTTGGATGGCCAGGTCTAGGTAGACTTTTGGTGATCCCATACTTCTTCCATTTAAGGATTATGGAGGCCACTGTGCTCTTGGGAACATTGAGTACTGCAAAAATTCTTTTGTAACCTTGGCCAGATGTGTGCCTTGCCACAATTCTGTTTCTGAGCTCCTTGGCCAGTTCCTTTGACCTCATGATTCTCATTTGGTTTGACTTGCACTGTGTGCTGTGAGGTCTTATATAGACAGGTGTGTGCTTCTACAAATCAAGTCTTATTAGTTTAATTAAACACAGCTGGACTCCAATGAAGGCGCAGAACCATCTCAAGGAGGATCACAAGGAAATGGACAGCATGTGACGTAAATATGAGTGTCTGAGCAAAGGGTCTGAATACTTATGACCATGTGATATTTCAGTTTTTCTTTTTTAATAAATTTGCAAAAATTTCTAGATTTCTGGTTATTATCAGTCAAGATGGGGTGCAGAGTGTACATTAATGAGAAAAAAAAAGAACTTTTTTTGCATTTGCCAAATGGATGCAATGAAACAAAGAGTGAAAAATTTAAATGGGATCTGAATACTTTCCGAACCCACTGTAGGACAGACACTTCCTGGTTAGGCAGCAGAGCAGGGGCTGGAGTAAGGAGCAGCAGTGAGAGAGACAGTCTGCCAGCCATGGGGATAAAGCTGCTACGGCAGGAAGGGGCCCCTGGCTGAGAGTTGGGTAGTCGGTCACCAGCAAAGACAGGTCCGTTCCAAGAAGGATCCGGGTCTACGACCAGGGCAGGTGAAGCTGAGATGGCAAACCTGGCATCTTTTGCTATTGTAGCCAGACCAGGGGATGGTAGGAAGCTGGTGGGACTGAAGATACGGATGGGACAGGGATTGTCCAGAAGCGAGGCAGGAACTGCCAGAGGAGAGCTAGAGTTATCAGGAATAATAGAGGCTGCCCGGAAGGCAGATAAAGCTAGAGCGATGCTCCACTGCGTACACTGTGCTGCATGTGTGATGAATACCCTACTGCTCAGTAAAGTTAAACTATTGGAAGAGAATAATGTCTCTGAGATGGTTTGTGAAGCTCGGGAATGCGGAGCCAGAGTGATAGAAGCCGTGGGGACTCTGACAGTAACTGTGAATGCACTGCTGCGCACGCTGCACATGCATCAGAAGAGACATTGTATTTTATCTGTGGGGCGCCAAGGTGTGGGAACAGTACAGCCCATTGCCACGACTACCACCCTGGCCGCCTTACATAATGGCCCCCGCATTAGTCCATAAGCTGTATAATGGCCCCGTATTAGTCCACAAGCTGTATAATGGCTGCTGAATTAGTCCCTAAAATGTATGAGGGGCCCCACACAGTTTCAGTGTGCCCCACTCTATGTAGAAGGGTCCCCCATTGTTTATGATGCCCCCACATCACACCACAAGTTTTAATTAAAAAAAAATATACTCATCTAAACCAGGATCCTGACAAGTCCAGCGGCAAGGTAACGCACTGTACAGTGCCGACTCTCGCACTAAACACCCCCATAGCATGATGCTGCCACCACCATGTTTCACTGTTGGATTGTATTGGGCAGGTGATGAGCAGCGCCTGGTTCTTCTTTACCTCTCTCACATAGGCTCTTCTCCCACGATTGCTCAGGTTGGTTGGATGGCCAGGTCTAGGTAGACTTTTGGTGATCCCATACTTCTTCCATTTAAGGATTATGGAGGCCACTGTGCTCTTGGGAACATTGAGTACTGCAAAAATTCTTTTGTAACCTTGGCCAGATGTGTGCCTTGCCACAATTCTGTTTCTGAGCTCCTTGGCCAGTTCCTTTGACCTCATGATTCTCATTTGGTTTGACTTGCACTGTGTGCTGTGAGGTCTTATATAGACAGGTGTGTGCTTCTACAAATCAAGTCTTATTAGTTTAATTAAACACAGCTGGACTCCAATGAAGGCGCAGAACCATCTCAAGGAGGATCACAAGGAAATGGACAGCATGTGACGTAAATATGAGTGTCTGAGCAAAGGGTCTGAATACTTATGACCATGTGATATTTCAGTTTTTCTTTTTTAATAAATTTGCAAAAATTTCTAGATTTCTGGTTATTATCAGTCAAGATGGGGTGCAGAGTGTACATTAATGAGAAAAAAAAAGAACTTTTTTTGCATTTGCCAAATGGATGCAATGAAACAAAGAGTGAAAAATTTAAATGGGATCTGAATACTTTCCGAACCCACTGTAGGACAGACACTTCCTGGTTAGGCAGCAGAGCAGGGGCTGGAGTAAGGAGCAGCAGTGAGAGAGACAGTCTGCCAGCCATGGGGATAAAGCTGCTACGGCAGGAAGGGGCCCCTGGCTGAGAGTTGGGTAGTCGGTCACCAGCAAAGACAGGTCCGTTCCAAGAAGGATCCGGGTCTACGACCAGGGCAGGTGAAGCTGAGATGGCAAACCTGGCATCTTTTGCTATTGTAGCCAGACCAGGGGATGGTAGGAAGCTGGTGGGACTGAGATACGGATGGGACAGGGATTGTCCAGAAGCGAGGCAGGAACTGCCAGAGGAGAGCTAGAGTTATCAGGAATAATAGAGGCTGCCCGGAAGGCAGATAAAGCTAGAGCGATGCTCCACTGCGTACACTGTGCTGCATGTGTGATGAATACCCTACTGCTCAGTAAAGTTAAACTATTGGAAGAGAATAATGTCTCTGAGATGGTTTGTGAAGCTCGGGAATGCGGAGCCAGAGTGATAGAAGCCGTGGGGACTCTGACAGTAACTGTGAATGCACTGCTGCGCACGCTGCACATGCATCAGAAGAGACATTGTATTTATCTGTGGGGCGCCAAGGTGTGGGAACAGTACAGCCCATTGCCACGACTACCACCCTGGCCGCCTTACATAATGGCCCCCGCATTAGTCCATAAGCTGTATAATGGCCCCGTATTAGTCCACAAGCTGTATAATGGCTGCTGAATTAGTCCCTAAAATGTATGAGGGGCCCCACACAGTTTCAGTGTGCCCCACTCTATGTAGAAGGGTCCCCCATTGTTTATGATGCCCCCACATCACACCACAAGTTTTAATTAAAAAAAAATATACTCATCTAAACCAGGATCCTGACAAGTCCAGCGGCAAGGTAACGCACTGTACAGTGCCGACTCTCGCACTAAACGTCAGAGTCCCGTCGCAGCGCAATTACAACAATGCACCAGGACTCTGATGTCCTCAGCATGCGTCGGCGCCTTGGTCGTTCTGTAGACCTGAGGTATAAAGCGATCTGAGGTCTACGGAACAGAGAGCGGTAGTGCAGGGAGATCTACCGCAGGGCTTAACTGTATATGCAAATTATACATGCACTCTGGTAGCTACACTACTGTATACTGTGGCTACAGACATCAGACGTTACATAGTTCCCTGTATACAGTCAGGGCCAGAAATATTTGGACAGTGACACAATTTTCGCGAGTTGGGCTCTGCATGCCACCACATTGGATTTGAAATGAAACCTCTACAACAGAATTCAAGTGCAGATTGTAACGTTTAATTTGAAGGGTTGAACAAAAATATGTGTTAGAAAATGTAGGAATTGTACACATTTCTTTACAAACACTCCACATTTTAGGAGGTTAAAAGTAATTGGACAAATAAACATAACCCAAACAAAATATTTTTATTTTCAAAATTTTGTGGCGAATCCTTTGGAGGCAATCACTGCCTTAAGTCTGGAACCCATGGACATCACCAAACGCTGGGTTTCCTCCTTTTTAATGCTTTGCCAGGCCTTTACAGCCGCAGCCTTCAGGTCTTGCTTGTTTGTGGGTCTTTCCCTCTTAAGTCTGGATTTGAGCAAGTGAAATGCATGCTCAATTGGGTTAAGATCTGGTGATTGACTTGGCCATTGAAGAATGTTCCACTTTTTTGCACTCATGAACTCCTGTGTAGCTTTGGCTGTATGCTTGGGGTCATTATCCATCTGTACTATGAAGCGCCGTCCAATCAAGTTTGCAGCATTTGGCTGAATCTGGGCTGAAAGTATATCCCGGTACACTTCAGAATTCATCCGGCTACTCTTGTCTGCTGTTATGTCATCAATAAACACAAGTGACCCAGTGCCATTGAAAGCCATGCATGGCCATGCCATCACGTTGCCTCCACCATGTTTTACAGAGGATGTGGTATGCCTTGGATCATGTGCGGTTCCCTTTCTTCTCCAAACTTTTGGCTTCCATCATTCTGGTACAGGTTGATCTTTGTCTCATCTGTCCATAGAATACTTTTCCAGAACTGAGCTGGCTTCTGTAGGTGTTTTTCAGCAAATTTAACTCTGGCCTGTCTATTTTTGGAATTGATGAATGGTTTGCATCTAGATGTGAACCCTTTGTATTTACTTTCATGGAGTCTTCTCTTTACTGTTGACTTAGAGACAGATACACCTACTTCACTGAGAGTGTTCTGGACTTCAGTTGATGTTGTGAACGCGTTCTTCTTCACCAAAGAAAGTATGCGGCGATCATCCACCACTGTTGTCTTCCGTGGGCTCCCAGGTCTTTTTGGATTGATGAGTTCACCAGTGCTTTCTTCTTTCTCAGGATGTACCAAATTGTAGATTTTGCCACTTCTAATGTTGTAGCAATTTCTTGGATGGGTTTTTTTCTGTTCTTGCAGCTTAAGGATGGCTTGTTTCACCTGCATGGAGAGCTCCTGTGACCACATGTTTCCTTCACAGCAAAACCTTCCAAATGCAAACACCACACCTCAAATCAACTCCGGCCCTTTCATCTGCTTAATTGAGAATGACATAACAAAGGGATTGCCCACACCTGTCCATGAAATAGCCTTGGAGTCATTTGTCCAATTACTTTTGGTCCCTTTAAAAACAGGGTGGCACATGTTAAGGAGCTGAAACTCCTAAACCCTTCATCCAATTTTAATGTGGATACCCTCAAATGAAAGCTGAAAGTCTGAACTTCAACTGCATCTGATTTGTTTTGTTTCAAATTCATTGTGGTAATGTCTAGAACCAAAATTAGATAAATGTTGTCTCTGTCCAAATATTTATGGACCTAACTGTATAACATAGATGTCTGTGCACACCTTCTATCATATCCATAATATATCCTATACTGTGTACAGACATCGGATGTTATATGCAGGATTATATGTCATGCTATATATTACACTATGTATATAGACATCAGATCTTATATGATCATATATTACCCTGTATATAACATCAGATGTCTGTGCACATAGTATAGGATATATGAGTGACACATTCTCCTGTACACTGCATGTACTATGTGCTCTGTATATGATATATGCACTGATTGATCACTCCTGGACCTGGCTACAAGCCATATATGACAAAATACAGTGCCTTGTGAAAGTATTCGGCCCACTGGAACTTTTCAACCTTTTCCCGCATATCATGCTTCAAACGTAAAGATACCAAATGTTAATTTTTGGTGAAGAATCAACAACAATTGGGACACAATTGTGAAGTTGAACAAAATGTATTGATTATTTTACATTTTTGTGGAAATACAAAAACTGAAAAGTGGGGCGTGCAATATTATTCGGCCCCTTTACTTTCAGTGCAGCAAACTCACTCCAGAAGTTCATTGTGGATCTCTGAATGATCCAATGTTGTCCTAAATGACTAATGATGATAAATATAATCCACCTGTGTGTAATCAAGTCTCCGTATAAATGCACCTGCTCTGTGATAGTCTCAGGGTTCTGTTTGAAGCACAGAGAGCATCATGAAGACCAAGGAACACAACAGGCAGGTCCGTGATATTGTTGTGGAGAAGTTTAAAGCCGGATTTGGATACAAAATGATTTCCAAAACTTTAAACATCCCAAGGAGCACTGTACAAGCGATCATTTTGAAATGGAAGGAGTATCATACCACTGCATATCTACCAAAACCCGGCCGTCCCTCTAAACTTTCATCTCAAACAAGGAGAAGACTGATCAGAGATGCAGCCAAGAGGCTCATGATCACTCTGGATGAACTGCAGAGATCTACAGCTGAGGTGGGACAGTCTGTCCATAGGACAACAATCAGTCGCACACTGCATAAATCTGGCCTTTATGGAAGAGTGTCACGAAGAAAGCCATTTAGAAAAGATATCCATACAAAGTGTTGTTTAAAGTTTGCAACAAGCCACCTGGGAGACACACCAAACATGTGGAAGAAGGTGCTCTGGTCAGATGAAACCAAAATCGAACTTTGGCAACAATTCCAAACGATATGTTTGGCGTAAAGGCAACACAGCTCATCAGCCTGAACACACCATCCCCACTGTCAAACATGGTGGTGGCAGCATCATGGTTTGGGCCTGCTTTTCTTCAGCAGGGACAGGGAAGCTGGTTCAAATTGATGGAGCCAAATACAGGATCATTCTTGAAGAAAACCTGTTGGAGTCTGCAAAAGACCTGAGACTGGGACTGGGACGCAGATTTGTCTTCCAACAAGACAATGATCCCAAACATAAAGTAAAATCTACAATGGAATGGTTCACAAATAAACGTATCCAGGTGTTAGAATGGCCAAGTCAAAGTCCAGACCTGAAACCAATCGAGAATCTGGGGATAGAGCTGAAAAACTGCTGTTCGCAAACGATCTCCATCCAACCTCACTGAGCTCAAGCAGTTGCCAAGGAAGAATGGGCAAGAATTTCAGTCTCTCGATGTACAAAACTGATAGAGACACTTTTCAGTTTTTGTATTTCCACAAAAATTAAAAAATCCAATACATTTCGTTCAACTTCACAATTGTGTCCACTTGTTGTTGATTCTTCACCAAAAATTAACATTTGGTATCTTTATGTTTAAAGCATGATATGTGGGAAAAGGTTGAAAAGTTCCAGGGGGCCAAATACTTTCGCAAGGCACTGTATATAGTGGTTAATGTCCTGCAGTCAGTCGCAGGAGCAGTCAGCCTATGATCCTGTATACAGCACAGAGCGCCGCCGCCTGGTCCTGCTGGTTTCATCAGTGCAGCGTGATTGTGTGTGCAAGGCAAACTAATGTTGTCCGATGTGCATGCTGAAGAGGAGTGGAGGTGATGGAGCGGCCCATTAGAGGGGCCAGCCGTTCTGGCATTTGCCAGAAATGCCAGATGGCCAGTCCTGCCCTGTATTTGGATACTTTTTTGCCTACAACTTTGTGTGAACAGTTTGGGGAAGGCCCTTTCTGTTCTATCATGACTTTGCCCCAGTGCACAAAGCAAGGTCCCTCGAGGCAGGGTTGGGTGACATTGGTGTGGATGAACAGAGAATTGACCCCAACCCCTAGATGTATTCGATAGGTTAACCTAAAACAGAAATTGTGAACCAGGCTCTCCAATGCTAGCCTCTGTAGCTCTTTGTTTGATGAGGAGGTAAGGCATGACATCACATGTGCGTTATGCTGCAATTATGACATCGCTCCAAGCAAGCTAATCAAAAGAGGAGCCAGGGATGTCATCAGATAAGAGACGGTTCTAAAGGTACTGCCACACTAAACGTTCCCGCTAACAATCACGATAACGACGCATACTAATGCGATCGTTTTTGTGATCGTTTTAATGTCGCTAGTAGCTGCCACACTTAGCGATCTCGTTAACGACGCATAAGCGGTTAGCGATCTCCTTAACGACTTTGCGATGTAAAAAACAGCGCACATCGTTCACAAAACGTGCCAGACACAGCGATATAGGCTCACCAGCGGGACGCCAACGATCAAAATACGGTCCAGAACTCTAGTGAACGATCAGCGAGATCACAACAGGGGCCACGTCGTTGCTACATGCCACACACAACAACGTCACTAACGAGATCGCTAAATAGTGACGTATTTTAGCGATCTCGTTAGCGATCTTGTTTAGTGCGGCATACCCTTTTTAGGGCACCCGTCTAGCAGCAACAGATCACTAATGTGGTCAGTTTACCAGTCCAGCTAATTGAACTGCTCATAATCTATCTTCTGGCTGTAGTTTTGCTAAATCACAATTTTATCTGCTGCAGCTCTGCTAGTCCTCTTAATGATGAGCTCTAACTAACCCGGCCCTGCCATTGATTGACAGCACTTAGCCTACACGCTACATAGGCTGATGACAATGCTTGGAGGACAGTGAGAAGACTAGCAGAGCTACAATAGATAAAAGGTGGTTTGTAAAAAATTCAGCAAGAAGTCTAGTAAGTGTCACACCTCTGGAATCATGGTCTCTTCCTCTACTTTATGCTGCTCTCAGATGGGACCTGGTGACAGATTATTTTTATTAGAAGCTATTTTCCACCTGTATGCTACACAAAAAAAGTGTACATAACAGTTTTTTGTCTGGGACTATTTTTTAAGACACAGAAAAGAGCTAATAGGGGTGAATATAAAAATAAATGTATTGATGTACTGACTCCTTTTCCAATCTATTTACATTTAATTGTCATTCATAATGGTGATTGCGGTGGGGATCCAGGTACTGAGACCCCAACCAATCGCTCAAAACATCACTTTGAAGTCCGCAGCTCTTGCATGAGCAGGGTGTACAGAGCTGTGTATGGGCTTAATAATGTGAGTGAATGTACAGACCCATAGACATACTTATAAACCTGTGCACAGATCATGCAGATTCAGAGTGGCGTTTTTGATTGCTTGGTATCAGTGCGAGTCTCAGGACCACAACCCCCACTGATCAGTAACATTATGCAGTGCCTCTAATATATAAAACGTTTATGAAATGACAGTTACCATTTAATACTTTATTGACCCTAATAATAATTTTTTCCTTATTCAGAATTATTATATTTTTCAGATGGTCACAATTTACCTACATGAGCTCTGTGCACAGTTGTGCCGGGTTTTTTATTTGGCGGTTAATTTACTTATCACATAGATTTTACATGTAAAATCCCTTTGAAGAAATTATAATTGTATTAAAATATAAGAAAAATAAAACACCTTAATTGTAGTGGATACTGATGTCGCTGTATTTCTGCCAGTAGGTGGCAGTAACACATGCAAAATAACTTTAACGGCTTTTATTAAATTCACTTCATTTCCGCTAGTTTACTGGTTTTCCGTTAGCAAAAATATAAATAAAGAGATTTTCAGGTTATTCTTCCTGGGAATAGTATGCAAGGTGTAGGTATTTTTTATTATAAAGTATGCAAAGTGTATTTCCTCCAGAAGGTGGCACTTGAAAGACCGTTTTCTGCCTTCTGGAGAACTATTTTGCATGCATTGACCTCATTACTGCTCCTTTTGAAGATTATCAAGTGCGATATTTTCAGTCTTGCTTTTGATCCATTTTCTAAGTTAGATGCGCCTGGCGACATGTGGAAAGGAAGTCTGCTTGATTACTGCTGATGTAACATTATCTTTGGGCGATTGTTCTTGTGTGCCAACATAAATCCCAGGAGACAGTTATTCTGCAGCCTTATTTCATTATGTATCCACACAGCGCAGGAGAAAAACACCTATTAATCCCTTAGACCCAGAATTTCCACCGCTGGTGCAAAGCAACAGAAGGACATAATCAATTCAATGTGAAAAAAGAACAGCGGCATTCACCAGCCAATCTTATCTTCCTTAGTCTATGAACAGCACAGATGCATTGTGCATGAGGGCTACCGCCCAGAAAGGGTATTTCTCAGAGTCCTATCCTTCTTACCTACGTGCACACAACATCTTGATGCCAGCGTGTCCTTAAAGGGAATCTGTCACCCCATTTTTCATATATAAGATGCGGCCACCGCCATCAGGGGCTTATCTACAGCATTCGGTAATGCTGTAGATAAGCCCCCGATGTAACCTGAAAGATAAGAAAAACGAGTTATATTATACTCACCCGGGGGTCCAGTCCGATGGGTGTCGCGGTCCGGGTCCGGCGCCTCCCATCTTCTAGCGATGCCATCCTCCTCCTTGCTTCTGTCGCGCTCCTGCGCAAGCGTACTTTATCTGTCCTGTTGAGGGCAGAGTAAAGTACTGCAGTGCACAGGCGCCGGGAAAGGTCAGACAGGCCCAGAGCCTGCGCACTGCAGTACTTCGCTCTGCCCTCAACAGGCGTGCCCCAACTTCCACTCCGACCTCCACTCCAGCAACGCTCCTTGCAGCGGTAACTCCTTACAGGTACTCAGCCACTACATACACTTACCATCTAAACAGTGAGTACAGCGCTAATCTACAATTGTAACATTTCTATATAGTCTATCTTGCTGGTGTAGCAATACATCGCTATCCACCACCACAAGCACCTACATATTAGCAAGTCTCGAACCTGATGTTTGAACACATTCAGTCACTGCTAGTATCAACAAATTGCGGTACTCCTAAACCCTGAGACCGAATATTCAGGGATACCCCCTACCGTATCTAGTGAGTACCCAGCATATTATCCATATATAACTATACTGTATACAGCCACTCAACTTTGAGAACTCTGTATTTATTCAGACAATCTCTGCAAAAGCCAGATCTTCACAACCTTCTTCCCTCGTTTTTTTTTTCCTCCTTGGGAAATACTGCTCAACAAAGGATAACTCGAGCTTCAGTAAGTGCACACAGTTATTGGTTTTATTATTGATTGGTTCTCATTATTTTAGCACAACCTGAAGCGGTCCACTACCAATTCTCCTATCAATTTTCTCTCAATTCCACAGTAAGTCCCTCCATTTCATTTATTAATTATAGGCATTTTTGGGCCATTGTGGTCAACACAGAGGTGTCCATAGATAGCGCGGTGATTATCTTTGTTTTTTTTTTCATTTTTTTCATTTAGCAGGTACGCACAGAGCCTGTAATAAAATCACCAGCAGCTCCTAAGTTTACACCCCAAGCTTCTCTCCTTCTCTATCTATTGTGGTTTTAGCACCAGTGTTTTTCTTTTATACCCAAAACCCAAAAATCTCTGAAGAGCCTTCAATGAAGTGGGTTGAACCCAATCGCAAAAGGCATCACTAGGTACTCAAAATGCCCCTCAGGGGTATTAAACGCCGTCTTCCATTCATCACCGTGCTTGATGCGAATAAGATTATACGCCCCCCTGAGGTCAAGCTTAGTAAACCAACTAGCACCTTTCGCTCTGCAAAATAAATCAGAAATCAGGGGTAACGGATATTGATATTTAACAGGGATCTTATTAAGGAGACGATAGTCAATACATGGCCTCAATGAAGAATTCTTTTTGGCCACAAAGAAAAAGCCGGCGCCCAAGGGTGAAGAGGATGGTCTGATATGACCCTTCTCCAAGGACTCTTTGATATAAGATCGCATAGCATCATGCTCAGGTACAGACAAATTGAAGAGCCGACCCTTGGGAAATTTACAACCGGGCACTAACTCAATCGCGCAATCATAACTACTGTGGGGAGGTAAGGATGCAGACTTACTCTCATTAAACACATCAGAAAAATCAGCCAAATAGTCAGGGACATCCTGAGACTGGGAGAAGAAGAGAAAATAGGAGTGTCACCACGAACACATTGACAAGCCCAACTAACCACAGACACGGACTTCCAATCCAAAACAGCATTAAGGGTCTGCAACCAAGGAAAACCCAGTACAATAGTGTCATGTAAATTATGTAACACCAGAAATTTACAATTCTCTTGGTGGTCCGGGTCTACCCGCATTATCACCTGGGTCAAAAACTGGGGTTTATTCTCCGCCAAAGGGGTAGAATCAATGCCCAGCAAAGGAATAGACCTCCACAGGGGTACCATGGGAAAACCACAACGTTTGGCAAAATCAAAATCCATCAGGTTAATAGCTGCTCCTAAATCAACAAAAGCCTGAGCAGAAAATGTGGACACGGAGCAGATCAAGGTAACAGTCAAGAGAAATTTAGTCTGAACATTGCCCAAAACAAATGAGCGTGCAAAACGTCCTCCCCGCTTAGGGCAGACGGAAATAGTATGAGACGCGTCCCCACAATAGAAGCACAACCCATTACGCTTTCAAAACTCACGCAAACGTCTGTCAATTTGAATAGCTAATGACATAGAGTCATTGAGACCAGAGGGGACAGGAAATCCCTCCATAACATCTTTTACTGTCTCTGCTAGACCCTTCAGAAAAAGAGCTGCCAGGGCATCATCATTCCATTTAGTAAGGACTGCCCACTTTCGGAATTTCTGACAATATAGCTCTGCGGCTTCCTGACCCTGATTCAATGCCAACAAAGTTTTCTCAGCTTGATCAGTAACATTAGGTTCCTCATACAATAACCCCAGAGCTTGAAAAAACACATCAACATTAGTCAAAACAGGATCTCCAGGTGTCAGGGAAAAGGCTCAATCCTGAGGGTCGCCGCGCAACAGGGAGATGACAGGGAGATGACAATTTGGACCTGCTGCACTGCGTTCCCCGAGGAGTTAGGTTTCAAGGCAAAAAACAACTTACAATTATTTTTAAAGATTAAAAATTTAGACCGATCCCCAAAAAATAAGTCCGGAATAGGGATCTTAGGTTCTACAGCAGACAACCGAGTGAGATAGGTAGAAATACTCCGAACTTCAGCAGCAAGCTGCTCAACACAATCGGACAAATGCTTAATTTCCATTGCAGAAAAACTCCTCCTACGGCCCCCAGAGGTAAAGAGGAAAAAATACACACACAAAAAAAAAAAATTCTGACTACTTTTTTTTTTTTACTATTTTTTCCTTCTTTTGAGTACCATAGAATTTACAGTCAGGCCGGTGATTCTGTTATGATTTGGTAGCCGAGGAGGACAGGAGCAAAAACAGCCAAGGCAGCCGAACACCCAGAGAGGTTGGGAACTAATGGGTTGCAGACCCCTAAACTAACCGCACAACTAGAAGCAGCCGTGGGACGTACCTACGGTGACCTAGATGCCTCGACACAGCCGGATAGTTAGCTACGCCTAAAGATAGAAAGGGGAAATCTAACTGCCCTGGAGTAGCGCCCCAAAGGAAAAGGTAGCCCCCACACATATAATGGCGGTTAGACAAGATGAAATACAAACGCAGGTAGAAAATAGAGTAAGCAAACGCTGGGGCCAAAAACTATCTAGATAGGACAGGAAAGAATACTGTCTGCAACCCAGCAAAACCCTAAGAAAAATTCCAACACTTCTGATTCCAAAAATGCTGAGACCACACAATCTCTCCCCCGCTCAATCAAAACTCTGGTGTGAACACGCAGCTACCCAACAGCCACTGAAATAACAGGGACAGAGCAAATGAACAGAAACAAATGAGAAACAGAGACCAGCGCAGGTCCTGCAGGGGGACCAGGCTGACCTCACTCAGAAGGGCAGCAAAAACAAGGAAAAGCAAACCACAGAAGAAAGGCAGAAAATAACTTATCTGAATTTTCGCAGGAGACAGCAGAAACCCAGCTGACTTCCAAACTAGACCAGGAAGAGAAACTAATCACCGGCGAGGATCAAGGGAGGGCAGCTCACTTATATCTGCCCAGTACGTCCCCCTGATTGCCACTCCTTGCTCCCAGGTGATGGACCTCTTTCATTCAATACAGCTTCAATACCATCAGCAACCACCAGAGGGAGCCCCAGCTCAGAAGTCATCTCCAAAGTGTTCACAACACAATAGGTTGTTCCATATCGTGTTATTATTTTGAGTTCTTCAGTTCCTTTTGGATTAGGTTGTTAGATCGGGTACCGGTTTTAGATCTGTCACACACTACTTGGAAGATTTTTTGTTTGTAGGACCAAAAGTGTTATGGGTCTGTAACTCAGGAATAGAGCGAGGGGGGATCTGACCCTGCACTAGGACTAGACTGGATCCCTACGATGGAGCGGGTGACCTATTCCTTGCGAATAGACCCACCGACGATCCTAGTCTAGACTCAAGCGAAGACCTGAAGGTGGGGAAGGGGATCCCTGAAAGATCTAGGAACTGGGTACAAAACACTGGTAACCACCTAGCAGGGAACAGAGGAAGCTGCAGAAACAAAAGGAAAAAACAAAAAGACTAAGCAAGCAGAACTAAAATTCCCAGAACTGCACAAAGTATAACACAAAGCTATCAAGGCTCCTAGCCAGAACTCAAGCGGATTAACACTGATGTCCAACAAGGACTGGAAGGCAGGTGCAGGGTAATAAAGGGTGATACAATCACCTGACCAACGACAAGCCCAGCATCCGGATCCTCTTGGCCGAGCCTTATTCGGAAATCTCCTCTGAAAAGTCTTAATCAGCCTTGAGGCCGAGACATCCTCAGCTTTCACCCAGGAATTATCCTTGGGACCGAAACCCTCCCAGCACAAGAGATACTGCAACCTTCCTCTGTGCCACCTGGAATCCAATATGCGAGAAATGTCAAACTCGCCATCCTCATCAATTGGAGGAACAGTCGGCATCGCCTCCTTATCTGGCGTGTCAACTTTCTTCAGTAAAGATACATGAAAAACTGAATTAATTCTCCAGGACGAGGGTATGTCTAATCTCACAGCTGCAGAGTTGACAGCCTGAACCACTTTGAAGGGTCCTACAAACTTAGGCCCCAGTTTTTTAGAAGGGATCTTGAAACGCATGTTCCTAGAGGACAGCCAGACCATTTCCCCAACTGCGAACAACGCCTCCCTTCTTTTCCTGTCAAAATATTTCTTAGACCTCCTATTCGCCTCTTTCAGATTATGGCGTACATTGGTCCGAACTCTTTCCAAACTTCCAGAAAAACTCTCCTCCTCAGGCACAGTCGCCCCAATCTTTGAAAATGGACCGAAAGATGGATGTCTCCCTGTACAGCAAAAGAAAGGAGAACACCAAGCCGAGGCAGATGTATGATTATTAAGAGCAAACTCGGCTAGTGGTAGATATGCCGACCACATCTCCTGATTGTCTGCTACAAAACATCTCAAAAACTGCTCAACGTCCTGGATCTTCCTTACGGTCTGTCCATTGGACTCCGGATGATAACCTGATGAAAATGACGAATGAATCTTTAATCTGTCACAAAAAGCACGCCAGAAGCGAGCCACAAACTGTGGTCCTCTGTCGGAAACAATGTCCGTGGGAACACCATTGAGCCTGACAATCTCTTTCACAAATGCCTTAACTAGACTCTTGGCGCAGGGCAATTTATTGAACGGGACCAGATGACACATCTTACTAAACCGGTCCACAACAACCTAGATGAGAGAAAAACCTTCAGAAACCGGCAGATCGGTGATCAAATCCATAGCAAGATGCATCCATGGCGAGCTAGGAACCTCCAAAGAGCACAACAATCCTGCAGCCGGGGCATGAGAGGCCTTCGACCTAGCGCACACCGTACACTGACCCACCCACTTGATGATTTCTCTATGCCACCCTGGCCACCAGAAACTTGACCAATTGACTTTCTAGTTTCCGAAATCTCTGGATGACCCACCAACCGAGACTCATGACATTCAGCAAACAAAACTCTCCTCAAGGCTTTGGGCACAAATAATTTACCAAACGGAGTGTTTGTTGGTGCAGAATTCTGGGCTTCTAGGATGTTATTCTCCAACTCAGAACCCAATGCTGCCACCACCACCCCTCTCTGCAAAATACATTCCTCTTTCTCAGTATTAACTGCTGGAGAAAAACTATGAGACAAAGCATCCGCTTTAACATTCTTTGTGCCACGGATATATGTTACGGAGAAATGGAACCGGGCAAAAAACAGTGCCCACCTGGCTTGACGGGCATTCAAATCTTTAGCAGCATCCAGATAAATCATATATTTATGATCAGTAAAAACCTGTATCGGATGTCTAGCCCCCTCCAAAAAATGTCGCCAATGCTCAAACGCGAGCTTAATAGCAACTCTAGTAACTCTCGGTTCCCAACATCATAGTTGAGCTCAGTCTCAGAAATTTTTTTAGAAAAGAAAGCACAGGGATGCACCCCATCCTTTCCCTCCTGGGACAGAACTGCCCCCACCCCTACTGATGAGGCATCAACCTCTAGCAGAAAAGGCTTGGTCTCATCTGTCTAAAACAAAACCGGAGCAGTGCTAAACCTCTCCTTGAGATGCTCAAAAGCCTCCACTGCCCCAGTGGACCATTGGACAGTATTAGAACCCTTCTTGGTGAGATCAGTTATGGGTTTGGCGATAACAGAAAAATTCTTTATGAATTTTCTATAATAATTGGCAAACCCTAAAAATCTTTGGACAGATTTTAAACATTCAGGCCTAGGCCAATCCAGTAATGTCTGAACCTTCACCGGGTCCATCTCAAACCCATCACTGGAGACCAAGTACCCCAATAAACTCATTTTCTGTACCGCAAACTCACACTTCTCCAATTTAGCAAAGAGGTTGTTTTTGCTCAAAATCTGAAGAACTTCGCAGACTCTCTGCCAATGCGACTCCAGATCAGGTGACTAGATCAAAATATCGTCCAAATAAACAATAACACTCCTACAGATCATCGGCCTCAGAATGTCATTAATGAAATTTTTAAAAAATGCAGGCACATTAGTAAGGCCAAAAGGCATCACCAGACACTCAAAATGACCCTCTGGGGTATTAAAGGCTGTCTTCCATTCATAGCCCTCCTTTACCACCAGCAAATTATATGCCCCACGAAGGTCAATTTTAGAGAACCACTTAGCTCCGGTTAGTTGGTTAAACAAATCGGGAATTAGTGGCAATGAGTAAGGAATGCGCACAGTGATCTTATTAATATCCCGAAAATCCAGACACGGTCTAAGGCCCCCATCCTTCTTTTTGAAAAAAAACTTCCTACCGCCACAGGAGACTTAGAGGGTCTTATATGACCTGCAGCCAAACTAGTTTGTAGGTATTCCTTTAAGGCCTCCCTCTCGGGAATCGTCAGATTAAATAAATGACTCTTAGGGAGTGTAGCACCTGGGACGAACTCAATAGCGCAATCGTAATCTCTATGGGGTGGTAGAGCTTGCGATTCAAATTCAGAAAATACCTTCCAGAAATCCTGAATGGCTTCAGGTAGCTCTTTCTTTACAACAGCAGCAATGTGAACATTACATCATTTACCATAACACCCCTGACCCCAGGACCTTAAAATACCAGACGACCAGTCCAGCAAAGGATTGTGTATTTTTAACCAGGGTAAACCCAGGACGACTGGAACAGGCAATTTATCCAGTACAAACAAGTCAATACACTCCTGATGTTCCATATTGACAATAAGTGGGAACCCAGTGACCTTTCGAGACACGCACCCATGCTCCAGGGGAGTGTTATCAATTGTCACAACAGGGAAAGGAGATGACAATGGTTCAGAATCAAATTTATATTTGTCTAGAAATTGTTGATCAATCAAATTCAGTGCAGAACCACAATCCACCATGACCTGAAAATCAAAGAAATGACCACGATAAGTGGAATTATCAGAAAAAAAACCTCATGCGGACCGTAAAAATGCAATACGAACGGGATTGTTGCTCCTACTGACCTTTTTATTCTTTTCTTTCTTTATGCGAACCTCGCATTGCTTAATCAAATGGTCAGCCTTACCACAATACAAGCATAGCCCCTTAGAGAACCTTCTCTCCCTCTCCTGGGAACGAGAGGACATCGCCCCAAATTGCATTGGCACCCCGCTGTCGACGGGGCTATCCTGAGAGACTGGGTCCTGCATTATAGGAGGCTTCTCATTATTCTGCCTGTCTCTCAATCTTCTATCCACACGGATAGCTAACTGCATAGCAGATTCCAAAGTACCAGGTGCAGGATAAGCAATGAGCAAATCTTTAACTTTTTCACTCAAACCTGCTAAAAACTGACTCTTGAGCGCTGGGTCATTCAACCTGACCTCTGCGGACCATCGTCTGAACAGGGTGCAATACCTCTCAGCATCACCAGAACCCTGTTTAAGCCGTCTGAGCTCTGCCTCAGCTGTGATGACTCGATCCGGATCATCATATAACAACCCCCATAGCAGTAAAAAATGCTTCTACTGACGTCAAACAAGGATCATTAGGTGGTAACGAAAATGCCCACATTTGGGGATCACTTCGCCACAAAGACATAATAATCCCCACCCGCTGTGATTCACTCCCTGAGGATCCAGGTCTAAGCCGAAAATATAGTAAACATGCTTTTTTAAACGTAAAAAATTCCTGCCGTTTACCAGAAAAAAACTCAGGTAGTCCTACAGTAGGCTCTTCACAGTGTACTCCAGGACAATTACTCACGTGCTGTTGCAGGCTGGCTACCTTCAAAGTTAACCCTTGCAAGTGTTGAGTAAGTTCTTGGACGCTGTTCATATTGAAGGACTCAGGTAGAAAAAAAAAAGTCCTCTTTTTTTTTAATATGTGTTGGCTGGACACACTGTTATGGGTCTGCAACTCAGGAATAAGCGGGGCAGGATCTGACCCTGCACTAGGACTAGACTCGATCCCTACAATGGAGCGGGCGACCTATTCCTTGCGAATAGACCCACCGACGATCCTAGTCTAGACTCAAGCGAAGACCTGAAGGTGGGGGAAGGGGATCCCTGAAAGATCTAGGGACTGGGAACAAAACACTGGTAACCTCCTAGCAGGTAAACAGAGGAAGCTGCAGAAATGAAAGGAAAAAATAAAAAGACTAAGCAAGCAGATTTAGAGTTCCCAGAACTGCACAAAGTATAACACAAAGCTATCAAGGCTCCTAGCCAGAACTCAAGCGGATTAACACTGATGTCCAACAAGGACTCGAAGGCAGGTGCAAGGTAATAAAGGGTAATACAATCACCTGACCAACGACAAGCCCAGCAACAGTGGGAAAAAGACCAGCAGCCAGAAACCACAACAAGATGCGGATGGTCAAACTGAATAGATTCTAACAAAAAGACTCTGCTGTTTGTTCCCGGTTATTACAATTTTTCAAGGACATAGCATATCAGTTCGGTGTCCCGTTGTCAGAGGAAAAAACGGTTGGCCCCATGACAACTCTGTCCTTTCTAGGAATCGAAATTGATACTGTCAGCATGGTTTATCGGTTGCCGGTGGAGAAGGTGGAGAAGCTCCTGAACATGATTGAAGGTTTTTGTGCTATCAAAAAGGTCACCTTGCATCAAATGCAGTCACTACTCGGGCTGTTGATTTTTGCCTGTAGAGTCATGCCGGCGGGCAGGGTTTTGTCAAGACGTTTATCATTAGCTACAAGAGGGGCTACTTTTCCCAGCCATAAAATTCATTTGACAAAAAGTTTACAAGGCTGATTTGGAAATTTGGAGAACATTTTTGATTTCATTCAACAGCCACACGTGCTTCATATCTTCTGAGATTTCAAGCCCGGAGTTGAAATTGTTTTCAGATGCAGCTGGATCTGCTGGTTTTGGTGTAATCTTTGGAGATCAGTGGTGTGCAGCCACATGGCATAGAGAGTGGAAGGACTGTGCAAAAATCTGACACTGTTGGAACTGTTTCCTATCGTAGCAGCTGTCGAGATATGGGGCTCCCAATTTGCTAACAGGAAAATATGCTTTTGGTGTGACAACCTCAGCGTGGTGCACTGCATAGACAGATTGTCTTCATCCTCCCCCGGTCCTTGGCTTACTACATCATTTAGTTCTTCTATGTCTAAAAAAGAACATATGGTTTAAGGCCCGCCATGTCCCGGGCATTGATAATGGTATTGCTCTATCACGTTTCAATTGGCAGGTTTTCAGGGAGCTTCTGCCCAGTTCACAACCGGAAGGTTTGCCTTGCCCCTCGCTGCTATGGGACATAGTTGCCAACAGCTGATGCCGTTGTTCCATTCTTCAGTGGCATCATTTACTTGGCAGTCTTACGGTAAGTCTTGGACTGAGTAATGTAGTTTGATAATTGGGAGACCGGTTCATGTTTGCTGCCAGGCCAGACTGGAGGTAAGAGTCGAACTTGTGACATTATTGTTTAACTCTGGGATATCGGGTTTTCCAGCTCAGCATCGCCTTGCTGACCTAGCCTTTTATTTCCAATTGCTTAATTGGCTGGATGTCATGAAGGCCTTCTAAATCAGGCAGGCCTTAAAAGGGTGAAAAAGATCCCAACCTAGTATAGAAAGCAGACGTCCCATTTCTGTTTCATTATTGAGTGAGATTGTTTCTTTTACCCTGGTTAGTTGCTCTTCGGAGCTGCCCTTTTTTCCGCTGTGTATGTAATCCTGTATTTTGGGCTTTACTCATTAGTGAGTTAATCCCTAAATCTAAAACATGACAGATAAAGGTTTACTATTTGAAGATGTGGTAGTAGTAGAGGACGCGATATGTCTCCGTATTCGCAGATCCAAAACAAGCCCTTCAGGCAGGGCTGTTTGAATCCTTCTAAACTCAGTTTCAGGCCCAATTTGCCCAGTCAAGTTGGTTGGCAATTATTTGAATTTCAGAAGTAGTGTCAAATTTTTCCTTGCTCATGCGGATGGGTCACCATTGACTAAATTTCAATTCCAATCGATCTTTCGGAAATGCCTACTGGCTTCTGGTGTTCGACCAGGGAATACGGGACCCATTCTTTCCGTATAGGGGTCACTACCGAGGACAAAAGGGCGGTAGTGCCAGAGGCGGAGGTTCAAAGGTTAGGGTGGTGGCGTTCCGCTTGTTATGCCAGGTATATTAGACCTGATTTACTAATATATTAATTTCTCTTTTGGTTTTCCAGGATCCTCCAGGCCAACGGTGTGGCTGCTAGGCCATTTGTACATTTCCTGGGCGGCTCAGAGAGCAGAATGTTTTCCTGGGGGAAGGAATTTAGGTTTTCAGGGTTTGGACGTGAATTGGAGAGGCATTAGGGGTTTGAAATGGCCTCAAGTGCTTCAAGAAGTTTTTGATATTGGGAGAGATATTGTAGGTCCAGTCATCTTAGTTTTACATGCGGATTGGAATGACTTATGTTCTTATAAAGTTGCCGAACTATTAAAGATGATGAGATCTGACCTGGAACGGTTTCCTAGTTTTTTCCCAGAACTCATGTTAGTGTGGTCAGAAATAGTCCCCAGAGCTGTGTGGCAGGGCGCCCGGGACGGGGCGGCGGTGGAACGTACCAGTCGTACCATAAATGCGTTTGTGCGTGATAAGTTTGGCATGGTGGTTGTCACGCTGTTCTGTCTGCACTTGGTTGTCGGCGTGACAATGCATGTCTTTGCTTTAACCCTTTACTCCTTTCCCCCTAATTGAGCTGGATACTGTTGGCTGTTACCTGTATGGAGCCTGCTCAGTTCCCTGCTCTGCTGCGTAGCTGTTCATGTGGCAAAACCTCGAACCGATTTGCCTACCACCACAGGAAGAAGACGACCCAGCTGTTCGTACCAGCGACTACGTGCAGAAACAGATATCTGCAGCGCACACCTTCTCCAGCGACGTTCAACCCAACATTGTGGAAACGTCCAAGTCGGTCCAACTTACGGTGCCAGTGGCACCGCAGATACCCAAGACCAAAGCCATGATGCGTCCCCTCAGGAGCAGTCATCACTGCAAGACGACCACAAGGCGCACTCCAGCGCGCCTCCGCAGTTCAAGCAGCAGTCATCAGAATATCCAGAGATTAAGCCACCACAGCTCAACCCTGCAGCAACATCATTTTACCCGGGAACAATTCACCCTTCCACACCACACAGCCTTTACGCCTAAGGGGCACCACAAGCTAACACGGTAACAAGGAGTAAAGGATCAGAAATGTCCGAGTTTGCCAGGTTCATGGTGAGCAGAGAGCTAATCAACACCAGTCTCTCAAAATTCGACGACCATGCAAAGATCTACAGAGCCTGGAAAGCAACCTTCAAGGCCGCCATTGCTGACCTCAACCTATCCGCGGAGCAGGAGCTCGACCTCATGGTCAAATGGTTGGGTCCAGAATCCACAAACCGTATCAAGAGTCTTAGGACCGTCTATGTGGGACAAGCTGAAGCAGGTCTAGCTACTGCCTGGCAGAGACTCGAAAGAACCTACGGCAGCGCTGAAGCCATAGAAAAGTCCCTATTTAAGAGACAGCAGAATGTTCCAAGGATCAATCTTAAGGAAGCCCACAAACTTCTGGACTTAAGTGATCTGCTTATATAGAGCTGGAACTTGCGAAAAGAGATCCCCGTCTGTCTGGACTGTGCTACCTGGACACTGCCCATGGGGTGAACCCAATTGTCTCAAAGTTGCCACATAGTCTGCAAGAGAATGGGCAGTGTGCGTCTCCAGGTACAAAAGGTCACATGATGTCACCTTTCCTCCGTTCATTCAGTTCAGCAAGTTTGTCGATTAAACAGGCCCAAATGAGGAATGACCCTAGTCTAGACTTCCTGGAGTCCAACACTGCAGCTCCAGCAACACCCTCATCAAGGTATGAAAGCATCACACACAGATGCAAGGACTTGAGGAACAGTGTAAGTGTCAGGAAGACTAACCTGCCACCACCTGCAGTACCCGCTGATAAGCAGTACACTATTCCGTCGAGGGATAAATCTTTCAATCGTGAGTGTCCCATTCACAAAAAGCCACACTCATTGAACAAATGTAGAGGCTTCAGGTCCAAAACCATGCAGGAGCACAAGAAAATCCTCAGCAAACTTGGGGTATGTTTCAAGTGCTGCGCCTCATTAGAACACATGGCCAAGGACTGTAAATCTTCCATTAAGTGTGAAGAGTGTCATAGTGACAAACACCCATCAGCCTTGCATCCAACCTCAGCCACCAGCAATCCAGCAGTCGCAGTGTCCCCTAGTCCAGCAGCAAGCCATGGCGGGGAGCCACAGAACCACGACAACTTTGCCACGGCTGTCTCCTGCTCATGCTCAGAGGTATGTGGGGAGAACCAAAGTGCTAAATGCTGTGCCAGGATATGCCTAATCAGAGTTTATCCAGAAGGGTATCCAGAGAAGGCAATAAAAATGTATGCCATCATTGACGACCAGAGCAATCGATCTCTAGCTGGACCTAAGTTCTTTGAAGCCTTTGGTATCAGGGGACCAGCAACGCCCTACACTCTGAATACCTGCTCGGGTCGCATAGAGACTAGCGGTAGAAGGGCTCAAGGTTTTATTGCTTCCCCATTCAACGGAGGCATAGAAATACCCCTACCTACATTAATCGAATGCGATCAAATACCCGGCCAAAGGGATGAAATCCCTACCCCGGAAGCTGCGTTCCACCATCCACACTTAAGGCACTTAACCAGCGTTATCCCACCTATGGACACAGATGCTAAAATCTAATTTCTGCTCGGCAGAGACAATTTAAAGATACATAAGGTCCGCCAACAGTGTAATGGTCCTGACTACGCCCCCTATGCCCAGAAACTCAACTTGGGGTGGGTAGTCATAGGAAATGTATGCTTAGACCAAACAGGAGTCAATTCCTTTAAGACCTACGTATGCCGGGATGGACGCACTACTTTCTGCAAACCATGCCCTCTTCACTATGAAGTGAAAGAGAAGCCTCCAGATCCTGTACAGCTGCCTGATGTCATCCCTTCTCCCTATGCAGACGACTTGGGAAGATCTGTGTTTCGTACCACTAAGGATGACAACAAAGTAGCCCCGTCAATGGAAGACAAGGAATTTGTCAAGATAATGGACAATGAGTTCCTTAAGGACGAGACTAATGACTGGGTTTTTCCCCTACCCTTCAGAGCTACCAGGGTAAGGCTCCCGAACAACCATGAACAAGCGTTGTCCAGAATCAACTCTCTCCAGCGCACACTAAGCAACAAACTGGAGCACATTGTCACCTTTATGGGCAAAATATTCCATAATAACCATGCCAAGCCAGCTCCTCCCTTAAAGGAAAACGAGGAGTGCTGGTACCTACCCTCATTCGGAGTGTATCACCCACGAAAGCCTAAGCAAATTAGAGTTGTCTTTGATTCAAGCGCCAAACATCAAGGCATATCTCTCAACGATGTCCTCCTCACGGGCCCTAATCTAACAAACAACCTAGTAGGAGTGTTGATGAGGTTCAGGAAAGAGCCCATCGGCATCACTGCTGACATTGAACAGATGTTCCACTGTTTCATAGTCAGAGAGGATCACAGGAATTTCCTCAGGTTCTTGTGGCACAAGGACAACGACCCCAGCAAAGAGATGGTGGAGTATCGCATGAGGGTGCACGTATTCGGGAACAGCCCTTCGCCCGCTGTGGCAACTTATGGCCTGCGGAGAACTGCACTGGAAGGAGAGTCCGAATATGGAACAGACGCCAGAGACTTTGTAGAGAAAGACTTCTACGTAGATGATGGACTGAAATCTCTACCCACAGAAGAAGCAGCGATTGACCTGCTTAAGAGGACCCAAGGTATGCTGTACCGAGCCAAGCTTAGACTGCACAAAATTGCTTCAAACAGCCCAGCTGTCATGAGAGCCTTTGAGTCAAGTGACCACCAGGATTTAAGGACATACACCTGGTACCAGACCGTCCGCCTGTGCAGAGAAGCTTAGGCCTTAGGTGGAACCTGTCAGCCGACACCTTCGGGTTTCAAATCAACTGTGCAGACAAACCATTCACTAAACGTGGTGTCCTGTCAGTGGTGAACAGCTTATACGATCCACTGGGATTCGTAGCACCAATTACCATACAAGGTAAATCCCTTCTGAGACAGCTTTCTGAAACCGTCAAAGACTGGGATGCCACACTCCCTCCTGATAAGGAACCAAAATGGGAAACCTGGAAGCAGTCCTTGTGTGCCTTGGATGAGATCCACATACCAAGATGCTACGCCACAACCTCACTTGCCGCTAGCACTAGGACAGAACTCCATGTGTTCTCGGATGCATCCACAGAGGCCATTGCAGCCGTTGCTTATCTGAAGGTGACGGGATCCGACAATCAAGATCACGTTGGGTTCGTCTTCGGCAAGGCTAAGTTGGCTCCGAAGCCTGCCCACACTATTCCCAGGCTCGAACTCTGTGGGACTGTGCTTGCAGTAGAACTCGCAGACTTTATACAGCATGAGCTGGACACCAACATAGATGACGTGCAATACTACACTGACAGTAAGGTTGTCTTAGGTTACATCCACAACCAAACAAGGCGCTTCTACGTGTACGTCAGAACCGCATCGAGAGAATAAGGAGGTCTTCCAAGCCTGAGCAGTGGCACTATATTCCATCTGAGCTTAATCCAGCGGACCACACGCCACTAGACCTATGTCTATAAGTTCTTTTGCTAACTCTTCTTGGCTTTCAGGTCCGAAGTTTCTGCTGGAACAGAAAGGAAGTGAACGTGTCCAGGAAGACTTCAGCATCCAGGATCCGGATAACGATCCAGAAGTCCGCTCCGAGGTCAGTGCTCTGGCCACGAACACTAAACCAACCTCCAGCCTTGGTTGCCAGCGCTTCGAATGCTTCTCCAACTGGATGAAACTCGTCAAGACCATCACAAGGTTATTCCACATTGCGAGATCTTATCACGACTCACATAGAGACAAAGACTGTCATGGTTGGCACGTCTGACATAAACTGCTCTCTACCGCGGACATTCTGGTAGGATAAAGACGAGCAGAACACTGCACTAGTACTTCCATTGGATTACCGTTGGGTCGAGATAGTTTGGCCTAGTGCGGCTTCTCTGATCCGAAGATGGGTTTCCTTTGGATTACCTCAGGAACTGACTTAAAGACATTCATTTACCTCATTTTGAAGTTATTATTGCAATTCATGCATGTTTATGTGTTTGTTTTTTCTAGGTTATTGGACTTCATTTCAAAAGCACTAGTATAGTGAAATCCCTTACAGAATTTCAGACGGGGAGTGTGCTGTTCCATTTGTCTGGTTTATGTATTGTATTATTTCCATGCTGTGTATAATCTATTCTTTTCACCCTCAAATTTGTGCCGGTTACAAATGTAATGCTTGTCATACAATATATAAACACCACTGTCCCAGTCAACGATGCTCCTGGGATCAACTCAAGCATATAAATAAATTTTACCAAGAAGTTTTTTTGAATATGAAAATCCAACTTTATTGATAAAAAAAATTTTTTGTTACAAAGTATTAATAAACACCAAAAAAGGATGCAAGATTGGACTATAGGAACATTGGTCTCTCCTTCTAATTCAACAATTTTCTGCCTGGTAAAGAATCGAATAACCACCATACATTCGCTATCTAGATGGCATCTATAGTTTGCTAACGGATGCTGTAATCAACAACTTCTATTCCATCCAAGGTGAGTTATTTTATTCCGAATTGAATTATCATTTATGACAGCCGACTATCCTCCGCAACCATATGGCAAAAATGACCGTACAACCACCTAATACAACAATATGTCTAAATATCCCAGTACAATGCAGTGCATATCTATGGATATATCACATGGTAGGCTGGTGTATACATCCCCACATTTTGTCAATTGGTGCCAAATAGCTGTACAAGCTGAAATTGGACAATATTCATTACTCCCTGTGCTGAAAAAGTCTGTACTCCTACATGCCAGTAAACTATCATGCTACTACATGGTCATGATTCTTTTACCTGGATCCCGGCAGTTGTATAAACGTATGTGGGAGTCCTGTTCCTCTGCCCCGACGCGCACGTTTCGCCCTGCTTCTTCGGGGGCGTGTCAGGGCAGAGGGTGTGCATTCTTTAAATATACCCGATATCCTATCACCGTTAATCACAACTAAATATGTACAGGTGTATCCCGTGGTAATGAAGCGGCGCATGCGCTAATCACGCCAAGCTCGATCAAACCGATATATGATTGCGATCACGGTGAGGTCTCCCCCTTGTCCGTGAACATATCACATGACACATACGGGTGACGTCAGCGTTTTAGATCACGCTCATAGTATCGCGAGCCTGATCTGACCCGCGCATGCGCACAATACCTGGGGAAAAAAAAAACCCCTTTGCTCCAATATTACCTACCGATAAATCATAAAGTTCACAAATAGTGATCAATTAAGATAGTGAACTAAATCCCCCCCTGGTTGGCTAAATGGTGGATTGTATCTAACCTATTAAGTTCCAAATATAAATGGACATCGCTAACATGCCCAAAGTTATTGATACTTTTTTCAAAAAACAGCCATGTTCCTTAGTGTCAAACTAATGGTCTAACCATATCAAATTTATAACTATATTACAACAAAAGGACCACCAACATGGAAAATAAATCCATACATGTCAATATAAACAATATCCACGCCGACTTCCTATGTATATATCCACTCGTTTGTTCTTCATATATATTAGAAAACAGTCCTCGAGGATCTTGCTGTGTGTGCAGTCATGGCCAAAAGTTTTGAGAATGACACAAATATTATATTTTCACATGATCTGCTACCCTCTGGTTTTTATGTGTGTGTTTGACATGTTTTTATCACAGACAGAAATATAATTGCAAACATATGAGTAACAAAAGCTTATATTGACAGTTAGAATGAGTTAATGCAGCAAGTCAATATTTGCAATGTTGACCCTTCTTCTTCAGGACCTCTGCAATTCTCCCTGGCATGCTCTCAATCAACTTCTGGACCAAATCCTGACTGATAGCAGTCCATTCTTGCACAATCAATGCTTTCATTTTGTCAGAATTTTTAGGTTTTTGTTTGTCCATCCGTCTCTTGATGATTGACCTCAAGTTCTCAATGGGATTAAGATCTGGGGAGTTTCCAGGCCATGGATCCAAAATCTCTATGTTTTGTTCCCTGAGCCATTTAGTTATCACCTTGGCTTTATGGCAAGGTGCTCCATCATGCTGGAAAAGTCATTGTTGATCGCCAAACTGCTCTTGGAGTGTTGGGAGAAGTTGCTCTTGGAGGACATTCTGGTACCATTCTTTATTCATGGCTGTGTTTTTAGGCAAGACTGTGAGAGAGCCGATTCCCTTGGCTGAGAAGCAACCCCACACATGAATGGTTTCAGGATGCTTAACAGTTGGCATGAGACAAGACTGGTGGTAGCGCTCACCTTGTCTTCTCCGAATGAGGCGTTTTCCTGATGTCCCAAACAATCGAAAAGGGGATTCATCAGAGAAAATAACTTTACCCCAGTCCTCAGCAGTCCACTGCCTGTACCTTTTGCAGAATATCAGTCTGTCCATGATGTTTTTTCTGGAGAGAAGTGGCTTCTTTGCTGCCCTCCTTGAGACCAGGCCTTGCTCCAAGAGTCTCCGCCTCACAGTGCGTGCAGATGCACTCACACCTGCCTGCTGCCATTCCTGAGCAAGCTCTTTCTTGGGTGACCTGGAGCCTTTTTGGCAACATGGAACCTCTCTCCTTGAAGTTCTTGATGATGCAATAGATTGTTGACTGAGGTGCAATCTTTCTAGCTGCGATACTCTTCCCTGTTAGGCCATTTTTGTGCATTGCAATGATGACTGCACGTGTTTCTTTAGAGATAACCATGGTTAACAGAAGAGAAACAATGATGCCAAGCACCAGCCTCCTTTTAAAATGTCCAGTGGTCTCATTCTTACTTAATCATGACAGATTGATCTCCAGCCATGTCCTCATCAACACCCACACCTGTGTTAATGGAGAAATCACTGAAAAGAGGTTAGCTGGTCCTTTTAAGGTAGGGCTGCAATGATGTTGAAATGTGTTTTGGGGAATAAAGTTTATTTTCTAGCCAAATATTGACTTTGCAAGTAATTGCTGTTAAGCTGATCACTCTTTATAACATTCTGGAGTATATGCAAATTGCCATTAGAAAAAGTGAAGCAGTAGACTTTGTAAAAATTAATATTTGTGTCATTCTCAAAACTTTTGGCCATGACTGTAGGTCATGTCTTGATGTCTTTTCTTCATTTGGATGTCGTCACCACTTTCATTGCCACATCATTCAAATATCGGAGGTCAGCTCATATCAATGAAAATAGGAAAAACAGGTAAGTAAATCGTCTGGTTTATGTATTGTATTATTTCCATGCTGTGTATAATCTATTCTTGCATGCTCTCTACTGTCACCTGGTGGCCCTTTCTGTGTGGCAGTCTGTAACTAATTAATTCTGGTACATGCCTTTCACTTCCTGTGCTGAGGTCACTGCTTCTTCTTCCTGTTAGCAGCCATTTGCTTTGTTAGTTCTTTATGGGAGAGACACGCTTTGCACCGAGCTGTGAAAGGCATCAGTTTTCGACCACACCCCATACATTCTTGCTGCTCACACTTGCAGCCATACTTGGTGCTACATCTTCCTGCACCTCGTTTTCACCTGCGTTTCTGGAGAAGTTACTGTATACCAATCATAAGCTATATGTCCAGATTTCCAAATAAACAAGTCTGGACTTCACAATCCCTGGTGTGCATCATCTCTCCGGACGCTGAACGGCACTGGTCCTGTCTGCTCTGCATGAGGAAGCGGAAGGTAGGAAAACTCTCCCAGCCCCAATCAACTTCACCTCCATTCGCCTCATGTGGGGACAGAACAGATTAGATATTCATAATGCAGACTGCTGACAGGTCACTGATCCCTCACTGACCTGCCCCCTGGTTTACATAATGAATATCTTGTACATCTTGTGGCAGAGGTGGCTCCTGCACTGAAGCCTAAGTGCATGTCTAATGTGTATATAATTAATATGGTTGACGTTATCCTGATATTAAAAAAAAAATCTATTTGAAAATGGCGCCTGCACAGTAGCAGCTATCAGTGTATATAGAGGTGATCCGATAGCTGCCACTGCACAGGAGCTGGCGGCGCCATCTTGGAGAAGGAAATTATTTTTTTCTTCTCTAGCAAGATGTCACCACCGGCGTCTGCGCAATAGCTGCTATCGGATCACTTCTATATACACTGATAGCTTCTACTGCGTAGGCGCGGCGGGCGCCATTCTCACATTTTTTTTCATATCAGGCTAACTCCAACCATAATAATTATATGCACATTACACATGCGATTATGCTGCGGCGCAGGTGCCATGGCTGGCGCCTGCCTGCAGAAGGGATTTTCTTTTCTGTATGTATATACAGTGCCTACAAGTAATATTCAACCCCCTGCAGATTTAGCTGGTTTGATAAGATGCAAATAAGTTAGAGCCTTCAAACTGCAAACGAGAGTAGGATTTATTAACAGAAGCATAAATCTTACAAAACAAAAAGTTATGTTGCTCAGTTGAATTTTAATAAATTTTAAACATAAAAGTGTGGGTCAATTATTATACAACCCCTATGTTTAATATTTCATGGAATAACCCTTGTTTGCAATTACAGCTAATAATCGTCTTTTATAAGACCTGATCAGGCCGGCACAGGTCTGTGGAGTTATCTTGGCCCACTCCTCCATGCAGATCTTCTCCAAGTTATCTAGGTTCTTTGGGTGTCTCATGTGGACTTTAATCTTGAGCTCCTTCCACAAGTTTTCAATTGGGTTAAGGTCAGGAGACTGACTAGGCCACTCCAACACCTTGACTTTTTCCCTCTTGAACCAGGCCTTGGTTTTCTTGGCTGTGTGCTTTGGGTCGTTGTCTTGTTGGAAGATGAAATTACGACCCATCTTAAGATCCTTGATGGAGGAGCGGAGGTTCTTGGCCAAAATCTCCAGGTAGGCCGTGCTATCCATCCTCCCATGGATGCGGACCAGATGGCCAGGCCCCTTGGCTGAGAAACAGCCCCACAGCATGATGCTGCCACCACCATGCTTGACTGTAGGGATGGTATTCTTGGGGTCGTATGCAGTGCCATCCAGTCTCCAAACGTCACGTGTGTGGTTGGCACCAAAGATCTCGATCTTGGTCTCATCAGACCATAGAACCTTGAACCAGTCTGTCTCAGAGTCCTCCAAGTGATCATGAGCAAACTGTAGACGAGCCTTGACATGACGCTTTGAAAGTAAAGGTACCTTACGGGCTTGTCTGGAACGGAGACCATTGCGGTGGAGTACGTTACTTATGGTATTGACTGAAACCAATGTCCCCACTGCCATGAGATCTTCCCGGAGCTCCTTCCTTGTTGTCCTTGGGTTAGCCTTGACTCTTCGGACAAGCCTGGCCTCGGCACGGGAGGAAACTTTCAAAGGCTGTCCAGGCCGTGGAAGGCTAACTGTAGTTCCATAAGCCTTCCACTTACGGATGATGCTCCCAACAGTGGAGACAGGTAGGGCCAACTCCTTGGAAAGGGTTTTGTACCCCTTGCCAGCCTTGTGACCCTCCACGATCTTGTCTCTGATGGCCTTGGAATGCTCCTTTGTCTTTCCCATGTTGACCATGTATGAGTGCTGGTCACAAGTTTGGGGAGGGTCTTAAATAGTCAGAAAAGGCTGGCAAAAGAGATCATTAATCCACACATGTGAAGCTCATTATTCTTGGTGCCTGAACTACTTCTTAATACTTTAGGGGGACCAAACAGAATTCTTGTGGTTTGAGGGGTTGAATAATAAATGACACTCTGAATTAACTTTTAACATTTTTAAAAAAAAAAAAAAAAATTAAAAAAATTTTTTTTGCTGCAGTGCATTTCCCACTTCCAGGTTGATCTACAGTACAAATGTCACAATGCCAAGTTAATTCCCCATGTGTCAACCAGCTAAATCTGCAGGGGTTGAATACTACTTGTAGGCACTGTATAATATTCATCATGCTAACTAGGGGGCAGGTCACTGAGGGATCAGTGACCTGTCAGAAGCCATACAGATGAATACCTATTCAAAGCACCACATAAAGATCCCCCTCCACACACAGGCCGCCCCAGAGCACGAGCATATAATTAACTCAAAACTGAAAATAAAGATTAAACAACAACCACAAGACGGATTTAATAATCCAAGGTATCATTTTAATTAGTATAACGGCGCCGACCTGACACTGTCTGTAGGTTACTGAGCACAATCCTGCTGACAGGTTCCCTTTAAACTGTCTTAACTTATACTGAATTAATTGTATGTGTATGTCCCCGCTTAAATGTGAAATAAATATGTTGGCGCTATATAAAATAAAACTAATATTATTATCTCCAGGGATAATAATAATCCCCCTCACATTAAACATATGGGAAAAAGGGAAAACTACTGTCACGCTGTCTAGCAGATGTATAAATATATAATGTCAGTAATCTATCAAGTGGGACAACATTCTATATAACATATAAATAGGTAACATTAACATGTATATATAGCATAGTATTACCTGACATAATATCCTGTGGGTCAATACTGATTCCTTTTCACGCTGTCTCTGGCTAGAGGTGGACCGGGGTCTATGCTGACCCTAAACTGGGGTCCTGACTAGTCCCTCTACCTGGAGGTACTGTTAATGGTACAGAGGTCCAGGCCACCAGCGTAAACCCTGTCTCCTATAAATCCCTGACCACTGTAATCTAGTCCTTAGAAGGACCCTGATTACCACCATAGGGAATGGACAGGTAAAGGTTAACAAACAGTATAGACAAACGAGACAGACAGGGGATAAAGTAAATACTGTCTTGCATACAACATTAAAACACAGAGGGAACACCAAAGGTCTAGGAGATAAACTATAAGCAAGGTGAGGAGAAACAACAAAAGAGCTCTTAGCTTAACCCCTTACTGCCATCGGACGTACTATCCCGTCCATGGTACCTGGGCCCGTATGACCGGGGACGGGATAGTACGTCATAGGCGATCAGCTGCGCTCCTGAGGGGAGCGCAGCTAATCGCCGCCGGGTGTCAGCTGATTATCACAGCTGACACCCATGACTGTGTGTCAGGAGCGGTCACGGACCGCTCCCGGCACATTAACCCCTTGCACACCGCGATCAAACATGATCGCGGTGTACTGGGGGCACAGGGGAGGATCGCGCAGGGTGGGGGCTCCCTGCGCGCCCCCCTGAGACCCTCAGAGCAGCGCGATGTGATCGCGCTGTTCTGAGGGCTTCCTCCCTCCCAGGACCCGGAACCAAGATGGCGCCGGGGTCCTGGAGGGAGGCGGCTACCTCAGTGCCTGCCGAGAGCAGGCACTGAGAAGCCTGCATCTATGCCTGTGCGATCGCTGGTGTGACAGAGTGCTGTGCACACTGTCACACCAGCGATCTGATAAAATACTGTGATGTCCCACCCTGGGACAAAGTAAAAAGTTAAAAAAGTAAAAATAAACATGTGTAAAAAAAAAATCCAAAATAAATAAAAAAAAAAAAAAATATTCCCCAATAAATTCACTTCTTCCTGTAAATAAAAAAAACAAAACAATAAAAGTACACATATTTGGTATCGCTGCGTCCATAACGACCCCCCTATAAAATTGTCCCACTAGTTAACCCCTTTAGTGAACCCCTTAAAAAAAAAAAAAAAAAACGAAGCAAAAAATCAATGCTTTATCATCATACCGCCGAACAAAAAGTGGAATAACACGCGATCAAAAAGACCGATATAAAAAAACATGGTACCGCTGAAAATGTCATCTTGTCCCGCAAAAAACGAGCCATCATAAAGCATCATCAGCGAAAAAATAAAAAAGTTATAGCTCGCAGAATAAAGCGATGCAAAAATAATTATTTTTATATAAAATTGTTTTTATTCTATAAAAGCGCCAAAACATGAAAAAATGATATAAATGAGGTATCGCCATAATCGTACTGACCCGAAGAATAAAACTGCTTTATCAATTTTACCACACGCGGAACGGTATAAACGCCTCCCCAAAAGAAATTCATGAATTGCTGATTTTTGTTCATTCTAACCTCCCAAAAATCGAAATTAAAAGCGATAAAAAAAGTCACGTGCTCAAAAATGGTACCAATAAAAACGTCAACTCGTCCCGCAAAAAATAAGACCTCACATGACTCTGTGGGCCAAAATATGCAAAAATTATAGCTCTCAAAATGTGATGATGCAAAAACTATTTTTGCAATAAAAAGCGTCTTTTAGCGTGACAGCTGCCAATCATAAAAACCCGCTATAAATAGTAAATCAAACCCCCCTTTATCACCCCCTTAGTAAGGGAAAAATAATAAAATTAAAAAAAAAGTATTTATTTCCATTTTCCCATTAGGGTTAGGGTTAGGGTTGCGGCTAAAGTTAGGGTTAGGGTTGGCGCTAAAGTTAGGATTAGGGTTAGGGTTGGGATTAGGGGTGTGTTAGGGTTAGGTTTGTGGTTAGGGTTGGGACTAGGGTTAGGGGTGTGTTGGGGTTAGGGTTGGAGTTAGAATTGGGGGGTTTCAGCTGTTTAGGCACATCAGGGGCTCTCCAAATGTGACATGGCGTCTGATCTCAATTCCAGCCAATTCTGCGTTGAAAAAGTCAAACGGTGCTCCTTCACTTCTCAGCTCTGCCATGCGTCCAAACAGTAGTTTATCCCCACATATGGGGTATCAGCGTACTCTGGACCCCAAGAGTTATTGTGCAATTTGTCCTATTTCTTCTGCTACCCTTGGGAAAATAAAAAACTGGGGGCGAAAATATCATTTTTGTACAAAAAAAAATATTTTTTTTGTTTTACGGCTGTACATTATAAACTTCTGTGAAGCACTTGGGGCTTCATAGCGCTCACCACACATCTAGATAAGTTCCTTGTGGGGTCTATTTTCCAAAATGGGGTCACTTGTTGGGGATTTCCATTGTTTAGGCGCATCAGGGGCTCTCCAAATGCGACATGACGCCCCCAGACCATTCCATCAAAGTCTGCAATCCAAAACGTCACTACTTCCCTTCCGAGCCCGACGTGTACCCATACAGTAGTTTTCTCCCACATATTGGATATCAGCGTACTCAGGACAAATTGGACAACAACTTTTGGGGTCCAATTTCTCCTGTTACCCTTGTAAAAATAAAATATTGGGGCAAAAAAATCATTTTTGCAACAAAAAAAAAGGATTTTTTATTTTTACGGCTGTGCGTTATAAACTTCTGTGAAGCATTTCGGGGTTCAAAGTGCTCACCACACATCTAGACAAGTTCCTTGTGGGGTCTATTTTCCAAAATGGGGTCACTTGTGGGGGGTTTCCACTGTTTAGGCGCATCAGGGGCTCTCCAAATGCGACATGACGCCCCCAGACCATTCCATCAAAGTCTGCAATCCAAAACGTCACTACTTCCCTTCCGAGCCCTGACGTGCGCCCATACAGTAGTTTTCTCCCACATATTGGGTATCAGCGTACTCAGGACAAATTGGACAACAACTTTTGGGTTCCAATTTCTTCTGTTACCCTTGTGAAAATAAAATATTGGGGGCGAAAAAATCATTTTTGTAAAAAAAAAAGGATTTTTTATTTTTACGGCTGTACGTTATAAACTTCTGTGAAGCACTTTGGGGTTCAAAGTGCTCACCACACATCTAGATAAGTTCCTTGTGGGTCTATTTGCCAAAATGGGGTCACTTGTGGGGGGTTTCCACTGTATAGGTGCATCAGGGGCTCTCCAAATGTGACATGACGCCCCCAGACCATTCCATCAAAGTCTGCAATCCAAAACGTCACTACTTCCCTTCCGAGCCCTGACGTGCGCCCATACAGTAGTTTTCTCCCACATATTGGGTATCAGCGTACTCAGGACAAATTGGATAACAACTTTTGGGTTCCAATTTCTTCTGTTACCCTTGTGAAAATAAAATATTGGGGACGAAAAAATCATTTTTGTAAAAAAAAAAAAAGATTTTTTATTTTACGGCTGTACGTTATAAACTTTAGTGAAACACCTGGGGGTTAAAAGTTCTCACCACACATCTAGATAAGTTCCTTGAGGGGTCTAGTTTCCAAAATGGCGTCATTTATGGGGGTTTCCACTGTTTAGGCAGATCAGGAGCTCTCCAAACACGACATGGCGTCCAGCCAATTCTGCGTTGAAAAAGTCAGACGGCGCTCCTTCCCTTCCAAACTCTGCCATGCACCCAAACAGTGGTTTGCCCCACATATGGGGTATCAGCGCACTCAGGACAAATTGCACAATAACTTTTGGAGTCTTGTTACCCTTGGAAAAATAAAAATTGGGGTGAAAAGATCATTTTTGTGGAAAAAATATGATTTTTAAATTTTACGGCTCTACGTTATAAACTTGTGTGAAGCACTTGGGGTTCAAATTGCTCACCAAATATCTAGAAAAGTTCCTTAGGGGGTCTAGTTTCCAAAATGGGGTCATTTGTGGGGGGTTTCCACTGTTTAGGCACATCAGGGGCTCTCCAAATGCAACATGGCATCCAATCTCAATTCCAGCCAATTTTGGTTGGAAAAAGTCAAATGGTGCTCCTTCCATTCCGAGCTCTGCCGTGCGCCCAAACAGTGGTTCCCACCCACATATGGGGTATCAGCAGTGGCGTAGCGTGGGGGGGGCGGGGGGGGCGGTCCGCCCCAGGCGGCACGTGTGTGTGGGGGCGGCACCCTTTCCTTGCCCTCCGTCTCTACAGCATTAGCCTCACAGCAGCTAGCAATGACGCTGCTATTGCTGTTGTCTTCTGTGCCCACAGGACCTGTGATGAGGTCACAGGAGGGGAGGAGTCAGGGGTCAGATGATCAGTGTCCTCCAGTGCTATTGCTGTAGTCTTCTGTGCCCACAGAACCTGTGATGAGGTCACAGGAGGGGAGGAGTCAGGGGTCAGATGATCAGTGTCCTTGTGTGCAAGACTCTGCTGTGATGTTGTCATGGTGCTGGATTAGGGTAAGTTTGTGTGTGTGTGGGGGTCGGGACTCGGGTTTACAGTGTGGATGTAGCAGAGCCGTGTGTATGAGGTGTACGGAGCGGAGCCGTGTGTGTACGAGGTGTACGTAGCAGAGCCATGTGTGTACGAGGTGTACGGAGCAGAGACGTGTGTGTACAAGGTGTGCGGAGCCGTGTACAGAGCGGAGCCGTGTGTGTGCGGAGCCGTGTGTGTACGAGGTGTACGGAGCGGAGCCGTGTGTATAAGGTGTACGGAGCGGAGCCGTGTGTACAAGGTGTACGGAGCGGAGCCGTGTGTACGAGGTGTACGGAGCGGAGCCGTGTGTGTACGAGGTGTACGGAGCGGAGCCGTGTGTGTACGAGGTGTACGGAGCGGAGCCGTGTGTGTATGAGGTGTACGGAGCGGAGCTGTGTGTACAAGGTGTACGGAGCGGAGCCGTGTGTGTACGAGGTGTACAGAGCGGAGCCGTGTGTGTACGAGGTGTACGGAGCGAAGCCGTGTGTGTACGAGGTGTACGGAGCGGAGCCTTGTGCGTGTGAGGTGTGTGGAGCGGAGCGTGTGTGACAGGGCCACAAAGAGCGGAGCCGCGCATGTACAAGGGTCCTGTTACTTGCGGGATCTGTGTGCTTGGGGGCTGCAGGGGGGAAGGAGGGGTGCCATTATGTGCATGGGTCTGCGTGCGGACGGAGCGAATGCTGTTACCTGTGTAGGGCTGGGTCCCTGTCCCGCTGTCCTGGCCGGGAGGTTTACTTTCCCGCATTAGAATCGTACATGCGGAAACCCGGGGACCTCCCACACGTTCTGGCAGCCACATGTCACGTTCCACCGGAGGTGACGTGCTGTAAGTCAGCTGAACGCTGGAAATGACTGCTGACCTCATTTCCGGCGGTCAGCTTACAGCAGCAGGTACTGTAACTCGTTCTCGGGAGAGTCTTCAGAACGGCGACGCATCGAGCCGCTGGATCTGTTGGAGTGAGAGCCGGGTATTGTTCGGACCGCTGCATACAATACCCGACTCTCCCTGAGCGAGACAAGCAGGATGTGGGGATCTCAACATGGGATCTGTTCAACAGATGAAGAGATCCCCAGATCCTGCCTGTCTCGCTCAGTGAGAGCCGGGTATTGAATGGAGCGCTGCATAGCTGGTGAGATCCCCACATCCTGGGGAAATGAGGTCAGCGATGGAACGTGACTTGTGGCTGCCAGAATGTGTGGGAGGTCCCCGGGGTTTCCGTATGTACGATTCTAATGCGGAAAGTAAACCGCCTGGCCGAGACAGCGGACAGGGTCCCGAAATCGGGACTGTCCCGCTGAAACCGGGACGGTTGAGAGGTATGTGCTTATAATTATTGTTTATGAAACAGTGTGATCAGCAGTGCTAAGTGGGTGTGGTCAGGGCGTGGATATGGGTGTGACCAGTGAAATGGGTGTGGCTAGGGGGTGTGGCCTAAAATTTGCCGCCCCGGGCGCCACAAACAGTTGCTACGCCACTGGGTATCAGCGTACTCAGGACAAATTGGACAACAACTTATGTGGTCCAATTTCTCCTGTTACCCTTGAGAAAATAAAAAATTAGTGACTAAAATATAATTTTTGTGGGAAAAAAATAGGATTTTTTATTTTCATGCCCGGGCATTATAAACTTGTGTGAAGCACTTGGGGGTTCAAAGTGCTCACCAAAGATCTAGATAAGTTCCTTAGGGGGTATAGTTTCCAAAATGGGGTCACTTGTGGGGGGTTTCCACTGTTTAGGCTCATCTGGGGCACTGCAAACGGAACATGACCCCCATCAACGTCTGCATTCCAAAATGTTACTACTTCCTTTCCAAGCCCTGCCGTGCACCCAAACAGTTCCCCCCCCCCACATATGGGGTATCAGCGTACTCAGGACAAATTGGACAACAACTGTTGGGGTCCAATTTCCTTGGGAAAATTCAAAAATTTGGGACTAAAAAATCATTTTTGTGGAAAATTGTTTTTTTTTTTTTTCACACCCAGGCATTATAAGCTTTTGTGAAACACTTGGGAGTTCAAAGTGCTCACAACAGATCTAGATAAGTAGCTTAGGGGGTCTAGTTTCCAAATGGTGTC
The DNA here is from genome assembly GCA_033576555.1 of Oophaga sylvatica. NCBI lineage: Eukaryota > Metazoa > Chordata > Amphibia > Anura > Dendrobatidae > Oophaga > Oophaga sylvatica. The sequence goes on along the minus strand of JARQOD010000002.1, from coordinate 332,435,557 downwards.
ACTTGTGGGGGTTTCCACTGTTTAGGCGCATCAGGGGCTCTCCAAACACGACATGGCGTCCAATCTCAATTCCAGCCAATTTTAGTTTGAAAAAGTCAAACGGCGCTCCTTCCCTTACGAGCTCTGCCGTGTGCCCAAACAGTGGTTTTCCCCCACATATTGGGTATTGGCGTACTCAGGAGAAATTGCATAACAACCTTATCTGTCCATTTTCTCCTTTTACCCTTGTGAAAATAAAAAAAAAGTTTGTAAAAGATCATTTTTGTGGCTAAAAAGTTAAATATTCATTTTTTCCTTCCACGTTGCTTTAGTTCCTGTGAAGCACCTGAAGGGTTATTAATCTTCTTGAATGTGGTTTTGAGTACCTTGAGGGGTGCAGTTTTTAGAATGGTGTCACTTTTGGGTATTTTCTGCCATATAGACCCCTCAAAGTGACTTCAAATGAGAGGTGGTCCCTAAAAAAAAATGGCTTTGTAAATTTTGTTGTAAAAATGAGAAATCGCTGGTCAACTTTTAACCCTTATAACTTCCTAACAAAAAAAAATTTTGGTTCCAAAATTGTGCTGATGTAAAGTAGACATGTGGGAAATGTTATTTCTTAACTATTTTATGTGACATATTTCTCTGTTTTAAGGGAATACAAATTCAAAGTTTGAAAATTGCAAAATTTTAAAAATTTTCGCCATATTTGCGTTTTTTTCAAAAATAAACGCAAGTTATATCGAAGAAATTTTACTTCTAACGTGAAGTACAATATGTCACGAGAAAACAATCTCAGAATCGCGAAGATCCGTTGAAGCGTTCCAGAGTTATAACCTCATAAAGAGACAGTGGTCAGAATTGTAAAAATTGGCCCGGTCATTAACGTGCAAACCACCCTTGGGGGTGAAGGGGTTAAGTCTTCTCAGAACCGATCCTATCTGCAGTCTGTATGAATGCTTTCACCGGCATCTAACCAGCAGACTGGCAGCTATATAAAGGAAGCTAATTAGAACATAATCAAAAGCAGCCGGGCGAGGCTGGACCTAGTCTTAGCAAAGAGCTAGGTAAAATTAACTCCCTCATTACCAAACACAAAGAAACAGCAACTCAGCTGCGAGAAGTCAGAATGTGCAATCGCGACAATCTTCGTGGCGATGCACCCATGACAGTACCCCCCCTTCTACGAGGGGCCTCCGGACCCTCAGGGCCAGGTCTGTCCGGGTAAGTCGTGTGGAAGGTCCGAACCAATCGATCTGCGTTAATATCAGATGCAGGAACCCACGTCCTCTCCTCAGGACCATACCCCTTCCAATGAAGCAAGTACTGAAGGGACCGGCGACTCAGACGTGAGTCAACGATCCTCGACACCTGAAATTCCAAGTTACCATTGACCACCACTGGAGGAGGAGGTAGAAGTGACGGTATAACTGGCGCCACGTACCTCTTAAGCAACGATTTGTGGAATACATTATGGATTTTAAACGTAGGAGGGAGGTCCAGACGAAATGCCACAGGATTAATTATAGAACTGATCCTGTATGGACCGATGAACCTGGGACCCAGTTTCCAGGAGGGAACTTTGCGTTTTATATTCTTGGTAGACAACCACACCAGATCGTTCACACCTAGGTCCGGACCAGACACTCTCCTCCTATCAGACCTCCGCTTGAAACAGTTCCCCATAGCACTCAGACCATTCAGCACTCCTCTCCAAACTGAAACAAGTGACGATGAGAATCGTTCCTCCTCAGGAACCCCAGATGGACGGGTATGTGGGGTCTTAGAGCGAGCACAAACTCCACAGGACGCGACAAAAGTTATTACCTCTTTATTTAAGTTAGGCCACCAAAACCGGCGAGAAAGGAGATCCACAGTTGCTTTACTCCCTGGATGTCCTGCTAAAGCAGAACTATGATGTGCCTCGATAACTTTTTGTCTTAACTGATTAGGAACAAACAGTTTCCCTGGAGGTCCTACAGGGGCGTCCCCCTGAGCCTCCAACACCTCCTCCTCAAGCTCAGAGCACACAGCCGACACCACCACTCCTTCCTGAAGGATAGGAACCGGGTCATCCGTCTTTCCGGCCCCTGGGAAACTACGAGATAAGGCATCAGGAAGCAATTTTATTGAGCAGTCATACGTGCGATGAGGAGGTAACTTTTGACACCCCTCCTCTGAGAACATCTCCCCAAAGTCCTCCAGAAAAGGAGGCAAAGTCCTAGGCACGACCGCACCGATGACCGTGTTCATGCAGTTATTCTTGCAAAATTCACCCCACTGGCTTATCTTTCTGGATTGCCAATCAATCACTGGGTTATGTTTAGCCAACCAGGGAAGTCCCAACACAATAGGAGTAGGAAGACCCTCCAACACATAACAAGACAACTGTTCTTTATGTATTGCCCCTACTCGAAGGTCTATGTTATGAACAGCTTGTACAAAGCTACCTTGACCGAGAGGTCTGGCGTCAATAGAAAGTATAGGGATCGGTTTGGCCAATACACTCAGTTGCATACCTTGCACCTGGGCAAACCGAGCGTCCACCATATTAGCCCCAGACCCACTATCAAGAAGAACAGAAATCCTCTCAACTCTCGCACCAACCACCACCTCCGCAGGCACGAGAAATTGAGACGGACCTGGGGACGAAATACCTACTCCCAGGTTGTCGTCCACCGCACAACCTGGGATTAACAGTTCTTCGGTGACTTTTTTGCTCAATGAGGCACGGGAGGGACACCCCCCAACAAAATGTCCCTCTCTCCCGCAGAAGAAACACCTTCTTGTCTTGCGGCGCACCGCCGATTCCCTCCTACAAATGATGTCCCACCCAACTGCATAGGTTCCTCAGAACAGACCAGGGGAACCTCCATATAAGGGACTTTAGTAGTGGGTGGAGTAATAACAGGGGGCGGAGTTACCTCGCACCTCCCCCGAAGCCGTCTATCAATACGAATAGCAAGGGCCATAGCAGCCTCCAGTGACGGAGGAGAATCATACTGAGCCAAAACATCTTTTAATTTGTCAGATAACCCTTGACAAAACTGGCTCCTAAGAGCTGGGTCATTCCACTGAGTATCTGTGGCCCATCTACGGAACTCAGAAGAAAATTCCTCCGCCGGACGATCTCCCTGCTGTATCCTACGTAACTTCGTTTCAGCAAGGGAGACCCGATCCGGGTCATCATACACCAGCCCCAGGGCAGCAAAAAATTGATCTACTGACTGGAGGGCCGGGGAGCCCGGAGGAAGAGAGAACGCCCAGGATTGAGGGTCCCCTTGTAAGAGCGAGATGACAATTCCCACCCTCTGCTCCTCACTCCCCGATGACCAAGGCCGTAGCCGAAAGTACAATTTACATGCCTCCCGGAAGGTAAAAAATTTGTCCCGCCCACCAGTGAACCTGTCCGGGAGAGCAACCTTAGGTTCAGATCTGGTTTGCTCCGGGGGGGACAAAACCTTGGACTTAATGTCCGTAAACTCCATGGACAATTTCTGCAACTGCAGGGCAAGCTGGGCTACTGGATCCATGGTAGCTGGAGAGAATCTATAGTTCGGGCCGGTGAAAATGTCACGCTGTCTAGCAGATGTATAAATATATAATGTCAGTAATCTATCAAGTGGGACAACATTCTATATAACATATAAATAGGTAACATTAACATGTATATATAGCATAGTATTACCTGACATAATATCCTGTGGGTCAATACTGATTCCTTTTCACGCTGTCTCTGGCTAGAGGTGGACCGGGGTCTATGCTGACCCTAAACTGGGGTCCTGACTAGTCCCTCTACCTGGAGGTACTGTTAATGGTACAGAGGTCCAGGCCACCAGCGTAAACCCTGTCTCCTATAAATCCCTGATCACTGTAATCTAGTCCTTAGATGGACCCTGATTACCACCATAGGGAATGGACAGGTAAAGGTTAACAAACAGTATAGACAAACGAGACAGACAGGGATAAAGTAAATACTGTCTTGCATACAACATTAAAACACAGAGGGAACACCGAAGGTCTAGGAGATAAACTATAAGCAAGGTGAGGAGAAACAACAAAAGAGCTCTTAGCTTAAGTCTTCTCAGAACCGATCCTATCTGCAGTCTGTATGAATGCTTTCACCGGCATCTAACCAGCAGACTGGCAGCTATATAAAGGAAGCTAATTAGAACATAATCAAAAGCAGCCGGGCGAGGCTGGACCTAGTCTTAGCAAAGAGCTAGGTAAAATTAACTCCCTCATTACCAAACACAAAGAAACAGCAACTCAGCTGCGAGAAGTCAGAATGTGCAATCGCGACAATCTTCGTGGCGATGCACCCATGACAACTACTTATAACTGGAGAAGAGCAGATACTCCAACCTCCTGTGAAGTGGGACTTAGGCCGGCGTCACACTCACCGTAGAAAAATAAGGACCGTATTGTACGAGCGTAACACGACAAAATGTTGCCGGCACAATAATCCGTATTTCATCCGTTGTCAGGGTGCGGCTGCGTATTTTGCGCATGTAAGCATCCGTATGCAATCCGTATGGCATCCGTATAGCGTATTTTTCTTGCCGCCTTTCAAAATGGACATTTAACGGTTTTTAGGCCTGAAACTCATTCACATCATCATCAGCAAGCCTATTTATTGGCTCTGCATCAGGTTGCAGCCCCCAATCTTCCCATTTTGCTGGTGTGCTTGTGTTAGAGTACTGCTGCTTGCTTGCCAACATGTCTGACAGTCTTTAGTTCACCCCAACTGATCGAGTGTTGTACAACTGGGTTTTGTCCTGCCGCTTTGGCCAGCCTTACCCAGTGATCGTTGATCCGCGGAGGAGGAGGCGAATGTGGGTGCATCCGCATTTGAGGCAACGCCTCACTAAAGGCCATTTTCACCGCCTTTATGCATCTCTGCGGACTCATCCAGACCAGTTTTTTCTGTTTTGTCGGATGACCATTCCCACATTTGATGTTTTGTTGGAGATTGTGCGCCCTGGGATCACCTACCAGGATACCAGGATGAGCCAAGCTATCTCTGCAGAGTAGCAACTTCTACTTACACTACGGTATGTATTCCTCACCTACATACGGTCTGTTGATGATGTGTTTTCCCACTACTTTCCCTTTACCCTTATGGCTGTTGCTGAAATATCCTCATAATATAGCCCATATATCACCTCGAAGTACCTGCACAATGATGTGTATGTCAAAATGACAGAAAACTTTGACTTGTGGTAAATTGAACTTATGATTGTTTGGACATTAAATCATGTAACGGTTATGTATAGTGCGTTTGTTAAACCTTTGTGCATGTGTAATGATTATTCTCTCTACATTTGGTTACTTGTAGGTTCCTAACTACTGGCATATCCTATGTCGCACTCCATCTGGAGTTTTTGATTGGGAGGTCCACCATCTCTGGCATTGTGCGTGCTACCTGCTCACAACTCTGGACAGACTGCATCAACTGGTGATGCCTGACCCAAAGATGGAAGACTGGATGAGGATTGCCAGGGGATTTGAGGAGCAATGTCAGTTCCCAAATTGTAAAGGAGCTCTTGATGGGAAGCACATCCGTGTACGTAAGCCGCCGAACTCAGGGTCCCAATTCTATAATTATAAACAATATTTTTCTGTAGTGCTGTTGGCTCTGGTTGACAGTAACTACAGGTTTATAATTGTAGACATTGTGGCCTATTGAAGACCTGGAGACTCTAGAGTCTTCAATTCTTCCATTATGGGTCGGCGGCTGCTCAATAACCAGTTGCACCTACCACAGCATGCCAACTTTCTGGCTCCCATCTCAAACCTGTCCCATTTGTTGTAGTTGGGGATGAGGCCTTCCAGCTATCAAGGAATGTGATGAGGCCATATCCACGATGACACCTTGACCACCGTCGTCGGTTCTTCAACTTGCGCCTATCACGGGCCAAGCGCCTGGTGGAGTGTGCCTTTGGCATTTTGTGTGCAAAATGGCGGGTCCTCCAGTCTACTATTCAGCTGAGTGAAGCCAACGTCAATGAGGTCATCAAAGCATGTGTTGTTCTACATAATTTCACCAGAATGCATGATTGTGGCCCATCTGATGTTGGTGACAGTGTGGTGACCAATGTGGATATGCCTACACCCCATGTCATCCCTTTACGTCGCCCACTCTCAGGACTGAAAATCCGTGATATATTCACCCAATATTTTGTGTCACCTGAAGGTACAACTACATGGCAAGATGATGCATTATCTATGCTGTAATGTATTTCTGTGTGTATAAATAAATGTTATTTTTCTATGACATAGTCTGTGTCTGCTGTTACAGTTCATACCAGATATGTAGGTGATGTAGTACACCTTACTTAAGCAACAAGACACCAAATTTAAAAAAAATATATATTTTTATATGTGCTAACTCGCACTTGAGGTAGTGACAACCATATTTCACGCATATGATATATGTCTTCATAGCACTATACTGTAAGTGCACATTATTACACAAGTGCAAAAAAAATCAGAAAAAATAACAAACATTTCCATAAATAATAATACATAAGCAAAATAAACTTTCACTATCACTAGTGAGCACCATATCTGCCCCATATGGTTGGGTTCTAAGACTAGACTAATGCAATTATGCATTAGCCAACAATGTTTAAAATGGATTATAAAAAAATAACAAACATTGGTATAAATTATAAGATATAAAGAAAATAAAAAAGTTTCACCTAGCCCATTTCCCACCAGCTAAGTACCATATGCTGTTTGTAGGCATTCAAATGAGGGCAAATATGCATTACACAACATGGTGTAAAAATAAATATAAAAAGATAACAAACTTTTGTATAAATAATAAGAGATAATGAAAATAACAAACGTTGACTATGCCTACTGAAGAGCATATTGGTGCCATATGTTTTTTTACAGGCATCTAGATTAGTGCAAATTTCTTTGGCACAACATGAGTGTAAACTAAATAGAAAAAAATAACAAACTGCTTTTGAAATCATAATACATAAGTAAAATAAAAAATCACAGCTGGTGGTATGTGGGTGGTGGGGTTGGCGGGTTCCCAGCATCTCTGTGTAGTTGGCTTGGATGACCACCTTGACCATCACCCTGTTGGGTTGGATTTTCTGGGCCCTGAGCTAACATCTGCCAACGGTCAGGTTGGTGTGTGGGCACATTGCCATAAAGATAAGGGAGATTAAATTCCTGTGTAAGATGGTACCCACGAGAATCATACCCCCAATATGACTATGTTGAGCACATCCAGGTTGGGACCAGCCTCCAACCCTGGATCTGTACAAGTGGCCATATTGGGAAGTCGGATTATAGCCAGCCATTTGACCCTGTTGTTGCCAAGGTTGGTTCGGTGGGGGAATGGGTTGAGGTGTAGGCGCCCATGCAGGAGGATCATCAGATCCTAATTGAGCATGCACATTTTGGTGGGGGGCAAGGCGCAGAAGGTTACGGGGTGAGAGCTGCCACCTCTCAAGGAATTCAAACACCTCATATGGTGTATTGGGGGGTGTGCATGCATCAATTAGGATGTGCATTGATCCTCGCACACGGAGCCTCAGCTCACGGGGTAGGGTACCAAGGTAGCGAGCAAGACTACGGGCATAGGCCTCCTCACCCTCATCCACAGCTGCCCTTGAAAGGTAATTGAGTACCCCAGTGTCCACATGCCTACGTGTGTCTGACCCAGTGATGTCTCGCAGTCTTCTCCCACGGCGGGATATTGCAGCAGGCTGGGGGGAGACCCCCAGAGGTACAGTGGGGCTGCTGCTGTTTCCTGCTTCATCCCCAGTGGTGGATGCTGCTGCAGCTGGTGCCTCTGGTACAGGTAGAGGAGGAGGGGGTTGCTGAGGTCCTTGGATTGTGAACCTTGGGGGATGCTGATGGGAGGTTCAGACGATGGGCCAGCCACCTCTTCACCTCCCCCAACTGGATCAATAATGGCCTCTGAGTCGGAGCCTGTCTCCCTCTCAGTGAGGTTGGATTGAGTTCTGTTGGGAAATGAAAGGGGATTAGAACATGTAGGAGAGGTGAGCCTAAACTGCATATGTGTTATGTGGTGTGATGTATGTACTTACGGTCTGAGATCCAGAATAGGAGGCAGAAAAGCCAGCCGGTCAAAATAAACGTATTTTCATTTCGTGGGTGCTGCTGACCCGCTCTTGGCCCTCTGCTCCATTCCCGCCAGTATTGGTCGCGAATGCTTCTCCATCTTCTCATAATATCATCCACTGCAATGTGACATATAATTTCATCAATTAGCTAGCTGCACAAAGCCAAATTATTCTACATACACATAATATTGTCATGGGGGCCTAGTCGGATGTGACTATCCTAACATTTTGGCGCCCAAAAAAAAAAAGTAACAAAATTTAAATTTTTTTTGGGGAAAATCTGCGCTAGAACTACGTTCTGACCGTGAAGAAGTTTGCTAATAAATCAAGTAACTTACTGATTCGCTGCGGCTCCTCGCGTGGGCTGTCCCCAAAGTGGGGAAACATCTGCCCACAGATGCACCTCCATGCCGCCTCTTTCCTTGCGCGGTCTGCATAATGTGCATCTCTTTGGTCCCAAATTTCGGGCCTCTCCTGCACCAACATAATGAGCATCTCTACATTGATGAGGGTGGACATCATGGCTGACTCCGTGGAGGCGTTCTTCCGGGATGTCTGGCGCTCTTTTTGAGCTAATTTGCATGTGGCAGCTTCCTCCTGCATGTGTTGTACCATTTCCTGTGAGCTGCAGAAGTCTTGCGTATTTCTCGCAAGTCATACGTCTGGTCTGTGTGTAATCCTTTGTTTTCTCACACCCATAGACTTTCATTGGCGTACAACGGGCGTAATACGCGTACAATCGCAGCATGCTGCGGGTGTCTCGCACCGTAAGATACGCATGATCAGAGCTGTCCCATAGAGAAATATGGGTCCGTGTGTAATGCGTGGTTTTCACGCCTCTCACTCGTCCGTATTCCTCCTTAGTGTGACGCCGGCCTTACACCTCATCTCTTTTTTGATGCAGGGACCTCCTGAGGAAACCAGATGGTTACCGCAGGAAAATTCTCAGGGAAAAAGGCAACGACTCTGAGATCTGTTTACGTAGAGGAGGAGAAGAAGCACAGAGGCTGCCTTTGTTTCAAGGAAAAGGTATCATGGGTTCAAAAGATTTTTCTCAGATTGTTCAGACTTTGTGTCTCCATTGTCCAGATATGAACATTGGGGTTTTGTTTTCTTGATATTTATGTATTTATGAGATATAGATTTTTGACATCGTACCAAAGGGACAGTCATGACTCATTCACATTGCTGTGGGGCCACTAAAACCCCTCCAACTTAATAACCATTCTATAGATGATGCAAACCAGGCCATATTTGATCTCTATACAACGGTGAAATCATGATAAGAAATATGACATCAATATCTACTGCCTGGAACCTTTAGGTGCAAAGATATTCTGTAAGTTGGGTATCTCATAAAATTCTAACAGACCCAGCACATCCCACAATCCACCCTGACATGAGCTCCTCAAGAGGAAGGTATGTAGGCATAACTTTGAGCTAGTAAAAAGCAATATTTGGGTCTGTGTCATTTGTCAGTCCTTTTAAGACATAGTTCGCTATGGGTTCATTTTCCCAATCAGAGTGCTTCCCTCCACTAAGCTCTGAGCCATTTGCGTGACTGCATTTAGTAGTTTTCTGTTGTTATTCCTTTTTTATTTCATGTAATTGTATATATTGTACTGTTTATTCCCATTTTGTATCATCTTGTATATTTTATAAACACTGCCTATCTTTCTGGATTAAATATATAAAATGTAATAGCTCTGTTCTTCTTGCTCTTTAAACCGCATCCCTGAAGACATATGCTTCCTGTAATGGGTGTCCAATCGGCCTGTATAAACGCTTGGTGGTGGCAGCTAGTAAACTAATCTGTATGGATTTTAATTTTTTTCTATGACACTCAATAATCATTAATACACATGACAATAGACTTTGTATTAGATCTTATTGGAGAAATCTGATTCTTGTTCCTCCCGGACTAATCTTTCATTGTCAGTATTCTCAATTCACAGAAAAAAATGTGTCTTCAGTGGATAGAAAAATATTTAGAGTTGAGAGTCCTCAGTGGTTGATACCTTTTAATGGCTAACTGAAAAGATGGTAACAAATTGCAAGCTTTCGAGACTACTCAGGTCTCTTCATCAGGCTGAACTAATACAAAATCTGAAGAATCACATATTTATACACAAAACACAGAAAAAATGCAATAGGTAAGACAAGTGACGTGAAGCAGAATAGTCATTATGGCAGAGGGATGAGCATAAATATTGGAACAATTCATAGATAAGGAGAGAAAGTTTTATTACCCTCTGATTGGGGTCTGGTAATGTTTTGTGATGTTTTCACAGGGTATTTGGAGTAAATTCCTTAATTGATGTAATAGGCCATAAAACCATGTGACAGGTTCATTCCAGCATTAAGAGTGTCAAAGGTCACCATCAATTTGTATTCGCAAATTCTTCTCTGCCTCTGAGATGTGAATCTGCTTCTTAGTACCATCACATCTAATGTTGTGTACCTAATTATATGTACTAAATGTCCAACTGGGGGTCTGTATGTGGGGGAGACCGGGCAAAAACTGAGAACAAGGATGAATTCTCATCGCCACGCAATAAGAGAAAAAAGAATGGATCTACCTGTGGCAAAACATTTTTGCTCCCCTGATCATAGCATGTCAGATATGAAAATACTGGTACTAAGAAGCAGAATCACATCTCAGAGGCAGAGAAGAATTTGCGAATACAAATTGATGGTGACCTTTGACACTCTTAATGCTGGAATGAACCTGTCACATGGTTTTATGGCCTATTACATCAATTAAGGAATTTACTCCAAATACCCTGTGAAAACATCACAAAACATTACCAGACCCCAATCAGAGGGTAATAAAACTTTCTCTCCTTATCTATGAATTGTTCCAATATTTATGCTCATCCCTCTGCCATAATGACTATTCTGCTTCACGTCACTTGTCTTACCTATTGCATTTTTTCTGTGTTTTTGTGTATAAATATGTGATTCTTCAGATTTTGTATTAGTTCAGCCTGATGAAGAGACCTGAGTAGTCTTGAAAGCTTGCAATTTGTTACCATCTTTTCAGTTAGCCATTAAAAGGTATCAACCACTGAGGACTCTCAACTCTAAATATTTTTCTATCTACTGGCTAACACGGTACGAAGATATACATCTTTACTGTATCTTCAGTGGATACAAATTTTCCCATTACTGAGATAGGTAATGACAGTTGGTGCTCATAAATAGAGATGAGCGAATATGTTTGGAAAATGATCGCCAAACATAAATTCGGCACGAATATGACAAATTCAGATTCGTGATCAGAAACACTAGCATTTTATCTTAAAATCAGAAAAAAAAATCGGTAAAATTGCTGGAAAATAATTGCGTTGCCACTAAAGTATTTTTAGCACTTTGGCTAGGATAGTGGTGGTGTATGATGCGCGGGGGGCACTTGTTTGACGAGGTGAGGGGGTGGGGAGAGCTCAGAGGCGTGGCGTGCTTGTAATTTTTTTTTCTAACTTTAAGTTTGCAAATTGCGGCTAGCCAATCAGGGCGCAGGAACCATCTACAATGTCCAGTTAGAAGGGCTTATGCCATTGGCTGCTGAAATCACATGTAACTCTCTATATAAAGAGCAGACATCTTGTTAGAGCGCCATTTTGTCAGTATAACAAGGCAGAGAGGCTGCTCCTGATGCTTCTCCTGGCTACAGAGAGATTTTAGCTAGTTAGCTAGGCGGTTGTTTCTAAGTTAGATAGTTTAGATAGCTAGTGTCCTGTGTGGTTGTGAAATAATAATAATAATAATAATAATAATCTTTATTTTTATATAGCGCTAACATATTCCGCAGCGCTTTACAGTTTGCACACATTATCGTCGCTGTCCCCGATGGGGCTCACAATCTAGATTCCCTATTTGTATGTTTTTGGAGTGTGGGAGGAAACCGGAGAACCCGGAGGAAACCCACGCAAACACGGGGAGAACATACAAACTCCTTGCAGATGTTGTCCTAGCTGGGATTCGAACCCAGGACTCCAGCGCTGCAAAGCTACAGTGCTATCCACTGAGCCACCGTGCTGCCCTAGGTGAAATCGACCTTATAGCAGATTTTTTTTTTCTTGTGCCATTAGTGAGGTCCAGAGACAAAGACAGCAGGGCACATTTCATAGAACTGTGTTGTGCACTGCTTCTATTGTGCTCCATGCACGAGTAGACGTTTAAAAATCTATTTTTTTCAGTTGCTAACGTGATTCAGCAAGGCAAATCTCACCTTGTAAATTAGTGGCAGTGAAATTCAGCTGTATGCAGATTAAAAAAAATATTTTTTTCAGTTGCTAACGTGATTCAGCAAAGCATATCTCATCTTGTAATTTAGTGGTGTTGAAATTCAGCTGTATACAGAGTAAAAACAACTATTTTTTTCATATGAAAAACTGAGAACAGGGAGTCAAAATGCTAAATAAAAGATATAGTTTTATTGGAACAACCATAAAAAATTTCAAGCACAAAAGAGGAAAAATTTGAACATAATCCTACCGTGTGGAAACATAAGTGGGAGCAGATTTAGTAAATAAATTAGGAATAATATGCGGTCATGAATAGCAAACCAAAATACCAAACTGAAAAAACAAAGGTGTCCTGTTAACACCTGCACCACATGAATAGTAGCAGGAGCTGAGCCATAAATGCATGTGAATCAGAGTTTCGCTATGCTGATAAGTGAGTTGTACAAAGTCACAGAAGTATACAACATAATTCACAGCGCTGAATTGAGCCCAAGTGCTAATGGAATGGAAAGAAATTACACTGAGCAGTCTTCCATAGGAAACCTGGTAAGTAAGTATTTTAATAACACTCGGAGGGACAGCTCAGCGCTGAGATTACAATTAGTGATGCAACAACTCTTCATACAGCACACTGCAAAAGATTGTATATAATACATCAGCTATTAGTAATAATTACCCGTCATTATGGTGCTAGTGTGAGCGCAGGACACCGCAATCCCCGTACGTTTCGGTACACCTTCTTCAGGGGGCGTGGTTAAGGGGTTTCAGCGTCTCATTAAATATCCTGCCCTAGTGATCACATGTCTAAAAAGGACCATTCGTAGTGACCTATACAAATGTCTGTAATTAGGCAGCAGGCTCTCGGATTGATGCTGCGCGTGCGCCGATGCTAGAGGGGAAGCTGGATCACACGGGGCGGCTGGCGCCTAGCCGTTACCCCGGAGACCAGGCACACCCACAGCAGAGGGAGCAAAAGTGACGCGAGAGCCCAAAAACGAGAGCGTGCATTTGGAGGAAAGTCATGTGATCAGTAGGGACGGAGCTTGTAATGTGAGGTACAAAGCGGCCAGAGAAAATCAAGATATATTGGTTACTCTAAGAACCTGTAAGAGCGATGCATGGCTAGAAGAATATACATAATTTACACATTCTGGTCAGCAACAATATGTGTCACCATGCGCACACAGGCATAAAATCATGCAAAATACATTATGGATGCATCAGTATCTCCAAGGTAATATATGTTTAGAGACTCCCAGACATGCTTTGACGGCATGTAGGGAGATAGGTCATATAGGAGGTATTTGGATGCAATGGCAGAAAGTCAATATATCGCAGATCAGAGTGTAACCAGATGAGATAACAAACAAGATTAACATGTAAGGGCGATACATGACTAGGAGAATATACATAATTTACACATTCTGATCAGCAACAATATGCATCACCATGTGTGTGAAGGCACACAGTCATGCAAAGTGCGCTATGGAAGCATCAATATCAACAACAGCAACATATCAATATGTTACTGGTAACAGCTGACATCGAGTCACTGTACACCTGTATCCGACACCAAGATGGCATAGATGCATGCTGTCACTTCTTAAACCATGGGGGTTGGAATGGCCCCTTCGGTGAATTGATCCTGGACCTATTACAATATATACTTACCCATAATTTCTTCGTCTTCAAGGACAAATATTATTTGCAGTTGTGCGGCACTGCCATGGGCGCGGCCTGTGCGCCCTCTTTCGCAAATCTTTTTCTGGGTTTCTGGGAGGGGATGATATTTGGGGAGAGGGTGCACAGGCCGCAGACCATGTGCAGTGCTGGCTAAGGTACATCGATGATGTACTAATCATCTGGCAAGGTACAGAACAACAACTACATTCTTTTATGGATAAACTAAATTCAAATGCCTTGAACATTAAGATTACCTATAACTTTAGCAAAACCGAGGTGGATTTCCTAGATATAAAAATATCGGTGGATGAACATTTTCATCTACAAACCGATATTTATCGGAAACCCACATCGGTTAATTCACTCCTACACGCCACCTCATCACATCCCGGGTCAACGGTTAGGGCCATCCCAACAGGGCAATTTTTGAGATTACGTAGAGTATGTTCCTCCGATGCCCGCTTTGAGAGTCAGGCCACAGACCTCAAGGAGAGGTTCAAAATGCGTGGCTTGACATGACAACGGCATGTCATAGAAATACATGCAGCCGCGCGCTCCACTCCCGAGTGCCGGCGCCAGAGCTGGGATTTCACATGCGAGCATCGGACGTTTTCCTCGCATGTGTGATCCCGGCCTAACTTTTGTTTCAGGAGAACCTGCAGCAGAATTTCTGTGTTAGCCTCTAGCTACAGTCATGGCCAAAAGTTTGAGAATGACACAAATATTATATTTTCACATGATCTGCTGCCCTCTGGTTTTTATGTGTGTTTGACAGATGTTTTTATCACAGACAGAAATATAATAATTGCAAACATATGAGTAACAAAAGCTTATATTGACAGTTAGAATGAGTTAATGCAGCAAGTCAATATTTGCAGTGTTGACCCTTCTTCTTCAGGACCTCTGCAATTCTCCCTGGCATGCTCTCAATCAACTTCTGGACCAAATCCTGACTGATAGCAGTCCATTCTTGCACAATCAATGCTTTAATTTTGTCAGAATTTTTAGGTTTTTGTTTGTCCACCCGTCTCTTGATGATTGACCACAAGTTCTCAATGGGATTAAGATCTGGGGAGTTTCCAGGCCATGGACCCAAAATCTCTATGTTTTGTTCCCTGAGCCATTTAGTTATCACCTTTGCTTTATGGCAAGGTGCTCCATCACGCTGGAAAAGGCATTGTTGATCGCCAAACTGCTCTTGGAGGGTTGGGAGAAGTTGCTCTTGGAGGACATTCTGGTACCATTCTTTATTCATGGCTGTGTTTTTAGGCAAGACTGTGAGAGAGCCGATTCCCTTGGCTGAGAAGCAACCCCACACATGAATGGTTTCAGGATGCTTAACAGTTGGCATGAGACAAGACTGGTGGTAGTGCTCACCTTGTCTTCTCCGAATGAGGCGTTTTCCTGATGTCCCAAACAATCGAAAAGGGGATTCATCAGAGAAAATAACTTTACCCCAGTCCTCAGCAGTCCACTGCCTGTACCTTTTGCAGAATATCAGTCTGTCCATGATGTTTTTTCTGGAGAGAAGTGGCTTCTTTGCTGCCCTCCTTGAGACCAGGCCTTGCTCCAAGAGTCTCCGCCTCACAGTGCATGCAGATGCACTCACACCTGCCTGCTGCCATTCCTGAGCAAGCTCTGCACTGCTGGTAGCCCGATCCCGCAGCTGAAACACTTTTAAGAGACGGTCCTGGCACTTGCTGGTCTTTCTTGGGCACCCTGGAGCCTTTTTGGCAACAATGGAACTTCTCTCCTTGAAGTTCTTGATGATGCGATACATTGTTGACTGAGGTGCAATCTTTCTAGCTGCGTTTTGCATTGGAATGATGACTGCACGTGTTTCTTTAGAGATAACCATGGTTAACAGAAGTGAAACAATGATGCCAAGCCCCAGCCTCCTTTTAAAGTGTCAAGTGGTGTCATTCTTACTTAATCATGACAGATTGATCTCCAGCCATGTCCTCATCAACACCCACACCTGTGTTAATGGAGCAATCACTGAAAAGAGGTTAGCTGGTCCTTTTAAGGCAGGGCTGCAATGATGTTGAAATGTGTTTTGGGGGATAAAGTTCATTTTCTAGCCAAATATTGACTTTGCAAGTAATTGCTGTTAAGCTGATCACTCTTTATAACATTCTGGAGTATATGCAAATTGCCATTAGAAAAAGTGAAGCAGTAGACTTTGTAAAAATTTATATTTGTGTCATTCTCAAAACTTTTGGCCATGACTGTACTCTCTCTCCCCACCATAGAATTTTAAGAGCATCAACTGTCATCTCCTATCTCAATAATGGGAAAATCAGTCTTCACTGAATATAAAGTTTACAGATTTTACCCACGTATTGAAAGTGAAAAATCAGTTTTGGAGGAGAAAGCAGCAGATTTCTCTGATAAGATATACTGTAAAACTGCTTATTTTTATGTGTACTATTGATATGTGAAATTACAAATTAAATGAAAGGTTACTCGAAGTATCAAAACTAGTGATGCACGAGTATACTCGTTGCTCGGGTTTTCCCGAAAATGCTCGGGCGTCCTCCGAGTATGCTCAGGTGTCCTCCGAGTATTTTGGAGTGCTCGAAGATTTAGCTTTTGTCGCCGCAGCTGCATGATTTGCGGCTGCTAGACAGCTTGAATACATGTGGGGATTACCTAACAAACTGGCAATCCCCACATGTATTCAGGCTGCCTAGCAGCCGCAAATCATGCAGCTGCATCGACAAAAACTAAATCTCCGAGCACTTCCAATTACTTGGAGGACACCCGAGCATGCACGGGAAAACCCGAACAACGAGTATACTCGCTCATCACTAATCAAAACATAATTTTTGCAATAAACAGCTAATCGTGCAGCATTTTAGGCATTGGTGAGCATGCTCAAAAATGTAGTACTCAAACCAAATTTATCCTTAAATCTATGTGATAAGCAGATTAGAATTGATGAGGCGAGATGTGAAGAACTTCCTCTGTTGATCTATGTTTCTTTAAAGCTATATTGCTTTAACCCACAATCCCCAGATCTCTGCCAGCTCTTCTTTATAAGTAGTAATTAAAATCCTGCTGAACAATTTTTTAAAGATCTAATTGCCTGAACTCTGCTGAGGTTTCCACATAGCAGATGTGGAAAACACAAGATCTGGCATTTTCTGTAATCTAGTACAGCAGGACTTCTCGGTTACCTGTTCAGACATGCTTAACAGACAGAAGGCTTGATTTTGCCTGAACATGACATTCCTTACAGCTGAGTAACATCTGAAAGTTAAAATTGCAACTTGAAGCTTACGTGGAGTTTAACCCCTTCACCCCCAAGGGTGGTTTGCACGTTAATGACCGGGCCAATTTTTACAATTCTGACCACTGTCTCTTTATGAGGTTATTACTCTGGAACGGATCTTCGCGATTCTGAGATTGTTTTCTCGTGACATATTGTACTTCACGTTAGAAGTAAAATTTTTTCGATATAACTTGCGTTTATTTTTGAAAAAAAACGCAAATATGGCGAAAATTTTTAAAATTTTGCAATTTTCAAACTTTGAATTTTATTCCCTTAAAACAGAGAAATATATCACACAAAATAGTTAAGAAATAACATTTCCCACATGTCTACTTTACATCAGCACAATTTTGGAACCAAAATTTTTTTTTCTTAGGAAGTTATAAGGGTTAAAAGTTGACCAACGATTTCTCATTTTTACAACAAAATTTACAAAGCCATTTTTTTTAGGGACCACCTCTCATTTGAAGTCACTTTGAGGGGTCTATATGGCAGAAAATACCCAAAAGTGACACCATTCTAAAAACTGCACCCCTCAAGGTACTCAAAACCACATTCAAGAAGATTATTAACCCTTCAGGTGCTTCACAGGAACTAAAGCAACGTGGAAGGAAAAAATGAATATTTAACTTTTTAGCCACAAAAATGATCTTTTACAAACTTTTTTTTTATTTTCACAAGGGTAAAAGGAGAAAATGGACAGATAAGGTTGTTATGCAATTTCTCCTGAGTACGCCAATACCCAATATGTGGGGGAAAACCACTGTTTGGGCACACGGCAGAGCTCGTAAGGGAAGGAGCGCCGTTTGACTTTTTCAAACTAAAATTGGCTGGAATTGAGATTGGACGCCATGTCGTGTTTGGAGAGCCCCTGATGCGCCTAAACAGTGGAAACCCCCACAAGTGACACCATTTTGGAAACTAGACCCCCTAAGGTACTTATCTAGATCTGTTGTGAGCACTTTAAACCCCCAAGTGTTTCACAAAAGCTTATAATGCCTGGGTGTGAAAAAAAAAAAAAACAATTTTCCACAAAAATGATTTTTTAGTCCCAAATTTTTGAATTTTCCCAAGGAAATTGGACCCCAAAAGTTGTTGTCCAATTTGTCCTGAGTACGCTGATACCCCATATGTGGGGGGGGGAAACTGTTTGGGTGCACGGCAGGGCTTGGAAAGGAAGTAGTAACGTTTTGGAATGCAGACGTTGATGGGGGTCATGTTCCGTTTGCAGTGGCCCAGATGAGCCTAAATAGTGGAAACCCCCCACAAGTGACCCAATTTTGGAAACTTAGACCCCCTAAGGAACTTATCTAGATCTTTGGTGAGCACTTTGAACCCCCAAGTGCTTCACACAAGTTTATAATGCCCGGGCATGAAAATAAAAAATCCTATTTTTTTCCCACAAAAATTATCTTTTAGTCACTAATTTTTTATTTTCCCAAGGGTAACAGGAGAAATTGGACCACATAAGTTGTTGTCCAATTTGTCCTGAGTACGCTGATACCCCATATGTGGGGGGGAACCACTGTTTAGGCTCACGGCAGAGCTCGGAATGGAAGGAGCACCATTTGACTTTTTCCAACCAAAATTGGCTGGAATTGAGATTGGATGCCATGTTGCATTTGGAGAGCCCCTGATGTGCCTAAACAGTGGAAACCCCCCACAAATGACCCCATTTGGGAAACTAGACCCCCTAAGGAACTTTTCTAGATCTTTGGTGAGCAATTTGAACCCCCAAGTGCTTCACACAAGTTTATAATGTAGAGCCGTAAAATTTAAAAATCATATTTTTTCCACAAAAATGATCTTTTCACCCCAATTTTTATTTTTTCAAGGGTAACAAGACTCCAAAAGTTATTGTGCAATTTGTCCTGAGTGCGCTGATACCCCATATGTGGGGGTAAACCACTGTTTGGGTGCATGGCAGAGTTTGGAAGGGAAGGAGCGCCGTCTGACTTTTTCAACGCAGAATTGGCTGGACGCCATGTCGTGTTTGGAGAGCTCCTGATCTGCCTAAACAGTGGAAACCCCCATAAATGACACCATTTTGGAAACTAGACCCCTCAAGGAACTTATCTAGATGTGTGGTGAGAACTTTTAACCCCCAGGTGTTTCACTAAAGTTTATAACGTACAGCCGTAAAATAAAAAATCCTTTTTTTTTTACAAAAATGATTTTTTCGCCCCCAATATTTTATTTTCACAAGGGTAACAGAAGAAATTGGAACCCAAAAGTTTTGTCCAATTTGTCCTGAGTACGCTGATACCCAATATGTGGGAGAAAACTACTGTATGGGCGCACGTCAGGGCTCGGAAGGGAAGTAGTGACGTTTTGGATTGCAGACTTTGATGGAATGGTCTGGGGGCGTCATGTCACATTTGGAGAGCCCCTGATGCACCTATACAGTGGAAACCCCCCACAAGTGACCCCATTTTGGCAAATAGACCCCACAAGGAACTTATCTAGATGTGTGGTGAGCACTTTGAACCCCGAAGTGCTTCACAGAAGTTTATAACGTACAGCCGTAAAAATAAAAAATCTTTTTTTTTTTACAAAAATGATTTTTTCGCCCCCAATATTTTATTTTCACAAGGGTAACAGGAGAAATTGGACCCCAAAAGTTGTTGTCCAATTTGTCCTGAGTACGCTGATACCCAATATGTGGGAGAAAACTACTGTATGGCGCACGTCAGGGCTCGGAAGGGAATTAGTGACGTTTTGGATTGCAGACTTTGATGGAATGGTCTGGGGGCGTCATGTCGCATTTGGAGAGCCCCTGATGCGCCTAAACAGTGGAAACCCCCACAAGTGACCCCATTTTGGAAAATAGACCCCACAAGGAACTTGTCTAGATGTGTGGTGAGCACTTTGAACCCCGAAGTGCTTCACAGAAGTTTATAACGCACAGCCGTAAAAATAAAAAATCCTTTTTTTTTTTTTTGCAAAAATGATTTTTTTGCCCCAATATTTTATTTTTACAAGGGTAACAGGAGAAATTGGACCCCAAAAGTTGTTGTCCAATTTGTCCTGAGTATGCTGATATCCAATATGTGGGAGAAAACTACTGTATGGGTACACGTTGGGGCTCGGAAGGGAAGTAGTGACGTTTTGGATTGCAGACTTTGATGGAATGGTCTGGGGGCGTCATGTCGCATTTGGAGAGCCCCTGATGCGCCTAAACAGTGGAAATCCCCAACAAGTGACCCCATTTTGGAAAATAGACCCCACAAGGAACTTATCTAGATGTGTGGTGAGCGCTATGAAGCCCCAAGTGCTTCACAAGAAGTTTATAATGTACAGCCGTAAAAACAAAAAAATATTTTTTTTTGTACAAAAATGATATTTTCGCCCCCAGTTTTTTATTTTCCCAAGGGTAACAGAAGAAATAGGACAAATTGCACAATAACTCTTGGGGTCCAGAGTACGCTGATACCCCATATGTGGGGATAAACTACTGTTTGGACGCATGGCAGAGCTGAGAAGTGAAGGAGCACCGTTTGACTTTTTCAACGCAGAATTGGCTGGAATTGAGATCAGACGCCATGTCACATTTGGAGAGCCCCTGATGTGCCTAAACAGCGGAAACCCCCCAATTCTAACTCCAACCCTAACCCCAACACACCCCTAACCCTAGTCCCAACCCTAACCACAAACCTAACCCTAACACACCCCTAATCCCAACCCTAACCCTAATCCTAACTTTAGCGCCAACCCTAACCCTAACTTTAGCCGCAACCCTAACCCTAACCCTAATGGGAAAATGGAAATAAATACTTTTTTTTAATTTTATTATTTTTCCCTTACTAAGGGGGTGATAAAGGGGGTTTGATTTACTATTTATAGCGGGTTTTTATGATTGGCAGCTGTCACGCTAAAAGACGCTTTTTATTGCAAAAATAGTTTTTGCATCATCACATTTTGAGAGCTATAATTTTTGCATATTTTGGCCCACAGAGTCATGTGAGGTCTTATTTTTTGCGGACGAGTTGACGTTTTTATTGGTACCATTTTTGAGCACGTCACGTTTTTTGATCGCTTTTTATTTCGATTTTTGGGAGGTTAGAATGAACAAAAATCAGCAATTCATGAATTTCTTTTGGGGGAGGCGTTTATACCATTCCGCGTGTGGTAAAATTGATAAAGCAGTTTTCATTCTTCGGGTCAGTATGATTATGGCGATACCTCATTTATATCATTTTTTCATGTTTTGCCGCTTTTATAGAATAAAAACAATTTTATATAAAAAATAATTATTTTTGCATCGCTTTATTCTGCGAGCTATAACTTTTTTATTTTTTCGCTGATGATGCTGTATGATGGCTCGTTTTTTGCGGGACAAGATGACGTTTTCAGCGGTACCATGTTTTTTTATATCGGTCTTTTTGATCGCGTGTTATTCCACTTTTTGTTCGGCGGTATGATGATAAAGCATTGATTTTTTGCTTCGTTTTTTTTTTTTTTTTTTTAAGGGGTTCACTAAAGGGGTTAACTAGTGGGACAATTTTATAGTGGGGGTCGTTACGGACGCGGCGATACCAAATATGTGTACTTTTATTGCTTTGTTTTTTTTATTTACAGGAAGAAGTGAATTTATTGGGGAATATATATATATTTTTTTTTTATTTATTTTGGATTTTTTTTTAAAACATGTTTATTTTTATTTTTTTAACTTTTTTACTTTGTCCCAGTGTGGGACATCACTGTATTTTATCAGATCGCTGGTGTGACAGTGTGCACAGCACTCTGTCACACCAGCGATCGCTCAGGCAGTGCAGCAGGCTTCTCAGTGCCTGCTCTCGGCAGGCACTGAGGTAGCCGCCTCCCTCCAGGACCCCGGCGCCATCTTGGATCCGGGTCCTGGGAGGGAGGAAGCCCTCAGAACAGCGCGATCACATCGCGCTGCTCTGAGGGTCTCAGGGGGGCGCGCAGGGAGCCCCCACCCTGCGCGATCCTCCCCTGTGCCCCCAGTACACCGCGATCATGTTTGATCGCGGTGTGGCAAGGGGTTAATGTGCCGGGAGCGGTCCGTGACCGCTCCTGACACACAGTCATGGGTGTCAGCTGTGATAATCAGCTGACACCCCGCCGCGATCGGCTGCGCTCCCCCCGGGAGCGCGTCCGATCGCACGAGACGTACTATCCCGTCCATGGTCATACGGGCCCAGGTACCATGGACGGGATAGTACGTCCGATGGCAGTAAGGGGTTAACAAAAAAAATAGATTGTTTTCAAGATTTCCTAAACGACACATTTCAGCTCCATTTCCATAAAGAAAAAAGTGTGCCTTATCGATTATGTGGTTCATCACGATTTGGTACTGTGAAAACATGTTGTGCTTTTGGCGTGCAAGCCCGCATCAAAGGCAGGGACACAACAAATGACTTACGTTTACGTCATATGTCATGAAGGTGTTAAATGTAATCTGTCAAACAGGTTTTTGCTAACAATCTGAAGGCAGCATAATAGAATCATAGAATGTTAGAGTTGAAATGGTCATCGTGTCCAACCCCCTGCTCAATGCAGGATTCACTAAACCATCTGTAATAGATATTTGTCGAGCCTCTGTTTGAAGACTTCCATTGAAAGAGAAATCACCACCTCTCATGGCAGCCTGTTCCACTCATTGATCACCCTTACTGTCAAAAAGTTTTTTCTAATATCTAATCTGTTTCTTCTCCCTTTCAGTTTCATTTCATAGAATCATAGAATGGTAGAGTTGGAAGGGACCTCCTGGGTCATCTGGTCCAACCCCCTGCTCAAAGCAGGATTCACCAAATCATCCCAGACAGATGTATGTCCAGCCTCTGTTTGAAGACTTCCATTGAAGGAGAACTCACCACCTCTCGTGGCAGCCTGTTCCACTCATTGATCACTCTGTCAAAAAGTTTTTTCTAATATCTAATCTGTGTCTCCTCCCATTCAGTTTCATCCCATTGCTTCTAGTCTTTCCGTGTGCAAATGAGTATAAAGATAATCCTTCTACAATGTGACAGCCCTTGAGATATTTGTATACAGCTATTAAGTCACCTCTCAGTCTTCTTTTTTGCAAGCTAAACATTCCCAAATCCTGTAACCGTTCTCATAGGACATGGTTTGCAGACAGAACACCATTCTGGTCGCTCTTCTCTGAAATTGCTCCAGTTTGTTGATGTCTTTTTTAAAATGTGGTGCCCAAAACTGGACACAGTATTCCAGATGAGGTCTGTCCAAAGAGGAGTAGAGGGCAATAATGACTTCACGTGATCTAGACTGTATGCTTCTGTTAATACATCCCAGAATTGTATTTGCCTTTTTTGCTGCTGCATCACACTGTTGACTCATGTTCAGTCTGTGATCTATTAGTATACCCAAGTCTTTTTCACATGTGCTGTTGCTTAGCCTTATTCCTCCCATTCTGTATTCGCTTTTTTCATTTTTATTTCCCAGATGAAGTACTTTGCATTTTTCCCTGTTAAAAACCATTCTGTTAGTTGCTGCCCACTGCTCCAGTTTATTTATATCTTTTTGAATCCTCTCTCTTCTCTAGTATTAGCTATCCCTCCTAGCTTTGTGTCATCAGCAAATTTAATCAGTTTACCCTCAATTCCTTCATATAAATCATTGATAAAGATGTTGAACAATACAGGGCCCAAGACAGAGCCCTGTGGTACCCCACTTGATACATTCTTCCAACTCGATGTGCAGCCATTTACTGCCACTCTTTGGGTCCTATCACTAAGCCAGTTATGTATCCACCTAACAGTTGCCTTGTCCATTCCATACTTAGTCATTTTTTCAATAAGGATTGTGTGAGATACTTTGTCAAATGCTTTGCTGAAGTCAAGATATAATATATCTACAGGATTTCCCTGATCCACCCAGTCAGTGATT
>JARQOD010000002.1:332266142-332411293 GCA_033576555.1 Oophaga sylvatica | reverse complement strand
GTGCCCAAAAATTTTTAAAATGACGAATTATTTTTGGTTTTGGGTCACCGCAACATGAGAACTTTTTGCGGGTAGGGTTTAAAAGGTTAAAACCACTGATAAAAGGGGATCTGTCCCATTTTGTGGTTAGTATTAAGGACTGCCCACCTCCTGGTGGGTATTTGAGGTCTGTCAGCTCTCCTGGGGGTATTTTATTAACGCATGGTGGGCCCGAAATGATTTTTCTCTGGTGGGCCTAGTACTCCCCCGACCTGCCTTAAATGTGATTCTACAATTTCATAGTCAGAAAATACAAAAAAAAACTTTGAAGGGAAAGATGTGCCAAAAACTTTTGGTTGTATGTTGCCCACGTTTTGTTCTACAGTTTTTTTTTTGTCGCATTCAAGTAAATTATGAAAAATATCTATTAATCGAAAATTGACAAGTCCCTGCATTTTTTTTATTGGGTTGGTCCCGGGTGCGTAAGTTTTGACGGGTCTTGTATAAAGGGGGGTGCCAATACTGAAAACCAAACTGTAATTGCAAACTTGATTTTTTTGCAAAGCTTAAAAGACACCTTGAGATTAAAATTAAAATTCTAAATGTAATTAAAATACTATACATTACAATTTTAAATAAATCCATAAAACTGGGGCAAAAATAAGCTGTGAGAAAAAAAAGGGGGTTTTTAAAAGGTCTGTGCAAGAACAACATTTTTTGTATTTTTTTTCCCAAAAGTAGCAGTATTTTAATGATATACTTAAAAATTTTCATTTTGCGCTTAGTGGGGTATTGTGTGCATCCTTGGATTTAGCACCATAAGTTAAATGCATATGTTTATTGTTGTAAACACTGCCGTGCGTGACTGGAAAGATGAAGAGCCCATTTTGCTGTTTTTCAGGAAATTGGTTTGGCAAAGTTCACTTTACTTTTGTCTTTAATGATTGTAATGATTATTATGCCATGTTTGTACAGCCTACAGGAACCTTTAAAAGCCTTACATTTTTTCATTATAGTAATTTAAAAAGTCATGCATACAGAAGATGGTTTTAGAGTATTTGCATTGAACATTAACCCCTTTCTGACATCAGACAAAATCTGTCCATGTGACCGGGGCCTATTTGACCATGGACAGGTCTAACAGATTTTGCAGCATTCATGGTGCGGGTGTAACAGGCCAGATTATACCTCACCCCAGACTTTGCCCGGATTAAAGTGGCCTAGGCCAGAGAAATACCCCGGGTATATTCTGGCCTAGGCCAAAGTATACCCCGTGAAATATTCTAGTTTGGGCTAAACTATACCCTCCAAGCCCGAATAGTGGTATGTTTTTCCTGCTGTAGTTGTTCAACAGAATGACTAACAAATGCAGAAAGTAGGGCTACACTTACAGTGTGTGTTGGAGGAGTTGCATTACACTGACAAGTTCAGGAAGGAAGTATCTTACCACCACTCTCGGCCTTATTTTTGGTAGAGTTGTGTACTATGGAGCCAAAAGAGACCTTGGACACCCACGGTATACATATAAAAGGACAACCCTAAGGACAATCACTCCCTTCTCAGAGATAAAGTCATACACCACATGAAAACTGCCTTGACTAAAAAAAAATAACAGGACTACTTGAATCAAAATGTGAATGAATATGTAAAGACCTGTGGCATCTCTCGTAATGGAGTCTGGGCAATTTATGCAGAGATCATGGCCACAGCAAACCTGTTGAATTTGACATTGTGATCCACACAAAAGTCGGTGACTCCATGGATTTGTTGATATATCCTGCAAGCTTTAATCTGCAGTCAACAACAGAACATGCACTTTATCTTGAAAATAAGCATGATCATTTTAATGTTATCAGTGTTTGCCTTTAAACATTTATATTGTAGCAAGGACTTGCTAGTCTAAGGCCAGGGATAAAAAGTCGCATGCAACAATCGCTTATAAAGTCGCCGTGTGTCCCTGTCCTAAAGGTCTCAATACACGGGACAACTATTATGTGATTTGGGTGGTTGAGCAGGAAAAACACCAATATTCGGGCTTGGAGGGGTATAGTTTAGCCTAGGCTAGAATATACCCGGGTATACTCTGGCCTAGGCCACTTTAACCCTGGGCATAGTCTGGCCCAGCTTATTTTACACCCCGGGGGTATATTGTGGCCTGGAGGGGTATAATGTGACCTAGGCCAGAATATACCCTGAGGTATACTTTTGCCTAGGCTGTATTCTGCTGTTCTGTCACCTCATTGGCTCTCCCAGCAAACCATAACAGTAAAATCTGGCGATCCTTGCCTTCTGAGGTTTGCACTGTGCCTGAAAAACATTTCCCAAATACCAGTATGGTATTGGCGCACTCAGGAAAAACTGGACCTCTGTTTCTTGTAAAAAAAAATTCCAATTAGCCCTTAGAAAAATTAAAAACTTGGGGCTAAAACAACAGTTTTGTGAGGAAAATGTGATTTTATTATTTTGACGGATCAACGTTATAAACGTCTGTGAAGCACATGGGGGTTCAAGGTGCTCACCACGCCTCTAAATACATTCCTTGAGGGTTTAGTTTCAAAAATTGGGTCACTTGTGGCGGTTTTCCACTGTTTAGGCACATCAGGAGCTCTTCAAATGGGACATGACGTCCGCTAGTGATTCCAGAAAATTTTACATTCAAAAAGCCAAATGATGCTCCTTCCCTTCCGAGCCCTGCTGTGTGCCCAAACAGTGGTTTTCTCCCTCATATGGAGTTTCTGCATACTCAGGAGAAATTGCACTACAAATTGTATGGTGCAATTTCTCCTGTTACCCTAAGACTGTGGTTCCACGGTCCAGAACCACAGCGCTTTGGACGGAGCGGAAATTCCGCTCCGCCCAAAGCCCCGCCCCCTAGAGAACGCGCGCTCATTCCGGATGTGTTCAGGACACCTCCGGAACACATCCGGAATGATCGCAGGGCTGCACAGCCCTGTGTTATTTCCCTTGCGGCGACGCAGCGTCGCCGCAAGGGAATAGGACATGCTGCGGTCTGAAAAACGCGCCACATGTCCGGAAACGCAGGTCTTCCGCCTGCGTGTTTTTCAGCACAGTGGAGACGGGATTTCTTGAAATCCCCTCCACTATGCTGTAACATCTGGATGCTGCGTGTTTGACGCTGCGCCAACGCACAGCGTCAAACACGGAGCTAATCCGGACTGTTTCCTGATAGTGGAAACATACCCTTATGAAATTGAAATATTTTGTGCTGAAAACATTTGTGAGGAAAATTAGATTTTTTTAATTTTTACTACTCAACCTTATAAACTTCTGTGAAGCACCTGAAGGTTCAATGTGCTCACCACACATCTAGATCAGTTATCTATTATTAGATGCGCCTTTTCTGGCGCTTAGCCTCTATTCCCATTGCCTTTAGCAGTGGCTCATGGGTTAAATATGGGTTAATGTTGCCTTGCTATTATTAATCCTATTGTAGTAAATGGTTAAAAAAAAACACACACACATTAATTAAAAACTTTTAATGAAATAATGACACAGTTTTTGACCAGTTTTTATTATACTGGTAATCCTTCTGAATCCATTGTTCTGTAATAAAAATAAAATAAAAAAGCAACAATATCCATACCTCTCCGCCGTTCAGTCAGATCCCACAATACAATCCATCTGCAGGGGTTAACTGGTTTACAGCAGGGACCGATGCTAATGCGACCGACCCGGCTGTAAACCCTTGCAGAATGAATGCGTTCATTTCTGTGCAGCCTCCTCGGTTGACCGGAGATGAACTGATTAGCGTGGGAAAGTTAATTGATTTTTTCCCACGCTATCGAGTTCACTTCTGGTCAGCCAGGGACTCCGCACAACCTCAGTGATGTCAGCGGTAGTCAGTGAGGCTGACTAATAATAGAATGCCTTTTCTGGGGTGGCTGGGGCAGATGTTAGTAGCCAGGGGGGCGCAAAAACAATGGCCCCTCTCAAGGCTATTAACCCCTTAACCCCCAAGGGTGGTTTGCACGTTAATGACCGGGCCAATTTTTACAATTCTGACCACTGTCTCTTTATGAGGTTATAACTCTGGAACGCTTCAACGGCTCTTAGATATTCTGAGAATGTTTTCTCGTGACATATTGTACTTCATGATAGTGGTAAAATTTCTTCGATATGACTTGCAGTTATTTATGAAAAAAATTGAAATATGGCAAAAATTTGGAAAATTTTGCAATTTTCAAACTTTGAATTTTTATTCCCTTAAAGCAGAGAAATATGTCACAAAAATAATTACTAAATAACATTTCTCACATGTCTACTTTACATCAGCACAATTTTGGAAACAAAATTTTTTTTTGTTACGAAGTTATAAGGGTTAAAAGTTGACCAGCGATTTCTCATTTTTACAACAAATTGTACAAAACCATTTTTTTTAGGGACCACCTTACATTTGAAGTCACTTTGAGGGGTTTATATGGCAGAAAGTACCCAAAAGTGACACTATTCTAAAAACTGCACCCCTCAAGGTACTCAAAACCACATTCAAGAAGTTTATTAACCCTTCAGGTGCTTCACAGGAGCTGAAGCAACTTGGAAGGAAAAATGAACATTTAACTTTTTAGTCACAAAAATTATCTTTTACAAACAATTTTTTTATTTTTACAAGGGTAAAAGGAGAAAATGGACTGAAAAAGTTGTTGTGTAATTTCTCCTGAGTACGCCGATACCCCAAGTGTGGGGGAAAACCACTATCTGGGCGCACGGCAGGGTTCGGAAGGGAAGGAGCGCCGTTTGACTTTTTCAAACCAAAATTGTCTGGAATTGAGATTGGATGCCATGTCGCGTTTGGAGAGCCCCTGATGTGCCTAAACAGTGGAAACCCCCCACAATTGACACCATTTTGTTATCTAGACCCCCTAAGAAACTTATCAAGATCTGTTGTGAGCACTTTGAACCCCCAAGTGTTACACTAAAGTTTGTAATGCCTGGGTGTGAAAAAAAAAAACATTTCCACAAAAATGATTTTTTAGTCCCCAATTTTTGATTTTTCCCAAGGAAATTGAACACCAAAAGTACGCTGATACCCCATATTTGGGGGGAAATACTGTTTGGGCGCACGGCAGGGCTCGGAAAGGATTTAATGACGTTTTGGAATGCAGATTTTGATGGGTGTCATGTTCAGTTTGCAGAGTCCCTGATGAGCTTAAACAATGGAATCCCCCCACAATTGACCCCATTTGGAAACTAGACCGCATAAGGAACTTATCTAGATCTGTGGTGAGCACTTTGAACCCCCAAGTGCTTCACACAAGTTTATAATGCCTGGGCATGAAAATAAAAAATCCCATTTTTTTCCCACAAACATGATCTTTTAGTACCCAGTTTTTTAGTTTCCGAAGGGTAACAGAAGAAATTGGACCCCAAAAGTTGTTGTTCAATTTGTCCTGAGTACGCTGATACCCTCTATATGGGAGAAAACTACTGTATGGGCACACGTCGGGGTTCGGAATAGAAGTAGTGACATTTTGCATTGCAGACTTTGATGGAATAGTCTGCGGGCGTCATGTCGCGTTTGGAGAGCCCCTGATGTTATTAAACAGTGGAAACCCCCCACAAGTGACCACTTTTTGGAAACTAGACCCCCCCAAAGGAACTTATCTAGATGTGTGGTGAGAACTTTGAACCCCCAAGTGTTTCACAGAAGTTTACAACGTACAGCCATAAAAATGAAAAATCATATTTTTTTCCACAAAAAATGGTATTTTCGCCCCCAATTTTTTATTTTTCCAAGGGTAACTGTTATGTTTCGGTAGCTGAGGAGTGCAGGTAAAAAAGGCAATACACCAGAGAAGTTGGAATCTATGAGATTGCAGAACCCTGACTAACCACCACAACTAGAGGCAGCCGTGGAGCGTTCCTACGTTGGTCCTAGACGCCTCGTCACAGCCTGAGAAACTAACTACACCTAAAGATAGATATAGGAAAGCTATCTGCCCCGGAGCAGAACCCCAAAGATAATAGAAAGCCCCCAAACATGTAATGGCGGTTAGACAAGATGAAATACTGACACAGAAAGAAAATAGTATGAGCAAACGCTGGGGCCCAAACTAACTAAATAGAAAAGGATAGGAAGGGTACTTACTGCAATCCCAGAAAACCCTGAAAAGCACCAACTCTACTAATTTCAAAAACACCTGAGATCACACGACCTCTTCCACCTAAATTAGTTCTCTGGTGTAACAAAATCAAAACAGCAGCCACTGAAAAAACTGGAAAAAGCAAAAGTACAAACATCAGTGGCTGAACAAAACTGAGAGGGCAGAAGCCCCCGGAGGGGACCCTGAAGGCCCCCACAGAAGTGCAGGACAAAATGCAAAAATATAGCACAAACACAAAAGAAGAAAATGTCTTATCTGTTAGCAGGAGATGCAGACACAACACAGCAGGCTACAAGGGAAACTGGAATAAAGGATTCAGACCAGAACAATTGATCACCGGCAACCCTGATGGGAAGGTGACTCCCTTATATAAGACCAGTCAGTAACACCTGATTCCCAGTCCTCACAATCTTCACTGGACAGACTAGCACCGCTTGTAACCACCAGAGGGAGCCTCTGCTCAGAACTCATCTCAAACCCATTCACAACAGTACCCCCCCTTGAGGAGGGTCACCGAACCCTCATTTGAGCAACCAGGTCGGTCAGGATGAGTTCTATGATACGCACGGATAAGTCTCCTAGCATGGATGTCCGAAGCAAACACCCAAGAATTGTCTTCCTGACCATAACCTCTCCATTTAACCAAATACTGGAGTTTCCGTCTAGAAAAACGAGAATCTAATATTTTCTCAACCACATACTCCAGATTGCCCTCAACCAAAACAGGGTCAGGAGGCACAGCAGCAGGAACCACTGGCTCAACAAACCTCTTCAACAAGGACTTGTGGAACACGTTATGGATCTTAAATGTCCCTGGAAGAAGCAAACGAAAAGAACAGGATTAATAATCTCCATGATCTTATAAGGTCCAATGAACCTAGGCTTAAATTTAGGAGATGCTACTCTCATAGGAATATTCTTTGAGGACAACCAGACCAAGTCCCCCACTTTAAACCGAGGACCATCAGTCCTATGCCGGTTAGCAAACCGCTGGGCCCTCTCCTGAGAGAGGGACAACCTCTACACTACCTGGTCCCAAATCAGTTGCATACGATCCACAACAGAGTCAACACCTGGACAGACAGAAGCCTCCGTCTGTCCTGAAGAAAATCGAGGGTGAACCCAGAATTACAGAAAAACGGAGACATCAAAGTAGCAGAGCTAGCCCTATTATTAAGAGCAAACTCAGCCAAAGGCAAAAAAGAGACCCAGTCATCCTGATCAGCAGACACAAAGCATCTTAGATAAGTCTCCAATGTCTGGTTTGTTCTCTCAGTTTGACCATTGGTCTGAGGATGAAATGCCGAGGAGAAAGACAATTGAACACCCAGTTTAGAACAAAAAGTCCTCCAAAATCTGGAAACAAACTGGACTCCTCTGTCAGACACAATGTTCTCAGGAATGCCGTGTAAACGAACCACATGCTGAAGGAACAACGGCACCAATTCAGAGGAGGAAGGCAACTTAGGTAATGGCACAAGATGTATCATCTTGGAAAACCTATCACAAATTACCCAGATGGTGGTCATTCTCTGAGAAGCAGGAAGGTCGGAAATGAAATCCATAGAGATATGGGTCCATGGTCTCTTGGGCACAGGCAATGGCATCAACAAACCACTAGAGCGAGAGCAAGGCTTGGAGCGAGAGCAAGTCCCGCAGGACTGCACAAATTCCCTGACATCACGAGACAAGGTAGGCCACCAAAAGGACCGACTAACCAAGTCTCTGGTACCAAAAATTCCGGGATGCCCAGCCAACGCGGAACAATGAATCTCAGACATCACACTCTTTTTCCACTGGTCCGGGACAAACAATTTTCCAACAGGGCAGCACTCGGGCCTATCCTCCTGACACCCCTCCAGAGCAAGTCTCAAATTGGGCGAGATGGCGGAAAGAACTATACCCTCTTTCAAAATAACAGAAGGATCAGATAACTCAGGAGAGTCTGCAAGGAAACTCCTCGAGAGGGCATCCGCCTTAACATTCTTAGTGCCAGGAAGAAAGGAAACCACAAAATTAAAACGTGTGAAAAACAAGGCCCACCTGGCCTGTCTAGGATTGAGTCGCTTGGCAGATTCCAGATAGACCAGATTCTTATGGTCCGTAAGGACCACCACCTGATGTTTGGCTCCCTCCAGCCAATGTCTCCACTCTTCAAAAGCCCACTTCATGGCCAATAACTCCCGATTACCCACGTCATAATTACGTTCAGTAGGAGAAAATTTTCGAGAGAAAAAGGCACAAGGGTTACTTTTAGAGGTCTCTGGATCTTTTTGGGACAAAACGGCACCTGCCCCAATTTCAGAGGCATCAACCTCCACCTGAAATGGCAGAGAAACATCAGGCTGCCGTAGAACAGGAGCAGAAGTGAATCTCTGCTTAAGTTCCTGAAATGCAGAGACTGCCTCAGGAGGCCAATTCACCACATCAGAACCCTTTCTGGTCAAATCAGTTAATGGTTTAACAATAACCGAGAAATTACAATAAATTTACGATAAAAATTGGCAAAACCCAAAATTCTCTGAAGAGCCTTTAATGAAGTAGGTTGGACCCAATCACAGATGGCCTGAACCTTGACCGGGTCTATTTCAATAACAGATGGGGACAAAATGAATCCCAGAAATGAGATCCTCTGTACGCCAAAAAGACACTTTGATCCCTTCACATACAGAGCATTCTCTCTCAAAATCTGGAATACAGTTCGAACATGTTTCACATGAGAGTCCCAGTCATTAGAAAAAATCAAGATATCATCCAAATAAACAATCAGAAATTTGTCCACAAAATCCCTGAAAATGTCATTCATGAAGGACTGGAAGACGGAAGGAGCATTAGTGAGCCCAAAGGGCATCACCAGGTACTCAAAATGCCCTTCAGGGGTATTGAATGCCGTCTTCCATTCATCCCCGTGCTTAATGCGAATAAGGTTATACGCCCCCCTGAGGTCAAGCTTGGTAAACCAAGTAGCGTTTTTCACCCTGGAAAACAGGTCAGAAATCAAGGGTAACGGGTATTGATATTTCACAGTAATATTGTTCAAGAGACGATAATCAATACACGGCCTTAATGAACCATCCTTTTTGGCCACAAAGAAAAAACCGGCACCTAAGGGTGAAGAGGATGGTCTGATATGACCCTTCTCCAATGATTCCTTGATATAAGACCGCATAGCGTCATGTTCAGGTACAGACAAGTTAAAAAGGCGACCTTTAGGGAATTTACTACCCGGCACTAATTCAATAGCGCAGTCATAGCTCCTATGGGGAGGCAAGGATGCAGATTTACTTTCGCTAAACACATCAGAAAAATCAATCAAAAAGTCAGGAACATCCTGAGCCTGGGGGGAGGCAGAAAAAACAGGAGTGTTGGTATTAACACATTGGCAGCCCCAACTGGTTAGAGAAACAGATTTCCAATCCAAAACAGGATTATGAGACTGTAACCAAGGAAACCCAGCACGATAATGTCATGCAGATTATACAGAACCAAAAATTTGCAGCACTCCTGGTGATCAGGTTCAACCCTCATTATCACCTGAGTAGAAAACTGGGGTTTATTCTCAGCCAAAGGGGTAGAATCGATCCCCAGTAGGGGAATAGACTTCTGTAGGGGTATCAAGGGAAATCCACAATGTTTAGCAAAATCATAATCCATCAGGTTAATAGCTGCTCCAGAATCAACGAAAGCCTGAGCAGAAAATGAGGACAGAGAGCATATCAGAGTGACAGTTAATAAAAACTTAGTCTGAACACTACCCAAGACAACTGAGCGTGCAAAACGTCTTCCCGCTTAGGGCAGACTGAAATAGCATGAGAGGCATCACCACAGTAGAAACATAACCCATTGCGCTTTCGAAACTCATGACGCTGTGCCCCAGACACCACTCTATCACACTGCATGGGTTCAGAAGCTGGTTCACAAGGCAACACCATTCCATGCATACTTCTCCGCTCACGCAAACGTCTGTCAATTTGAATCGCTAATGACATAGAATCATTGAGACCAGAGGGGACAGGGAATCCCACCATAACATCCTTTACATTATCTGACAGACCCTTCCGGAAAAGGGCTGCCAAAGCGTCGTCATTCCATTTGGTCAGGACTGCCCACCTACGGAATCTCTGACAGTATAACTCAGCGTCATCAAGCCCCTGATTTAATGCCAACAAGGCTTTCTCAGCTTGATCAGTGACATTAGGCTCATCGTACAATAACCCCAAGGCCTGAAAAAATGCATCAACATCACTCAAAACAGGATCCCCAGGTATCAGGGAAAAAGCCCAATCCTGAGGATCGCCCGCAGGAGAGAGATGATAATTTGAACCTGCTGCGCTGCGTTCCCTGAGGACTTAGATTTTAAGGCAAAAAACAATTTACAATTATTTTTGAAATTCTGAAACTTAGCTCGATCCCCTAAAAACAAATCTGGCATGGGAATCCTAGGTTCCACAACAGGCAACCCAGCAAGATAGATAGCAATACTCCGAACCTCAGTGGCAAGCTGATCCACACGGCCAGACAACTGTGCAAACTCCATTGAGAGAAAAGATCCTCCCCAGCACCCAGAGATACAGAGGGAAAAAAAAAAAATGCAACAAACAAAAAAATATCTCTGACAACTCTGACAATATTTTTTCCCTTCTGTGAGTACCATACAATTTTCAATTTTCTTGGCCGGTGATACTGTTATGTTTCGGTAGCTGAGGAGTGCAGGTAAAAAAGGCAATACACCAGAGCAGTTGGAATCTATGAGATTGCAGAACCCTGACTAACCACCACAACTAGAGGCAGCCGTGGAGCGTTCCTACGTTGGTCCTAGACGCCTCGTCACAGCCTGAGAAACTAACTACACCTAAAGATAGATATAGGAAAGCTATCTGCCCCGGAGCAGAACCCCAAAGATAATAGAAAGCCCCAAACACGTAATGGCGGTTAGACAAGATGAAATACTGACACAGAAGGAAAATAGTATGAGCAAACGCTGGGGCCCAAACTAACTAAATAGAAAAGGATAGGAAGGGTACTTACTGCAATCCCAGAAAACCCTGAAAAGCACCAACTCTACTAATTTCAAAAACACCTCAGATCACACGACCTCTTCCACCTAAATTAGTTCTCTGGTGTAACAAAATCAAAACAGCAGCCACTGAAAAAACTGGAAAAAGCAAAAGTACAAACATCAGTGGCTGAACAAAACTGAGAGGGCAGAAGCCCCCGGAGGGGACCCTGAAGGCCCCCACAGAAGTGCAGGACAAAATGCAAAAATATAGCACAAACACAAAAGAAGAAAATGTCTTATCTGTTAGCAGGAGATGCAGACACAACACAGCAGGCTACAAGGGAAACTGGAATAAAGGATTCAGACCAGAACAATTGATCACCGGCAACCCTGATGGGAAGGTGACTCCCTTATATAAGACCAGTCAGTAACACCTGATTCCCAGTCCTCACAATCTTCACTGGACAGACTAGCACCGCTTGTAACCACCAGAGGGAGCCTCTGCTCAGAACTCATCTCAAACCCATTCACAACAGGTAACAGAAGAAATTGGACCTCAAGAGTTATTGTGCAATTTGTCCTGAGTACGCTGATACCCCATATGTGGGAGTAAACTACTGTTTGGGCGCATGGCAGAGCTCAGAAGAGAAGGAGCACGTTTGACTTTTTCTATGCCGAATTGGCTGGAATTGAGATCAGATCCCATGTCACGTTTGGAGAACCACTGATGTGCCTAAACAGTGGAAACCTCCCAATTCTAACTCCAACCCTTACCCAACACACCCATAACCCTAATCATAACCCTAACCTAATCCCAACCCTAATCCTAACTTTAGCCCAACTCTAACCCTAACTTTAGCCCCAACCCTAACCCTAATGGGAAAATGGAAATAAATACATTTTTTTAATTTTATTATTTTTCCCTAACTAAGGGGGTGATAAAGGGGGGTTTGATTTACTATTCATAGCATGTTTTTATGTTTGGCAGCTGTCACACTCTAAAAGACGCTTTTTATTGCAAAAAATAGTTTTTGCATCATCACATTTTGAGAGCTATAATTTTTTCTTATTTTGGCCCACAGAGTCATGTGAGGTCTTATTTTTTGCGGGACGAGTTGACGTTTTTATTGGTACCATTTTCTGGCACATGACATTTTTTGATCGCTTTAATTACGATATTTGGGAGGCAGAATGAACAAAAACCAGCAATTCATTAATTTCTTTGGGGGGGGCGTTTAAACCATTCCGCGTGTGGTAAAATTGATAAGGCAGTTTTATTCTTCGGGTCAGTACGATTACAGCGATACCTCATTTATATCTTTTTTTATGTTTTGGCGCTTTTATACAATAAAAATGATTATATATAAAAAATAATTATTTTTGCATCGCTTTATTCTGCGTGCTATAACTTTTTAAATTTTTTCGCTGATGACGCTGTATGGCGGCTCGTTTTTTGCGGGACAAGATGACGTTTTCAGCGGTACCATGTTTATTTATATCTGTCTTTTTGATCACGTGCTATTCCACTTTTTGTTTGGCGGTATGATAAATCGTTTTTTTTGCCTTTTTTTTAAGGGATTCGCTAAAGGGGTTAACTAATGGGACAGTTTTATAGGGCAGGTCGTTACGGACGCGGCGATACTAAATATGTGTACTTTTATTGTTTTTTTTTTTTATTTACATGAAGAAATGAATTTATTGGGGAATATTTATTTTTTTGTTCTTTATTTAGGATTTTTTTTTTACACTTTATTTTTATTTTTTTTACTTTTTTACTTTGTCCCAGGGTGGGACAGCACTGTATAGAGTTAGATCGCTGATCTAACACTGTACACAGCGCTGTGTCAGATCAGCGATCACACAGGCAGTGCAGCAGGCTTTCTCAGCGCCTGCTCTCAGCAGGCGATGAGAAAGTCGCCTCCCTGTAGGGCCCGGAAGGACCCTGCGGCCATCTTGGATCCAGGGTCTCAGGGAAGCACGCAGGGAGCCCCCTCCCTGAACGATGCTTCCCTGTACCGCCGGAACACTGCGATCATCGTGACCGCTCCTGGCACATAGTGCCGGGTGTCAGCTGTGATAATCAGCTGACACCCGGCCACGATCAGCTGCGCTCCCCCCAGGAGCGCAGCTGATCGCATATGACCTACTATTCCGTCCTTGGGAATTAAGTGCCAGGGCACATGGACAGAATAGTACGTCTGATGGCAGAAAGGGGCTCATATCTGTCCTTAGTCACTGGCTTTCCCTGTCTGGCGGAGAAATACCGCAGGAGCCCACGCATTTTTTTTACAACAAAATTACACATTAAATTAACACCTACATGTATGAAATTTTGCACACGTACACTCATCTAATTATTAGTCAAAACCATATATCAAACTAAATGAAATGAAATGGTTTGCTGTATGTAAACCATGTGTTATTTCATGTCGGGTTCTGTAATGATTTTACAGAAGCCTGCAATTGAATTAGCGGCTATTATGCTATGTAGAAGTGTATGAGCTATAAAATATATATATATATATATATAATATATATATATATGTTAATAGAGAACATGATCTAAGACCACACTTTCAAATATACATGGCAAGATTGTAGTCACCACAGTACTACAACAATAGGAGCAAATGCCCCATGGCACTCCATAAAATTTATGAGAACAAAAAGGAAGGATTGGAGAAAAATGCCATAATTATGTATAAATATTTATTTTAGTACAAATTAGCATATATATCAAATTTTTGAACAATACATAATAACCATAAATACACAGCAGAATAGTGGTTTTGAAACAATATGCGTGATGTTTAACAGATGTAAAATATCTGAGCTACATATGCTGAATAGAATGAGAGAGGCACATAAGAGAGTACATATAAAATATCAATATTAGATATAACAGTGTGCCAAAAAAAACATAGATCAAAATTGAGATGTGGTGGAGAGGATATATATATATGAATCCCAGAGCAATAATATATCTGTGCTCAATGCTAGTGCATATATAAAACAGGATCCGGACTCCTAGGCTCAAGATTCACAATAGTAATGTCCAGCCACTACATATATTCAAGGTAAGACTCACCCATATGCAAATGTAACCCAGAGACGCGCCCCGACGCGCGTTTCGCACTGGCTTCCTCGGGGGCTTGCTTGTGAATCTTGAGTCTAGGAGTCCGGATCCTGTTTTATATATGCACTAGCATTGAGCACAGATATATTATTGCTCTGGGATTCATATATATCCTCTCCACCACATCTCAATTTTGATCTATGTTTTTTTTGGCACACTGTTATATCTAATATTGATATTTTATATGTACTCTCTTATGTGCCTCTCTCATTCTATTCAGCATATGTAGCTCAGATATTTTACATCTGTTAAACATCACGCATATTGTTTCAAAACCACTCATTCTGCTGTGTATTTATGGTTATTATGTATTGTTCAAAAATTTTATATATATGCTAATTTGTACTAAAATAAATATTTATACATAATTATGGCATTTTTCTCCAATCCTTCCTTTTTGTTCTCATATATATATATGTGTGTCACAATGATATATATATATTATATATTGTAGGGATGTGGCCTCGCTGGTGTGCGACCGGAGGTAAGCAGGAGGGCGACTCTTCCAGGTTCTTTAAGCAAGTTTATTACAACTTCATAAACTTGCCTTAAAACAGAAAAGAAAACAGCCTTCTCTGGCACAAAGTAACAAAAACAGATATAAAGTCCTGGTACTCTAACTGAGCACTCTTTCAGCAACCAGACTGGTGGTCTCCTCAGAACTCCCACACTGGAGGTTTCTACACCTCCAGCCACTCACACCTGTGGTCAGCAGCAGGCTCACTTATATACACCAGCCATTCAGCTAACCCAGAGCACATGACCTGTCATGTGCTCTTGTGACCTCATCACAGGTCCTTAAACCACATACAAAGGTATAGTGAAGTCTTACTATCACTACATACCTCCCCCCTCTGCCTAAAGCCGTGGGCTTGGCACATTTCATTCACCGACTAGAAACTCCTTTCAGTCGTCTCCACAATCAGCCAGTCTGTCACAGTTTGCCTTAGGTCGCTGAGTCCTGATCTAATTGAGGTGTCACTGCCTCTAGCTCTTATTTCAGGCCATCTATGTTCTGTCTTAGTTTCACTTCGATGACCTTCATTCTGCAGCGAACCTCTGCGCCTCTCTATACTGTGGGTTGAAGGTGACTGCCTTTTTTTTCTCAACTCTTGCAGCTGTCTGTTGGTCTGCTTCTTCTCAAGTTTTAGCTGCTCTATTCTTCCCTGGTTCACCTGTCAGGTATGGGGCCAATATCTCTGCCCACTGCCCTGGGGGAAGTCTTTCCCTCTCAGCAACCCTCTTAAATACAGCCAGGAAGGCTTCCACATCATCCCGGGGGTCATTTTTTGTAATGTGCGTCTTACCGCCTTTCTGACGTGGTTGTCATCAGCCAGACCTGGGGTTGGGGCGCTCGTCCTGCCCTGGATGGCGGTTGTCAAAAGCTGCATCTGCTGCCGATGCTCCTGCTGCATCTGCTGCAAGAACATCCTGTTGGCTTCTTGCTGCTGTTCCTGTGCCTGTTGCTGCTGTACCTGTGCCTGGACCAAGTGTTTCAGCAGGTCTTCCATTTTCTCCGGCAATGCTGGCTGGATTGCTATAGCCTTGACCCACGACATGCAGTAACCAGTCTCACTTCTCTGCTGGGAACGCTGCCCGCATTAACGCCACCAATTGTAGGGATGTGGTCTCGCTGGTGTGCGACGGAGGTAAGCAGGAGGGCGACTCTTCCAGGTTCTTTAAGCAAGTTTATTACAACTTCATAAACTTGCCTTAAAACAGAAAAGAAAACAGCCTTCTCTGGCACAAAGTAACAAAAACAGATATAAAGTCCTGGTACTCTAACTGAGCACTCTTTCAGCAACCAGACTGGTGGTCTCCTCAGAACTCCCACACTGGAGGTTTCTACACCTCCAGCCACTCATACCTGTGGTCAGCAGCAGGCTCACTTATATACACCAGCCGTCCAGCTAACACAGAGCACATGACCTGTCATGTGCTCTTGTGACCTCATCACAGGTCCTTAAACCACATACAAAGGTATAGTGAAGTCTTACTATCACTACAATATACACAGTACAGACCAAAAGTTTGGACACACCTTCTCATTCAGTGATTTTTCTGTATTTTCATGACTATAAAAATTGTAGAATCACACTGAAAAGGCATCAAAACTAGGAATTAACACATGTGGAATTATACATTACACTTTACAAAAAAGTGTGAAACAACTGAAAATATGTCTTATATTCTAGGTTCTTCAAAGTAGCCACCTTTTGCTTTGATTACTGCTTTGCACGCAGAAAAGGTGAACGGATGGATCTACATGCCTAGTACCCACCGTAAAGCATGGATGAGGTGGTGTGATGGTGTGGGAGTGCTTTGCTGGTGACACTGTTGGGGATTTATTCAAAATTGAAGCGGTGAGCGGTCCAGCTTACCCCAAACCATCTCGATTGGGTTCAGGTCTGGTGACAATGGAGGCCAGATCATCTGGCGTAGCACCCCAACACTCTCCTTCTTGGTCAAATAGCACTTACACAGCCTGGAGGTGTGTTTGGGGTCATTGTCCTGTTGAAAAATAAATGATGGTCCAACTAAACGCAAACCGGATGGAATAGCATGCTGCTGCAAGATGCTGTGGTAGCCATGCTGGTTCAGTATGCCTTCAATTTTGAATAAATCCCCAACAGTGTCACCAGCAAAGCACCCCCACATCATCACACCACCTCCTCCATGCTTCACGGTGGGAACCAGGCATGTAGAGTCCATCCGTTCACCTTTTCTGCGTGCAAAGCAGTAATCAAAGCAAAAGGTGGCTACTTTGAAGAACCTAGAATATAAGACATACTGTATTTTCAGTTGTTTCACACTTTTTTGTTAAGTAGATAATTCCACATGTGTTAATTCATAGTTTTGATGCCTTCAATGTGAATGTACAATTTTCATAGTCATGAAAATACAGAAAAATCTTTAAATGAGAAGGTGTGTCCAAACTTTTGGTCTGTACTGTATACAGTACAGACCAAAAGTTTGGACACACCTTCTCATTCAATGATTTTTCTGTATTTTCATGACTATGAAAATTGTAGAATCACACTGAAGGCATCAAAACTATGAATTAACACATGTGGAATTATACATTACACTTAACAAAAAAGTGTGAAACAACTGAAAATATGTCTTATATTCTAGGTTCTTCAAAGTAGCCACCTTTTGCTTTGATTACTGCTTTGCACGCAGAAAAGATGAACGGATGGATGCTTTGATGACTGCTTTGCACACTCTTGGCATTCTCTTGATGAGCTTCAAGAGGTAGTCACCGGAAATGGTCTTCCAACAATCTTGAAGGAGTTCCCAGAGATGCTTAGCACTTGTTGGCCCTTTTGCCTTCACTCTGCGGTCCAGCTCACCCCAAACCATCTCAATTGGGTTCAGGTCTGGTGACTGTAGAGGCCAGGTCATCTGGCGTAGCACCCATCACTCTCCTTCTTGGTCAGATAGCCCTTACACAGCCTGGAGGTGTGTTTTGGGTCATTGTCCTGTTGAAAAATAAATGATGGTCCAACTAAACGCAAACCGGATGGAATAGCATGCCGCTGCAAGATGCTGTGGTAGCCATGCTGCTTCAGTATGCCTTCAATTTTTAATAAATCCCCAACAGTGTCACCAGCAAAGCACCCCCACACCATCACACCTCCTCCTCCATGCTTCACGGTGGGAACCAGGCATGTAGAGTCCATCCGTTCACCTTTTCTGCGTCGCACAAAGACACGGTAGTTGGAACCAAAGATCTCAAATTTGGACTCATCAGACCAAAGCACAGATTTCCACTGGTCTAATGTCCATTCCTTGTGTTCTTTAGCCCAAACAAGTCTCTTTTGCTTGTTGCCTGTCCTTAGCAGTGGTTTCCTAGCAGCTATTTTACCATGAAGGCATGCTCCACAAAGTCTCCTCTTAACAGTTGTAGAGAATGTGTCTGCTGCTAGAACTCTGTGTGGCATTGACCTGGTTTCTAATCTGAGCTGCTGTAAACCTGCGATTTCTGAGGCTGGTGACTCGGATAAACTTATCCTCAGAAGCAGAGGTGACTCTTGGTCTTCCTTTCCTGTGGCAGTCCTCATATGAGCCAGTTTCTTTGTAGCGCTTGATGGTTTTTGCAACTGCACTTGGGGACACTTTCAAAGTTTTCCCAATTTTTCGGACTGACTGACCTTCATTTCTTAAAGTAATGATGGCCACTCTTTTTTCTTAGCTGCTTTTTTCTTGCCATAATACAAATTCTAGCAGTCTATTCAGTAGGACTATCAGCTGTGTATCCACTAGACTTCTGCACAACACAACTGATGGTCCCAACCCCATTTATAAGGCCAGAAATCACACTTATTAAACCTGACAGGGCACACCTGTGAAGTGAAAACCATTTCCGGTGACTACCTCTTGAAACTCATCAAGAGAATGCCAAGAGTGTGCAAAGCAGTCATCAAAGCAAAAGGTGGCTACTTCGAAGAACCTAGAATATAAG
Source organism: Oophaga sylvatica (assembly GCA_033576555.1). Classification (NCBI taxonomy): domain Eukaryota; kingdom Metazoa; phylum Chordata; class Amphibia; order Anura; family Dendrobatidae; genus Oophaga; species Oophaga sylvatica. The sequence goes on along the minus strand of JARQOD010000002.1, from coordinate 332,392,592 downwards.
ACATAATTTCAGTTGTTACACACTTTTTTGTTAAGTATATAATTCCACGTGTTAATTCATAGTTTTGATGCCTTCAGTGTGAATTTACAATTTTCATTATCATGAAAATAAAGAAAAATAAATGAGAAGGTGTGTCCAAACTTTTGGTCTGTACTGTATATATATATATATATTATATATATATATATATATATATATAATATGTATTCTATGTGTATATATCTATTCTTTCTTTTGTGATTTAAAACCTGTCATTTGGTTCCATTATATGTCAGTTTTGCAAGCCGGCAAGAAAATCTCCCGTACGGATGCCATACGGATGACACACGGATATTTTGATGCGAGGAAATTGCATCCTCGCATTGCACACAGATGACATACGGATCACTGTTCTGGGAACATTTGTGCGATTCTCGTCCGTAAAATACGGTCCGTATTTTTAGACGTTGTATGTGACTCCAGCCTTAAGGGCATGAAATTCAGAGTTTGAAAATTGCGAAATTTTCCAAATTTTTGCTAAATTTCCTTTTTTTTTCACAAAGCAACGAATGTTATGTCGAATAAATTTTACCTCTATCATGAAGTACAATATGTCACAAAAAAAACATTCTCAGAATTACTGGGATCCGTTGGAGCGTTCCAGAGTTATATCCTTAAAAAGTGACAACGGTCAGAATTGCAAAAATCATTAACATGCAAACCACCCTCGGGGTAAAGGGGTTAATTTTTTTTTTGAAAATTAAATCTCACAAAACCTAGTCAAGACCCTCCACATTTCATGTTCTAGCTGCAACTTTAAAGTGTATGTTACTTAAACCCAAACCATGGGTAACATGATCAAACATAGTTCCAATAGGGAACAGGGCAACTCTTTACATAGTTTATTCAGATCGGGGCACGTACCCGGCACTTTATTCCCACATGGGTAAGCATGATTGCATTATATGCTGCATTTACTATGGTCCCATTTAGGTTTTTTTGACTTCCCCTATCTGTGTATGGTGCTCCAGTATATGGCGGTACACTTCTGTGCATATTACTCCAGATGGCATTTTGTAGGGAGGTTGACTGCGCTTGTTGCGACACCATACAAATCCCTCATGGTGCCATGACACCGCTTTCCTGGGTGTACCTTCCACTGTTATGCTCATCTACATACCTTATTGTTTAACTGTCCTATCGGCAGTTATTTTGATTATTTTGGGCTTGCTGTAGGGTGGGTACGCATAGTTAGTGCACCATTTAAAGTGTCTTAGGTTTCTCATTTTTGTTCTATTCACCACTATACTTCACCAGTATTACATTTTTTGTGTGAACGTTTTTATTGTTATTATTTTTTCAATAAAATTCATTTCTTAAGAGAAATTCTGTCAGAATTCCTTACTATTAGTTGGGCTAGATGCTCTGTTCCTCCGATCTGAATAAACTTTAGAGTGTATATCTACAAAGTTCCATTAGAGCTCTTTTGTTTTATACAAGCCAAAAGGACACTTTTTTTGTCTTGTCAATCCAGTATACGTCTGTATAATACTAAAATAACATATGAAATTGTGTCGTAGACTATTCTTTTCCATTCCGTAATGTCCTGTAATAATAATATTTTTTTAACGCCAACATATGTAAGAAGAATTACCTGACCGGGTGTGCTTCTCTTGCGCCAGGTCCGGAACTATCGGGGCTGTCACCTTTGTTGTTCGGGGGAAAGCTTAGAGACCCAGACCGACCTTTGCACTTGACAGCAGGGGGCATGACTAAGCTAAAAAGGGGAAAGCGCACGAAAGAGAGGAGAGACTTGGTGGGAACACGCTGCGTGCAGCAGGGGAAGGTTGGTGCTCCGTCCTCTGAGCACCGTGACAGCACAGGCCTGCGCTATAGAATCCCTGCTGCCACGTACAGAGACTGTGACGGAGACTTGCCGTGTGCCGTTGACTCCGCAGCTGAAGGTGCCAAACGCTTCGGGCCGTTAACAATTGCGCGTGTGCCGCCTAAGGCTATGGTTCCACGGTCCGGAACCATAGCGCTTTGGACGGAGCGGAAATTCCGCTCCGTCTAAGCCCGCCCCTTTTTGACGCGCGATCTTTCCGGAGGTGTTCAGGACACCTCCGGAACACCTCGGAAAGAGCGCAGGGCTACATAGCCCTGTGTTAATTCTGTTGCGGCGACGCACCGTCGCCGCAATACGCGAGGACATGCTGCGGTCTAAAAAGACGCGCCGCATGTCCGTTTACGCAGGTTTGCCACCTGCGTATTGTTACGCATAGTGGAGACGGGATTTCTTGAAATCCCCTCACTATGCTGTACATCTGGACGCTGCGTGTTTGGCGCTGCGCCAGCGCACAGCGCCAAACACGCAGCGTTTCCTGACCGTGGAAACTCACCCTAAGAAAAACTGGTGACTCATCGAGAACTGTGCTTCTCTCACCCACATACGTCTGCCGAGCTACGTTAGGCCCCGACTGTGCTGGGGACTGCTCTTCACTCTTCATCACGAATCTTGATCCCTGGACCCTGCACAGGAGGCCGAGGACTCTGTCACCACCAGGAACCGGATCATCTACGCCTTCCGGACAACACCGGATTCATCATTCGGCGACTGCGTTGGCGCCACCGTCTTTGAGCCTTGAACTCTACAGCCAGGAAGCCGTCGGACAGATAGGTTGACCCTTAATGAACAGTTGCTATAGTATTTACAATTGTTATTTCCCTTGCACATCTACCATGCTCATATCATGTGCCTTATCCCTGTTTCTCCCTTCTCCCTGTGTGGAGTATTCTCCTGTACAAGTAAAATTAACGTTAACCCTTGCTCTGCCTCCTGTACATTACTGCATCCCGTAACCTGTGCACAGATATTCCGCAGCTCTTTACATTTTAGAGGGGACTTGTATAGACAATAAAGTAATTACAAAATAACACATAACTCAGATAACAAAAGGAGTGAGGGCTCTGCTCGCAAGCTTAAAATCTATGAGAAGATAGGAGAGACACGAAAGGTAAATGATAAAATGTTCTTATATTTATGGTACTGCCATAATATACTAAATAAGGTATGCACATAGCACTGCATGAACTGATCACCAGTCAGTATGTGTAAAGTGCAGACACAGAGGGCTATTAAGTGCATGGAAGGTGTGTGATCTGATGGTACAAGGGTCATGATTTTGAAGAAAATTTTGTATGGGTAAAATGGGGATAGTTAGGTAAGTGAGGTTTGGCGATAGGTCAGTCTAAAGAAATGCATTTTTAGGCCACGCTTAAAACTGGGTACTGGGAATTAATCAAATTGTCTTGGGTAGTGCATTCCAAAAAATTGGCGCAGCACGCAAAAAGTCTTGGAGACAGGAATGGGAAATTCGGAATATTGAGGATTTTAGTTTTAAGTCATTAGGAAAACGGAGGGCACGGGTAAGGTGGTAGATTGAGACGAGGGAAGAGATGTAGGGTAGTGCTGAACCATAGAGTGCTTTGTGGGTGAGAGTGATAAGTTTATATTGAACTCTGTATAGGAATTGCAACTAGTGCAGCCACTGGCACAGGATAGAGTGTTATGAATGTGCTGGAGATGGTTTCTGAGCAGAGGCTCCCTCTGGTGGTTGCAGACAGTACTGAACCTTACAGCGAGGAATGGCAATCTGGGATCACGGACTGGACTGATATAAGGGAGGTTCCTTCCCATGATGGTCGCCGGTGATCAATTGTTCTTGTCTCAATTGTGGTTCCTGGTTCATTTTGAAGTTTGCTGGAGTCTTGCATTCATCTGCTGCTTTCAGATATTTTCTGCTTTTGCTTTTGTGCCTGCTTTTTGCATAATTTTCTGCACTTTTCTGGAGGTCAGCCGGGTTCCCTCCTGGGGCCTGTGCTCCTCTCAGTTTATCTGTCCAGTCCAGTCCGTGATCCCAGATTGCCATTCCTCGCTGTAATGTTCAGTACTGTCTGCAACCACCAGAGGGAGCCTCTGCTCAGAAACCATCTCCAGCACATTCATAACAATAGAGGCATCGGTGTAGCTGCTGGAAAGCAATATGGACGGATTTGAGAGAGGACAGTTTAGTAAGAGGGAGACCGATTAGTGGAGAGTTGGAATAGTTCAGGCGAGAATGAATAAGAACTACAGTAAGCGTTTTTGACGAGTCAGAGATAAGAGGTAGAATTCTTGAGATGTTTTTGAGGTGTAGGTGACATGAGTGGGCGAGTGATCGGATGTGGGGGTGAAGGAAACATCTGAATCAAATATGACACCAATACAGGGGGCATGTTGCTCCGGAGTAATGGTGGAACCACACATAGAAATGGTTATATCGGGTATAGGTAGGCTAGTGGAGGGAGGAAACACAAGGAGTTCAGTTTTTGACAGATTCAGGCTAAGTGCACACGTTCAGGATTATTTGCGCGGCAAAAAACGCATGAATAAAGCATCCTATTATTTAGAGTGAATTCCGCAATTTTTGTGCACATGGTGCGTTTTTTTCCACGAAAAAAACGCATCGCGGAAAAAGAAGCAACATGTTCATTAATTTCGCGTAATTCTAGCATTTTTCCTGCTATATTATTGACCTAGAAAGTTCAGGGAAAAATCGCGGTAAAAACACGCAAAATTCACGCAAAAAAAACGGTCAAAATCCACGCAAAAAAACGCGAGTTTTTACCGCGAAAAAAGTCCGGCTTTGCTCAGGAAAATTCTGCACATATTCCTGAACGTGTGCACTTAGCCTCAAGTTTTAGATTGAGGGAGCACATAATGTTAGAAACAGTGGGAAGACAATCACTGGTATTTTGTAGTAATGCAGGGGTGATGTCAGGAGACAATGTGTATAATTGGGTGTCATCAGCATAAAGATGGTACTGAAATCTGAATCTACTAATTGTCAATAAGGGGAAGAAGAGCCAGAAAAAGATACAGTTAAGGAGCAGTCAAAGAGGTAGGAGGAGAACCAGGATAGAACAGCGTCCTTGAGGCTGATAGCACGGCGCATAGGGAGGATGGGCATCCACATTGTTGAATTCTGCAGAGATCCAGGAGAACCAGCAGGGGGTAGTAACCATTAGATTTAGCTGTTTGAAGATTATTAAAGACTTTAGTAAAAGTAGTTTCAGTAGAGTATAAAGAGCGGAAACCAAATTGTAAATGGTCAAGAAGAGAGTGATCTAAGAGGTAGCGTATTAGATGGGAGTAGAACAAACATTCCAAGAGAAAATGGGAAACAAAAAATATATAGTCAGCTCACCCTTCTGTGAAATCTTCATTAGACAGCTGGTGCTCAGCACGGTTCCATGGAGCAAACGTACTTGGGAAGAGAAAAAAAAAAACCAGCGAGAAGGTTGCAGTCTAAAAGATAACCTTTAATCCATTAGGTTAAAACATAAGTGGCACAGGATTGCCGGGCATGGGAAAAAACACTTCAAAAACAGATGACGCGTTTCGACTTAGCAGTCTTCATCAAGATCTTGATGAAGACTGCTAAGTCGAAACGCGTCATCTGTTTTTGAAACATTCCAAGAGTTTAGAAATGAAGGTGCTATTAAAGACAGGTCTGTAGTTAGCTACACAGTTCTGGTTGATTGATTTTTTTAAGTAATGGGTATATGCTGGCATGTTTGGAGGGTTGAAAGATACTAGATGAGAAAGGGGGTTAAATATTTTAGTTAGGTGAGTGGTGACAGCCGGGGAAAGGGACTGAAGGAGATGTAAGAGAATAGGGTCACTGGTGCAGATAATAGGGTGGGAAGATGTGAGGGGCCTGGCTACTTCTTCCATGACTGGTTCAAAGACAGAATGTGAGCTAGATGATGATAAAGTTCTGCTCTTACTCCTATAGAAATGTGACAATGGAATAAACAGTGACCAAATTAACCTATTCTGAGGTACTATAGAAGCCTGCCCCCTTTCGACACTCCTATCTATAGTCCCTCTACTTGACCACATTGAAAAATCTTTTCTATACTCTGGGGTCGCAATAGGTCAACAGGTGATTAAAGCGGTGACTCTTAATGATCTCCTCCCCGAAAAAAACTTTTCTTGCTATCCTGGAGAATCAAAAACAAATAGGCTATTTATTGGGTTACACAATCACAAATGTGAAGCACTAATTTTGAAAAGTGCGGGCTTTCCGAATGAACACAAACAATACCAATCAAACGGAATCTTTCTTCTTTGCGCTATCTGGGTGTGGAGATCACTAGCATGCCTACGAGGATTTACTCTTCCAACATCCAAACGCATACTTTATGTTATGCAGGTGCTCCGATCTATCTCCACCCCAGACACGAACAAACAATACGTTTTCCTTACTAATCCTTCATATTAGGTAACAAAAAAAAAATCTCTTTCAAAATCCTGCAGCAATCTAGACTACACGGTGGACTAAAGTTTCCAGACATACGTAAATGCTTGAATCTGATCAAGAGCATGCCCAGAAGGATTCAAGCAGTGTTATATGCCAAAGAGGGATTTACAAAATAAAATTTAGATTAGGAGCAAAACAGAAACAATGCAGTGACATGAGAAGAGGTTTTTTTCAATTCATTCGAAAGTTTCATTGCTATTTTGCTCTCCAACATCCAGATTAAACTCAAGACATTTCTACAACACAACCTGGTACCTATAAAGGAAGCTACTTGAATATAACTTTCCTAATGCACACTGGTGCATGCACAGAGCCATGGATTAACACCCCCCTTTTCCTTCTCTCCCATCCATTTGTTGCATTTTTTATTTTCCTCTTAGTTGTTTGGTTAACCTGAAGCAAGCAATTCTTGTGAGAAAACCCACCAATATCACAGAGTTGATGCTGTTTTATAAGGAGGAAAGGGCTAAAATTCCTCCAAGCCGATGAGCTGGTCTAATCAACAATCGGAAAATTTCACTGCAACTATTACTGCAAGGGGCTCACACCAGATACTGAAAGCAAAAGTTCTTTTTGGCATACTTTTGGCACTCACAGACGTGATGTTTAGAGATGAGCGACTTTGCCTTCGGGAGGGTCGAGTCGGGTTTTGGACCACCCGACTTTCACAAAAGTCGAGTCGAACGAAATCGGCCGACTATTGGAAAAAGTCGAAGGTCCGACTGAAACACGAAACCCAATGCAAGTCAATGGGGAAGCAAAGTCGGCAGGTAGTGGAGGACAGTAAACACACCTACAATGCCCATTTCAATGTTAACTACATCGATTCTTATTACTTAAGCTTGTCAACCTTAATTTAATTTATAATAATAGTAACGCATTGAAAACTGGGGGTTGTTTGGCTAAAGTTATGGGGGGGCAGGGCTGGCTCCAGGTTTTCGTGGGCCCTGGGCCAAAGAGTCTCAGTGGGCCCCTTTAACACATACCACAATTCATGATGCTCCGATACGGCAGAGAAATATAGGTATAGTACAATGCCAAATACTTCACTTCTTACATTACATGACTGATATCTATTTTAAATTCTACAATAGCTCAAAAACCAGACAGTATATTCCTCCATACAGTATTATGGCCACCACATAGTGCGCCATACAGAATAATGAGCCCCATATATTGATCCATACATAATTGGTCCCATATAATGTTCCATACAGTATATGATGAGCTCCACATAATGCTACAGTATATGATGGTCCCCATATAATGTGCCATACAGTATAGGACGGTCCCCATAGATGGAGCCCCACATATTGCTCCATACAGTATAATGAGTCGCATATAAAGCTCCATACAGTATATGAAGGGCCCCATATATTGCTCCATACAGAATGGGCTCCATATAATGCTCCATACAGAATAGGCCCCATATGATGCTCCATACCCTATATGATTCCCCATAAATAATGAACCCCATATGATGCTCTAGTATATGATGGGCCCCATGGATGATGCTCCAGTGTATGATGGGCCTATATAATGCTCCATATATAATGGTCCCCATATGATGCTCCAGTGTATAATGGGCCCCGTATATGATGCTCCAGTGTATTATGGGCCCCATTTATAATGCTCCAGTGTATGATGGGCCCCATGGCTGATGCTCCAGTGTATGATGGGCCTATATAATGCTCCATATATAATGGGCCCCATATGATGCTCCAGTATATGATGGGCCCCATGGATGATATTCCAGTGTATGATGGGCCTATATAATGCTCCATATATAATGGGTCCCATATGATGCTCCAGTATATGAATGGTCCCATGGATGATGTTCCAGTGTATGATGGGCCTATGTAATGCTCCATATATAATGGGCCCCATATGATGCTCCAGTATATGATGGGCCCCATGGATAATGCTCCAGTGTATGATGGGCCTATATAATGCTCCATATATAATGGGCCCCATATGATGCTCCAGTGTATAATGGGCGCCGTATATGATGCTCCAGTGTATGATGGGCCCCATTTATAATGCTCCAGTGTATGATGGGCCCCATGGATGATGCTCCAGTGTATGATGGGCCTATATAATGCTCCATATATAATGGGCCCCATATGATACTCCAGTATATGATGGGCCCCATGGCTGATGCTCCTGTGTATGATGGGCCTATATAATGCTCCATATATAATGGGCCCCATATGATGCTCCAGTATATGATGCGCCCCATGGCTAATGCTCCAGTGTATGATGGGCCTATATAATGCTCCATATATAATGGGCCCCATATGATGCTCCAGTATATGATGGGCCCCATGGCTGATGCTCCAGTGTATGATGGGCCTATATAATGCTCCATATATAATGGGCCCCATATGATGCTCCAGTGTATAATGGGAATGTATATGATGCTCCAGTGTATGATGGGCCCCATAAATAATGGTCTAGTGTATGATGGGCCCCATGGATGATGCTCCAGTGTATGATGGGCCTATGTAATGCTCCATATATAATGGGCCCCATATGATGCTCCAGTATATGATGGGCCCCATGGATGATGCTCCAGTGTATGATGGGCCTATATAATGCTCCATATATAATGGGCCCCATATGATGCTCCAGTATATGATGGGCCCCATGGATGATGCTCCAGTATATGATGGGCCTATATAATGCTCCATATATAATGGGCCCCATATGATGCTCCAGTATATGATGGGCCCCATGGATGATGCTCCAGTGTATGATGGGCCCCATTTATAATGCTACAGTTTATAATGGGCCCTATCTATGATGCTCAAGTGTATGATGGGCCCCATATATAATTCTCCAGTGTATAATGCTCCCCATATATTGCTCCAAACATTTAAAAAAATGAAATACCACCATCCGAACTATTTCTTTGATGGGCGGTCAAGAAAGAGGAACCCATGTGCATTCTGTCGATTGACGCAGAAAAGGCTTTCGACAGGGTGCACTGGGATTTTATATTTCAAACGTTAGAAGGAATTGGCTTGAAAGAAAGTATGCTCTGTAGAATTTCTGCTCTGTACTCATCTCCCAGTGCTCATGTTAAAATTAATGGTGCACTTTCAAACACATTTTTAATTCGGAATGGCACGAGGCAAGGCTGTCCTCTTTCACCTTTGCTTTATATACTCACTATGGAACATCTATCAACTGCGATATGGATTAATACCTCATTTAGAGGTATAAAAGCCCAATCAGAAGAGCACAAACTGGCACTTTTTGCAGATGATGTCCTATTGTATGTCTCTTCCCCAACTATAAGTCTCCCAAATATCTCAGAATTACATAGATTTGGTCGTTTGAGCAATTTCAAAATTAATACCCACAAATCTGAGATTCTCAATATCTCAATCCAACCAAGTGAGGTGGAGAGGTTGGCAGCTTCATTTCACTTTAAGTGGTGTTCAGATTCTCTTAGGCTACTTTCACACATCAGTTTTTTGAATCAGGCACGGTCCGGCGTCGCGCCGGAGCGCCGGATGCGGCAATGAAATGAAAAACCTGATGCGCCGGATCCGTTTTTCTGCCTGATCCGTTTAGTGGATCAGGCAGAAAACTGGATCCGGCGCATCAGTTTCATCTGTTTTTTATCCGTTTTTTTGACGGATTACGACGGATCCGGTTTTCAAAAACGCCCCTTTTATTTAAAAAATTGATTGGCTACTGTAAATCCTATATATACAGTGTTCCTACAGCCCATCTTTGACAGGTTGTAGAGGAGCATTTTTGAGAGAAGAGCAAGTGACTGATGAAGATGGAGGCGATTATTGGTAATATTTTCCAGAATCTCGTGGATTTCACAGTGGAGGCGAATCGCTTGAGGTTTATCGTTATGGAGAAGGAGAGAAGGATCGAGCAGCGCCTATAGCGTCAGCGCCAGCGATGCCGCCGTATGTGGATCCACCCCATCACGGCACAGAGACTAACCCGTGGAGTCTATTCGACACTCAATATGGAGCTAAGAGAGAATCCAGAAAAAAAATTTTCTTATCTTCGTATGAAGAAGGAAACATTTGATATGTTGGTGGAGCGGATTGAAGACAAGATCAGGAGATGTGACACCTACTGTCGGTATTCGATTTCTCCGTCGGAGCGTCTCATGGTGACTATAAGGTAAGCTATTATTTTTGAATGTGCTTGCTTATACACAGTTGTATTGTTGTTATTTTATAAAACTTGTGTGTGTTTATTTCATTCAAATGCATATTTTGTGTATCTTTGTGGGTAATGTTTAATACAATGTGGTTATTGTTATATTCTGTTTTTGCGCACTTGTATACTATGTGGGTAGTGCTTAAATAAATGTGGGTATTGCTATATTCTGTGTTGGCGTACTTGTATACTATGTGGGTACTGTTATATTATGTGTTGGCGTACTTGTATACTATGTGGGTACTGCTATATTCTGTGTTGGCGTACTTGTATACTATGTGGATACTGCTATATTATGTGTTGGCGTACTTGTATACTATGTGGGTAGTGCAATATACTGTTTTGGTGTACTTGTATACTATGTAGGTAGTGCAATATACTGTTTTGGCGTACTTGTATACTATGTGGGTAGTGCAATATACTGTTTTGGCGTACTTGTATACTATGTGGGTAGTGCAATATACTGTTTTGGCGTACTTGTATACTATGTGGGTAGTGCAATATTCTGTGTTGGCGTACTTGTATACCCCTCACTTCCTCTCCCCTATCACCCCTTGAAAAAGGCACTACAGCCGAAACGCGCGTCGGGGCGGACGCACCTGGTGTTTTCTCTTCACTTAAACAGGTATACCGGTACTTTGAAATGATGTTTACCATAACCATCCTTTTGTGATTCATTTCGTGTTTAAGTTGCAGTGATATCATGGACTATTGTTGTTTTCATTTGATCTCCATGTTTATTTATTTATTACTGTCCATTGATATTATAATTATAGCAAAAATTTCTTTTGCTTGTAAACCATCTGCTCTTTGAGTTATTTTGGCCAGCATTTCTATACATATATATATGCACCATTTGCAAGATTTATGATCTATGCTATCGGCCATTTTCACCAGTGTGTTTCCTTTTTCCACTAGTGCTTATTGGCATGAGCCTTTACCACTGTCCAATCCTGCTCCTTTTTAACGATGTGTATAAATAAAATATATATTTTTGTACCACATTTTTGGACTCTTTGATCGTTCTTTGTTCATTGTTTACATCTGTTTTGCGATTGTCCGCATATTCCTATATCCATAGAACATGCCCCGATTGTTTGATATATTATATTAATATTAACGTATACATAGGGGCATGATTTTCAATAAGGTCATTTATTATTACTTGTTTGCTGTGTTCTGCACAGGTTCTCTTCCTTTATTGGATATGGATTTCCGAGCCAAAGATAAAACATGGCTCGGTCAAATTGAGCAGGTATTTGGGAAGAGTAGTATCGATCCTCAGCCACCAGTCGATCAGTCCATTGATAATCAGGCACTCGATATTGAAAAATGGCTGTTGAAAAGAACTCGTACATGGTGGAATCGTGTATTTCTGGAGAAGTATCTAACATGTAAAATGATCCCCAGAGGTTTAAGGATAAGAATAACTCCCACTTACCCTGTGGAAGATTGCGAATTTGTTAAAGCCTGGGAAGAGGCATGCAATGCATGTTCTTATACGTTCATGAAACTGTTGGTGGACTTGAATGCTAAAACTATTTCCAATCTTGATAAATTAATTGATGACGCTGAGCGCGAATTCAAGTCAAAATGCCCAGTTGATAAAATCGCTGGTTATGAATCTCGCATAGAGAAAAGTCTGGACACATGTGTGAAGAGGATTCAGGAAACACAAACATCTAAATTTCAGAGAGATATGAGGGATTATTCTACTAAAAATGTGTACATATGGCGGAAATTTAATACTCAGACTAACAAACTGTCTGGAGCTCCATCTTCAAGCTCACTCTCTAACATTAGTGATTCATCTGAATGGTCTGCATCTTCTATGACAACTCGTTCAGGACAGAGAACTAAACGTATGAGGGATACCAATTTTCATCCCTACAAGAGACTGCAGACTATATCACCTGATCCTAAGAAATCCAATAAGGTAATTAATTTAAGCTCATATGTACTATCTGACACTGATTATTTGTTGCTTAGTAAGGGACTTTCTTTTTCACCTGAATCTAGCTTTGACAAATTTACAGCTATTAAAGATCTTCATCTTTTCGCTAGATCTTTACTATTTAAGCGGCATTATTTTGATCCTCAATTAAATTATCTGTTTCCTACAGATGAGGAACAGATAGCTCTACGAGATCTTGAAGATTTATCATCTGAACATCAACTAGGAGAGGGAGGTAAGATCCCTTCCTCCATTAGGGTAAAATCTAAAAAATTTCCTCCTCTGACCACATGTGCTCCGATTGACCTCTTTGTGCAGGTAGTGACCAGGGATTTTATGCAAATTTCCAAGAAAATTCCCAGGGATAATTTAACCAAAAGAGAACGTGAGAGATTGGACGTCCTGCGGGCGTTACCTGATGTAGTGCTGAAGCCAGCGGATAAAGGTAGTAATATTGTCATCTGGCCTATTGCCCTTTATGAAAAGGAAGCATTTAGACAGCTTAATAATAAAGTGTGTTATAAACGGCTTTCCTATAATCCCCTTTTATCATTTAAGGAACAGCTTGTTAAAATCCTTCATACTGCTGTCCAAAATGAGGTTATTACCAAAGAACTGGTTTCGGCACTGCAAATTCAGGAACCTACAATTTCAACCTTGTATCTTCTACCTAAGGTGCATAAAAATATGCACACGCCCCCAGGACGTCCAATCATATCCGGCTCTGGGAATTATTTGGAGAAAGTTAATCTCTGGATTGATTCCAAATTACAACCTCTTGTTGGAAGTCTTCCTTCCTTTCTTGTGGACACAAGTGAGTTTCTGAGGCGGGTTGATGGTCTCCATGTTGGCCCCAACACACTATTGGTGAGGGGGGATGTAGAATCTTTGTACACTAACATAAAACATTCGGATGGCATTTTTGCTACCAAATATTTTTTGGATATGTCTAATTTACCTTCAGGGATCATTCAACTCATCTTAGAGCTCCTAGAGTTCTCTCTGACCCACAATTTTTTCACTTTTAAAGGGTCCTTCTACCTACAGCTCCAGGGTACAGCGATGGGTGCTTCCTTTGCCCCATCCTATGCTAACCTGTTCCTGGGGCTGTGGGAGAGGGACCTTTCCCTGCCGGATCGTATGTCATCAATGGATCGCATCCCGTTTTGTGTGCGGTATATTGATGACATATTTTTGATCTGGCAGGGGGACTCAATTTCTTTAGCCAAATTCCTATCTGACATCAATATGAATGATAAGAACATTCATATTACATCTAATTCAAATGCTAACAGTATTGAGTTTCTTGATGTTACAGTGAAAAGAGATGAGAATGATATTTTACAAACTGGTGTCCACAGGAAGGAAACTTCCACCAACATGCTATTGCATGCGACCTCTGCACATCCAAAACCTCTGATCAACTCAATTCCAGTGGGGCAGTTCTTGCGCATTCGCAGGATCTGCTCTAGTGAGAATGAATTTGAAAAAGAAGCCAGAGATTTGTTTATACGCTTTAAAGAGAGGGGTTATAGTAGACGGGTTTTAAAAAGAGCCTATCATCGGGCAAAACACTCTACCCGTCATTCTTTACTCTATCATAAGAAAAGAGTTAACAATTCTCCTGGAACTGTTAGATTCATAACGGGCTATCATTCTCAAGCTTCTCGCATGAGGCATTGTCTTCAAAAAGCCTGGCCTATTCTCCAGACGTACCCTATAATAAAACAAATTATCTCTGACAGACCCAGCATTACCTTTAGAAGATCTACCAATTTAAAAGATCAGTTAATACATAGTCATTACCACGTAGAAACTAGTCATGGCATTTTTCAGTCTGGCCGTCCTAGGTGTGGTTGTGCTCCCTGTGGTCGGTGCGTCGCCTGCCCGAACATCGACCGCAGTGCCACCTTCACTAATTCTGCAGGGACAAGAACTTACGAGATCCGGCAAGGCATCTCCTGTAATTCTCGTTATGTGATTTATTTTGCCACATGTCCCTGCAATCTTATTTACATAGGGATGACGACTCGTCAATTGAAGGTGCGCACGCGGGAGCATGTTCTGGGCATTCAGGCGGCGACCGACCAAGATGATCCAACCACACTTAGGACGTTACCCCGTCACTTTAAAATATTTCATAATTGTGACAGCTCTCTATTGAGAGTAAAGGGTATTGATATGTTAATTCCTGGTATTCGCGGTGGTAATTTATGTCAGAGATTATCTCAGAAAGAAACTAGATGGATTTGGTTATTAGATACCGTTCATCCGAAGGGTCTCAATGAAACTTTAAGCTTTTCCCCTTTTCTATAAAATGTACTATGGTCTGGACTGACCTTCTGGTTTAAGCATGTGTGTGTTTTTTGGTTTTAATTGTTTTTAATTTTTTCTAGTTGTCCTCCACCGTCATGTATATGTGGCAGAACATCTGAGTATGACCCTGATTTTTTCCACCCATCAAACGTTGTAACTCTCGTGGAATCAGCAAAATGTTTACATCAATCGACAGTCTATTATGACTATGTTCTCTATTGTGTTGTTCACGTGGTGTTTGATTTTCTAATATATTGAACATGTATTTCGTTATCAATTTGGATTCTAGTAATGCAAATTTCAATTCTATATGTAATATCTTGTTCACCATAGAACGGCTATATGTATCCCTTATCCTTGCCATCTCTCTATTATACTCACGGCCGGTACGCGCCTTCTCCTGCCTGAGCGGATATGCCCGGCGACTTTCGGCGTCTATTATTGTCTTGGTGATGGGTCACGTGATGTGACGTCACCGAACACATGACGCCGACGCCGCTCGGCGTCCTCGGTCACCAGGGTGATGGGTGCATCATGAGAGGCTGCATCAGGCGCATTGGGATGACGATCCTTTTGCTTTGGATTTATTCCTATTCTAAACTTTGGCAGTAATGGAATTTTGAGTGATAACTATATGCATTCATTTTTGCCGGTACATATATGATAGCCATTGACTGTATATTTCAAATTCTTTTTGCTGAATTACCACTGGTCGTATATATTATGTGAAATTATCAATCAGTTGCGTAGCCACTTCGTGATTGGTGGTCGGTTGCTTTTATACCCCTCACTTCCTCTCCCCTATCACCCCTTGAAAAAGGCACTACAGCCGAAACGCACGTCGGGGCGGACGCACCTGGTGTTTTCTCTTCACTTAAACAGGTATACCGGTACTTTGAAATGATGTTTACCATAACCATCCTTTTGTGATTCATTTCGTGTTTAAGTTGCAGTGATATCATGGACTATTGTTGTTTTCATTTGATCTCCATGTTTATTTATTTATTACTGTCCATTGATATTATAATTATAGCAAAAATTTCTTTTGCTTGTAAACCATCTGCTCTTTGAGTTATTTTGGCCAGCATTTCTATACATATATATATGCACCATTTGCAAGATTTATGATCTATGCTATCGGCCATTTTCACCAGTGTGTTTCCTTTTTCCACTAGTGCTTATTGGCATGAGCCTTTACCACTGTCCAATCCTGCTCCTTTTTAACGATGTGTATAAATAAAATATATATTTTTGTACCACATTTTTGGACTCTTTGATCGTTCTTTGTTCATTGTTTACATTTGTATACTATGTGGGTAGTGCAATATACTGTTTTGGCGTACTTGTATACTATGTGGGTAGTGCAATATTCTGTGTTGGCGTACTTGTATACTATGTGGGTAGTGCAATATACTGTTTTGGCGTACTTGCATACTATGTGGGTAGTGCAATATTCTGTGTTGGCGTACTTGTATACTATGTGGGTAGTGCTATATTCTGTGTTGGCGTACTTGTATACTATGTGGGTAGTGCTATATACTGTGTTGGCATAGTATACAATGTGGGTAGTGCTATATACTGTTTTGGCATTGATGTATACTATGCGTGTATTGCTATATACTGTGTTGGCATACTTGTATACTATGTGGGTAGTGCTATATTCTGTGTTGGCATACTTTTATACTATGTGGGTAGTGCTATATTCTGTGTTGGCATACTTGTATACTATGTGGGTATTGCAATATTCTGTTTTTTGCCTTTTCCAATTGTTATACCTGAGTTCTGAGCAGTGATTGTCAGAATTTTTTTTATTTTTTTTAGATTCCTTGCAAGTGGAGAATCGCTCTCCTCACTCCATTTCCAATTTAGATTGGGAATCTCTACCATATCGGGCATAAAAAAGCACACCTGCCGTGCACTGTGGGACTGTTTGGTCTCTGAATTTATGACTGAACCTACTACACAGCGGTTGATGGAAATAGCAGATAAGTTCCAACAGATCTGCCAATTTCCGAATTGTCTTGGAGCGATTGATGGCAAACATGTCAGAATTGTGAAGCCAGCGGGAACAGGATCGGAATATTTTAACTATAAAAAATATTTCTCAGTTGTCCTGATGGCCATCGCTGATGCCGAATATAGGTTCATTTCAGTGGACATAGGGGCATATGGACGATCTAACGATTCCCAAGTCTTCAAACTTTCAGCGATGGGACGTCGACTGTATGGGAACACATTCCATTTCCCAGCCCCTAGGCCGCTGCCTCAAACCACAGGGCCACCTATGCCATATGTGTGTGTTGGTGATGAGGCATTCCAGCTCTCAGAACATCTATTAAAACCGTATGCCAGCAGAGGACTGACCCATACCAAACGGATTTTCAATTACAGGCTCACAAGAGCTAGAAGAATGGTGTAGTGCACGTTTGGAATCCTGACTGCAAAGTGGCGTGCACTATTGACAGCCATAAATTTGAAGACTGACACTGTCGACGAAGTCATAAAAGCCTGTGTGGTACTGCATAATGTTGTGATCTGCAAAGAACAGTTGACCATTGAGGACCACCTGCAAGAAACAACATTACACGATTATCACAATAATACCAATAGAAGTTCTGTTGCTGTTTCCAGGATGAGGGACAGCTTTGCCGAGTACTTTATTTCACCCGAAGGACAGGTAGACTGGCAGGATGACCGTGTTTAATAAATTGTTATGTTTGTGTTTGTCCCTATATATATGTAATGTTTCTGTCTTTAACATTGCTACTGTTCTTAATCTTTATTACACATGTAATAACCTTACATAAGCTGTAACATTATAAAGAAATGAGAGACAAAAATTGAATCAACCAATTCAACATTTATTTAACCAATTTTGTTAACCAGTTTGTAAAAGTTTACTTTCAAAATATCTTTGATAAATGTATGTTTTGCATTCAATGACTCATAGTCTTTTTTTAAAAAAAATATAAAGAACGTTACAACGCAGTGTAGTGTGGGGCGGACATACTATTGGAGGGGCTGCGGGACACTTCGACCGTGGGAGTGTGTAGAGAGGACTGGGATGCTGGTGGGGAAGGAACAGTAAGAGGTGAAGGGGTGGAAAGGGTTAAAGAATGGGAGGACAAGTTTGAGGCAGAATCGGTGATGGGTGGTGGAGTGGAGGGTGGGCAGGTACTGGAGGAGCAGGTGATATGGTAGGGAATTGGTAGGGGGAAGGAGATTGGTAAGAGGTGGGAGTGTGGTACGGGGTAGGTGGTTGGTACGGGGTAGGTGGCTGGTACTGGGGAGGTTGTTGGTACTGAATAGATGACAGGAGTTGTTGAGGGGACTGTAGTTGGTGAGGTGGCTGAAGTTGGGGAGGTGGCTGAAGGTGGGAGGTGGCTGAAGTTGAGGTGGCTGAAGTTGGTTAAGTGGCTGGAGTTGGGAAGTTTGCTGGAGTTGGGAAGGTTGCTGGAGTTGGGAAGGTTGCTGGATTTGGGAAGGTTGCTGGAGTTGGGAAGGTTGCTGAAGTTGGGAAGGTGGCTGAAGTTGGGAAGGTGGCTGAAGTTGGGAAGGTGGCAGAATTTGTAAAGGTGGCTGTATTTGGGAAGGTGGCTGGTACTGGGGAGGTTGGTGATAGTGGAGAGGTTGCTGGAACTGTGGAGGTGGCTGACAATGAATAGGAGGGGGAGGAGGCACGCCGGCTGGAGGGGTGGAGGGGGAGGAACAACTGGGGTGGATGGAGGAGGATGGGAGACAACCTGAACTAGAGCAGCGTGGCACGTGTGCATCACATACATCTGCTGGTCAGCAGATAGCGGATCTATGCGCTCCGCAACCGACCTAAAAAAGCTGTGATTTGGTGATGCTCTTGCTTCCGAATGCATGCTTTGCAGAAGTGTCTTTACCTCCGAAACTGCGGAGGTTATCTGATGAATGCCTGCGGTAACTTGTTCAGATAAAACTTTAAGGCAGTTCTGAAAAGATGCATTCAAATGCAAGAACTCGGGCGCATAGTTCCTTTCCTGACCCCTCTGCCGTTGCCGCCCAGTAGCCGCAGATGTACTAGAGGTGGCAGGGGCAGAAGGGTGGGGTAAAGGAAAATCTATCTGTTGACCAGCAGCCTCATGCAATGCACTCGGCCACGCTGCTGCAGCGCTGGTGGAGGGAAAGAGGGCTCATGTGTGGATGCAGATGGGTCGGGGCGGTCAAAGTGTCCCTCGGTGCCGGTCTCCTCAGGGATCGCCTCAGAAGGGCCCAACTCTGCGGGCGCCCGAGTGCTGCTCACCTTGCTGTTGAATAAAGAGAAAACATACAATTAATATACTGTATTTCAATCGCCCTGGCTGTGAAAAAAAAGGTGTTACAAATGTAAAAATTTTTTTTTGAATATTTACCTTCTGGTGACTATAGTTTCACGCAGGAACGCCAGAGCTCTTGCGTATTTATATTTGCTCTGGCGTCCTGAAGAACCACTCGGGGCCCGCATCTCTTTGTTGAACTCCTTCTTGAAGCGATCCCTGATAGACCGCCACCGCTTCACAATTCTCTCCCCTGAAACGAGATAGCACAAATAGGTTAGTATACTACATACGTGTTTTCACAACTACAGTCCTCATGTCCACCACGGGTCATGTTTTCAGGATTTCCATAGTGTTGTACCAAAGGAAATCCTGAAAACATGAACCCTTGGGGTTCACGAGGACTGGAGTTGTGGAAACACTGCTTTAAATCCAGCAGCCCTACTGAACTGTATATACTTACGCATTTTAACTGTGACCGAGCTTCAAGGTCCTCCCAGTAGCCAACAAGTTGGGAACAAACTTCATCCCAGAGCCGACGGGTCACTATCTGATCTGAATGGCGGCGGTCCTCCATGTTCCACAGCGGCTCCCGCTCTCTGATCAGATCTATTAATAGGTCAATATCTATCCCCTCCTCACCGTCTGAGTCGGGAGCACGCTGTGAAGCCTAAAATAAAATGAGAACAAAAAAATACTTTAATTATAAAATAAAAAAAGGGCATTTATTAAAAAAAAAAAATTATAATACTTACAGGTTGAAGACCGCCGCGTTCTTCACGTCGACTCTGGGAGGCACTGCGAGGACCTCTTGAAGCCACAGGTGCGGAAGACTGAAAAAAAAAAAATTATGTTGTTTTTCGGTTGTGTCCTTTTTTTTTTTTTTTTTGATGTGTTGTGTAGTGTGATGTTGTGTTGTACTGATGGATGCAGGAAACTTACGAATTGCGAGCCCACTCCGGGTATCTGTCCACCCCGTCCTTCTTCTGGGAGCTCCTCTGGTTCAGATTCCTGTAAAAAAAAACACAATAATGCATTGTGAAAGAAAAAAAAAATTATCCAAGAGTTGGATTTTTTTTTTTTAAAAAAAGAAAAAAAAAGAAAGAAAATTGATTGAGGAAATATAATTTGTAACAAATACCGCTAAACACTGCCGATGAGTGGGAGGGCTCCCAGAAGAACTACTGTCCTGCTGCCGCCGTATTCCATCGCTACCTGAGATGTTCGTCTGTTGTGCAGTAAAGAGGAAAAAAAAAAAACAATGAATACATGGCCACAATCATGGCCCGTGCTGAAAGTCAAAAGTTCTGTTTGCGGTTATTTGGTGTGTGATATTTACCGTCTGCTAGATGCGGCCCGTTCACCGTGCTCTCCAGCATCATCTGGTTGTGGTGGTGGTGTGCTTGCCTGTAGTGTTGAGCGATACGATACTGCAAATATCGGGTATCGGCCGATATTGGCTGTATCGGAATTCCGATTCCGAGTACCGATATTTTCGTCATATCGGATACCGGAATCGGGATTGTCACTGTCACTGTCAGTGTCCGTCTGTCGGGTCTGACAGGAGTCAGCGGCACTTACCTGGCAGAAGATCTCCGGCGGTCACGTCCTGGACTGCTTGATGGCCGCGATTATCTTCTCCCTGGCGGTCACATGCAGTTTCTCGCGATAACTGCAGTGACTGCTGGGTAATCGCGGCCGTAAAGCAGTCAGTCCGATGACGTCACCGCCGGGGAAGCAGGTAATCAGCTGTGCTGCGCCGGGATGTCAGGCTCTGCCTGGCATTCCGATGTAGCAGAGCTGGATCGTCGTGGGACACTCGTTACTATGGACTGCGTCGGACAGGTGGTATACTGTTGGTTTGTTTTTTTTCTTTTTTTACAGGAGATCGATGGCGTCGCAGGAATGAGAGTATAATAAAAGAAATGAAAACTGTGTTGTCTCTTTTATTTCATTAAAAGACTTTTTTCTTGCTGTGTCTTTTTTTTAAACATTTAAAAACTTTGGGATTAATAATGGATCGGTGTCTTATTGACGCCTCTCCATTATTAACCGGGCTTATTGTCACCGTGCAATCAACGGTGACATTAACCCCTTATTACCCCGCTGTCACGCTGTCTAATGATATGTATACAATGTCAGTAAACTATTAATACAGGAACAACACTCTATACAACAACTAGTATAGCAACATCAGCATGTAAGTATAGAATAGATTTACCTGACACGATATCTGCTGAACTCAGGGTTAATCTTGAGGACTTGATGAGCTGAAACAGGAAAGATGTGAACCGGGATCTAACCTGACCCTAAACTGGGGTCCTAACTAATCCCTCACCTTGGAGGTACTGATAATGGTTCAGAGGTCCAAGTCACCAACCTAACCCTGTCTCCTATCAGACCCTGAACCCTGTAATCAGTCCTAAGAAGGATCCTGACTACCACCAAAGGGATATGGGCTGATCTTAGCTAAATACACAGATTAGACATATAAGACAGACAGGATAACACTCGCTTGCATACACACTCAAACACCAAAGGAACATAAATGGTCTGGGAAATAAACTCTAACCAAGTTGAGCTTAGAACAACTAAGGAGCTCACAACTAAAGTCTATACAGATTCATTCCTATCTGTGGTCTGCATGAAGGTTTCACTGGCAACTTCCCAAGCAGACAACCAGGAATTTAAAGGAAACCAATCAACATATAATCAATTGCAGCCGGGAGAAACTGCACCCAGTCCCAGCACCGAGCACAGACAGAATTAACTCCCTAGCTGCCAAACACAAAGAAACAGCAGCTCAGCTGTGAGAAGTCAAAATGTGCAACCGCGACGATCTTCGTGGCAATGCACACATGACAGTACCCCCCCTTCTACGAGGGGCCTCCGGACCCTCAGGGCCAGGCCTGCCCGGGTGAGTTCTGTGGAAGGTCCGAACCAAACGATCTGCGTTAACATCAGACGCAGGGACCCACGTCCTCTCCTCTGGACCATACCCCTTCCAATGCACCAAGTACTGAAGGGACCGGCGATTCAGACATGAGTCAATGATCTTTGATACTTGAAATTCCAAGTTACCATTGACCAACACTGGAGGAGGAGGTAGAGGTGACGGTATGACTGGTGCCACATACCTTTTAAGTAATGACTTATGGAACACATTATGAATTTTAAACGTAGGAGGGAGGTCCAGACGAAATGCCACAGGATTAATTATGGAACTGATCCTGTACGGCCCGATGAATCTGGGACCCAGTTTCCAGGAGGGCACTTTAAGTTTTATATTCCTGGTAGACAACCATACCAGATCGTTCACATTCAGATCTGGACCAGAAACTCTCCTCCTATCAGCCATACGTTTGTAACGGTTCCCCATCGCACTCAGATTATTCAATACACCTCTCCACACAGAAGCAAGTGACGACGAGAAACGCTCCTCCTCAGGAACCCCAGAAGGGCCCCCCCCATTGAAAGTACAAAACTGGGGATGAAAACCATATGCCCCAAAAAACGGGGACTTACCAGTGGACTCGCTCCGCCTGTTGTTAAGAGCGAACTCTGCCAGAGGCAAGAAAGAAGACCAGTCCTCTTGGTTCTCTGAGACAAAACACCGGAGATATGTCTCTAAACTCTGATTCAGACGCTCTGTCTGACCATTGGTCTGCGGATGAAAAGCCGAGGAAAATGACAATTGCATCCCCCGACGTAAACAAAATGCCCTCCAAAATTTGGACACAAACTGAGACCCCCTATCTGACACCACATCAGAAGGCAACCCATGAAGTCTAACGATCTCCCTAATGAACACCTGCGCCAGAGTTTTAGCATTAGGGAGTGCAGGAAGAGCAACGAAATGTGCCATCTTACTGAACCTGTCAACAACCACCAGTATGACAGTATTCCCTGACGACGGAGGAAGGTCCGTAATGAAGTCCATAGATAAATGAGTCCATGGACGCTCCGGAAGTTTCAAGGGTAAAAGGGTCCCAGACGGACGGGTATGAGGGGTTTTAGAGCGAGCACACACCCCACATGACGCGACAAAAGTTATAACATCTTTATTAGCATTAGGCCACCAAAACCGGCGAGAAAGGAGATCTAAAGTAGCCTTACTCCCTGGATGTCCTGCTAGAGCAGAATTATGATGTGCCTCAATAACCTTTTGTCTCAACAGATTTGGGACAAACAGTCTCCCTGGAGGTCCTGCAGGGGCGTCCCCCTGAGCCTCTAACACCTCCTCCTCAAGCTCAGAAAATACAGCCGACACTACCACCCCCTCCTGAAGGATAGGACTCGGGTCATCCGTTTTCCCGGCCCCTGGGAAACTGCGAGACAAGGCATCAGCCTTTACATTCTTCGACCCCGGGCGATAAGTGACGACAAAATTAAACCTGGTAAAAAACAACGACCATCGAGCTTGTCTGGAATTCAGACGCTTAGCGGATTCTAAATACAGCAGGTTCTTGTGATCAGTAATATCGGTGACCGGGTGGACTGCCCCCTCCAAAAAGTGACGCCATTCTTCAAAAGCTAACTTAATGGCCAAAAGTTCCCTATTGCCGATATCATAATTCCTTTCGGCGGACGACAATTTCTTAGAAAAGAAAGCGCACGGATGCCATTTACCAGGGGACGGACCCTGGGACAATATAGCACCCACCCCTACGTCAGACGCATCCACCTCCACAATAAACGGCTGAGATGCATCTGGTTGGATGAGAACGGGTGCCGAAGCAAAACATTTCTTCAAAGAGGAAAAGGCTTGGCAAGCTTTGTCCGACCATTTAGAAAAATCCGTCCCTTTTCTTGTCATGTCAGTGAGAGGTTTGACGACAGATGAGAAATTACAAATAAATTTCCGGTAGTAGTTAGCAAACCCCAAAAAACGCTGCAGAGCCTTAAGATCCCCTGGCTGATCCCATTCAAGCACTGCTCTCACCTTTTCAGGGTCCATACAGAAACCGGAGGCTGACACCAAAAAACCCAAAAACTGAAGTTCCTGTACGGCAAATACACACTTCTCCAGTTTGGCGTATAATTTATTGTCTCGCAAGATCTGCAACACCTGTCTCACATGCTCCTGATGAGACACAAGATCTGGCGAGTAAATTAAAATGTCGTCCAAATATACAACCACAAACAGCCCCACAAGGTGACGAAAAATGTCATTAACAAAATGTTGGAATACTGCTGGTGCAGTAGTCAGACCAAAAGGCATGACTAGGTTCTCATAATGTCCTTCCGGCGTGTTAAACGCCGTTTTCCACTCATCCCCCTCTTTTATCCTAATCAGATTATACGCCCCCCTGAGATCCAATTTAGAAAACCATTTGGCGCCAACAATTTGATTGAAGAGATCAGGAATAAGAGGGAGTGGACACGGATCTCGAACAGTAATCCGATTAAGTTCGCGGAAATCCAAGCAAGGGCGTAGGCCTCCATCTTTCTTCTTCACAAAGAAGAACCCCGCGGCTACTGGGGAAGATGAAGGTCTAATATGCCCTTTGGCCAGACTTTCAGAAATATAATCTTTCATAGCCTGCCTCTCAGGACCAGAAAGATTATACAACCTAGCTTTAGGCAACTTAGCATCAGGAAGGAGATTAATAGAGCAGTCATACACGCGATGAGGAGGCAACTCCTGACACCCCTCCTCAGAGAAAACATCCCCAAAATCCTCCAAAAAAGGAGGCAATGTACTAGGCACGACCGCACTGATGACTGTGTTCATGCAGTTGCTTTTGCAAAACTCACCCCATTGGCTTATTTTTCTGGACTGCCAATTAATCACAGGGTTATGTTTAACCAACCAAGGAAGTCCCAACACAATGGGAGTAGGTAGACCCTCCAACACATAACAAGATAATTGTTCCCTATGTATTGCCCCTACCCGAAGGTCAATGTTATGAACCTCATGAACAAAGCTACCTTGGCCGAGAGGCCTGGCGTCAATGGAGAATATAGGGATCGGTTTGACCAATACACTCAGATGCATACCTTGAGCCTGAGCAAACTGAGCGTCAACCAGATTAGCCCCGGAACCACTATCAAGAAGAACAGACAATCTCTCCACTCTCGTACCAACTACCACCTCCACTGGTACAAGGAACTGAGAAGAACTGGCGGATGAAATACATACTCCCAGGTTGTCGTCCACCACACAACCTGGGATTAACAGTTTTCCGGCGACTTTTGGCTCAACAAGGCACGGGATGGACATTCTCCAACAAAATGTCCCTCTTTCCCGCAGAAAAAACATCTTCTAGTCCTGCGGTGTACCGCCAATCCCCTCCTACGAAATGATGTCCCTCCCAACTGCATAGGCTCATCCGAACAGACAAGGGGAACCTCAACATAAGGGACTTTAGTGGTAGGTGGAGAAACAACAGGGAGTGGGGTTACCTCACCCCTCCCGAAGCCGTCTATCAGTACGGATAGCTAAGGCCATAGCAGCCTCCAGAGAAGGAGGAGACTCATACTGAGCCAAAACGTCTTTTAATTTAGCAGAAAGCCCATGACAAAACTGGCTCCTAAGAGCTGGGTCATTCCACTGAGTATCTGTGGCCCATCTACGAAACTCAGAAGCAAATTCCTCTGCCGGACGATCTCCCTGCTGTATCTTACGTAATTTTGTCTCAGCAAGAGAGACCCGATCTGGGTCATCATATACCAATCCCAGGGCAGTAAAAAATTGATCTACAGACAGTAGAGCCGGGGATCCCAGAGGAAGGGAAAATGCCCAGGATTGAGGGTCCCCTTGCAGAAGTGAGATAACAATTCCCACTCTCTGCTCCTCACTCCCTGATGATCGAGGCCGAAGCCGAAAATACAATTTACATGCCTCCCGGAAGGTGAAAAATTTGTCTCGCCCACCAGTGAACCTGTCCGGGAGAGCAACCTTAGGTTCAACTCTGGTTTGCTCCAGGGGAGACAAAACTTTGGACTTAATGTCCGTCAGCTCCATGGATAATCCCTGCAACTGCAGAGCCAGCTGGGCTACTGGATCCATGGTAACTGGAGATAATTTTTATGGCCAGTGAAAATGTCACGCTGTCTAATGATATGTATACAATGTCAGTAAACTATTAATACAGGAACAACACTCTATACAACAACTAGTATAGCAACATCAGCATGTAAGTATAGAATAGATTTACCTGACACGATATCTGCTGAACTCAGGGTTAATCTTGAGGACTTGATGAGCTGAAACAGGAAAGATGTGAACCGGGATCTAACCTGACCCTAAACTGGGGTCCTAACTAATCCCTCACCTTGGAGGTACTGATAATGGTTCAGAGGTCCAAGTCACCAACCTAACCCTGTCTCCTATCAGACCCTGAACCCTGTAATCAGTCCTAAGAAGGATCCTGACTACCACCAAAGGGATATGGGCTGATCTTAGCTAAATACACAGATTAGACATATAAGACAGACAGGATAACACTCGCTTGCATACACACTCAAACACCAAAGGAACATAAATGGTCTGGGAAATAAACTCTAACCAAGTTGAGCTTAGAACAACTAAGGAGCTCACAACTAAAGTCTATACAGATTAATTCCTATCTGTGGTCTGCATGAAGGTTTCACTGGCAACTCCCCAAGCAGACAACCAGGAATTTAAAGGAAACCAATCAACATATAATCAATTGCAGCCGGGAGAAACTGCACCCAGTCCCAGCACCGAGCACAGACAGAATTAACTCCCTAGCTGCCAAACACAAAGAAACAGCAGCTCAGCTGTGAGAAGTCAAAATGTGCAACCGCGACGATCTTCGTGGCAATGCACACATGACACCCGCTTGCCACCGCTACAGGGCAAGTGGGAAGAGCCGGGTAAAGTGCCACAATTGGCACATCTTTTGATGCGCCAAATGTGGGGCTGCTGTAGCCTGGTATTATCAGGCTGTTGAGGGCCAAAATCCATGGGCCTTGACAGTCTTTTAATACCAGGCCGCAGCAGTCTGCATTTTACTTGGCTGGTTAACAAAAATAGGGGGGATCCCCACGCCGTTTTTTTTTCGAGGGGATCCCCTATTTTTGTTAACCAGCCAAGCTAAGCAGACTGCTGTGGCCTGGTATTATCAGGCTTGCAAGGTCCATGGATATTGGATCCTTACCAGCCTGAAAAACCAGGCCTCAGCGGTCTGCTTCATCTGGCTGGTTAACAAAAATAGGGGGGACTCCACGCTAATTTTTCTCGAGGGGATCCCCTATTTTTGTTAATCAGCCAAGATATGCAGACTGCTGTGGCCTGGTATTATCAGGCTGGCAAGGTCCATGGATCTTCGCTCCTTAACAGCCTGAAAATCCAGGCCTCAGCGGTCTGCTTCATCTGGCTGGTTAACAAAAATAGGGGGGACCCCACGCCATTTTTTTTTCGAAGGGAACCCCTATTTTTGTTAATCAGTTCCCTCTGACGTCACTGATGGTGTCCCTGGCTGACCTGAAGTGAAAGTGGAAAGCAATCAATTAAGCTTTCCACTTCCTCTCCTGTCAGCCAGGAGAGGAGCTCATTCATTTGGGGGTTTACTGTGAGGCTGCAGCATTAGCTGCGGTCCCTGCAGTAAACATTAACCCTTTCTGAAGGATTACACCGTGGGACCTGACTGTGCATCGGATTGGTAAGAATAATTTTGCTTTATTATTTTATTTTTATTACAGGAAATGGTTTTAGCAGGTAAATAAAATATGGTCAAAAACTGTGTGATTATTTCATTAAACTTCTTTTTTATTAAAGTGTGTGTGTTTGATTTTTCTTTCATACAATAGGATTAATAATTGATAGTTGTCTAATTGACAGCTCTCAATTATTAACCTGGCTTAAAGTGACCTTTCAATTGCAAGGTCATTTTAACCCCTTATTAACCCATTCGCCACCGCTACAGGGCAATGGGAATAGACGGGCAAAGTGCCAGAAAGGGCAAATCTAATTAGAGATTTGCCCTTTCTGGGGTGTCTGGGGGCAGATGTTAGTAGCCGGGGGGGGCCAAAAATAATGGTCCCTCTCTGGGCTATTATTATCTGCCCCCACTCACTGGCTTTGTCTGTCTGGTTGCGAAAATAGGGCGGGAGCCCACACATTTTTTTTCAGCAATTTTACACCTCATATATATATATATACATGTCATTGAATTTGTGACACTATATTTTATTTATATATATATATATATATTTATAGTTCATACACTTCTACATAGTATAATAGCCGTTAATTCAATTGCCGGCTTTTGTGAAAATGCAGAACCCGACATGAAATGACACTTGGTTTACATAGAGTTAACCATGTCTTTTCATGTAGTTTGATATCTGATTTGCACAAACAATTACATGAGTGTAAGTGTGCAAAATTTCACACCTGTAGGGGTTAATTAAAGGTGTAAATTCGTAGCTAAAAAGTCAGTTTTTTTTACAACGAATTTACACCTTTAATTAACCCCTACAGGTGTGAAATTTTGCACACAGCCACTCATGTAATTGTTTGTGCAAATCAGATATCAAACTACATGAAAAGACATGGTTAACTCTATGTAAACCAAGTGTCATTTCATGTCGGGTGCTTCTGTCTTTTCACAAAAGCCGACTTTACCCGGCAATTGAATCAGAGGCTATTTTACTATGTAGAAGTGTATAAACTATAAATATATGTATATATATATATGTCACAATTACATGTATATATATATATATATATATATATATATATATATATATGTATTCTATGTGTGTATATTTAGTGTTTACAAGGAAAGAAAGAGGTTTTTTTAGTTACGATATTTTGTTCCCATAGACTTACATTGGATTTCCGGTATCGGTATCGGGTATCGCCGATATTTTAATGGTATCGGCGATACCATTCCGATTCCGATACTTTTGGATATCGGAAAGTATCGCTCAACTCTACTTGCCTGCGGCCTCCAATGCTGTCCTCTGCAGTGTAACAAAAAGAAAAAAAAATGCAAACAAAAAGTATAAAACCATGGACCGTGCTGAAAGACAAAAGTTCTGTTTGCGGTTATTTGGTGTGTGATATTTACCGTCTGCTAGATGCGGCCCGTTCACCGTGCTCTCCAGCGTCATCTTGTTGTGGTGGTGGTGTGCTTGCCTGCGGCCTCCAATGCTGTCCTCTGCAGTGTAACAAAAAGAAAAAAAAATGCAAACAAAATGTATAAAACCATGGACCGTGCTGAAAGACAAAAGTTCTGTTTGCGGTTATTTGATGTGTGATATTTACCGTCTGCTAGATGCGGCCCGTTCACCGTGCTCTCCAGCGTCATCTGGTTGTGGTGGTGGTGGTGGTGTGCTTGCCTGCGGCCTACGATGCTGTCCTCTGCAGTGTAACAAAAAGAAAAAAAAGATGCAAAAAAAAAAGGATAAAACCATGGACCGTGCTGAAAGACAAAAGTTCTGCTTGCGGTTATTTGGTGTGTGATATTTACCGTCTGCTAGATGCGGCCCATTCACCATGCTCTCCAGCGTCATCTGGCTGTGGTGGTGGTGGTAGTGTGCTTGACCGCGGCCTCCGATGCTGTCCTCTGCAGTGTAACAAAAAGAAAAAAAAGATGCAAAAAAAAGGATAAAACCATGGCCCGTGCTGAAAGACAAAAGTTCTGTTTGCGGTTATTTGGTGTGTGATATTTACCGTCTGCTAGATGCCGCCCGGTCACGATGCTGTCCTCCAGCTCGAACATGTAGTGGTGGTGCAGTCGCAGCCTGCTGCCTCCGATGATGTCCTCTGCTGTGGAAAAAATACAATTCCAATTAATACATGGACACAATCATCATATACATGATACATTGAGCAAATCAAATATTTTTCATGAAATCAGGATTAATTATGATATTTTCACAGTATAGCACTACCCTCATAGCATACAGCAATACCAACATAATAGAGAAAAGAGGCAACACTGTATATATCAATAACCATAATATAGAACTATGCCAACACAGTATATAGCAATACACAACTAGTATACATCGATGCCAAAAGTATATAGCACTAGCCACATTGTATACTACTATGCCAACACAGTATATAGCAATACACGACTTGTATACATCGATGCCAACAGTATATAGCACTACCCACATTGTACACTACTATGCTAACACAGTATATATCAATACACGCATAGTATACAAGTACAACAAAACAGAATATAGCTATAACCACATTGTATTAACCACTACACATAGTATACAAGTAGGCCAAAACAGATTATAGCTATAACCACATTGTAGTAAGCACTAAACATAGTATACAAGTACGCCAAAAAAGATTATAGCTATAACCACATTGTAGTAAGCACTACACATAGTATACAAGTACACCAAAACAGATTATAGCTATAACCACATTGTAGTAAGCACTACACATAGTATACAAGTAGGCCAAAACAGATTATAGCTATAACCATGACTCGACCACGCACCACAATTGTGGGTTACCAGGGCTATGGGGTACTCGGAGCCGAGCCCATGGAAGTCTATGGGGGTTGTCACTGGTAGCGGTGGCTCGGTCCGTGGCCCTGGCGGTCAGGCGTATGATGGGGGGATATTATTTACAGGGGATTTGGTAGATAACAGTTCGTGACGCCACCTGTAGTTTTCTGATCACTAAAGACCAGCGCTGCTGAATAGATCTCTGAGGGGATGTTATGGCAGCTAGATGTCAGGTCCCCCACAGGTGGGACTGGTCCCTCTGAGTCTATGATGATGGTGATAGTGCAGGGGTGTGGATAAATGAACACAGTCTCACACAATGCAGCTTCTTTCCATACCTTTTACTTTCAAGATGTTAGGCAGGTCCCTGGGAGCTGGTTGGGGTGGAGAATGTGCTTCGAGATAACAGCTGAGCAGGTTAGAGGCCTCCTTAACTTTCCAATATGTAGGTGAGTCCAACTTGCATGAAGCGTAGTTAACTCCGAATACTCCAGCTAACTCTATAGCTGTACTGCCCGGCCAGCATTGTGGTGGAGCCTTCCAGTGGTGAGACCCAAGTCTATATTTGCTGATCAGGCTAGACTGTTCTCCCTGACTCCGGTTACGTACCGACACTAAGGGCTTACTCCTGCGACTTGTAGTCCAGCGAGTCTCTGGTTTTCTCGTTACTATGCCTGAAACAGTAGCAACACTTCGGTCCCCAGTGACCGGGTAAATTGTGCAGGTAATCCTATACCTAAGGCACTGCTCTAACTTCTTCCACTGCGCCCTTCGCCCTGCTCGCGCTCTTAACATAAGCACTCCAACTTTCTTGGCGGTAAAAGTCAATTCTTCTTGCTTCTTTCTTAGAGCTTGCTGACAGATTCTCAGTATTCTCCTAGTTCAGGAATCTCTATCGACTGAACTTCACTGTCCTTGGGACAGGCGGCTGAAGTATCTGCTGCAACTCTTCTTTCTCATCAGGTGAGCTACCCTGCTTCACTGACTGACTGATCTCCACTGTCCTAAGACAGGAAACAGACTCCACTGATCTGAGCTCTTCTCAGACAGGAAACAGACTGAACTGTCCTGAGACAGAAAGCTTCACTGAGCTCTGCTACATGTCACCACCTTATATACCCTATGGGTGTGTCCAAGTGTGTGATGGAGTGAATGGATATCAAGCATTAAACTGTTACCTCTCCGCACATCCTCCAGGATTTTATGTGTGCCTTACATACCAGGGCTACACATCCCCCCTTGGTAAAACACAGCACTCCCGGGCTGTAAAATAGAAAAAGAAAGACATTTTTGTTTTGCATTAACAATAACATCAAACTCATCCCATCCAGGAGGTGAGGATTCTTAAACGTTGCATTTTGTACAGTAAGAAAATACAAAAGTATCAAAACATCAAGACACTTCAATAAATATTCACGTTAATACTTGACTTTATTCTTTTGGAGGACCCGCACCAAACCTCCCACGTGGGTCCTGGGTGGGCTGCAGGACTTCTGACTGCAGACCTCACTCTAGGCCACACCATACGGGTTTTCGTTCAGAGGTAGTTCAAGGCTTCGTGTGAAACCAAGATAAGGCACCGAAGTGCAACTATTTACAGGATACAGTTTTTGGGCTGGCTCAGTCCACAGCCACGCAGTCCATTGGCATGGTTAAAGACACATACGTACATTTCACTTTACCCAACCAGGGTATTTGATGCAAAACTATGCACTCAACTTTTTCAAATTTTCATTCTGGTACCCAGCCGGGTATTCTACTCATTATAGAAAACATAGATATATCTCATCATCATACATTTGGCAATAAAGTGCAAATCTGGCAAAAATTCTCAAACTTTCTACAACGTTACATGCGGTAGACCCCTGTCTGGATCCTACCGGTCTTTACTTTTTAATTACTTCAACTACATTTTCCACCCCGGGGCTGGAACAATGCGATGCTCCTTAGAGCACATGACAAACAGGTCGTGACCTGCTATCAGGGTTTGGGTCGCTACAGTTCTTGTGCGAACCGCTTGGGGCACGCCGGGTGCTTTCCTCCTTGTGAGACGCCGATTGCGTCGCAGTTTGCGTTGCAGGTAGCGATTCAAATTTAACCGCAGTTTGCGATACAAAGGGAGACTTGGGTGCAGAGGTGCGAGCAGGTAGCGATGCCGATCGCGTCGTAGATTGCGATGGGCCTGCAGGGGGCGATTCCGGGGCACGGCCTGGTGCTATTTGAGCTCGAGACGGGGACGCTGCGGTAGTGGTGACGTTACCGGCGTCGGGGACGGGGTCGCTGACGACAGACACGTTTAGGGCATACCACCCCTTCAGACCCCAGTGCCGTGTATAACTAACTATGTCCCCATTAGCTAGGTCCCTACCCGGATGACCGATGGGCAGGTGGGACTCCACATCTCGGCGGCTTACAAAAACCCCTTGATAAAGTCCCGGCTCGCGGATGAAACCCCAGCCCTTGCGGAGCTGGAATTCCACAACGCACCCCTGATGCCGCGTTTCCCGCAGGGTACCTTTGTCCTTGCGGACCATCTCCTTGTCCGCGACCAACTGCTCGTATTGGCGTTGTCGGTTCTGCTGCACCTCTCGCTCTTCCTCCTGCCAGCGTCGCTGCTCCTCTTCACGACACTGCATCTCTCTTTCCCACTGGACAGCGTACGTGACGTCATCAATCCGCTCCATTGCATCCCAGTCGACGTCTGGCAACGATGGGCAGGACCCCTCCGGTGTCCCCGCCGGGGAACGGTAATCCGCTGCGGCCTCCTGACCTGGCTGGCTCTTAGGGACGGGCAGGACCTCCTCAGCCTCCTTCGCCTCCACCGCTCCATTGGTGGGATCAGGTACAGCATATCTGGTGTCCGCCTCCAGTCGCTCCGCAGCCTTTTTCATCAGGGCCTTTGGATAATCCAGTGATAGAGGGGTATCAAGAGACGGTATTTCACTTGTGGGAGAGAACATGGCGTCCCACAGCAGCCGCTGTGTTTGGGTGCGCCAGCGTCTCTCCGTCTCTTGTCGAATTGCACGATTCTGCAGCTTCTTCTTCAGCTCTGCGTTCTCCCTCTGCAGCTCCATCATGGCGGGGTCGGTGTCCCGATCTGGGGACAGCTCCGGCACAGGCAGACAGTCCTCCGGTACTGGGCACTGATTCTCCTGTCCTTCCGCCATCTCGTCCAGGTCTCACTGTGGTATCCAACAGGAACATTCTGGTCCT
Organism: Oophaga sylvatica; assembly: GCA_033576555.1. Lineage (NCBI taxonomy): Eukaryota > Metazoa > Chordata > Amphibia > Anura > Dendrobatidae > Oophaga > Oophaga sylvatica. The sequence goes on along the minus strand of JARQOD010000002.1, from coordinate 332,358,840 downwards.
TTCCGTGGAGGCGGGATTTGCGTCTCCTCCTCTTCGCATAGAGGATGAAGAGGAGGCGTATCTCTTTTGCAGTGGGGCTGGATCGCACATTGTAGTAGGCCTTGGAGAGGGCGGCCATAACTTTTCACGCTTCAGGGGGGTACACGCCCACGAAGGTACGCCCACTTTCTTCACCAGCGCCTCAGGGCGCCAACTTGGCGGCAAAATGGCGGTATTTTGGCGCCAATAGTGACATACAGCAAACAGTTCAATTTAGGCACACAGGGCTTACAATCTTGTAAGTTTCGGATCCTGTTCGTGACGCCAAGTTGACTCGACCACGCACCACAATTGTGGGTTACCAGGGCTATGGGGTACTCGGAGCCGAGCCCATGGAAGTCTATGGGGGTTGTCACTGGTAGCGGTGGCTCGGTCCGTGGCCCTGGCGGTCAGGCGTATGATGGGGGGATATTATTTACAGGGGATTTGGTAGATAACAGTTCGTGACGCCACCTGAGACAGGAAGCTTCACTGAGCTCTGCTACATGTCACCACCTTATATACCCTATGGGTGTGTCCAAGTGTGTGATGGAGTGAATGGATATCAAGCATTAAACTGTTACCTCTCCGCACATCCTCCAGGATTTTATGTGTGCCTTACATACCAGGGCTACACAACCACATTGTAGTAAGCACTACACATAGTATACAAGTACGCCAAAACTGATTATAGCTATAACCACATTGTAGTAAGCACTACACATAGTATACAAGTAGGCCAAAACAGATTATAGCTATAACCACATTGTAGTAAGCACTACACAGTATACAAGTATGCCAAAACAGATTATAGTTATAACCACATTGTAGTAAGCACTACACATAGTATACAAGTACACCAAAACAGAATATAGCTATAACCACATTGTAGTAAGCACTACACATAGTATACAAGTACACCAAAACAGATTATAGTTATAACCACATTGTAGTAAGCACTACACATAGTATACAAGTACACCAAAAAAGATTATAGCTATAACCACATTGTAGTAAGCACTACACATAGTATACAAGTACACCAAAACAGAATATAGCTATAACCACATTGTAGTAAGCACTACACATAGTATACAAGTACACCAAAACAGATTATAGCTATTAACCACATTGTAGTAAGCACTACACATAGTATACAAGTACGCCAAAACAGATTATAGCTATAACCACATTGTAGTAAGCACTACACATAGTATACAAGTACGCCAAAACAGATTATAGCTATAACCACATTGTAGTAAGCACTACACATAGTATACAAGTAGGCCAAAACAGATTATAGCTATAACCACATTGTAGTAAGCACTACACATAGTATACAAGTAGGCCAAAACAGATTATAGCTATAACCACATTGTAGTAAGCACTACACATAGTATACAAGTACGCCAAAACAGATTATAGCTATAACCACATTGTAGTAAGCACTACACAGTATACAAGTACACCAAAAAAGATTATAGCTATAACCACATTGTAGTAAGCACTACACATAGTATACAAGTACACCAAAAACAGATTATAGCTATAACCACATTGTAGTAAGCACTACACATAGTATACAAGTACGCCAAAACAGATTATAGCTATAACCACATTGTAGTAAGCACTACACATAGTATACAAGTACGCCAAAACAGATTATAGCTATAACCACATTGTAGTAAGCACTACACATAGTATACAAGTACGCCAAAACAGATTATAGCTATAACCACATTGTAGTAAGCACTACACATAGTATACAAGTACGCCAAAACAGATTATAGCTATAACCACATTGTAGTAAGCACTACACATAGTATACAAGTACAGCCAAAACAGATTATAGCTATAACCACATTGTAGTAAGCACTACACATAGTATACAAGTACACCAAAACAGATTATAGCTATAACCACATTGTAGTAAGCACTACACATAGTATACAAGTACGCCAAAACAGATTATAGCTATAACCACATTGTAGTAAGCACTACACATAGTATACAAGTATGCCAAAACAGATTATAGTTATAACCACATTGTAGTAAGCACTACACATAGTATAAAATTTGGCCAGAAAAAAAAAAAAATAACCACATTGTATTAAACAGTACACATAGTATACAAGTAGGCCAAAACAGATTATAGCTATAATCACATTGTAGTAAGCACTACACATAGTATACAAGTACGCCAAAAAAGATTATAGCTATAACCACATTGTAGTAAGCACTACACATAGTCTACAAGTACACCAAAACAGATTATAGCTATAACCACATTGTAGTAAGCACTACATTAGTATACAAGTACCAAACAGATTATAGCTATAACCACATTGTAGTAAGCACTACAATAGTATACAAGTACCAAAACAGATTATAGTATAACCACATTGTAGTAAGCACTACACATAGTATAAAATTTGGCCAGAAAAAAAAACAACCACATTGTATTAAACAGTACACATAGTATACAAGTAGGCCAAAACAGATTATAGCTATAACCACATTGTAGTAAGCACTACACATAGTATACAAGTATACAGGCATGGTATATATATGTTTGCTTCTGTCTGGGCTAATTAACATTCCCAGACAAAAAAACGGATCAGGCCACCAGATCAGGTTTTTGCCGTATGCGGCGCTATGCGGTGCTCATAGACTTTCATTGTAGACAAACGCCGGAAGCGCCGGATCCGGCCCTTCCGGCTTTTTGGCCGGAGACAAAAAATGTTACAGTTGGCATCTTTTCTAGACGCCGGAAATAAACCAGACACCGCATCCGGCAGAAAACGGACTAAACGCAGGTACATGCGGCGCGATCCGGCGCTATATTTAGTCAATGTTAAAAACACCGGATCCGGCATGTCCGTTCGCCGCATCCGGTGTTTAAAAAAAAGGCCGGACCGCGCCTGATTAAAAAAAACTGATGTGTGAAAGTAGCCTTACCTGTCTGGGAATAAAAATCACCGCCAAAGTATGTAATCTTTATGAAGCAAACTTTAAGACAGCTTTACATAAAGCTGAGTTAGACTTAGAAAAATGGCATAAACTACCTTTATCTTGGTTTGGAAGATTGAGCGCTATTAAAATGGATCTATTACCCCGTCTCCTATATTATTTCCAAACAATTCCCTTGTATTTACCTGCCTCCTTTTTCTCACGTCTTAAAAAAGCGATTACTCGTTTTATTTGGTCACAAAAACGAGCACGTATTTCATACTTTTTGTTACGCAAATTGTCTCTTCAGAGAGGAAGAGGACTAGAACTCTAGTGCCACCTATTGGAAGTAGCAATCCTAAAAGCAATGTCGACCCTTTAACAAGCCTTGTTACATGACTTAGGATAAGAGCCAAACCAGAATCTCAATTTGCAGACACTGTGTTTCGGGGTACTGCCCCTTGTCAGTGCAAAGTGTGAGATGATCTGGTTTGGCTGTATGAGAGGCGTCTGACCGATATCCAAGAAGTACCGTTTCTCCTTGCGGAGATTGACATGCTAAGCATGCCTAGATGAGGAGACTTAAAGGGAATCTGTCACCCTAAATTGGCGGGATATTTAAATGATGGCAGTCAGGTCAGATGGGCGGTGTTTTGGGTACTTGCCTTAACATGTTGTTCGCCGCTGTCTCTATTATTTCTGGGATTTGTAGTCGTTGCCCTCCATATAACGTGCCTGCGCATTGCAATCTGCGGGCAAAGCATACTGCGCGTGCTCAATTCAAGATTCCAATGAGCAGGCGCGTTATATGGAGGGCAACGACTAAAATTCCCAGAAATAATGGAGACAGCGGCGAACAACAGGTTAAGGCAAGTACCCAAAACACTGCCCATCTGACCTGACTGCCATCATTTAAATATCCCGCCAATTTAGGGTGACAGATTCCCTTTAAAGCCGCAATGCTCCCCTGGGAAATATGCAAATTGTCTCTTCAGAGAGGAAGAGGACTAGAACTCTAGTGCCACCTATTGGAAGTAGCAATCCTAAAGTCAATGTCGACCCTTTAACGAGCCTCTCTGAAGAGACAATTTGCATATTTCCCAGAGGAGCATTGCGGTTTTAAATAACATGCCAGTTTTATAGAGCAGGTTGTTCCAGATGCGTCAATACCATTTATGTGTATGTTTTTTTGTTTATTATTGTTTTTTTTAGGAGCACTGTGCTTTGAGTGGCAAAATGAATTTTAGTGATTTGTTGCTCATTTTTGTGTGTTTTTTTAACTTTTTTACATATTTTATTTTACTTTTTTACACTTTTTCATTGTGCGACATGTATAATTTTTACTTTGATCACTGGTCTCATACACTGCTGTACTCAAGTACAGCAGTGCATGAGAGCAATCAGTGTCTCGCTGACACTCGCTGACTCAGCCTGTGAGACCCAGCTTATTGCTGGATCTCACATGCCACCGTACTCTGGGGTCATCATATGACCTCAAGGAACCATGGTAACCATCGGGACCCGTAATTCTCATTGAGGGGATCTGATGGTTACTAAGGGGGTCTTGTGACCTGCCTGTAGCAACTTAAATACCGCTGTCCCGATTGACAGTGGTATTTAAGGGGTTAATCGGCCCCGATCGGGTGCCAAACTGGTCGGGTCCGATACTGCAGGGTGTCAGCTGTAATGTACAGCTATTACCTGTGGGAATAAGTACCCTTAATGACCGCCGTTAAAAGGCCTATCAGCTCTAGTTAAAGGGTTAAGGGTGCTTTTACATTGCGTTCTGTGTCCCCGTCGGGCATATATCCGAAATCCCCCACAAAATGGGGTTAAGATGCTTGAACTGACTGGGCCATAGACTGGAATGGTGACTGCAGAGCGAATGTGCATTCTGCCGTCACCATTACAGTCTGTAGCCCCATTGGCGCATGTGTCCAGACCCCGTTTTCCGGGGGATTTCGGACGTATGCCCCGACGGGGACACAGAACGCAATGTTAAAGCTCCCTTAGCTTGAAGATGTACTTTTATCAGAACAAATAGATTGTAATTTTCAAAAATCTTCATCTTCCTTCTATTCAAGTATTAATGAAAGTTTGGAATACATATAATCTCAAAAATGATTATTAGTAATAAAACAAGATTCTCACTCTATTTACTCTCCTAGAGACTCTTACTCCGAATCTATCTCTTTCATCTTGGTCTTCTGCTGGAATTAATTATATGGAGGATTTATAATATATATATATATATATATATTATATATATATAAAACAAGCTATACGATTTATTGCTTCTGAGAATTAAGTGAAAAATACATTTTATCCAAAACAGATTTCTATAAATATCTTCCACTTAGAACATTTCACTCTGAGAACATCCTCTCCTCACTATTGTTCCATTTATATCTTACTTTCTTAAATTACACAAAAAGGTATCACGACTTTTTATTCAATGTATTCTGACCCAAACATATGTAGATAACAATCTCGTATCCTAAAATGGGAATATGACTTGAATAAATTTTTCTCTAAGACTAAGTTCAGATGACTGTATAACAAATCATTCCTTTTTCATCCAGAAAAATGCGGAATTTTTTCATCTGTATTGTCATCCATGTGCAATCCATATGCTACTCTTATGCCATCTGTGTGACATTCGTTTTTATACATCAGCAAGTTAATAAAATTTACAAGACCAAATATGATTTCCTATGTTAAGAATTGCAACATATTTGTAAAAATCAGATTCTATACAGTTGATCCAATTTTTTTTGTGTGCACCCATTGACTTGAAAAGGCAAGTCTCATCCAAAATACAGAAGAGACTGGTGCATACTGATTTTTTTTTTTCACGTGGGCATTCAGTCCGTCTGAAATAAAAGGTCAGTTTTTTTCATGGATAGCGCTCTGACCGAAATTATAGTAGTGTTGACATACCCTAATACTTGGTGGGTTATTGCATATAATATTTTCTAAGGTTTCCTTCACACGACAGTATTTTCAGTCCGAGTGTTGTCCATGAAACTAACTGACCTCATATAAACAGCACTCGGACGAATGGGATTCAAATACAATGTACAGATGATAGTTTTATGACATGGATTAAATGTCTGCATGAAAAAAAGATCAACTTGCACTAGTGTCTGCTGTTCTTTTGGATGAGACTTGTCTGTTCAAGTCTATGGTTGCACAAAAACAATTGGATCCCATATGGATCAACTGTATCGCATCGGATTTTTTTGGATACATTGCAATTCTTAACAAAGGAAATTGTATTTGGTCTTGTAAATGGTATTGACTGCTGATGTACAAAAACAAATGCCATACGGACCACAATACAGATAAAAAAAAATCATCCATATTTTGTGGATGAAAATGGGGCGACTTTTGTATGGTTGTCTGAACTCAGCCTAAGGCCAGTGTACCACTTGCAAGAAACTCGCGCGAGTCTCTCGCCTCAATACCCGGCACTGCTGCCGGCGGTTAGGACCGGAGCATTCAGCTGCATAGAAATACATGCAGCCGCTCACTTTGGCATCAGTGCCAGGTATTGAGGCGAGAGACTTGCGCGAGTTTCTCACATTGCAGTTGCAAGTGGGAACACCGGCTTAAGGAGTACCATACACACTAATAACCGTGAAGCATGTTGTTAAAAAAGCCATTTACACCATGTTCCAAATTATTATGCAAATTGGTTTCAAGTGTCATAGCAGTTTTTTTTTGTAACTGAAACCCATTGATGATATTGTGTCTCAGGGTTCTTTGGATCACTGAAATCAATCTCAGATACCTGTGATAATTAGTTTGCCACGTGAGTCCAATAAAAGAAAAAGTGGATGTTCCACACTATTAAGCAGGCCAGAGATGAAAACATTAGATATTTCCCAAAAACTTAAGCGTGATCATCGTACTGTTAAGAGATTTGTGGCTGATTCTGAGCACAGACGTGTTCGTGCTGATAAAGGCAGAATTGTTGTGAATGTGCTAGAGATGGTTTCTGAGCAGAGGCTCCCTCTGGTGGTTACAGACAGTACTGAACCTTTCAGCGAGGAATGGCAATCTGTGATCACTGACTGGACTGATATAAGGGAGGTTACCTCCCATGATGGTCGCCGGTGATCAATTGTTCTTGTCTCAATTGTGGTTCCTGGTTCATTTGGAAGTTGCTGGAGTCTTGCCTGCACCTGCTGCTTTCAGATAAGATATTTTCTGCTTTTCTTTTTATGCTTGCTTTTTTCATAGTTTTCTGCACTTTTGTGGAGGTCAGCCGGGTCCCCTCCTGGGGCCTGTGCTCCTCTCAATTTATCTGTAGCCACTGTTATTTGTTCATTTGCTTTTTCCTGTTTTTTCAGTGGCTGCGGCTTTGTTTTGTTACACCAGAGATCTGATTTAGGTGGTAGAGATCGTGTGATCTCAGGTTTTTTGGCAATCAGAAGTGCTGGTATTTTTTAGGGTTTTTGTTGGATTGCAGTCAGAATTCTTTCCTGTACTTTTCTGTCTAGACAGATTGGGCCCCAACGTTTGCTCATTCTATTTTCTGTCTGTGTCCGTGCTATCTTCTTGTCTAACCGCCATTATATGTTTGGGGGCTTCCTATTTTCTTTGGGGATCTGCTCCGGGGCAGATAGCTTTCATCTTTCTGCCTTTAGGTGTAGTTATCTCTCAGGCTGTGACGAGGCGTCTAGGATCAACGTAGGAACGCTCCACGGCTACCTCTAGTTGTGTGGTTAGTTCAGGTTACTGCAATCCAATAGGTTCCAGCCTCTCTGGTGTATTACCGTTTGTGCTTTTCTCCTCAGCTACCTAAACATAACAGTATCACCGGCCCAAAACTAAAATACTATGGTACTCACAGAAGGCAAAAATAGTGTGGAAAGAAAAATTTGTCAGAGTTTTCAGAGATTTTTTTTTTCTGTTTGTTGCATTTTTTCCCTCTTTCTTTCTCTCTGGGTGCTGAGGAGGATTTTTTTTTCTCTCAATGGAGTTTGCACAGTTGTCTGACCGTGTGGATCAGCTTGCCACTGAGGTTCGGAGTATTGCACAGAAACTACGATTGCGCTATTGAGTTAGTGCCTGGTGGTAAATTTCCTAAGGGTCGCCTTTTTAACTTATCTGTACCTGAACACGATGCCATGCGATCTTATATCAAGGAGTCATTGGAGAAGGGTCATATCAGACCATCCTCTTCACCCTTGGGTGCCGGTTTTTTCTTTGTGGCCAAAAAGGATGGTTCATTGAGGCCGTGTATTGATTATCGCCTCCTGAATAAGATCACTGTGAAATATCAATATGCGTTACCCTTGATTTCTGACCTGTTTTCCAGAGTGAAAAGTGCTAGTTGGTTTACCAAGCTTGACCTCAGGGGGGCGTATAACCTTATTCGTATTAAGCACGGGGATGAATGGAAGACGGCTTTTAATACCCCAGAGGGGCATTTTGAGTACCTAGTGATGCCCTTTGAGCTCACTAATGCTCCTTCCGTCTTCCAATCCTTCATGAATGATATTTTCAGGGATTTTGCGGATAAATTTCTGATTGTTTATTTGGATGATATCTTGATTTTTTCCAATGACTGGGACTCTCATGTGAAACATGTTCGGACTGTTTTCCAGATTTTGAGAGAGAATGCACTGTATGTGAAGGGATCAATATGTCTTTTTGGCGTACAGAAGGTCTCATTTCTGGGATTCATTTTGTCTCCGTCTGTTATTGAAATGGACTCGGTCAAGGTTCAGGCCATCTGTGATTGGGTTCAACCTACTTCATTGAAGGCTCTTCAGAGATTTTTGGGTTTTGCCAATTTTTATCGTAAATTTATTGGTAATTTCTCTGGTATTGTTAAACCATTGACTGATCTGACCAAAAAGGGTTTCGATGTGGTGAATTGCCCTCCTGAGGCAGTTTCTGCATTTCAGGAACTTAAGCAGAGATTCATTTCTGCTTCTGTTCTACGGCAGCCTGATGTTTCTCTGCCGTTTCAGGTGGAGGTTGATGCCTCTGAGATTGGGGCAGGTGCCGTTTTGTCCCAAAGGGATCCAGAGACATCTAAGAGTAACCCTTGTGCCTTTTTCTCTCGTAAGTTTTCTCCAACTGAACGTAATTATGACGTGGGTAATTGGGAGTTATTGGCCATGAAGTGGGCCTTTGAAGAGTGGAAACATTGGCTGGAAGGAACCAAACATCAGGTGGTGGTCCTCACTGACCATAAGAACCTGGTTTATCTCGAATCAGCCAAGCGACTTAATCCTAGACAGGCCAGGTGGGCCTTGTTTTTCACACGTTTTAATTTTGTGGTTTCTTTTCTTCCTGGCACTAAGAATGTTAAGGCGGATGCCCTCTCAAGGAGTTTCTTTGCGGATTCTCCTGAGTTATCTGATCCTGCTGTTATTTTGAAAGAGGGTGTAGTACTTTCCGCCATCTCGCCCAATTTGAGACTGGCTCGGAGGGGTGTCAGGAGGATAAACCTGAGCGCTGCCCTGTTGGGAAATTGTTTCTCCCAGGCCAGTGGAAGAAGAGTGTGATGTCTGAGATTCATTATTCCGCATTGGCTGGTCATCCCGGGATTTTTGGTACCAGAGACTTGGTGAGTCGGTCCTTTTGGTGGCCTACTTTGTCTTGTGACGTCAGGGACTTTGTGCAGTCCTGTGGGACTTGCTCTCGTTCCAAGCCTTGCTCTCGCTCTAGTGGTTTGTTGATGCCATTACCTGTGCCCAAGAGGCCATGGACCCATATCTCTATGGATTTTATTTCCGACCTCCCTGTCTCTCAGAGAATGACCGTTATCTGGGTAATCTGTGATAGGTTTTCCAAGATGATACATCTTGTGCCATTACCTAAGTTGCCTTCCTCCTCCGAGTTGGTGCCTTTGTTCCTTCAGCACGTGGTTCGGTTGCACAGCATTCCGGAGAACATTGTGTCTGACAGAGGAGTCCAGTTTGTTTCCAGATTTTGGAGGACATTTTGTTCTAAACTTGGTGTTCAATTATCTTTCTCCTCTGCATTTCATCCTCAGACCAATGGACAAACCGAGAGAACAAACCAGACCTTGGAGACTTATTTGAGATGTTTTGTGTCTGCTGATCAAGATGACTGGGTCTCTTTTTTGCTTTTGGCTGAGTTTGCTCTTAATAATAGGGCTAGCTCTGCCACCTTGATGTCTCCATTTTTCTGCAATTCTGGGTTTCACCCTCGATTTTCTTCGGGACAGGCGGAGGCTTCTGTCTGTCTGGGTGTTGACTCTGTTGTGGAGCGTATGCAGCAGATTTGGGACCAGGTAGTGGAGAGGTTGTCTCTCTCTCAAGAGAAGGCCCAGCGGTTTGCCAACCGGCATAGGACTGATGGTCCTCGGTTTAAAGTGGGGGACTTGGTTTGGTTGTCCTCAAGAAATATCTCTATGAGGGTTGCATCTCCAAAGTTTAAGCCTAGGTTCATTGGACCTTATAAGATCATGGAGATTCTTAATCTGGTTTCCTTCCGTTTGCTTCTTCCAGGACATTTAAGATCCATAACGTGTTCCACAAGTCCTTATTGAAGAGGTTTGTCGAGCCAGTGGTTCCTATGTCTGCGCCTCCTGACCCTGTTTTGGTTGAGGGCAATCTGTAGTATGTGGTCGAGAAAAAATTGGATTCTCGTTTTTCTAGACGGAAACTCCAGTATTTGGTTAAGTGGAGAGGTTATGGTCAGGAGGACAATTCTTGGGTGTTTGCTTCAGACATCCATGCTAGGAGACTGATCTGTGCCTATCACCGAGCTCATCCTGATTGGCCTGGTTGCACAAGTGAGGGTTCGGTGACCCCTCCTCAAGGGGGGGGGTACTGTTATGAATGTGCTAGAGATGGTTTCTGAGCAGAGGCTCCCTCTGGTGGTTACAGACAGTACTGAACCTTTCAGCGAGGAGTGGCAATCTGGGTTCACTGACTGGTCTGATATAAGGGAGGTTCCCTCCCATGATGGTTGCCGGTGATCAATTGTTCTTGTCTCAATTGTGGTTCCTGGTTCATTTGGAAGTTGCTGGAGTCTTGCCTGCACCTGCTGCTTTCAGATAAGATATTTTCTGCTTTTCTTTTTATGCTTGCTTTTTTCATAGTTTTCTGCACTTTTGTGGAGGTCAGCGGGTCCCTCCTGGGGCCTGTGCTCCTCTCAATTTATCTGTAGCCACTGTTATTTGTTCATTTGCTTTTTCCTGTTTTTTCAGTGGCTGCGGCTTTGTTTTGTTACACCAGAGATCTGATTTAGGTGGTAGAGATCGTGTGATCTCAGGTTTTTTGGCAATCAGAAGTGCTGGTATTTTTTAGGGTTTTTGTTGGATTGCAGTCAGAATTCTTTCCTGTACTTTTCTGTCTAGACAGATTGGGCCCCAACGTTTGCTCATTCTATTTTCTGTCTGTGTCCGTGCTATCTTCTTGTCTAACCGCCATTATATGTTTGGGGGCTTCCTATTTTCTTTGGGGATCTGCTCCGGGGCAGATAGCTTTCATCTTTCTGCCTTTAGGTGTAGTTATCTCTCAGGCTGTGACGAGGCGTCTAGGATCAACGTAGGAACGCTCCACGGCTACCTCTAGTTGTGTGGTTAGTTCAGGTTACTGCAATCCAATAGGTTCCAGCCTCTCTGGTGTATTACCGTTTGTGCTTTTCTCCTCAGCTACCTAAACATAACAGTATCACCGGCCCAAAACTAAAATAATATGGTACTCACAGAAGGCAAAAATAGTGTGGAAAGAAAAATTTGTCAGAGTTTTCAGAGATTTTTTTTTTTCTGTTTGTTGCATTTTTTCCCTCTTTCTCTCTGGGTGCTGAGGAGGATTTTTTTTTCTCTCAATGGAGTTTGCACAGTTGTCTGACCGTGTGGATCAGCTTGCCACTGAGGTTCGGAGTATTGCTTCCTATCTTGCTGGGTTGCCGGTTGTGGAACCTAGGATCCCCATGTCAGATTTGTTTTTGGGGGATCGGGCTAAATTTCTGAATTTCAAAAATAACTGTAAGTTGTTTTTTGCCTTGAAGCCTAAGTCCTCAGGGAACGCAGCACAGCAGGTTCAAATTGTCATCTCTCTCCTGCGCGGCGACCCTCAGGATTGGGCTTTTTCCCTGACACCTGCGGATCCTGTTTAGAATGATGTTGATGTATTTTTTCAGGCTCTGGAGTTGTTGTACGATGAACCTAATGTCACTGATCAGGCTGAGAAGACCTTGTTGGCATTAAGTCAGGGCTGTGAAGCCGCTGAACTGTACTGTCAGAAATTTCGAAAGTGGGCAGTCCTGACCAAATGGAATGATGATGCTTTGCAGGGTGGATAAAAATCAATGATTTTTTTAAAAAAATAAAAAAAATCGGATTCTTTTGATTTAAATCGGATTTTTTTTTATTTAAATCGGATTTTTTTCAATAAACTGCTTTTTGAGGAAAATATTTTACCATCCAAAGGTTCTTCCATCATGAGATAAAGCTGAGTTGTTTAACTCAGTAGAATAAAGGCTGTATATGTAACATTCAGAATGCCATGCTCTTCCAGAGGTTTCTGTAGGATTAGTGGGCAGTTTCTCTCCTATATTATCACAGACGCTCGCTTTACTTACGCAGTTCTCAAAACTGAATTTGACTCCGCAGAGGTCCCAGCCTCTTCTTCACGGCAAAAATGTTACAACATGAACAGAGTTGAGAAAAAGACCTTAATCCTATTGTTCTACAAACCTATATGAATACAGAATCAACCCTTCAGTGCCAAGTCAAAGAAGTTAGACAATATGTTTCTGATTGTTTGGAGTGGAATAGATCTGCACAACACAAGAAGAATGTGAATCTAAGTGTGAGGAGGAGGAAGGGCAAGCAGACAAGAAAATGAAAGTGAAACTTTGAGCACAATACTGCTGCATAGCCACAGACAGACAAGTCTGGATCTGTTTTTTGTACGATCTGAGGTTTATTACATTCTTTCCTTATAATGGCAGCAGGCCGTAAAAGAGACCCAGTTTGGGAATATTTTAATGAAGCTCCTTCGCCTATCGGTAAGGCAGACATGCGTGCAAAATGCAATCGATGCAACAAAGAGATGCAAGGCCTGGTGGCGCGAATGAGGCAACATCATGAGAAGTGCGGTGATGAAGATGACCAAAAAAACACTTCTGAACAGGCAGGATCTTCAGGTTGGTAAACATTTTTATTGAATCCTATTTCTAAAGACTGAACTGTCATGTGTGAGAAAAATTATATTTCTTATTATTACTGCATGTTACTGTCATTTGGTACAGTTATGAAGAAAAACAAATATTCCTTTTGTGGCAGTGCTGTGTTGTGTACAATAAGCAGAAATTGTATAAACAATAAAATAACATTATTGACTTTTTTTGTTTAGGGGAATTCATGGATTCTGGAAACTATCCACCTCCAAGATCACCATCATCCTGTTCTACAGTTTCAGAGTTATCCATCCAGGATAGTGCTTCATTAGCAGCAGCATCATCATCAGACACCCACAGCCACATATCACCATCACCCAAAAGGAAGAAAAAACCTTTACTTCCTGGAACCACCATAGATAGGTTTGTGATAAGAACTAGCAGATTAGAAAAAGAGTTGATTGATGAAAAAATTGCCCAGTTTATTTATGCAACAAACTCTTCTTTCCGTCTGACTGAGAACCCACATTTCATTAATATGGTTCAGTCACTGAGACCAGGATACAGTCCACCCAGCAGAGCTGATGTTGCAGGGAAACTGCTGGATCAAGTGTATGACAGAGAAATGGAGCAATGTGCAACAGCTCTGGAGGGTAAAATTGTTAACCTAAGTATTGATGGGTGGAGTAATGTCCACAATGATCCTATTGTATGTGCTTGTATAACAACAGAAGAAGGTAAAGTCTTCCTTGCACAAACAACTGATACGTCAGGAAATGCACACACAGCAGAATACTTACAAGAAGTGGCAGTAAAAGCTATAACAACATGTGAACAAAAATTCAAATGTCTAGTACGCAGTTTGGTCACTGACAATGCTGCAAACGTATCCAAGATGAGAAGAAATTTAGAAGAGCAGGGAGGGAATACAAAGCTAATAACATATGGTTGCAGTGCTCATTTGCTGCACCTCTTAGCCAAAGACTTAAGTGTTCCAGAAATAAAGGCTAATGTTGTTGAAATTGCTAAATACTTCCGTAATAATCATTTTGCTGCAGCAGCTCTGAAAAGGATGGGTGGAACCAAGCTAACGCTCCTACAAGATGTTAGGTGGAACTCTGTGGTGGACTGTTTTGAGCAGTATATCAAAACTGGCCTATTCTGATGACACTTTGTGAAGAAAATCGAGATAAAATAGATGGCACTGTCACGGCCAAAATCCTCAACATTGGGCTTAAGAGAAATGTTGAACATATGCTGAGCTTCCTGAAACCATCTCTCAAGCTTTAAACAAAATACAGAAAAATAGCTGTTTTATTGCGGATGCTGTTGAAATTTGGAAGGAACTGAGTGAACACTTAAAAACAGAACTACACATGGACAGAATTAAATTACAAGCAGTAAACAAACGAATGGGACAAGCACTGACTCCAGCTCATTTTTGGCAAATATTGTCAATATCCAATATCAGGGTCAAAACCTAAGTACTGAGGAAGAGGAGTTATCTATGACATGGGTATCCAGCAATCATCCATCTTTAATGCCAACTATAATAAACTTCAGAGCTAAGGGGGAACCATTCAAGAAATATATGTTTGCTGAAGATATTTTAAGGAAGGTCACACTAGTAAACTGGTGGAAGTCACTTAAGCGCTTGGATTTAGAGACTGTTCAAGTAATGATTTCACTTTTAACAGCAGTAGCTTCTTCTGCAGGCGTTGAAAGAATATTCTCTTCCTTTGGACTCATTCATTCTAAATTGAGAAATCGGTTGGGACCCAATAAAGCAGGAAAGCTTGTTTTTCTTTTCCAGATTATGAATAGGAACAAAGAAGAAGATGATGATGAAGATGACGACGAGTGAGCTACAGAGGACAGCAGGGACAGTAGTATTTAAGTTTTTCATGTGTCGGCTGGACTGACAGTCTAAGTTTCTTAAAATATATATATATTTTGTTTAGCCAAATTAGTTAACAAACATGGATGTTTGTTTAAGCAAATAACTTATGCTGTAATGTTGTTATTGTTTCAGTTGAATAAATCTATTTAAATTGTTATTAAGGTCAGGATTATTTTTCTCCTTCCTAAGTACAACAGAACAGTGGTGTCCAAATATGAATGATTAACCATTAAACTGGGGAGAAAATGTAATATAAAAAGTGATCCTAAAAATCTTCATCTACTTGCATGTTAAAGTAGCAAGAACTAGTTTAGGTAGAAACTTTGATTTAAATCACTGATTTAAATCAAGCCTTACTGACTAGTGATTTAAATCGTGATTTAAATGAGTTTGATTTAAATCAAATCCACCCTGATGCTTTGGCAGCCCTTTTTCGGAATGGTCTGTCAGAGAATGTAAAGGAGGTTATGGTGGGATTCCCTGTACCCTCTGGTCTCAATGATTCTATGTCTTTGGCTATTCAAATTGACAGACGTTTGCGTGAGCGCAGAGGTATGCGTGAGATGGTGTTGCCTTGTGGGCCAGCTCCTGAGCCCATGCAGTGTGATGGAGTGACTTCTGGGACACAGCGTCATGAATTTCGAAAGCGCAATGGGTTATGTTTCTACTGTGGTGACGCCTCTCATGCTATTTCCATCTGCCTTAAGCGGGGAAGACGTTTTGCGCGCTAAGTTGTCTTGGGTAGTGTTCAGACTAAATTTCTGTTGACTGTTACCCTGATTTGCTCCATGTCCACATTTTCGGCTCAGGATTTTGTTGATTCAGGAGCAGCTATTAACCTGATGGATTTCGACTTTGCCAAACGTTGTGGCTTTCCCATGATACCCCTGCGGAAGTCTATTCCCCTATTGGGCATTGATTCTACCCCTTTGGCGGAGAATGAACCCCAATTTTCTACTCAGGTGATAATGAGGGTTGAACCAGATCATCAGTAAAGTTGCAAATTTCTGGTGTTGCATAATCTGCATGACATTATTGTTCTGGGTTTCCCTTGGTTGCAGATTCATAATCCTGTTTTGGATTGGAAATCTGTGTCTGTGACCAGTTGGGGCTGCCAATGTGTTAATGCTGGCACTCCTGTTTTTTCTGCCTCTCCTCAGTCTCAGGATGTTCCTGACTTTTTGACTGATTTTTCTGATGTGTTTAGTGAAAGTAAGTCTGTGTCCTTACCTCCTCACAGAAACTACGATTGCGCTATTGAGTTAGTGCCTGGTGGTAAATTTCCTAAGGGTCGCCTTTTTAACTTATCTGTACCTGAACACGATGCCATGCGATCTTATATCAAGGAGTCATTGGAGAAGGGTCATATCAGACCATCCTCTTCACCCTTGGGTGCCGTTTTTTTCTTTGTGGCCAAAAAGGATGGTTCATTGAGGCCGTGTATTGATTATCGCCTCCTGAATAAGATCACTGTGAAATATCAATATCCGTTACCCTTGATTTCTGACCTGTTTTCCAGAGTGAAAAGTGCTAGTTGGTTTACCAAGCTTGACCTCAGGGGGGCGTATAACCTTATTCGTATTAAGCGGGGATGAATGGAAGACGGCTTTTAATACCCAGAGGGGCATTTTGAGTACCTAGTGATGCCCTTTGAGCTCACTAATGCTCCTTCCGTCTTCCAATCCTTCATGAATGATATTTTCAGGGATTTTGCGGATAAATTTCTGATTGTTTATTTGGATGATATCTTGATTTTTTCCAATGACTGGGACTCTCATGTGAAACATGTTCGGACTGTTTTCCAGATTTTGAGAGAGAATGCACTGTATGTGAAGGGATCAAAATGTCTTTTTGGCGTACAGAAGGTCTCATTTCTGGGATTCATTTTGTCTCCGTCTGTTATTGAAATGGACCCGGTCAAGGTTCAAGCCATCTGTGATTGGGTTCAACCTACTTCATTGAAGGCTCTTCAGACATTTTTGGGTTTTGCCAATTTTTATCGTAAATTTATTGGTAATTTCTCTGGTATTGTTAAACCATTGACTGATCTGACCAAAAAGGGTTTTGATGTGGTGAATTGCCTCCTGAGGCAGTTTCTGCATTTCAGGAACTTAAGCAGAGATTCATTTCTGCTCCTGTTCTACGGCAGCCTGATGTTTCTCTGCCGTTTCAGGTGGAGGTTGATGCCTCTGAGATTGGGGCAGGTGCCGTTTTGTCCCAAAGGGATCCAGAGACATCTAAGAGTAACCCTTGTGCCTTTTTCTCTCGTAAGTTTTCTCCAACTGAACGTAATTATGACGTGGGTAATTGGGAGTTATTGGCCATGAAGTGGGCCTTTGAAGAGTGGAAACATTGGCTGGAAGGAACCAAACATCAGGTGGTGGTCCTCACTGACCATAAGAACCTGGTTTATCTCGAATCAGCCAAGCGACTTAATCCTAGACAGGCCAGGTGGGCCTTGTTTTTCACACGTTTTAATTTTGTGGTTTCTTTTCTTCCTGGCACTAAGAATGTTAAGGCGGATGCCCTCTCAAGGAGTTTCTTTGCGGATTCTCCTGAGTTATCTGATCCTGCTGTTATTTTGAAAGAGGGTGTAGTACTTTCCGCCATCTCGCCCAATTTGAGACTGGCTCTGGAGGGGTGTCAGGAGGATAAACCTGAGCGCTGCTGTGGGAAATTGTTTCTCCCAGGCCAGTGGAAGAAGAGTGTGATGTCTGAGATTCATTATTCCGCATTGGCTGGTCATCCCGGGATTTTTGGTACCAGAGACTTGGTGAGTCGGTCCTTTTGGTGGCCTACTTTGTCTTGTGACGTC
Organism: Oophaga sylvatica; assembly: GCA_033576555.1. Classification (NCBI taxonomy): domain Eukaryota; kingdom Metazoa; phylum Chordata; class Amphibia; order Anura; family Dendrobatidae; genus Oophaga; species Oophaga sylvatica. Next base: position 332,341,042 of record JARQOD010000002.1, on the reverse strand, counting down.
AGGGACTTTGTGCAGTCCTGTGGGACTTGCTCTCGTTCCAAGCCTTGCTCTCGCTCTAGTGGTTTGTTGATGCCATTACCTGTGCCCAAGAGGCCATGGACCCATATCTCTATGGATTTTATTTCCGACCTCCCTGTCTCTCAGAGAATGACCGTTATCTGGGTAATCTGTGATAGGTTTTCCAAGATGATACATCTTGTGCCATTACCTAAGTTGCCTTCCTCCTCCGAGTTGGTGCCTTTGTTCCTTCAGCACGTGGTTCGGTTGCACAGCATTCCGGAGAACATTGTGTCTGACAGAGGAGTCCAGTTTGTTTCCAGATTTTGGAGGACATTTTGTTCTAAACTTGGTGTTCAATTATCTTTCTCCTCTGCATTTCATCCTCAGACCAATGGACAAACCGAGAGAACAAACCAGACCTTGGAGACTTATTTGAGATGTTTTGTGTCTGCTGATCAAGATGACTGGGTCTCTTTTTTGCCTTTGGCTGAGTTTGCTCTTAATAATAGGGCTAGCTCTGCCACCTTGATGTCTCCATTTTTCTGCAATTCTGGGTTTCACCCTCGATTTTCTTCGGGACAGGCGGAGGCTTCTGTCTGTCTGGGTGTTGACTCTGTTGTGGAGCGTATGCAGCAGATTTGGGACCAGGTAGTGGAGAGGTTGTCTCTCTCTCAAGAGAAGGCCCAGCGGTTTGCCAACCGGCATAGGACTGATGGTCCTCGGTTTAAAGTGGGGGACTTGGTTTGGTTGTCCTCAAGAAATATCTCTATGAGGGTTGCATCTCCAAAGTTTAAGCCTAGGTTCATTGGACCTTATAAGATCATGGAGATTCTTAATCTGGTTTCCTTCCGTTTGCTTCTTCCAGGGACATTTAAGATCCATAACGTGTTCCACAAGTCCTTATTGAAGAGGTTTGTCGAGCCAGTGGTTCCTATGTCTGCGCCTCCTGACCCTGTTTTGGTTGAGGGCAATCTGTAGTATGTGGTCGAGAAAAAATTGGATTCTCGTTTTTCTAGACGGAAACTCCAGTATTTGGTTAAGTGGAGAGGTTATGGTCAGGAGGACAATTCTTGGGTGTTTGCTTCGGACATCCATGCTAGGAGACTGATCCATGCCTATCACCGAGCTCATCCTGATCGGCCTGGTTGCAAAGTGAGAGTTCGGTGACCCCTCCTCAAGGGGGGGTACTGTTATGAATGTACTAGAGATGGTTTTTGAGCAGAGGCTCCCTCTGGTGGTTACAGACAGTACTGAACCTTTCAGCGAGGAATGGCAATCTGTGATCACTGACTGGACTGATATAAGGGAGGTTCCCTCCCATGATGGTCGCCGGTGATCAATTGTTCTTGTCTCAATTGTGGTTCCTGGTTCATTTGGAAGTTGCTGGAGTCTTGCCTGCACCTTCTGCTTTCAGATAAGATATTTTCTGCTTTTCTTTTTGTGCTTGCTTTTTTCATAGTTTTCTGTATTTTTGTGGAGGTCAGCCGGGTTCCCTCCTGGGGCCTGTGCTCCTCTCAATTTATCTGTAGCCACTGTTATTTGTTCATTTGCTTTTTCCTGTTTTTTCAGTGGCTGGGCTTTGTTTTGTTACACCAGAGATCTGATTTAGGTGGTAGAGATCGTGTGATCCCAGGTTTTTTGGCAATCAGAAGTGCTGGTATTTTTTAGGGTTTTTGTTGGATTGCAGTCAGAATTCTTTACTGTCCTTTTCTGTCTAGACAGATTGGGCCCCAACGTTGGCTCATTCTATTTTCTGTCTGTGTCCGTGCTATCTTCTTGTCTAACCGCCATTATATGTTTGGGGGCTTCCTATTTTCTTTGGGGATCTTCTCCGGGGCAGATAACTTTCATCTTTCTGCCTTTAGGTGTAGTTATCTCTCAGCCTGTGACGAGGCGTCTAGGATCAACGTAGGAACGCTCCACGGCTACCTCTAGTTGTGTGGTTAGTTCAGGTTACTGCAATCCAATAGGTTCCAGCCTCTCTGGTGTATTACCATTTTTGCTTTTTCTCCTCAGCTACCTAAACATAACACAGAATGAGGAAGGTTTCTGCCAGGCAAGTTCATCGGATTAAGAGAACAGCTGCTAAAAAGCCATTACAAACCAGCAAACATATTTGAAGCTACTGGTGCCTCTGGAGTCCCTTGAACCTCAAGGTGTAGAATCCTTCAAAGGCTTGCTGTGGTGCATAAACCTACTATTCGGTCACCCCTATTCAGTACTCACAAGCAGAAATGGTTGCAGTGGGCCTAGACATACATGAAGACTAATTTTCAAATAGTCTTGTTTACAGATGAGTGTCGAGCAACCCTGGATGGTCCAGATGGATGGAGTAGTGGATGGTTGGTGGATGGCCACCATGTCCCAATAAGACTGCGACGTCAGCAAGGAGGTGGAGGAGTCATGTTTTGGGCCGGAATCATGGGAAAACAGCTGGTAGGGCCCTTTAAGTTTCCTGAAGAACCCTATAGAGAACCTTTGGAGTAGCATCAAGCAAAAGATCTATGAGGGTGGGAGGCAGTTCACATCAAAACAGCAGCTCTATGATGCTATTCTGACTTCATGCAAAGAAATACAAGCAGAAACTCTCTGGCCTGTGAGGATGTTTTGGAGTTAAATGGCTTTTTTGTTCAGTGAATGTGACCTCCTAATGCTGCAAATTCCACAAATGAGCATTTTCAGTTCTTTAAAACGTATCAAATGTTCAGAAATTCTACTGTGCCTAATAATTTGGAACAGTGCATTTTGAGTTTTGATTCATTTTGGAGATTATACTGTTATCATTGGGGGTTTCTTCAATAAAATTTGATGTATACTCTAACAGGTGATGACTTTTATTAGACTGTCATTTGCACCCACCACTTAGGAAAATCTGAGAAAAATATCATTTGCATAATAATTTGGAACATGGTGCAGATGGTAAAATATGCCTCACAGACTAGCTAACATGTTCTCCAAATCCTCTACAAAATGTTTTGCAGGCCTAGGTGTAATTACAAAGATCTTTATACTGACTCACATATTTGAACATTGTAATTCATTCAAACAGAGGCTGGACAGACATCTGTCTGGGATGATTTAGTGAATCCTGCTTTGAGCAGTTGGTTGGACCAGATGACCCAAGAGGTCCCTTCCAACTCTACCATTCTATGATTCTAATAAGATCGCACTAAGCTTTCATTTTTCTAAACTGAATAACCTCAAGTTTAAAACTTATACTGCAGTTCATCCTTACCATCTCGGAAAATGCCATTTACCTGCAGATATAGAGTTAATCTGTAGGTGTATAGTGTTACAATGTTGCCTGACCGCCTGACTGAAATAAAATAAATTTATGTTCTCCTGGGTGCTGCCAACCTGCAGATATAGAGTTAATCTGTAGGTGTATAGTGTTACAATGTTGCCTGACCACCTGACTGAAGGAAATTAAATTTATGCCAACATTCAATCTTTGATGGACAGCTCCTCTGCATAGATGCAGAGCTGGTTGTCAATCAAAGTGCTGGGGTGTGCTTACAGCCACCGCTCACTGTGTAGGTACAGGTTCAGTGAGCGGTGACTGTAACTACTCCATGCACACTCCTATCAAGAGGAAATAAGTTCATTTCTCCTGGTAGCTGCACTTTCAGGAAGTTGGTCGAGCAGCATTGTAATGCTATTGACTAGCATATTAACTTAATATTTGTAGGTAAATTGCATTTTCTGAAGTGATAGGTTCTCTTTAATAACCTAATTTAGCTATGTCTTATACAATGGAACCCAAACCGAAACAAAGTATTGTAAGTGTAGTTGCTCAAGTAATTTGTATGTACACATAGTGTCCTTTGAATTTATGACAGCATTCAGTCTTTTTTGGATAGAAGCCTATAGGCATGGCACATCTAGAATTGGCTGCAATCTTTTGCCTGTTCTTCCTTGCATTAGAGCTAAAAAAATTGGTCAAATGGCGAGGATATCTTTTGTATACAGCATTCCACAGATTTTCAGTTGCTTGCAGGTCTGGTCTCTGGCTGGGCCACTTCACAACCTTGATCTTTTTTCGCAATGCCATTCTTTTTTTAATTTGGAGATATGTGACATGCAGAAATAGTGCTAACTGCTGTTGCTTCAAAAGCATCCAGCAAATAGAGGGGTTAACACAGTCACAGGAAACAGGGAGTCATTAGCAGAGCCCAGGGGGATTGTGGGAAACTTGTTTACATTCTGGCAGCAGCCGAAAGGGATGAGTTGTGTATGATCTGTCTCTAAAATACGTTCAGGCAAATGAACCATCGGGACACAGGATTCCATTACAGAGTGGAGCTGGGCTACCCCTATACTGCGACTTGAGATCTATCAGGAGCAGGAAGATAAGTACTATAAGAAGTTGTGTAACAGAGATAATCTCCCTCAGCAAACCCTCCCCCTCTTCCATCTCACTGTGCTAGGAGAAATGCTGTGCCTTTGTAAAAAGTCTTGATCTGTGCTGTTCTGTGCTAACAAAAGAAACTGTTAGTCAATGTGCCTCTAAGAAGCAGCTGTACTGTTTATGAAGCCTGTGCTTAAGAGACTTGAATTGTACTGAATATGCTGTGATATTAGACAGCACTGTTCATCTGTTCATGAGGAATCAATTGTAACTGTGTGAGTAAGTAGATCCATCTTGTGCCTGAGGAAGCTGCAGTGTATGATCACCCTGAGTGACGGTTCCCCCAGAGTTCCAAAGAATTCATGAGACCTGTTCCGCCCCTATTTGAACCTAGCGGCGTGCACGTAACAGATATGCTTAGGGTTGTTGTGCTGCAAGGTGAAATTCCTCTTCATCTTCAGCTTTGTAGCAGAGGTCTGAAGGTTTTGATGGAAAACTGAGTGACATTTGGAATTGTTCATATTTCTCTCCACCTTGACAAAAAATAGCCCCAAAGCATAATGCTGCCCCTACCATGCTTCATTATGGGTATGGTGTTCTTTTGGTGATGCGCAGTATTGGCATGATGCAAAACATACCTTCATTAGTTATGCCCAAAAAGTTCAAATTTGGTCTAATCAGACCAAAATATGTTTTTGACAGACTTGATGTAATGTTTCGGCAACACATAGCCTTGAATGTTTTTCTTAGTAAGAAACCGCTTCTATCTTGCCACCCCACCCCACAGACATACAAAGCATACAGGAGATTGTTGTCATATGCAGTATACAACCAGTACTTGCCAGGAATTCCTCCATCTACTTTAATTTTGGTGTAGACCTTTCGGCAGCCTCCAGGACCATTTTTCTTCTTGTTTTTTCATCAACTTTTGAGGGACTTCCGGGTCAATGTAATGTAATTGTTGCACTAAATTTAAGTCACTTCTTGATGACCTTCACAGTGTTCCACATTTTTGCATCTTTCTCCTGACTGATAACTTTCAACAATGAGATCCCTTTGCTGTATTTAAGCCATATACGCATCATGACTAGTGTTGAGCATTCCGATACCGCAAGTATCGGGTATCGGCCGATATTCGCGTTATCGGAATTCCGATACTTAATTCCGATACTTTTTCAATATCGTATACCGGAATCGGAAGTTCCCATAATTCTTTGAGAGGCAATGTGATGTTAGTCAGCCAATGATGAATCTTATGAAGTGTGGGCACATCCTGTAATGCTGCAGTCATCTTAACTAATGGCATGGCTGTGATTGGCTGCTGAAATGATGTCAGAATGCACTATAAAAGGCGCCGCAGCCATTTTAGCGTCACTGTGCTGTGAACTCAGTTAGGGACAGAACGCTACTCTGCTCACTCTGAGGGACAGTTAGATATTGCGATTTTGTGTACTACTGTGCTTTAGGCAGGCTAGTTTACCAACCGCTGTGTAAAGCTTCATTTTGCCAGTGTTGTTTTAACAGCTCTGTGCAAGGTGTGTGTGTGACAGTGCAGGTGACGCTGCAGTTTGCTCTGCATCCACCGCTGTTTGTAGGCATCTGCACGTGTCACTGACTCTTTTTTTTTTTATTTTATTTAGTGGAATTGGTGCAGCTCCATTATATTAGAAAAAAATCAAATCTATTAGTGTGACGTGCTTCCATCCGTATACAATACATTGGTTGCAAACACTATAGAAGTACAGAAAGGAGCCTTTCACAGCTACTGAACAGTTGTCTGCAGGGTTTACTGTAGTCTGTGAGCTTTTCATTTTGTGAGTGCAGATTACGCTCCAGTTAGTTCTTCAACCACTGCCGGTTGTAGTCTGCTGAGCGTGTGTCACTGCCTCATTCTTCACATTTTTCTCTAATTGGTGCTGCTCCATTTTAGTGGAAAAAATCTAATCTATTAGTGTGACGCGCTTCCATCCGTATACAATACATTGGTTGCAAACACTATAGAAGTAGACAAAGGGGCCTTTAACAGCTACTGAACAGTTGTGTTTCAGTGTTCACTGTAGTCTGTGAGCTTTTCATTTTGTGAGTGCAGATTACGCTCCAGTTTGTTCTTCAACCACTGCCGGTTGTAGTCTGCTGAGCGTGTGTCACTGCCTCATTCTTCACATTTTTCTCTAATTGGTGCTGCTCCATTTTAGTGGAAAAAAATCTAATCTATTAGTGTGACGCGCTTCCATCCGTATACAATACATTGGTTGCAAACACTATAGAAGTAGACAAAGGGGCCTTTAACAGCTACTGAACAGTTGTGTTTCAGTGTTCACTGTAGTCTGTGAGCTTTTCATTTTGTGAGTGCAGATTACGCTCCAGTTTGTTCTTCAACCACTGCCGGTTGTAGTCTGCTGAGCGTGTGTCACTGCCTCATCCTTCACATTTTTCTCTAATTGGTGCTGCTCCATTTTAGTGGAAAAAAATCTAATCTATTAGTGTGACGCGCTTCCATCCGTATACAATACATTGGTTGCAAACACTATAGAAGTAACAAAGGGGCCTTTAACAGCTACTGAACAGTTGTGTTTCAGTGTTCACTGTAGTCTGTGAGCTTTTCATTTTGTGAGTGCAGATTACGCTCCAGTTTGTTCTTCAACCACTGCCGGTTGTAGTCTGCTGAGCGTTGTCACTGCCTCATCCTTCACATTTTTCTCTAATTGGTGCTGCTCCATTTTAGTGGAAAAAAATCTAATCTATTAGTGTGACGCGCTTCCATCCGTATACAATACATTGGTTGCAAACACTATAGAAGTACACAAAGGGGCCTTTAACAGCTACTGAACAGTTGTGTTTCAGTGTTCACTGTAGTCTGTGAGCTTTTCATTTTGTGAGTGCAGATTACGCTCCAGTTTGTTCTTCAACCACTGCCGGTTGTAGTCTGCTGAGCGTTTGTCACTGCCTCATCCTTCACATTTTTCTCTAATTGGTGCTGCTCCATTTTAGTGGAAAAAAATCTAATCTATTAGTGTGACGCGCTTCCATCCGTATACAATACATTGGTTGCAAACACTATAGAAGTAGACAAAGGGGCCTTTAACAGCTACTGAACAGTTGTGTTTCAGTGTTCACTGTAGTCTGTGAGCTTTTCATTTTGTGAGTGCAGATTACGCTCCAGTTTGTTCTTCAACCACTGCCGGTTGTAGTCTGCTGAGCGTGTGTCACTGCCTCATCCTTCACATTTTTCTCTAATTGGTGCTGCTCCATTTTAGTGGAAAAAAATCTAATCTATTAGTGTGACGCGCTTCCATCCGTATACAATACATTGGTTGCAAACACTATAGAAGTACACAAAGGGGCCTTTCACAGATACTGAACAGTTGTCTGCAGGGTTCACTGTAGTCTGTGAGGAATAACCACACTTAGGCCTTATAACTTTTCTGACTTTCTTTATCAATCTACCAAGATGAAGAAGTCAGTGAGTAAGGCACGTGGTCGTGGTCGTGGCCGTGGATTTGCAGCAGGGAGAGGACGTGGGGATTCTGTGGCTGCTGCCGCACCCAGTGACACAGCATCCACCAGTTTTCCCCGTGAGCGTTCCTTTATGCGCACTTTTGTAGGAGCTCAGCGTACCCCCTGCTGCGTGAAGAACAAATTGAAGCCGTTGTTGGTTGGATGGCAGCCAATGCATCGACTTCAATAGCTTCCACCTCCTCTCAGGACCACAGCACTGTTGAACAACCATCAGTCTCTTCACCGCCTGCCAAATTGCCCAGGCAGTCAGAGAGCTCTGTACAGGAGCCAGCTGAGTCTCTGCTTCTGTTCTCAGAATCTGTTGGCTTGCAAACAGGGGCCCAGCCAAGCAGCATTCTGGAATGTGAAGAAGAGGCAGTATGCAGTGATGCGCAACAGCTGTGTCTCTCTGAATCTGAAGAGGCGGGTGAGCCAGTGCCGATGGTCAGCACACCGCAGAACGCATCTGATGATGATGAGACTCAGTTGCCAGTTTCTGTTGAGCATGGTGCTGGCCAGACCACCCAACAACAGCAGGTGTTGGAAGAGGGTAGTGGTGGAGATGATGAGGTCCAAGACCCAACATGGCGTGAGGAACAGGAAGGTGGTGGGAGCAGCTCTGAGGAAGAGATTGCCCCAACGGTCCAAACAGTAGGGAGAGGTAGGCTGCAGACTCGCTTGCCTGTAGCCTCCAGTTTGGCACCCGTTCGGAGCAGTTCTCTTCCAACAGCCAAACCGGGCGCTCCCAGGACTTGCTCTGCGTGGTCCTTTTTTGATACAGTTGCAGATGATATTTGCTATGTCAAATGCAAGCTGTGTAATCAAAAAATTAAAAGAGGTAAAAGTGTCAGTAACCTTAATACAACAAATATGTGGAAACATGTGCGGTCAAAGCACTTTGTTGAGTTACAAAGACACACTGGAGATGTAGGCCAACCTACAGCAGCACCTACATCTTCAGCTCGTGTTGGAGCCTCTTCCTCCAGTTCACACACAGCTGGTTCGGCTTCCTCAAAGGATCGCCATGGAAGAACCTCTGTCACTGTTGTCCAGAGACACAGTGTTATTCCACCCACAGCTGCAAGTTCCCTGTCATCCTCACACACCCAGGCCACAAAACAGCCATCGGTAGCACAGGCATGGGATAAAAGACGGCCATACTCGGCAAACCATCCACGAGCACAGGCTCTGAATGCTGGCATTGCAAAACTCCTGTCCCTTGAAATGCTGTCATTCAGGCTGGTGGAGACTGACAGTTTCCGTGAATTAATGGCATTGGCAGTCCCACAATACAATGTGCCCAGCCGATTTTATTTCAGCAGGCAAGCCGTCCCTGGTCTGCAAAAGCATGTTGAGGCAAAAATTAAACATGCGCTACTAAACGCCGTCAGTAGCAAGGTCCACCTGACCACCGATGCGTGGACCAGTACCCATGGCCAGGGACGATACCTTTCACTCACTGCCCATTGGGTGAATGTTGTGGAGCCGGGTACAGATCTTGCGAGTGGCGCTGTACGTGTTCTGCCAACTCCAAGGATTGCCGGAATCAAGTCTGTCCACATTGACCTCCTCCTACTCCAGTTCCTCAGAATCATCGCTGCAGGAGCCGTCACGGTCTACCTCCACATGGTCCCGTGGACGCTTACCTGATGCGACCGATATGAGCACAGCCGTGGCCAAACGGCAACAGGCCGTTCTGAAATTAATTCCCATGGGGAATCGAAGCCACACAGCGCAGGAGGTCTGGAATGCCATCAAGCAGGAGAGCGACGTGTGGTTTTTGCCAGCGAATCTCCAGCCAGGCTTGGTAGTGTGTGACAATGGCCGAAATCTGGTGGCAGCTCTGGGCCTTGGCAAACTCACTCACATACCATGTCTGGCACATGTGCTCAACTTGGTCGTGCAGAGTTTTTTGAGGGACTATCCGGATCTTGATGCACTGCTGCACAAGGTCCGCCTAGAGTGCGCTCACTTGCGACGTTCCAGCATGGCCAGATCGCGCATTGCAGCTCTGCAACGCAGATTGCGCCTTCCTGAACATCGCATCATATGTGACGTATCCACCAGGTGGAATTCAACGTTACATATGTTGGAGCGGTTGTGTGAGCAGCAGCCAGCAGTAATGGAGTATCAGCTGCATCAGGCGCAATCAACACGCAATTTGCGCCGTCCACACTTCACCATTAATGAGTGGGCCACTATGAAGGACATGTGCCACGTTTTGCGTGCGTTTGATGAGTCAACGCGGATGGCGAGTGCAGATGATGCACTAGTCAGCCTGACTGTCCCCTTATCTGCCTGCTTCAAAAAACACTGCAAGCAATAAGGGATGAGGTTTTGGAAGAGGTGGAGGATGAGGAGTCACAAATTCCATCACCTTCTGGAAAGTCAGCGCAACGTGGTTCCTCACAAAGGGCTGGGCAGGGCTCACTTTGTGAGGAGGATGAGGAGGAGGAGTCAATGGAGGAGGAAGACATCGCTCCAGAGGGAGGTACACAACGCTCTAGTCAGTATGTAGAGCGAGGGTGGGGTGATGCAGAGCAGGCAGAGATGACGCCTCTTGCAGAGGACAGCGTTTCTTTGCCAGTTGGGAGTCTGCAGCACATGGTTGATTTCATGCTGCAGTGCCTAAGAAACGACCGCCGCATCGCCCACATTCTCACGACGTCTGATTATTGGGTGTACACCCTCCTAGACCCTCGCTACCGGGACAACGTCAAAAGCCTCATCACACCGTTGAACCGGGAGCGTAAAATGCGGGAGTACCAAGACACACTGGTGCAATCCCTAATGTTCTACCTTACTGCCGAGAGCACTGCTGCTGCTACTGCTTTACAAAGCAGCTCTGTGCGTCGAGGCAGTGTAGAGAGCTCTGCAACAAGAGGGAGCACACGCAGTGCCTCTGCACAGGGAAAGACCAGTATGTTAAAAATGTGGCAAAGTTTTGTGGCAGCGCCACAAATGTCTACACCATCCGAGAGGGCTCCAGTCAGCGGGAGGCAACGTATCCGTCAGATGGTGACAGACTACTTGGCTTTGCCTCTCAGTGTACTCCCAGATGGCTCTTCCCCATTCAAGTTTTGGGTCTCTAAGCTGGATACATGGCCAGAGCTTAGCCAGTATGCATTGGAGGTGCTGGCTTGCCCTGCTGCCAGTGTATTATCGGAGCGCGTCTTTAGTGCTGCAGGTGGTGTACTAACAGACCGTCGCATGCGACTATCCTCCGATAATGTAGACCGGCTTACTTTTCTGAAAATGAACAAGGCATGGATCTCGGCAGAATTTGTCTGTCCGTTTTCAGATTAAATAACTGGTTCGCAACGTTATCCATGTCTCCTGTTATGTTCATCTTTCTACCACCTGAACTCTACTCCCTGGGCTCCAACACTGCCAGTTGCTGCTCAGAAGTGTCGTGTCCACAGAACAAAACACAAGCTCTACTGTTAGTGGGGTTCAGTAACGCCAGCTGTTCCCCTGCTGTGTGAACGGCAAGAAGTCTCCTGTTCCCGACACATGGACAGAAAAACACATGACCAACATGCTCCAAATAGGGAAGAGCCGTCACCCTGCTTGTTATGCTGAAAACATGAAATTGTGAAGTTTTGCAGGCCTAGAATGATAAATTTTTATGACAAATATGGACAAATAATAATTTGTCATCACAGCGCATATCTGCACATGTCTATTAGAAATGGTAACAAAAAATAAAACATAGTCTACTCTTCACATTTTGAAATTAATGCATAAAAGTACATTTCATACTTATGAATTAATGCTTTTTAAGGAACTTTATCTGTACCTGTAAGATAATGCAGTCAATGGATGTACGAATCATTAAATTCTCATCATCATCATCACGAGTTTTATTTATGACAGACATTATAAAATACACATACTGATGCCAACTGTAACTTCAAACACCATATATGAAATGGCCAGCATGTAAACATGGTAATAATGTCCAATAATAAATTATTACATCTAGAAAGTGCATCATGCATACTGACAATAGGTAGTTATACCTGCAAGTGCTGTTGAAACAACCACAAGAGATATAAATTAATACTGGTATATAGGTATCACAGTGCATAGTTACTCATGGACAATGTTGATGTAATACTGTATCTCAATTAAGTCAGCGTCAACCATTAGGCTTGTTAGTCTTGTACATTGTTAAAGAGGGAACGTAATTTTTTTGTTTGTCATAGGTGGAGTATTACACATTAAATTATTACTGCTGTATTTTTTTTTGCGTCCCTAGTGCGCAATAACGCAGCCTAACCTCACATTTTATAGTCAGCTAATTGCCACACGCTACCCTACCCTACTCGTGACAGTAGGAAGGTAGTGTTGACGGATAAAGCTTTGCGCAACCAGACATTCTTTTACCCTCTTCAACACTCTACAAGCAAAAAATGCATGATTTCAGCCGCAGACTTTATTGACGTACAGTATAACATCGGCATTACCCATCAGAGGCTGTCCACTGTCTGATACAGACATAGAATATACCTTTGCTATCCGTAGCCTTTGTTTCACCTACACTTGCAGGCACACACTTAAATTGTGACAAACAATGCCTAATGTTTTTTTAAATGGTTATTTTTTATCGTACATTATTGTGTCATCAATCATCACATTGATGAGTCCATGCTGGACATGTCATACATGCTATAGAAAGTTACGATTTTATGAACTTAAATAATTGAAATGTCTGTGACTGTCACATAAAATTTGCGATGATGATGATGAGTGACTATTACAAAATCCATTGTCTTCACTATGTTATGGTTTAACATAGCGTTCCTTAAGCATTATTCATAAAAAAAAAAATGGACTTTTATTCTTAAATTTACAACACTATATTTTGTTACCAATTTTTTGGGTGTTGTGTTGTTCCATTTATTTTTGGCATGTGTATATATGCGTTTATATTTGTATTTTCTTTATTTTTCCTTCTTGAAATTAGAAAACATGTGTATCTTTGTACCGTGTTAGCCAGTAGATAGAAAAATATTTAGACTTCAGAGTCAGCAGTGGTTGATACCTTTTAATGGATAACTGAAAAGATGGAAACAAATTGCAAGCTTTCAAGGCTACTCACGTCTCTTCATCAGGCAAAGACTAAATAAAAAAATTAAGCATCACATATTTCTATACACAACAGGACACAGGAATAGTGCAATAGGTAAGACAAGTAAGTGATGTGTATCAGAACTGTCATTATCTCACAGGGATGAACATAAATATTGGAACAGTTCCTAGATAAGGATAGAAAGTTTGATTGCCCTCTCATTGGCGTGTTTTTTTGGGTTTTCATGACCCTGGAAGGGCATAGACGCAGATTCCTTAATTGATATAGAATGACATAAATCCATGTGATCTATTCATTCCATCACTAACAGTGTCAAAGGTCATGATGAGCTTATATTCTGAAACCTTTGTACGTTTCTCATATTTGAAGTTATATTTTAATACCAGTAATTCCATATCCATCATGCTATGACCGGGCATACAAAAGTCTTTTGCCACAGGTAAATTCATTAATTTATCTGTGATTGTGTGGCGCTGATAATTCATCCTTGTTCTCCTTTTTGTTGCCGGTCTCCCCTCACTTGTCCCTCCCTCACTTGTCTTAGCTATTCCTGTGTCCTGTTGTGTGTAGAAATATGTGATTCTTCATTTTTGGGCTTTACTCTTAGCCTGATGAAGACACCTGAGTAGTCTCGAAAGCTTTGAATATGTTACCATATTTTCAGTTAGCCATTAAACGTTATCAACCACAGAGGACTGTCAAGTATAAATATTTTTCTATTCTTGTAATTGAAATTCATCATTTTATTGTCGTAGTAAAACTTCATTTATTCTTGTTTGAAGTACATACATTTGCAATGGCCACGTAACAAGGCAATAACTCAATATTTTATGCCTACACCCTCCTTGACCCTGGGCTTCAACAGCGCCAGTTGCTGCTCAGAAGTGTTAGATGCACAGATGAAAACAATCGCTGATGTGTTTCTGGGGTTCAGTAACGCCTGCTGTTCCCCTGCTGTGTGTCTGGCAAAAAGTCCTGCTGCCTCCACCATGTTCTGTTCTCATCCCTGGGTTACAACACCGCCAGTTGTTTCTCGGAAGTGCTGTTAGCACAGTCTACACTTGCTCCTGTGTTACTGGGGTTCAGTAATGTCAGCTGTTCCCCTGCTGTGTGAACGGCAAAAAGTCCTGCTGCCTCCACCATGTTCTCTTCTCATCCCTGGGTTACAACACCGCCAGTTGTTTCTCGGAAGTGCTGTTAGCACAGTCTACACTTGCTCCCGTGTTACTGGGGTTCAGTAATGTCAGCTGTTCCCCTGCTGTGTGAACGGCAAAAAGTCCTGCTGCCTCCACCATGTTCTCTTCTCATCCCTGGGTTACAACACCGCCAGTTGTTTCTCGGAAGTGCTGTTAGCACAGTTAACACTTGCTCCTGTGTTACTGGGGTTCAGTAATGTCAGCTGTTCCCCTGCTGTGTGAACGGCAAACAGTCCTGCTGCCTCCACCATGTTCTCTTCTCATCCCTGGGTTACAACACCGCCAGTTGTTTCTCGGAAGTGCTGTTAGCACAGTCTACACTTGCTCCCGTGTTACTGGGGTTCAGTAATGTCAGCTGTTCCCCTGCTGTGTGAACGGCAAAAAGTCCTGCTGCCTCCACCATGTTCTCTTCTCATCCCTGGGTTACAACACCGCCAGTTGTTTCTCGGAAGTGCTGTTAGCACAGTTAACACTTGCTCCTGTGTTACTGGGGTTCAGTAATGTCAGCTGTTCCCTGCTGTGTGAACGGCAAACAGTCCTGCTGCCTCCACCATGTTCTCTTCTCATCCCTGGGTTACAACACCGCCAGTTGTTTCTCGGAAGTGCTGTTAGCACAGTTAACACTTGCTCCTGTGTTACTGGGGTTCAGTAATGTCAGCTGTTCCCCTGCTGTGTGAACGGCAAAAAGTCCTGCTGCCTCCACCATTTCTCTTCTCATCCCTGGGTTACAACACCGCCAGTTGTTTCTCGGAAGTGCTGTTAGCACAGTCTACACTTGCTCCCGTGTTACTGGGGTTCAGTAATGTCAGCTGTTCCCCTGCTGTGTGAACGGCAAAAAGTCCTGCTGCCTCCACCATGTTCTCTTCTCATCCCTGGGTTACAACACCGCCAGTTGTTTCTCGGAAGTGCTGTTAGCACAGTTAACACTTGCTCCCGTGTTACTGGGGTTCAGTAATGTCAGCTGTTCCCCTGCTGTGTGAACGGCAAACAGTCCTGCTGCCTCCACCTGTTCTCTTCTCATCCCTGGGTTACAACACCGCCAGTTGTTTCTCGGAAGTGCTGTTAGCACAGTTAACACTTGCTCCCGTGTTACTGGGGTTCAGTAATGTCAGCTGTTCCCCTGCTGTGTGAACGGCAAAAAGTCCTGCTGCCTCCCACTGTTCTCTTCTCATCCCTGGGTTGCAACACCGCCAGTTGTTTCTCGGAAGTGCTGTTAGCACAGTCTACACTTGCTCCCGTGTTACTGGGGTTCAGTAATGTCAGCTGTTCCCCTGCTGTGTGAACGGCAAAAAGTCCTGCTGCCTCCACCATGTTCTCTTCTCATCCCTGGGTTACAACACCGCCAGTCGTTTCTCGGAAGTGCTGTTAGCACAGTTAACACTTGCTCCTGTGTTACTGGGGTTCAGTAATGTCAGCTGTTCCCCTGCTGTGTGAACGGCAAACAGTCCTGCTGCCTCCACCATGTTCTCTTCTCATCCCTGGGTTACAACACCGCCAGTTGTTTCTCGGAAGTGCTGTTAGCACAGTTAACACTTGCTCCTGTGTTACTGGGGTTCAGTAATGTCAGCTGTTCCCCTGCTGTGTGAACGGCAAACAGTCCTGCTGCCTCCACCATGTTCTCTTCTCATCCCTGGGTTACAACACCGCCAGTTGTTTCTCGGAAGTGCTGTTAGCACAGTCTACACTTGCTCCCGTGTTACTGGGGTTCAGTAATGTCAGCTGTTCCCCTGCTGTGTGAACGGCAAAAAGTCCTGCTGCCTCCACCATGTTCTCTTCTCATCCCTGGGTTACAACACCGCCAGTTGTTTCTCGGAAGTGCTGTTAGCACAGTCTACACTTGCTCCCGTGTTACTGGGGTTCAGTAATGTCAGCTGTTCCCCTGCTGTGTGAACGGCAAAAAGTCCTGCTGCCTCCACCATGTTCTCTTCTCATCCCTGGGTTACAACACCGCCAGTTGTTTCTCGGAAGTGCTGTTAGCACAGTTAACACTTGCTCCTGTGTTAC
The DNA here is from genome assembly GCA_033576555.1 of Oophaga sylvatica. Classification (NCBI taxonomy): domain Eukaryota; kingdom Metazoa; phylum Chordata; class Amphibia; order Anura; family Dendrobatidae; genus Oophaga; species Oophaga sylvatica. Next base: position 332,324,901 of record JARQOD010000002.1, on the reverse strand, counting down.
TGGGGTTCAGTAATGTCAGCTGTTCCCCTGCTGTGTGAACGGCAAACAGTCCTGCTGCCTCAACTTTAATTTCCATGGGTACCTTCTGCTACCCATCCGGGTTCCAGTACCGTCAGCTGGTTCTCCGCAGTGCCTTTGGCCTAGGTGCCTCCATGTCGGTATCCGAGTTCCAGCAACGTCTGCTGGTCCTTGGTAGTGCTTTGGAGCACAGGTACCTCCTGCTTAGTAACCGTGTCCCAGTAACGTCAGCTGGTCCTCGGTTGTGCCATTGGCTCTTTTCCTTCTGCTGACCCTCCGGGTTCCAGCACAGTCAGCTGGTCCTCGTTACTTCCATTGGCTTTTGTACCATCACCAACAGGACAAAGAAGGTTAAGACAAACTACAAGATACAGAACAAGAGACAGAAGAACAATAAGCAGAAGATCAAAAAGCAGAAGAACATTAAGTATAAGACCAAAATGAAGAGCAAAATATATGCTCTAAATTATAAGCAGAAGAAGACTAAGCAGTGTATGGGGTGAGTCCGTTCCTCCTCGTGGTGCCCCTGGAAAATGCCTGCTGCTGCTGCAGGCTAAACTGAACACGGACAAATACTGTTGTAATTTAAATCTTTTGTGACAGCAAGAACGGAAGAATGAAAATTCATACTTTGACAGATTACAAGTACAGGATTCTCTGTCACAAATAAGAATATGATGAAGAAGATGAAGTACAATATGAATTAGAATAATAGTTTAATAAGAAGAATATGAGTAATGTTAACAAAAAGATGAATAGCAAGAAGTTTAAGAAGAAGATAAAGAAGGTGAAGATGAAGAATAATTTGATGAAAAAGATGATGCTGCTGAAGATTATGAAGGAGAAAGTGTGTCAAAAGTTAAAAAGGTGAAAAGCATGGAAGTTGTGAAATATACATATTTGCCAAAATAGAAAAAACGTGAACAACATTGTCAATTTCTTCGTCAATCCGAACATCTTTAAAAAAAAAAATATTTATGCTATTCCATTTGATTGGGTTAAACATCTATGCCTTTAATGTCTCCTCAACCTTCCCCAATACATTCTACATTACTCTTTGTTGTTTTCCTTCATGTACAATTAACCAACAAGGCAAGAATGGTTTTTTTTTAATTCCGATATTTTGTTCCCATAGACTTACATTGTATTTCCGGTATCGGTATCGGGTATCGCCGATATTTTTTGGGTATCGGCGATACCATTCCGATTCCGATACTTTTGGATATCGGAAAGTATCGCTCAACTCTAATCATGACTTTTGCTGAAAATTGCAACTAAGAAAATGTCAGGAATATCATACTAGCACAGTTAAACATTATATGGAGTTAATCCGAATCACTGTAAATGACGGCAGCAGAAAACTGACCATTATTTAAAATGAGTTTAAATGCGATTGCCTAAATTTGAACTCCACCACATCCTCAATTATAAGGGGTGTGCAGACTTTTAATATTCAACCACTGTACATTACCTTAACCCCTTAGTGACAGAGCCATTTTGCAGCTTAATGACCGGGCCAATTTTTACAATTTTGACCACTGTCACTTTATGAGGTTATAACTCTGGAACGCTTTAACGAATCCAGCTGATTCTGAGATTGTTTTTTCGTGACATATTGTACTTCACGTTAGTGATAAAAATTTTTTATATGACTTGCTTTTATTTATGAAAAAAATGGAAATATGGCGAAAATTTAGAAAATTTCTCAATTTTCAAACTTGAAATTTTTATGCCCTTAAATCAGAGAGATATGTCACACAAATTTCTTAATAAATAACATTTCCCACATGTCTACTTTACATCAGCACAATTTTGGGAACAACATTTTCTTTTGTTACAAAGTTATAAGGGTTAAAAGTTGACCAGCGATTTCTCATTTTTACAACACCATTTTTTTTTAGGGACCACATCACATTTGAAGTCACTTTGAGGGGTCTATATGATAGAAAATACCCAAAAGTGACACCATTCTAAAAACTGCACCCCTCAAGGTGCTCAAAACCACATTCAAGAAGTTTATTAACCCTTCAGGTGCTTCATAGGAGCTGAAGCAATGTGGAAGGAAAAAATTGACATTTAACTTTTTTTGCAAAAGCTTTACTTCGGAACCAATTTTTTTTATTTTCACAAGTGTTAAAAGAAAAAATGAACCACAAAATTTGTTGTGCAATTTCTCCTGAATACGCCGATACCCCATATGTGGGGGTAAACCACTTTTTGGGCGCACGGCAGAGGTCGCAAGGGAAGGAGCACCATTTGACTTTTTCAACGCAGAATTGGCTGGATGCCATGTCGTGTTTAGAGAGCCCTTGATGTGCCTAAACAGTGGAAACCCCCAACAAGTGACCCCATTTTGGAAACAAGACCCCTTAAGGAACTTATCTAGATGTGTGGTGAGCACTTTGAACCTCCAAGTGCTTCACACAAGTTTATAACGTAGAGCCGTGAAAAAAAAAAAACATTTTTTTCCCCAAAAATGATCTTTTCACCCCAATTTTTATTTTCCCAAGGGTAACAAGACCGCAAAAGTTTTTGTGCAATTTGTCCTGAGTATGCCGATACCCATATGTGGGGGTAAACCACTTTTTGGGTGCACAGCAGAGGTCGCAAGGGATGGAGCGCCGTTTGACTTTTTCAACGCAGAATTGGCTGGATGCCATTTCGCGTTTAGAGAGCCCAGGGCCGGCGTCAGCACCTGGCACACCGGGCAAGTCCCGGGGCCCTGAGCAGGCGGGGGGCCCACTCGCCGTCGGGCACCCGGCGCCCGTTAGCGGTGTCAGCACCGCCACTGGGTCCCCCCCGCTTGCTCAGGGCCCCGGTAGCAGCCGGCGCAATACTTACCTCTCCCTATGCCTCCGCTGCTGCGGCTCCGAGCTCTAGGGGGCGTCTGTGCCGGCGCTTCCTCTCTCACAGCAGCGCCGCTGAATGACGTCATCATTCAGCGTCCGGCTGTGGCAGAGAGCGCGCGGACGCCGGACAGGTGAGGCGTGTGTGTGTGTGTGTGTGTGTGTGCCTGCGTGTATGTGAGAGAGTGCTGCCTGTGGTGCTGTATGTGTGATGGTGGTGGGGGGAGGCAGTGATGGTGGTGAGGAGGCAATGATGATGGGGAGGCATTGATGATGATGATGATGATGGGGAGGCAATGATAATGGGAAGACAATGATGATGATATCAATGGGGAGGCAATGATGATGATAGGGAGGCAATGATGATGATGATGGGCAGTCAATGATAATGATGATGTTAATGGGGAGGTGTGAGGAACTAAGCGACCGCCACATGGTAGCCTGGGTATCACAGCTTCGGATACCACCGCCGCTACCAAATGTGACGGACGATCCCCTTTCCTCCCACGTCACCAATGGGACGTAACTCCACAGGTACAGCTCTCCGGCGCCCCCTTTGTCTCTCAGGTCAGTAAGGGAACTGCACCTAGAGCAAATGGCCGCCGGGGAGGTTGTCCTGTTACCCACTGGGTATTCTAAGATTCGTGATCAGAGTAAAAGCATCAGCCCAAGATTAATTTTATGGTTTAATCGCCTTAACGGCGCACTAGATAATTACAGAAATATACAGTAAAGCTATACAACATAATTACAATGGATTTGCAGTCAGAGAAAAAATACAACGATAATGTACAAGGCTTAAAGGTATAAGCTATAGATCAATATTACCGGGTAGTATGGTCATGGGAAGGCAGGAGCTCTGCCATCCCCAGGTAAGTCTTCAGTTGCTGGACAGTCCCCACAGCATGTGCTGCTGCTCCATTTGGCAAGGCAAATCAAATCTGTGTCTTGTGCTTCTTGTTGCTGTGAGAAAAAGGAATGCCCCAGCCTGTTCATTGCTACAGTTCTTAATACTGCTAGGTCCTTCCCCTTTGCTTTGAAGCACGCATATTAACTAGCCTGCAATTCATATGGAGCAGGAAACACTGGCCTGAGTCCGAGCCATTCAACATACCAATGACCATCCCATTCAGACACTGGCCTAAACCAATTAGCATGTTAAAGCCCTATTGATTCATAGTGGACATCAAAACTGGTCGTACTGAATATGCTAATAGGCAATGTGTAGTTAGCAGTCTGTGGCTCTGTGAACTGACAAAATGGAGGCTGGTATAGGCCCTATACAAAATGGCGGCATCCCTTTCCTTACAGGAGGTAATGATGATGATGATGATGGGGAGGTAATGATAATGGGAAGGCAATGATGATGATGATATTATTGGGGAGGCAATGATAATGATGATGATGGGGAGGCAATGATAATGGGAAGGCAATGATGATATTAATGGGGAGGCAATGATGATGATAGGGAGGCAATGATGATGATGATGGGCAGGCAATGATGATGAGGGGAGGCAATGATGATGATAATGGGCAGGCAGTGATGATGATAATGGGGAGTCTTTCCATAGCGCCCTTTCCTGAGCCGTAACAGTGCAGAACGCAGCACAGTGTAGAGGAGAGCTCCATATTTTGTATGGAACATTATATGTAGTCCAGTATTCTGTATGGAGCATTATATTGGGTCCAGTATTCTGTATGGAGCATTATATAGGGATGGCGGGGTGACATCCTGCATGGGTTATTATATGGGTGATGAAGGGGAGACTATGTGGTGCCCATAATATTGTATGGAGGACTGTACTGTCCGCTGTGAGGATTTAGCAGTTTTTGAGCTATTGTACAATTTACAATAGGTATCAGTCATGTAATGGAAGAAGAGAAGTGTTTGGCGTTGTGCTATACCCATATTTCTCTACAGTTTCTGTGCATCATGAATCGTGGTCTGTGTTAAGGGGGCCCACTGAGACTCTTTCGCCCGGGGCCCATAAAAACCTGGAGCCGGCACTGAGAGAGCCCCTGATGTGCCTAAACAGTGGAAACTCCCAACAAGTGACCCCATTTTGGAAACTAGACCCCTTAAGGAACTTATCTAGATGTGTGGTGAGCACTTTGAACCTCCAAGTGCTTCACACAAGTTTATAACATAGAGCCGTGAAAATAAAAAATCATATTTTTTCCACAAAAATGATCTTTTCATCCTAATTTTTATTTTCCCAAGGGTAGCAAGACCTCAAAAGTTTTGTGCAATTTGTCCTGAGCATGCCAATACCCCATATGTGGGGGTAAACCACTTTTTGGGTGCATGGCAGAGGTCGCAAGGAAAGGAGCGCCATTTGACTTTTTCAACGCAGAATTGGCTGGACGCCATGTCGCATTTTTAGAGGCCCTGATGTATCTAAACAGTGGAAACCCAAACAAGTGACCCCATTTTGGAAACTAGACCCCCTAAGGAACTTATCTAGATGTGTGGTGAGCACTTTAAACCCCCAAGTGCTTCACAGAAGTTTATAACGCCCGGGCGTGAAAATAAAAAAATCATATTTTTTCCACAAACCTGATCGTTTAGTCACAAATTTTTTATTTTCTCAAGGGTAACAGGAGAAATTAGACCACAAAAGTTGTTGTCCAATTTGTCCTGAGTACGCTGATACCCCATATATGGGGGGGACCACTGTTTGGGCGCACAGCAGGGCTTGGAAGGAAAGCAGCGCCGTTTGACTTTTTCAAACTGGAAAAAAAATCTGGAATTGAGATTGGACACCATGTCGCGTTTGGAGAGCCCCTGATGCGCCTAAACAGTGGAAACCCCCACAAGTAACACCGTTTTGGAAACTAGACCCCCTATGGAACTTATCTAGATCTGTTGTGAGCACTTTGAACCCCCAAGTGTTTCACAAAAGTTTATAATGCCTGGATGAGAAAAAAACAAGCAATTTTCCACAAAAATGATTTTTTAGTCCCAAATTTTTGATTTTTCACAAGGAAATTGGACCCTAAAAGTTGTTGTCCAATTTGTCCTGAGTACGCTGATACCAAATATGTGGGGGGGGGGAACTGTTTGGGCGCACAGCAGGGCTTGTAAAGGAAGTAATAACGTTTTGGAATGCAGACGTTGATGGGGGTCATGTTCTGTTTGCAGTGCCCCAGATGTGCCTAAACAGTGGAAAACCCCTACAAGTGACCGCATTTTGGAAACTAGACCTCCTAAGGAACTTATCTAGATGTGTGGTGAGCACTTTGAACCCCAAAGTGCTTCACAGAAATTTATAAACGCAGAGCCGTGAAAATAAAAAATTATTTTTTTCCTCAAAAATGATTTTTTTAGCCAGCTATTTTTTATTTTCCCAAAGGTAACAAGAGAAATTAGAACCCCAAAATTGGTGTGCAATTTGTCCTGAGTACGCTGATACCCCATATGTTGGGGTAAACCACTGTTTGGGCGTACGGCAGGGCTCGGAAGGGAGGGAGCGCCATTTGACTTTTTGAGCGCCACGTCGTGTTTGGAGACCCCCTGATGTGCCTAAACAGTGGAAACCCCTCAATTCTAACACCAACCCTAACCCCAACACACCCCTAACCCTAATCCCTAACCCTAATCCCAACCCTAATTCCAACCCTAACCCTAATTATAACCCTAACCCTAAGGCTAGGTTCATTTTGCGTTTTACCAGCCCGTTCAACACATAGCATTGACGGGCTGGTAACGGTATAGCATAACGCGATCGCGTTATGCTATACCCGCTAGCGCAGAGGAATCAGCAGATGATTCATCTGCGCTATCGGTGACGGAGCCCAGACGCTGCAGCCCGCGTCTGAGGCTTCGTCACTGAATGATGGCACGTCGCGAACGCATGCCACTTTACGGCATGCGTTGCGATGCGCCCTCAAATGGGGGTGAATGGCAGTGTTAACGGACTGCGTTATACTGTGGTGTAACGCAGTCCGTCTAACGGACTGCCATAACGCAGTATGAACCCAGCCTAACCCTAATTATAACCCTAGCCCTAACCCTAAAGGAAAAATGAAAATAAATATAATTTCTATATTTTATTATATGTCCCTAACTAAGGAGGTGATAAAGGGGGGGATTATGTACTGTTTTTTTTATTTTGATCACTCTGATAGTTTGTCACAGTGATCAAAATGTACTTTTAGGAGAATGAATGAAAATTTTTTTGAATCTGCCGCCCGCGATTTTTTTTTTACAGGAAGAAGACCTGGGAGCCCGGGACCTGCCAGAGGACGGGGTACACCGGGAGTTACACGAGGGGGATCGGGGGTACTGGGGACCCTAATTCTCTCCCCTCTGATGTGCGATCACATCAGAGGGGAGAGAAATCTTTTTTTTTTTGCGGTCGCCGTTATACTAAGTACTAAGTAAATACCGACCCGGATCATGTTCTCTGGGGCCCACCCCCCCGGCAGATCGCAGCGGGCGCACTGAGCATGCGCCCGCCATTTAGTAGGCCTCAAAGATGGCGGCGCCCACCTTGAAACACCGGAGGGCCCGGGGGCCACATGGAGGGCATCGGGGGCCACAAGGGGGGATCGGAGACCCTTTTTCTCTCTCCTCTGATGTCCGATCACATCAGAGGAGAGAGAAATTAAATGGCACACCATTTTTTTTTTTTGCGATCGCCGTTATAGGGTTAATAACAGCGATCGCAACATCGAGGTCGGTAAAAACAGACCAGATTCATGTTCTCTGGGGTCTCGGCTACCCCCGGTAGCCGAGTCCCCGGAGAAAATGCGCCTCTGGGGGCGCTATTCACTTTTTCCACAGCGCCGTTAATTAACGGTGCTGTGGTTTAAGTACCCTTAATGACCGCCGTTAAAAGGCGTATCGGCGGTCGTTAAAGAGTTAAAACTTGTCCATAATAAAATGTAATAGAAACTAATCAAACTGGTAACCCTTTGTTGGGAGCTTTGCATATCAAAAATAATACTATCATAAGACTTCTTCCATTTCTACATTTTAACTAGTAGGCTGGGGTCACACTGGCAACAGAATCGTATGACTGCAAAGCGATGAAATATCGCATTGCAGTCAGACCAATGTTAATCTATGGAGCAGCTCCCACCATCAGATTTTTTGTGGTCCGTTTAATACGTGCGAGTGCAATCGCAGCATGCGAAAAATCGGATTACAAACGGACCGCACGTGTGACTTGCGATAAAATCGCACCGGTGTCCTTTAGAAAAGCCGGCAATTCATCCCCGGCTATACTGTAAAATCACACTGACAGCTTTAATAAAGAATGGAAAGAATACATATACACACATAGAATACATTTAAAATATATATATATAAAATATATATACATGTCATTGAGACATATATACGGTATATATATTTATAGTTCATGCACTTCTACATAGTATAATAGCCGCTAATTCAATTGCTGGCTTTTGTGAAATTACAGAACCCAACATGAAATGACACATGGTTTACATACAGTTAACCATGTCATTTCATGTAGTTTGATATATGGTTTTCACTAACAATTACATGAGTGTATGTGTGCAAAATTTCATACATGTGGAGGTTAATTAAAAGTGTAAACTCGTTGAAAAAAATACGAGGGCTCCCGCGCTATTTTCTTAATCAGACAGACAAAGCCAGCGAGTGGGGGCAGATAATAATAGCCTAGGGAGGGTGCATTTATTTTGTGCCCCCCCGGCTACTAACATCTGCCCCCAGCCGCCCCAGAAAAGGCAAATCTATAATTAGATGCGCCCTTTCTGGCACTTAGTCCGTCTATTCCCATTGCCCTGTAGCGGTGGCTAATGGGTTAATAATGGGTTAAAGCCACCTTGCTATTGAAAGTTGCCTTTAAGCCAGGTTAATAATTGAGAGTTGTCAATTAGACAACTCTCAATTATTAATCCTATTGAAGGAAATAAAAAAAACATGCACACATTAATTAAAAATAATTTTAATGAAATAAACACAGTTTTTGACCATCTTTTATTTTACTGGTAATCCGTGCGGAGCCCTTGTTCTCCTGTAATAAAAAAAAAATAATAAAGTAACATTATTCTTACCTATCCGGCGCTCTGTCAGGTCCCACGCTGTAATCCTTCACAAAGGGTTAACTGGCTTACAGCAAGCAGCGCAGCTAATGCTGACAGCTCAGCTGTAAGCTGCCGAACGAATGAGCTTATCTCCCGGCGACAGGAGAGGAAGTGATTAGATGGGAAGCTTAATTGATTGCTTCCCAGGCTAATCAGTTCACTTCAGGTCAGCCGGGGAAACCGCACAGCATCAGTGACATCAGAGGGAGCGCTTAGTTACCCGATGTGTACACTGGATACCAGCGTGCTCGCTGGTCCTGATCGCTGGTGAGTCTGCCCATGTGACAGCTCACCAGCGATCAGCTAACGATGTCCCAGCGATCCCATCCACGTCGGATCGTTGGTGGGATTGCTGGGACATTGAAGAGTGTGATGGGGCCCTAAAAGAGCCACCTTCAGCAGCACTAAGGCTGCATTCTGTGAAGGTGGCTCTTATGTTTCTGATCCCCAGTAACACCGAAATATTGACTTTTATAAATAGGTCCCCATACCTGTATTGAGTCCCATAGGTATGGTGTGTCCCCCTGTATTAGCGGCCTCACAGCCATCCATCATCCCCCTATTGCATCCCTGCACTGCCTCCTGTGTTGCTGTTACATGCCGGCTGGCGCCTGTGCTGTGCCAACAGTTCTCGGGCATGTGCAGTGCACGCTGCCCAGGAACAGACATCAGGCGACTGCGTATTTTGGAGGCCCCAGATCCCGCCCCACAGTGTGTTATGATGTATTCACACTGCGGGGCTGGGAATCTGGCGCCTGCGCAGTGAACAACTATAGCTGCGCCTGCTCCCTTATCCCTCCTCTTTCATTTTCCTCCCTCGGCAGCGTCTGATGAGCTGAGTTGTTCACTGCGCAGGCGCCAGATTCCCAGTCCCGTAGTGTGAATACATCATAACACAATGCGGGGCGGGATCTGGGGCCTCCGAAACACACAGGCGCGATAACCTGATGTCAGTTCCTGGGCAGCGCGCACTGCGCATGCCCGAGAACTGTTGGCACAGCGCAGGCGCCCGCCTTCATGTAACAGCAACACAGGAGGTGGTGCAGGGACGCAACAGGGGGTTGATGGACGGCTGGGAGGCGGCTAATACAGGGGGACACACCATACCTATGAGACTCAATACAGGTATGGGGATTGATTGTGAATTGTAGGATTGCTACTTCCAAGAGGTGGCGCTATAGAGTTCAAGTACGCTTTCTCTCTGAAAAGGCAATTTGCATACTTTTTAGCACAAGTTAACTGTTCCCTTTCCATGGTAAATAGACTTCTGTATTTGTCTCTAACAGTTGTGTGATGCTGCCACCTGCTGGCCACACTAATTATACCTGCTCTAAAATAAAATTCACGTATTGAATCGAGGTTGTGGAGTCAGTGTCAGAATAAAACAGACCAACTCCAACAATATATAATAACTTGAGTAGAGAAGTTCAGTGCAAGATGTGCTGAATATTTTTTCACAATAAATTTGGAAAGTTATGAAATGTCCTATAAATGTCTGTTCTGTTCCTGATCTAAGAATCTGGGCTTTTAGTAGAGATGAATCTGTGCTGCACTGTATGTACAGGCTCAGTAGTGACCAGTGCTGTGGGGTCAGGAGTCAGGGAAATGTCCTATAAATGTCTGTTCTGTTCCTGCTCTAAGATCTGGGCTTTTAGGTGAGATGAATCTGTGCTGCACTGTATGTACAGGCTCAGTAGTGACCAGTGCTGTGGGGTCGGAGTCAGGGAAATGTCCTATAAATGTCTGTTCTGTTCCTGATCTAAGGATCTGGGCTTTTAGGTGAGATGAATCTGTGCTGCACTGTGTGTACAGGCTCAGTAGTGACCAGTGCTGTGAGTAGGAGTCAGGGAAATGTCCTATAAATGTCTGTTCTGTTCCTGATCTAAGAATCTGGGCTTTAGTGAGATGAATCTGTGCTGCACTGTATGTACAGGCTCAGTAGTGACCAGTGCTGTGGGTCAGGAGTCAGGGAAATGTCCTATAAATGTCTGTTTTGTTCCTGATCTAAGGTCTGGGCTTTTAGGTGAGATGAATCTGTGCTGCACTGTATGTACATGCTCAGTAGTGACCAGTGCTGTGGAGTCAGGAGTCAGGCAAATGTCCTATAAATGTCTGTTCTGTTCCTGATCTAAGGTCTGGGCTTTTAGGTGAGATGAATCTGTGCTGCACTGTATGTACAGGCTCAGTAGTGACCAGTGCTGTGGAGTCAGGAGTCAGGGAAATGTCCTATAAATGTCTGCTCTGTTCCTGATCTAAGGGATCTGGGCTTTTAGGTGAGATGAATCTGTGCTGCACTGTATGTACATGCTCAGTAGTGACCAGTGCTGTGGGGTCAGGAGTCAGGGAAATGTCCTATAATGTCTGTTCTGTTCCTGATCTAAGATCTGGGCTTTTAGGTGAGATGAATCTGTGCTGCACTGTATGTACATGGCTCAGTAGTGACCAGTGCTGTGGGTCAGGAGTCAGGGAAATGTCCTATAAATGTCTGCTCTGTTCCTGATCTAAGAATCTGGGCTTTTAGGTGAGATGAATCTGTGCTGCACTGTTGTACAGGCTCAGTAGTGACCGGTGCTCTGGGGTCAGGAGTCAGGGAAATGTCCTATAAATGTCTGCTCTGTTCCTGATCTAAGAATCTGGGCTTTTAGGTGAGATGAATCTGTGCTGCACTGTATGTACAGGCTCAGTAGTGACCAGTGCTGTGGGTCAGGAGTCAGGGAAATGTCCTATAAATGTCTGTTCTGTTCCTGATCTAAGGAATCTGGGCTTTTAGGTGAGATAATCTGTGCTGCACTGTATGTACATGCTCAGTAGTGACCAGTGCTGTGGAGTCAGGAGTCAGGGAAATGTCCTATAAATGTCTGTTCTGTTCCTGATCTAAGGGTCTGGGCTTTTAGGTGAGATGAATCTGTGCTGCACTGTATGTACATGCTCAGTAGTGACCAGTGCTGTGGGGTCAGGGTCAGGGAAATGGAAATGTCCTATAAATGTCTGTCTGTTCCTGATCTAAGATCTGGGCTTTTAGTAGAGATGAATCTGTGCTGCACTGTATGTACATGCTCAGTAGTGACCAGTGCTGTGGGTCAGGAGTCAGGAAATTCCTATAAATGTCTGTCTGTTCCTGATCTAAGGGTCTGGGCCTTTAGTGAGATGAATCTGTGCTGCACTGTATGTACAGGCTCAGTAGTGACCAGTGCTGTGGGGTCAGGAGTCAGGGAAATGTCCTATAAATGTCTGTTCTGTTCCTGCTCTAAGGATCTGGGCTTTTAGTAGAATGAATCTGTGCTGCACTGTATGTACATGCTCAGTAGTGACCAGTGCTGTGGGTCAGGAGTCAGAGAAATGTCCTATAAATGTCTGTTCTGTTCCTGATCTAAGGTCTGGGCCTTTAGGTGAGATGAATCTGTGCTGCACTGTATGTACAGGCTCAGTAGTGACCAGTGCTGTGGGGTCAAGTCAGGGAAATGTCCTATAAATGTCTGTTCTGTTCCTGATCTAAGGATCTGGCTTTTAGGTGAGATGAATCTGTGCTGCACTGTATGTACAGGATCAGTAGTGACCAGTGCTGTGGGTCAGGAGTCAGGGAAATGTCCTATAAATGTCTGTTCTGTTCCTGATCTAAGGTCTGGGCTTTTAGGTGAGATGAATCTGTGCTGCACTGTATGTACAGGCTCAGAGTGACCAGTGCTGTGGGGTCAGAGTCAGGGAAATGTCCTATAAATGTCTGTTCTGTTCCTGATCTAAGGGTCTGGGCTTTTAGGTGAGATGAATCTGTGCTGCACTGTATGTACAGGCTCAGTAGTGACCAGTGCTGTGGGGTCAGGAGTCAGGGAAATGTCCTATAAATGTCTGCTCTGTTCCTGATCTAAGGATCTGGGCTTTTAGTGGAGATGAATCTGTCCTGCACTGTATGTACATGCTCAGTAGTGACCAGTGCTGTGGGGTCAGGAATCAGGGAAATGTCCTATAAATGTCTGTTCTGTTCCTGATCTAAGATCTGGGCTTTTAGTGAGATGAATCTGTGCTGCACTGTATGTACAGGCTCAGTAGTGACCAGTGCTGTGGGTCAGGAGTCAGGGAAATGTCCTATAAATGTCTGCTCTGTTCCTGATCTAAGGTCTGGGCTTTTAGGTGAGATGAATCTGTGCTGCACTTATGTACAGGCTCAGTAGTGACCAGTGCTGTGGAGTCAGGAGTCAGGGAAATGTCCTATAAATGTCTGTTCTGTTCCTGATCTAAGTCTGGGCTTTTAGGTGAGATGAATCTGTGCTGCACTGTATGTACATGCTCAGTAGTGACCAGTGCTGTGGGGTCAGGAGTCAGGGAAATGTCCTATAAATGTCTGTTCTGTTCCTGATCTAAGGATCTGGGCTTTTAGGTGAGATGAATCTGTGCTGCACTGTATGTACATGCTCAGTAGTGACCAGTGCTGTGGGTCAGGAGTCAGGAAATGTCCTATAATGTCTGTTCTGTTCCTGATCTAAGGGTCTGGGCTTTTAGGTGAGATGAATCTGTGCTGCACTGTATGTACAGGCTCAGTAGTGACCAGTGCTGTGGGGTCAGGAGTCAGGGAAATGTCCTATAAATGTCTGCTCTGTTCCTGATCTAAGGGTCTGGGCTTTTAGGTGAGATGAATCTGTGCTGCACTGTATGTACAGCTCAGTAGTGACCAGTGCTGTGGGGTCAGGAGTCAGGGAAATGTCCTATAAATGTCTGCTCTGTTCCTGATCTAAGGAATCTGGGCTTTTAGGTGAGATGAATCTGTGCTGCACTGTATGTACAGGCTCAGTAGTGACCAGTGCTGTGGGGTCAGGAGTCAGGGAAATGTCCTATAAATGTCTGCTCTGTTCCTGATCTAAGAATCTGGGCTTTTAGGTGAGATGAATCTGTGCTGCACTGTGTGTACAGGCTCAGTAGTGACCAGTGCTCTGGGTCAGGAGTCAGGGAAATGTCCTATAAATGTCTGCTCTGTTCCTGATCTAAGATCTGGGCTTTTAGGTGAGATGAATCTGTGCTGCACTGTATGTACAGCTCAGTAGTGACCAGTGCTGTGGGGTCAGGAGTCAGGGAAATGTCCTATAAATGTCTGTTCTGTTCCTGATCTAAGAATCTGGGCTTTTAGGTGAGATAATTCTGTGCTGCACTGTATGTACATGCTCAGTAGTGACCAGTGCTGTGGGGTCAGGAGTCAGGGAAATGTCCTATAATGTCTGTTCTGTTCCTGATCTAAGGATCTGGGCTTTTAGGTGAGATGAATCTGTGCTGCACTGTATGTACATGCTCAGTAGTGACCAGTGCTGTGGGGTCAGGAGTCAGGAATGGAAATGTCCTATAATGTCTGCTCTGTTCCTGATCTAAGGGTCTGGGCTTTTAGTGAGATGAATCTGTGCTGCACTGTATATACAGGCTCAGTAGTGACCAGTGCTGTGGGGTCAGGAGTCAGGGAAATGTCCTATAAATGTCTGTTCTGTTCCTGATCTAAGGGTCTGGGCTTTTAGGTGAGATGAATCTGTGCTGCACTGTATGTACATGCTCAGTAGTGACCAGTGCTGTGGGGTCAGGAGTCAGGGAAATGTCCTATAAATGTCTGCTCTGTTCCTGATCTAAGAATCTGGGCTTTTAGGTGAGATGAATCTGTGCTGCACTGTATGTACATGCTCAGTAGTGACCAGTGCTGTGGGGTCAGGAGTCAGGGAAATGTCCTATAATGTCTGTTCTGTTCCTGATCTAAGAATCTGGGCTTTTAGGTGAGATGAATCTGTGCTGCACTGTATGTACAGCTCAGTAGTGACCAGTGCTGTGGGTCAGGAGTCAGGGAAATGTCCTATAAATGTCTGTTCTGTTCCTGATCTAAGGATCTGGGCTTTTAGGTGAGATGAATCTGTGCTGCACTGTATGTACAGGCTCAGTAGTGACCAGTGCTGTGGGGTCAGGAGTCAGGGAAATGTCCTATAAATGTCTGTTCTGTTCCTGATCTAAGGATCTGGGCTTTTAGGTGAGATGAATCTGTGCTGCACTGTATGTACAGGCTCAGTAGTGACCAGGGCTGTGGGGTCAGGAGTCAGGGAAATGTCCTATAAATGTCTGCTCTGTTCCTGCTCTAAGGATCTGGGCTTTTAGGTGAGATGAATCTGTGCTGCACTGTATGTACAGGCTCAGTAGTGACCAGTGCTGTGGGGTCAGGAGTCAGGGAAATGTCCTATAAATGTCTGTTCTGTTCCTGATCTAAGATCTGGGCTTTTAGGTGAGATGAATCTGTGCTGCACTGTATGTACAGCTCAGTAGTGACCAGTGCTGTGGAGTCAGGAGTCAGGGAAATGTCCTATAAATGTCTGTTCTGTTCCTGATCTAAGGGTCTGGGCTTTTAGGTGAGATGAATCTGTGCTGCACTGTATGTACAGGCTCAGTAGTGACCAGTGCTGTGGGGTCAGGAGTCAGGGAAATGTCCTATAAATGTCTGCTCTGTTCCTGATCTAAGGGTCTGGGCTTTTAGGTGAGATGAATTCTGTGCTGCACTGTATGTACATGCTCAGTAGTGACCAGTGCTGTGGGGTCAGGAGTCAGGGAAATGTCCTATAATGTCTGTTCTGTTCCTGATCTAAGAATCTGGGCTTTTAGGTGAGATGAATCTGTGCTGCACTGTATGTACAGCTCAGTAGTGACCAGTGCTGTGGGGTCAGGGTCAGGGAAATGTCCTATAAATGTCTGTTCTGTTCCTGATCTAAGGGTCTGGGCTTTTAGTGAGATGAATCTGTGCTGCACTGTATGTACAGTGCTCAGTAGTGACCAGTGCTGTGGGGTCAGGAGTCAGGGAAATGTCCTATAAATGTCTGTTCTGTTCCTGATCTAAGGATCTGGGCTTTTAGGTGAGATGAATCTGTGCTGCACTGTATGTACAGGCTCAGTAGTGACCAGTGCTGTGGGGTCAGGAGTCAGGGAAATGTCCTATAAATGTCTGTTCTGTTCCTGATCTAAGGATCTGGGCTTTTAGTGAGATGAATCTGTGCTGCACTGTATGTACATGCTCAGTAGTGACCAGTGCTGTGGGGTCAGGAGTCAGGGAAATGTCCTATAAATGTCTGTCTGTTCCTGATCTAAGGATCTGGGCTTTTAGGTGAGATGAATCTGTGCTGCACTGTATGTACAGGCTCAGTAGTGACCAGTGCTGTGGGGTCAGGAGTCAGGGAAATGTCCTATAAATGTCTGTTCTGTTCCTGATCTAAGGGTCTGGGCTTTTAGGTGAGATGAATCTGTGCTGCACTGTATGTACAGGCTCAGTAGTGACCAGGGCTGTGGGGTCAGGAGTCAGGAAATGTCCTATAAATGTCTGCTCTGTTCCTGCTCTAAGGATCTGGGCTTTTAGGTGAGATGAATCTGTGCTGCACTGTATGTACATGCTCAGTAGTGACCAGTGCTGTGGGGTCAGGAGTCAGGGAAATGTCCTATAAATGTCTGTTCTGATCCTGATCTAAGGATCTGGGCTTTAGTGGAGATGAATCTGTGCTGCACTGTATGTACATGCTCAGTAGTGACCAGTGCTGTGGGGTCAGGAGTCAGGGAAATGTCCTATAAATGTCTGTTCTGTTCCTGATCTAAGGATCTGGGCTTTTAGGTGAGATGAATCTGTGCTGCACTGTATGTACAGGCTCAGTAGTGACCAGTGCTGTGGGGTCAGGAGTCAGGGAAATGTCCTATAAATGTCTGCTCTGTTCCTGATCTAAGGTCTGGGCTTTTAGGTGAGATGAATCTGTGCTGCACTGTATGTACATGCTCAGTAGTGACCAGTGCTGTGGGTCAGGAGTCAGGGAAATGTCCTATAATGTCTGTTCTGTTCCTGATCTAAGAATCTGGGCTTTTAGGTGAGATGAATCTGTGCTGCACTGTATGTACAGGCTCAGTAGTGACCAGTGCTGTGGGGTCAGGGTAGGGAAATGTCTATAAATGCCTGTTCTTTCCTGATCTAAGGGTCTGGGCTTTTAGGTGAGATGAATCTGTGCTGCACTGTATGTACAGGCTCAGTAGTGACCAGTGCTGTGGGTCAGGAGTCAGGGAAATGTCCTATAAATGTCTGTTCTGTTCCTGATCTAAGGATCTGGGCTTTTAGGTGAGATGAATCTGTGCTGCACTGTATGTACAGCTCAGTAGTGACCAGGGCTGTGGGGTCAGGAGTCAGGGAAATGTCCTATAAATGTCTGTTCTGTTCCTGATCTAAGGATCTGGGCTTTTAGGTGAGATGAATCTGTGCTGCACTGTATGTACAGCTCAGTAGTGACCAGTGCTGTGGGTCAGGAGTCAGGGAAATGTCCTATAAATGTCTGCTCTGTTCCTGATCTAAGGATCTGGGCTTTTAGGTGAGATGAATCTGTGCTGCACTGTATGTACAGGCTCAGTAGTGACCAGTGCTGTGGGGTCAGGAGTCAGGGAAATGTCCTATAAATGTCTGTTCTGTTCCTGATCTAAGGGATCTGGGCTTTTAGGTGAGATGAATCTGTGCTGCACTGTATGTACAGGCTCAGTAGTGACCAGGTGCTGTGGGTCAGGAGTCAGGGAAATGTCCTATAAATGTCTGCTCTGTTCCTGCTCTAAGGATCTGGGCTTTTAGGTGAGATGAATCTGTGCTGCACTGTATGTACATGCTCAGTAGTGACCAGTGCTGTGGGGTCAGGAGTCAGGGAAATGTTCTATAAATGTCTGTTCTGATCCTGATCTAAGGATCTGGGCTGTTAGTGGAGATGAATCTGTGCTGCACTGTATGTACATGCTCAGTAGTGACCAGTGCTGTGGGGTCAGGAGTCAGGGAAATGTCCTATAAATGTCTGTTCTGTTCCTGATCTAAGGATCTGGGCTTTTAGGTGAGATGAATCTGTGCTGCACTGTATGTACAGGCTCAGTAGTGACCAGTGCTGTGGGGTCGGAGTTAGGGAAAGTGAGGAGTCGGAGGTTTGGCTTACCAACTCCATAGCCCTGATTGGAATCTAAAATAATTACACCATCTTCTGCATCACTTAATAAACTAAGAAAACAAACCTTTCACAATGAAGAGGAGAATATGACCAATATATTGTCTTTATTTTTACAACATTCAGTTCCATTTGGGCTAGTTTTACTATTTGAATAGATGATCTTATTCTGCTCTCCAGTGAGATCATAGAATAGTAGAGTTGGAAGGGACCTCCTTGGTCATCTGGTCCATCCCCTGCTCAAAGCAGGATTCACTAAACCATGGCAGACAGATGTCTGTACAGCCTCTTAACTTTTTTTTAACCCCTTAACCCCCAAGGGTGGTTTGTAGGTTAATGACCGGGCCAAGTTTTAAAATTCTGACCACTCTCTATGAGGTTATAACTCTGGAACTCTTCAACGGATCTTCGCGATTCTGAGAATGTTTTCTCGTGACATATTGTACTTCATATTAGTGGTAATATTTCTTTGATATAACTTGAATTTATTTATGAAAAATACGGAAATATGGCGAAAATTTTGCAATTTTCAAACTTTGAATTTTTATTCCCTTAAAACAGAGAATTATGTCACACAAAATAGTTACTAAATAACATTTCCCACATGTCTACTTTACATCAGCACAATTTTGGAAACAAACTATTTTTTGTTAGGAAGTTATAAGGGTTAAAAGTTGACCAGCGATTTCTCATTTTTACAACAAAATTCACAAAACCATTTTTTCAAGGGACCACCTCACATTTGAAGTCACTTTGAGGGTCTATATGGCAGAAAATACACAAAAAGGACACCATTCTAAAAACTGCACCCCTCAAGGTACTCAAAATCACATTCAAGAAGTTTATTAAAGGGAATCTGTCACCCCATTTTTGCCCTATGAGATAGAAAGGTCAGAGAGGTCCGGCGCCTGCGCACTGTAGTACTCTGCTCTGCCCTCACCAGAGCAGAGCAGTGCGCCTGCGCAGGAGCCGCGACGGGCCGGAAAGAAGAGGCCGGCTTCGCTACAAGATGGGAGGCCCCGGACCGGACCGCGACGCCCATCGAACCCGACCGGACGGCGGAACGCCCCTGGATGAGTATAATATAACTCATTTTTCTTCACTTTCAGGTGACATCGGGGGCATATCTACAGCATTCCAGAATGCTGTAGATAAGCCCCTGATGGCGGTGGCCCTATCTCATAGGGCAAA
Organism: Oophaga sylvatica; assembly: GCA_033576555.1. Classification (NCBI taxonomy): domain Eukaryota; kingdom Metazoa; phylum Chordata; class Amphibia; order Anura; family Dendrobatidae; genus Oophaga; species Oophaga sylvatica. The sequence continues at coordinate 332,305,811 of JARQOD010000002.1, read as the reverse complement.
AATGGGGTGACAAATTCCCTTTAACCCTTTAGGTGCTTCACAGGAATTTTTGGAATGTGGAAGAAAAAAATGAACATTTAACTTTTTAGTCACAAAAATTATCTTTTACAATTTTTTTTATTTTCACAAGGGTAAAAGGAGAAAATTAACAAAGTTGTTGTCCAATTTGTCCTGAGTACGCCGATACCCCATATGTGGGGGGGAACCACTGTTTGGGCGCACGGCAGAGCTCGGAAGGGAAGGAGCATTGTTTGACTTTTTCAAACGAAAATTGGCTGGAACTGAACTCAGATGCAATGTTGCGTTTGGAGACCCACTGATGCTCTTAAACAGTGGAAATCCCACAAGTGACACCATTTTGGAAACTAGACCCCCTAAGGAACTTATCTAGATGTGTGGTGAGCACTTTGAACCCCCCTAAGTGCTTCACACAAGTTTATAACATAAAGCCGTGAAAAAAAAAAATCATTTTTTTCCCACAGACATGATTTTAGTCCCCATTTTTTTTATTTTCCCAAGGGTAAGAGGAGAAATTGGACCCCAAAAGTTGTTGTCCAACTTGACCGGAGGACGCTGATACCCCATATGTGGGGGGAACCACTGTTTGGGCGCATGGCAGAGCTCGGAACGGAAGGAGCGCCATTTGACATTTTCAAACCAAAATTGGCTGGAATTGAGATCGGACGCCATGTCACATTTAGATAGCCCCTATTCTAACTCCAACCCTAACCCCAACACACCCATAACCCTAATCCCAGCTCTAACCATAACCCTAATCACAAACCTAACCCTAACACACCCATAACCCTAATCCCAACCCTAACCGTAATCCAAACCCTAACCCCAACGGGAAAATGGAATTAAATACATTTTTTTATTTTATTATTTTTCCCTAACTAAGGGGGTGATAAAGAGTGGTTTGATTTAATATTTATAGCGGGTTTTTATGTTTGGCAGCTGTCGCACACTAAAAGATGGGTTTTATTGCAAAAAAAATAGTTTTTGCATCACCACATTTTGAGAGCTATAATTTTTCCATATTTTGGCCCACAGAGTCATGTGAGGTTTTGATTTTTGTGGGACGAGTTGATGTTTTTATTGTTACCATTTTCTGGCACATGACATTTTTTGATCGCTTTTTATTCTGATTTTTGGGAGGCAGAATGAACAAAAACTAGCAATTCATGATTTTTTTTTTTGGGGAGGGTGGGGAGGCGTTTACACCGTTCTGCTTGTGGTAAAATTGATAAGGCAGTTTTATTCTTCGGGTCAGTACGATTACAGCGATACCTCATTTATATCTTTTTATGCTTTGGCGCTTTTATACAATAATAACTATTTTATAGTAAAAATAATTTTTTTTGCACCGCTTTATTCTGACAGCTATAACTTATTTTTTTGCTGATGATGCTGTACGGGGGCTTGTTTTTTGCGGGACAAGATGATGTTTTCAGCGGTACCATGATTATTTATATCCGTTTTTTTGATTGCGTTATTCAACTTTTTGCTCGGCGGTATGATGATAAAGCATTGTTTTGTTGCTTTTGTGTTGTGTAAATCAAGCTTTATTGAATAGCTGAGTAAGAATCATAAAGACAATCATGACTGAAAAAGTACAGATCCTTCTCAAAAAATTAGCATATAGTGCTAAATTTCATTATTTCCCATAATGTAATGATTACAATTAAACTTTCATATATTTTAGATTCATTACACACCAACTGAAATTTGTCAGGTCTTTTATTGTTTTAATACTGATGATTTTGGCTTACAACTCCTGATAACCCAAAAAACCTGTCTCAAAAAATTAGCATATCAAGAAAAGGTTCTCTAAACGAGCTATTACCCTAATCTTCTGAATCAACTAATTAACTCTAAACACATGCAAAAGATTCCTGAGGCTTTTAAAAACTCCCTGCCTGGTTCATAATTCAAAACCCCCATCATGGGTAAGACTAGCGACCTGACTGATGTCAAGAAGGCCATCATTGACACCCTCAAGCAAGAGGGTAAGACCCAGAAAGAAATTTCTCAACAAATAGGCTGTTCCCAGAGTGCTGTATCAAGGCACCTCAATGGGAAGTCTGTTGGAAGGAAACAATGTGGCAGAAAACGCTGTACAAGAGAAGAGGTGACCGGACCCTGAGGAAGATTGTGGAGAAGGACCGATTCCAGACCTTGGGGGACCTGAGGAAGCAGTGGACTGAGTCTGGTGTAGAAACATCCAGAGCCACCGTGCACAGGCGTGTGCAGGAAATGGGCTACAGGTGCCGCATTCCCCAGGTAAAGCCACTTTTGAACCATAAACAGCGGCAGAAGCGCCTGACCTGGGCTACAGAGAAGCAGCACTCGACTGTTGCCAAGTGGTCCCAAGTACTTTTTTCTGATGAAAGCAAATTTTGCATGTCATTCGGAAATCAAGGTGCCAGAGTCTGGAGGAAGACTGGGGAGAAGGAAATGCCAAAATGCTGAAGCCCAGTGTCAAGTACCCACAGTCAGTGATGGTGTGGGATGCCATGTCAGCTGCTGGTGTTGGTCCACTGTGTTTCATCAAGGGCAGGGTCAATGCAGCTAGCTATCAGGAGATTTTGAAGCACTTCATGCTTCCATCGGCTGAAATGCTTTATGGAGATGAAGATTTCATTTTTCAGCACGACCTGGCACCTGCTCACAGTGCCAAAACCACTGGTAAATGGTTTACTGACCATGGTATTACTGTGCTCAATTGGCCTGCCAACTCTCCTGACCTGAACCCCATAGAGAATCTGTGTGATATTGTGAAGAGAAAGTTGAGAGACGCAAGACCCAACACTCTGGATGAGCTTAAGGCCGCTATCGAAGCATCCTGGGCCTCCATAACACCTCAGCAGTGTCACAGGCTGATTGCCTCCATGCCACGCCACATTGAAGCAGTCATTTCTGCAAAAGGATTCCCGACCAAGTATTGAGTGCATAACTGAACTTTATTATTTGATGGTTTTTTTGTTTGTTTTTAAAAAACACTTATTTTATTGGACGGTTGAAATATGTTAATTTTTTGAGACAGGTTTTTTGGGTTATCAGGAGTTGTATGCCAAAATCATCAGTACTAAAACAATAAAAGACCTGACAAATTTCAGTTGGTGTGTAATGAATCTAAAATATATGAAAGTTTAATTGTAATAATTACATTATGGAAAATAATGAAATTTAGCACTATATGCAAATTTTTTGATAATGACCTGTATGTGATCCAAAAAGCTTACAAGAAACAATATAACAATAAACAGACATGTCGTTTCTAATTATTAAATACTCAAATGTTATCTCTGTTAATGCATTTCGTTCGTAGATCTCATGAAGGCAATAACACTTATAAAAAACTTGTGGTATTATATGATCCAAGGGTTTAGGGTCAATGATGGGAGTAAGATAGAGAAAAATACAACAAGGGGAAGAGCTTAAGTGATGGAAGTGAGAGGAAAAGTAAGGAGAAAGATGGAAGGGGAGATAGGGAGATAGAAAAGAGGTAGAGTAGAGAAGGGAAAGAGATATCAATGTCCGAGACCCCCCCCGGGGGCACCCCAGTCCCCCCCTCTGAAACAGAGAGGAAACATGAAAAATGGATGACTGAGCTTGGTTGTAAGTTTGACGACAAGTCTTTCCGGGAGCCCACTATTCATTTCAAAATTATCCAGGGCTACTTCAAAGGTTATTTAAGGTCCGGAGATCCAGGTCTTCAATTCTGGAGACTCCCTAAAAGCCAGCCACGGAATCCAAGTATTATATATTTTATCAGAGTCTCCTGTGGATTGTTGTATCAGCTGTTCCATACGATATATATCATTAAGTTCTGCTACAAACTCTGCCCTGGAAGGGGATTTTACCTGTTTCCAGTATCTAGGTATTAAATTCATTGAAGCTGTGAGGAAATGTCTGAGTAGGTTCTTCTTGAATCTAGAGATTGACATGTCACATAATGACAAGAGAGCTAATTCCATGGTAGGTCTAATTTTGCGCAGAGATAGTCTGTTATATAGATCAAAAATAGATAGCCAAAAATTCTTTATAGCTGGACAGCTCCACCATATGTGTGTATACGATCCTTTATCTTTCAGACATCTCCAGCATGTATCTGGAATCACCGGAAACATAGTGTGTATCATGGACGGGCACCTGTACCACCTTGAGAGAACCTTGTAGCTCCTCTCCTGCGACACCGCATTCAGAGACGCCCCAAACGTGAATAAAAGGATTTTGTCTCTTTCCTCTAGGTCTAGAGATCTCCCCAGATCACACTACCACTTAGCGAAGAATATTGGGAAGCCTCGTGTCGGTAGTTGAGTTGTTTGAAACAAATTTATTTAAGAATAACTCCCGTTGTAAGCCTGCTGGAAAGTCGGGGTTATCATAAACTGGAGTTAATGGTCCAGGTGCTGTAGAGACCTGAAGACCCCCCCCCTTCGCCTAATGAATGAGACCATGTTTCTGGTTAAGAATGATAGGTTCCCAAGACCCCCCAACCCCCTCTTTGGCCGACCATAAGATTATTTGCGGATCATGACCGTTGAGATCACTTTCTAGTTTTACCCATTTCTTGTAGTTTCTGTTATGGTAAAGGTCTAGAATACAGTTACCAATCGCCTCACAGCTGTACACTAAGAAGTCTGGTAGTCCAAGTCCCCCACTCCGTTTGGAACAACTGAGTAATAAATATGAAAAGACGGGAGAAAAAAGAGGCTGGGAGAAGCATAGGGATTGTTTGAAAATAGTATAGGATATGTGGTAAGAGATCCATTTTGATCACGGTGACTCTCCCTATCCATGATATTTTAAGATTATGCCATTTTTCCAAGTCTAGTTCAGCTTTATGTAAAACCGATTTATAATTCGCGTCATATAAATTGGAGGTTTTAGCTGTTAGCTTAATGCCTAAATATGTGAGAGAGTCGGAGCGCCATTTAAAAGAAAAAGCTGTACTCAGCTGTTCCACCGTGGGCGGTCATAAAGATACATTTAGTATTTCGGATTTGTGCGTATTTATTTTGAAGTTACTTAGGAGGCCAAAGGTATGGAGTTCTGACATATTTGGTAGACTTATTATGGGGGAAGTGACAAACAGGAGCATGTCATCTGCGAAAAGAGCCAGTTTATGTTCCTCAGAATTATGCTTAATACCTTTGATGGAGGGATTGTTTCGTATTGCGGTAGCTAGAAATTCCATTGTTATAATATACAGGAGCGGGGAGAGAGGACACCCCTGTCTCGTGCCGTTTCCAACAGGGAAAGGATCTGAGAGTTAGCCATTAACCTTAACCCGGGCACTAGGGGAGGTGTACAGAGCCGAGATCCTTAGAAGCATAACCTCGCCCAGGCCGATCTCCCTTAAGGCTTGGAACATGAATTCCCAGTGTACCCTGTCAAAGGCTTTCTCGGCATCAATCGACAGGATACACATGGGATCCCCCCCCTCTCAGCCCCATCTATCAGCGAAATGGCCCTTATGGTATTGTCTCTAGCCTCTCTCCCTTGAACAAAACCAATTTGGTCCTGATTTATTAATTTTGGTAGGAGAAGACCCAGTCTCCTCGCAATCATCTTTGCATACATTTTAATATCTAGGTTTATCAGTGATATCGGACGATAGTTGCTGCAAAGCGAGGGGTCTTTACCAGTTTTGGGTAATACTGGGATATGGGCCGTCAATGTTTGAGAGGAGAAGGTTCCCCCTGAAGAGATAGAATTACATACTTCCAAAAACACCGGGCTCAGCAAATTAGAGAATTGTTTGTAAAAACCAGCTAAGAACCCATCCGGGCCTGGGCTCTTCCCTTGTTTCAGACCACCAATGGTTTCGGACACTTCCTCTAATGAAAATTCTTTTTCTAATTCTATCAAATCATCTTCTGATAAAGAGGGGATTTTATTTCGCTGCATATAAGTACTAATTTTATGATGAAGTGAGGAGACCGGCATGTCTTTGTAATGGCTCTCTATATTGTATAGTGTTTTGTAATAATCGCTAAATCCCGAAAGAATATCTTTAGTGCTGTAAACTTTCTTTCCCTCCTTATTTTTGATAAAGGGGATGAATGTGGTAGGGTTACGTGGCTTAATCGCTCTGGCCAGTAACTTGCCACTTTTGTTGCCAAGCTGGTAAAAACGATTTCTAAGGCGCTCTCTAAAGCACCCCGACTTCTGATCCAGTATTGAAAACATCTTTTGTCTTACTGTAGAGAGGAGCGCGAATGTGTTTGGATCTAGATCTCGTTTATTCTTAATTTCCAGCCTATGTAATTGATCTGACAAGGCAGCAAGCTCAGCAATTTTCTCTTTTTTTAAGCAAGCTCCATGTGACATAAATGTACCTCGCACCACACTCTTTAGGGCCTCCCACTTGACAGAGGGGAAGTTGGGTCGATTCCATGGTCAGATATGAAGTGAGATATGGTTTGTTCCACCTCATTTTTGCAAATGGCGTCTTGAAGTAAATTTTCGTTCAAACGCCAGTAGAAGCCCGTTCTGGTGGTTGAATACAGTGCAATTGTAAGGTATATGGGGGCATGATCAGACCAAACTCCATCGAACCCACTCCAGCCTCTATAGGTAAATCTAATAAGTTGTGGGATATAAAGAAATAATCTATCCTGCTATAAATATTATGTATTGAAGAAAATAAACTATAATCCCTAGTGCCAGGGTGTCAGGGTGTGTGATTCTCCATATGTCCACCAGTCTCAAGCTGTGCATCTGCCTCTTTATTTGACTAACAGTAGATGGGGAGTATGAGGTCTTACCTGAGGAGAAATCCACTGAAGGGTCCAAACGTTGACGTTGAAGTCGCCGCCTAGTATCACAGGAGAGGAGCCCGCAAAGGTCCCAAGGCGCCTCTTGCACTCCGCTCCAAACTTCTTCTGCCCTTGATTGGGGAAATATAAGTTAGCTAAAACTAATTCTTGTGCAGCCCATGAAATACGGAGAAAAATAAACCTGCCCTCTGTATCAACTAAGGAATCCCAGATTTCGGGCATAAAAGTTTTGTGGAAAGCTATCGAGACCCCTTTGGATTTGGAGTATGGATTGGAACTGTGGTACCACTTAGGGTAGTGGGTGGAGGTGCATTGTGGGATGGAACCAGTCTTGAAATGTGTTTCTTGTAGCATCAAAACCGCGACTTTTTGTCTATGGTTTGAAAACATAACTTGTCGTCGTTTTTCAGGTATATTTAGCCCCTTCACATTGAAGGAGCAACATTTTATCTTTTCCATTATCTAGGATGGTATTGACATTGCTAATTTCTAGAGAGCCCCGCAGAAAGGGAGTCCTGGACACCGAAGAAAAGATAAGTCGTAGGAGGGGTAAGAAGAGAAAAAGACAAAAGAAAGGATTGGATGCAGGTGATCAAGAAAGTCGCATAAAAGGAAGGAAAAAGTTCAAAGACCGTCAAGATTATATTGAAGCGATAGCTCCAAGAACCTTGCGTTGCTAACATAGATTTCGGTAGCATTCTACCTAGACACTCTGCCAAGGGAGAGGAAGCTCAGATAGGCGTCTCGCCTCTCCCCCATGCCCATATATAAAAGAAGGATGAAGAACAACAATAATCAACTAGATGGCCATTTCCTGAAGGAAATACATGGTGCTTGAACAGCGCTGCCAGCTTTACAGCAGTGTATCAGGTGTAAGACTGTAAGAAAGTAAAGTTAGAATATGAATGTTGTGTATAGCGATGGCACAACCTGGGATGGGTTGTATATGGCCCCTTGGTAGCCACTTTGATGTGCTGGGCCCCTTGTTAGCCACTTTGGCCCATTGGTAGCCATTTTGGCATGCAAGAATCCTTGGTAGCCACTTTGGCACATTCAGCACCTCCGTAGCCACTTTGGCCACTTGGTAGCCACTTTAGCACATTCGGCACCTTGGTCGCCACTTCAGCCACCGTGTGCTGCCTGGGGCCCCTGTGCTCTGCCTGGGGCCCCGTGTGCTGCCTGGGGCCACTGTGCTCTGCCTGGGGTCCTGTGCGCTGCCTGGGCCCCGTGTGCCTTCTGGGGCCCCGTATGCTGCCTGGGGTTCAGTGCTCTGCCTGGGGCCCCGTGTGCTGCCTGGGGCCCCTGTGAGCTGCCTGGGGCCCTGTGCACTGCCTGTGGCCCCTGTGCGATGCCAGGGTCCCCGTGCGCTTCCTGTGGCCCCTGTGCGCTGCCTGGGGCCCTGTGCACTGCCTGTGGCCCCTGTGCGATGCCAGGGTCCCCGTGCGCTTCCTGTGGCCCCTGTGCGCTGCCTGTGGCCCCTGTGTGCTGCCAGGGGCCCCGTGCGCTGCCTGGGGCCCCGTGTGCTGCCTGTGGACCCTGTGTGCTGCCTGGGGTCCCGTGTGCTGCCTGGAACCCCGTGCACTGCCTGGGGCCCTTGTGCGCTGACTGGGGCCCTTGTGTGCTGCCTGGGGCCCCGTGCGCTGCCTGTGGCCCCTGTGCACCGCCTGTGGCCCCTGTGCGCCGCCTGTGTCCCTTGTGTGCCGCCTGGGGCCACGTGCGCCGCCTGTGGCCCCTGTGTGTTGCCTGTGGCCCCTGTGCGCTGCCAGGGGCCCCATGCGCTGCCTGGGGCCAATGTGCTCTGCCTGTGGCCCCTGTGCGCTGCCAGGGCCCCGTGCGCCGCCTTGGGCCCCTGTGCACCGCCTGTGGCCCCTGTGCGCCGCCTGTGTCCCCTGTGCGCCGCCTGGGGCCACGTGCACCGCCTGTGGCCCCTGTGTGTTGCCTGTGGCCCCTGTGCGCTGCCAGGGGCCCCATGCGCTGCCTGGGGCCAATGTGCTCTGCCTGTGGCCCCTGTGCGCTGCCAGGGGCCCCGTGCGCCGCCTTGGGCCCCTGTGCACCGCCTGGGGCCCCGTGCGCCGCCTTGGGCCCCTGTGCACCGCCTGGGGCCCCGTGCGCTGCCTGGGGCCACGTGCGCTGCCTGTGGCCCCTGTGCGCTGCCTGTGGCCCCGTGCACTGCCTGTGGCCCCTGTGTGCTGCCAGGGGCCCCGTGCGCTGCCTGGGGCCCCTGTGCTCTGCCTGGGGCCCCGTGAGCTGCCTGGGGCCCCTGCGCTGTCTGTGGCCCCTGTGCGCTGCCTGGAGACCAGTGCGCTACCTGAGGCCCCAGTGCGCTGCCTGGGGCCCTGTGTGCTGCCTGGGGCCCTTATGCTCTGCCAGGGGCCCTGTGTGCTGCCTGGGGCCCCGTGCACTGCCTGTAGCCCCTGTGCGCTGCCTGTGGCCCCGTGTGCTGCCTGTGGCCCCTGTGCTCTGCCTGGAGCCCCGTGCGTTGACTATGGCCCCTGTGCGACGCCTGGGGCCCCGTGCGCTGCCTGGGGCCCCTGTGCACTACCTGGGGCCCCGTGCGCTGCCTGGGGCCCATGCGCTGCCTGGGGCCACGTGCGCTGCCTGTGGCCCCTGTGTGCTGCCTGGGGCCCCTGGCTCTGCCTGGGGCCCCTGTGCTCTGCCTGGGGCCCCTGTGCTCTGCCTGGGGCCCTGTGTGCTGCCTGTGGCCCCTGTGCGCTGCCTGGAGCCCCGTGCGTTGCCTATGGCCCCTGTGCGCCGCCTGGGGCCCCGTGCGCTGCCTGGGGCCACGTGCGCTGCCTGTGGCCCCTGTGTGCTGCCTGGGGCCATGTGCGCTGCCTGGGGCCCCTGTGCACTACCTGGGGCCCCGTGCGCTGCCTGGGGCCCCATGCGCTGCCTGGGGCCACGTGCGCTGCCTGTGGCCCCTGTGTGCTGCCTGGGGCCCCTGGGCTCTGCCTGGGGCCCCTGTGCTCTGCCTGGGGCCCCTGTGCTCTGCCTGGGGCCCTGTGTGCTGCCTGTGGCCCCTGTGCGCTGCCTGGAGCCCCGTGCGTTGCCTATGGCCCCTGTGCGCCGCCTGGGGCCCCGTGCGCTGCCTGGGGCCACGTGCGCTGCCTGTGGCCCCTGTGTGCTGCCTGGGGCCATGTGCGCTGCCTGTGGCCCCTGAGTGCTGCCTGGGGCCCCTGTGCTCTGCCTGGGGCCCCTGTGTGCTGCCTGTGGCCCCTGTGCGCTGCCTGGGGCCCCGTGAGCTGCCTGTGGTCCCTGCGCTCTGCCTGGGGCCACGTGCCCTGCCTGTGGCCCCTGTGTGCTGCCTGGGGCCCCTGTGTGCTGCCTGGGGCCCTGTGCACTGCCTGGGGCCCTTGTGCGCTGCCTGGGGCCCCGTGCGCCGCCTGTGGCACCTGTGCACCGCCTGTGGCCCCTGTGCACCGCCTGTGGCCCCTGTGCACCGCTTGGGGCCCCGTACTCTGCCTGGGGCCACGTGCGCTGCCTGTGGCCCCTGTGTGCTGCCTGTGGCCCCTGTGTGCCACCTGGGGCCCCGTGCGCTGCCTGGGGCCCTGTATACTGCCTGGGGCCCCGTGTGCTGCCTGTGGCCCCTGTGTGCTGCGTGGCGCCCCATGTGCTGCCTGGGCCCCTGTGTTCTGCCTGGGGCCCTGTGCTGCACTTTTAAGATCTTCAATCAGCTATCTGTACTTCTATTAGCTGATACGGGTCATGTGTGGAAGCTGCATTTGCATAGCTGCCATCTTTGTAAAGGGTATGCCACACTAAACAGCGTCGCTAACGAGATCGCTAAAATACGTCACTATTTAGCGATCTCGTTCGTGACGCTAACGTGTGTGGCATGTAGCAACGACGTGGCCCCTGCTGTGATCTCGCTGATCGTTCACTAGAGTTCTGGACCGTATTTAGATCGTTGGCGTCCCGCTGGTGAGCCTATATCGCTGTCTGGCACCTTTTGTGAGCGATGTGCGCTGTTTTTTACATCGCAATGACTGTTAAAGTCGTTAATGAGATCGTTAACCGCTTTTGAGTCGTTAACGAGATCACTAAGTGTGGCAGCTACTAGAGACATTAAAACGATCACAAAACGATCTCATTAGCTTGCGTCGTTATTGAGATCGCTAACGAGATCACTAAGTGTGGCAGTACCTTAAGTCACTACACCTGTGCTGTGGCTTCAATCCATGTCAGTTGGGGTCATGGAAAGGTCACCATTAATTCCTATGGGAAAATTCTTGCATAAAATGCGATTTTTGTTAAAAACTAAAAATCAAATAGACTCCAAAAATACGTAGCACACCTGTCCCCACCGAGGCTTCGAAACGCCGCCTGAACGGGGACTCTGCGCCGAGTGGTTCGAGCCGCATTAATTGCAGAAAACGCGGAGAAGAAGAACTAGATGGGCATTTCCTGAAGGAAATACATGGTGCTTGATCAGTGCTGCCAGCTTTACAGCAATTTGGTACTTGGTAGCCACTTTGGCCACTTGGTAGCCAATTTGGCACATTCGGCACCTCTGTAGCCACTTTGGCCACTTGGTAGCCACTTTGGCACATTCGGCACCTCGGTAGCCACTTTGGTCACTTGGTAGCCACTTTAGCACGTTTAGCACTTCGGTAGCCACTTTGGCCACTTGGTAGCCACTTTGGCACATTCGTCACCTTGTTAGCCACTTTGGCCACTTGGTAGCCACTTTGGAACATTCGGCACCTCGGTAGCCACTTGGTAGCCACTTTGGCACATTCGGCACCTCGGTACCACTTTGGCCACTTGGTAGCCACTTTGGCATATTCAGCACCTTGGTACCCACTTTGCTGCTTGGTAGCCACTTTGGCACATTCGGCACCTCAGTAGCCACTTTGGCCACTTGGTAGCAACTTTGGCACATTCGGCACCTTGGTAGTCACTTTGGCAACTTGGTAGCCATTTTGGTCACTTGGTAGCCACTTTGGCACATTCGGCACCTCGGTAGCTACTTCAGCCACTTGTTAGCCACTTTGGCACAGTCGGTACCTCAGTAGCCACTTTGGCCACTTGTTAGCCTCTTTGGCACATTCGGCACCTCGGTAGCCTCTTTGTCCACTTGGTAGCCACTTTAGCACATTTGGCACCTTGGTAGCCACTTTGGCCACTTATTAGCCACTTTGGCACATTCGGTACATCGGTAGCCACTTTGGCCACTTGGTAGCCACTTTGGCACATTCTGCACCACGGTAGCCACTTTGGACACTTGGTAGCCACTTTGGCACATTCGGCACCTCGTAGCCACTTTGGTCACTTGGTAGCCACTTTAGCACGTTTAGCACTTCGGTAGCCACTTTGGCCACTTGGTAGCCACTTTGGCACATTCGTCACCTTGTTAGCCACTTTGGCCACTTGGTAGCCACTTTGGAACATTCGGCACCTCGGTAGCCACTTGGTAGCCACTTTGGCACATTCGGCACCTCGGTACCACTTTGGCCACTTGGTAGCCACTTTGGCATATTCAGCACCTTGGTACCCACTTTGGCTGCTTGGTAGCCACTTTGGCACATTCGGCACCTCAGTAGCCACTTTGGCCACTTGGTAGCAACTTTGGCACATTCGGCACCTTGGTAGTCACTTTGGCAACTTGGTAGCCATTTTGGTCACTTGGTAGCCACTTTGGCACATTCGGCACCTCGGTAGCTACTTCAGCCACTTGTTAGCCACTTTGGCACAGTCGGTACCTCAGTAGCCACTTTGGCCACTTGTTAGCCTCTTTGGCACATTCGGCACCTCGTAGCCTCTTTGTCCACTTGGTAGCCACTTTAGCACATTTGGCACCTTGGTAGCCACTTTGGCCACTTATTAGCCACTTTGGCACATTCGGTACATCGGTAGCCACTTTGGCCACTTGGTAGCCACTTTGGCACATTCTGCACCACGGTACCACTTTGGACACTTGGTAGCCACTTTGGCACATTCGGCACCTCAGTAGCCACTTTGGCCACTTGGCAGCCACTTTGGCACATTCGGCCCCTCGGTAGCCACTTTGGCCACTTATTAGCCACTTTGGCACATTCGGCATCTCGGTAGCCAAATTGGCCACTTGGTAGCCACTTTGGCATATTCAGCACCTTGGTACCCACTTTGGCTGCTTGGTAGCCACTTTGGCACATTCGGCACCTCAGTAGCCACTTTGGCCACTTGGTAGCAACTTTGGCACATTCGGCACCTTGGTAGTCACTTTGGCAACTTGGTAGCCATTTTGGTCACTTGGTAGCCACTTTGGCACATTCGGCACCTCGGTAGCTACTTCAGCCACTTGTTAGCCACTTTGGCACAGTCGGTACCTCAGTAGCCACTTTGGCCACTTGTTAGCCTCTTTGGCACATTCGGCACCTCGGTAGCCTCTTTGTCCACTTGGTAGCCACTTTAGCACATTTGGCACCTTGGTAGCCACTTTGGCCACTTATTAGCCACTTTGGCACATTCGGTACATCGGTAGCCACTTTGGCCACTTGGTAGCCACTTTGGCACATTCTGCACCACGGTAGCCACTTTGGACACTTGGTAGCCACTTTGGCACATTCGGCACCTCAGTAGCCACTTTGGCCACTTGGCAGCCACTTTGGCACATTCGGCCCCTCGGTAGCCACTTTGGCCACTTATTAGCCACTTTGGCACATTCGGCATCTCGGTAGCCAAATTGGCCACTTGGTAGCCACTTTGGCATATTCGGCACCTCGGTAGCCACTTTGTCAACTTGGTAGCCACTTTGGCACATTCGGCACCTCGGTAGCCACTTTGGCACATTCGGCACCTCGGTAGCCACTTTGGCACATTCGGCACCTCGGTAGCCACTTTGGCCACTTGGTAGCCACTTTGGAACATTCGGCACCTCGGTAGCCACTTGGTAGCCACTTTGGCACATTCGGCACCTCGGTACCACTTTGGCCACTTGGTAGCCACTTTGGCATATTCAGCACCTTGGTACCCACTTTGGCTGCTTGGTAGCCACTTTGGCACATTCGGCAACTCAGTAGCCACTTTGGCCACTTGGTAGCAACTTTGGCACATTCGGCACCTTGGTAGTCACTTTGGCAACTTGGTAGCCATTTTGGTCACTTGGTAGCCACTTTGGCACATTCGGCACCTCGGTAGCTACTTCAGCCACTTGTTAGCCACTTTGGCACAATCGGTACCTCAGTAGCCACTTTGGCCACTTGTTAGCCTCTTTGGCACATTCGGCACCTCGGTAGCCTCTTTGTCCACTTGGTAGCCACTTTAGCACATTTGGCACCTTGGTAGCCACTTTGGTCTCTTGGTAGCCACTTTGGCACATTCGGCACCTCTGTAGCCACTTTGGCTACTTGGTAGCCACTTGGCACATTCGGTACCTCGGTAGCCACTTTGGCCACTTGGTAGCCACTTTGGCACATTCTGCACCACGGTAGCCACTTTGGACACTTGGTAGCCACTTTGGCACATTCGGCACCTCAGTAGCCACTTTGGCCACTTGGCAGCCACTTTGGCACATTCGGCCCCTCGGTAGCCACTTGGCCACTTGGTAGCCACTTTGGCTACTTGGTAGCCACTTTGGCACATTCGGTACCTCGGTAGCCACTTTAGCCACTTGGTAGCCACTTTGGCACATTCTGCACCACGGTAGCCACTTTGGACACTTGGTAGCCACTTTGGCACATTCGGCACCTCAGTAGCCACTTTGGCCACTTGGTAGCCACTTTGGCACATTCGGCACCTCTGTAGCCACTTTGGCCACTTGGTAGCCACTTTGGCTACTTGGTAGCCACTTTGGCACATTCGGTACCTCGGTAGCCACTTTGGCCACTTGGTAGCCACTTTGGCACATTCTGCACCACGGTAGCCACTTTGGACACTTGGTAGCCACTATGGCACATTTGGCACCTCAGTAGCCACTTTGGCCACTTGGTAGCCACTTTGGCACATTCTGCACCACGGTAGCCACTTTGGCTACTTGGTAGCCACTTTGGCACATTCGGTACATCGGTAGCCACTTTGGCCACTTGGTAGCCACTTTGGCACATTCGGCACCTCAGTAGCCACTTTGGCCACTTGGCAGCCACTTTGGCACATTCGGCCCCTTGGTAGCCACTTTGGCCACTTATAGCCACTTTGGCACATTCGGCATCTCGGTAGCCAAATTGGCCACTTGGTAGCCACTTTGGCATATTCGGCACCTCGGTAGCCACTTTGGAACATTCAGCACCTTAGTAGCTACTTTGGCCACTTGGTAGCCACTTTGTCCACTTGGTAGCCTCTTTGGCACATTCGGTACCTCAGTAGCCACTTTGGCCACTTGGTAGCCACTTTAGCACATTTGGAACCTTGGTAACCAATTTGGTCACTTGGTAGCCACTTTGGCACATTCGGCACCTCGGTAGCCACTTTGGCTACTTGGTAGCCACTTTGGCACATTCGTACCTCAGTAGCCACTTTGGCCACTTGGAAGCCACTTTGTCACATTCAGCACCTCAGTAGCCACTTTGGCCACTTGGTAGCCACTTTGGCCACTTGCTAGCCACTATGGCACATTCGGCACCTCGGTAGCCACTTTGGCCACTTGGTAGCCACTTTGGCAAATTCGGCACCTCGGTAGCCTCTTTGGCCACTTGGTAGTCACTTTAGCACATTTGGCACTTTGGTAGCCACTTTGGTCTCTTGATAGCCACTTTGACACATTCGGCACCTTGGTAGCCACTTTGGCCACTTGGTAGCCACTTTGGCACATTCGGCACCTCTGTAGCCACTTTGGCCACTTGGTAGCCAATTTGGCTACTTGGTAGCCACTTTGGCACATTCGATTTCTCGGTAGCCACTTTGGCCACTTGGTAGCCACTTTGGCCACTTGCTAGCCACTTTGGCCACTTGGTAGCCACTTTGGCCACTTGGTAGCCACTTTGGCACATTCGGCACCTCTGTAGCCATTTTGGCCACTTGGTAGCCAATTTGGCTACTTGGTAGCCACTTTGGCACATTCGGTTTCTCGGTAGCCACTTTGGCCACTTGGTAGCCACTTTGGCACATTCTGCACCATGGTAGCCACTTTGGCCACTTGGTAGCCACTTTGGCACATTCGGCACCTCAGTAGCCACTTTGGCCACTTGGTAGCCACTTTGGCACATTCGGCCCTCGATAGCCACTTTGGCCACTTGGTAGCCACTTTGGCACATTCGGCATCTCAGTAGCCAAATTGGCCACTTGGTAGCCACTTTGGCATATTCGGCACCTCGGTAGCCACTTTGGCAACTTGGTAGCCACTTTGGCACATTCGGCACCTCGGTAGCCACTTTGGCCACTTGGTAGCCACTTTGGAACATTCGGCACCTTAGTAGCTACTTTGGCCACTTGGTAGCCACTTTTCCACTTGGTAGCCTATTTGGCACATTCGGCACCTCAGTAGCCACTTTGGCCACTTGGTAGCCACCTTAGCACATTTGGAACCTTGGTAGCCACTTTGGTCACTTGGTAGCCACTTTGGCACATTCGGCACCTCGGTAGCCACTTTGGCTACTTGGTAGCCACTTTGGCACATCTGGCACCTCTGTAGCCACTTTGGCCACTTGGTAGCCACTTTGGCACATTCTGCACCACGGTAGCCAATTTGGCCACTTGGTAGCCACTTTGGCACATTCGGCCCTCGGTAGCCACTTTGGCCACTTGGTAGCCACTTTGGCATATTCTGCACCACGGTAGCCAATTTGGCCACTTGGTAGCCACTATGGCACATTCGGACACTCGGTAGCCACTTTGGCCACTTGGTAGCCACTTTGGCACATTCGGCACCTCGGTAGCCACTTTGGCCACTTGGTAGCCACTTTGGCACATTCGGCACCTCGGTAGCCACTTTGGCCACTTGGTAGCCACTTTGGCATATTCGGCCCCTCGGTAGCCACTTTGGCAACTTGGTAGCCACTTTGGCACATTTGGCACCTTGGTAGCCACTTTGGCACATTGGTAGCCACTTTGGGACATTCGGCACCTCGGTAGCCACTTTGGCCGCTTGGTAGCTACTTTGGCACATTCGACATCTCTGTAGCCACTTTGGTCACTTGGTAGCCACTTTGGCACATTCGGCCTCTCGGTAGCCACTTTGGCCACTTGGTAGCCACTTTGGCACATTCGGCACCTCGGTCGCCACTTTGGCCACTTGGTAGCCACTTTGGCACATTGGTAGCCACTTTGGCCACTTGGTAGCCACTTTGGCGACTTGGTAGCCACTTTGGCACATTCGGCACCTCGGTAGCCACTTTGGCCACTTGCTAGCCACTTTGGCACATTCAGCACCTCGGTAGCCACTTTGGCCACTTGGTAGCCACTTTAGCCATGTTGACACATGCTGTCACTTTGCCTCAGGGCCAATTTGGTGCTCCGGGCCCCTCAGGGGCCACTTTGGCACACTGGGCTTCTAAAGACACTTTGTCATCCGTGGGGCTTTTCAGAAGCCATTGGCGCGCTTGCCTGTGGCCCCGTGTGCTGCCTGGGCCCCTGTGTGCTGCCTGGGCCCTGCGCTGCGCCTTTAAGACCTTGAATCAGCAATCTGTCAGCTTCTATTAGCTGATACGGGTCATGTGAGGAAGCTGCATTTGCATAGCTGCCATCTTTGTAAGTCACTGCACCTGCGCTGTGGCTTCAATCCATGTCAGTTGGGGGTCATGGAAAGGTCGCCATTAATTCCTATGGGAAAATTTTTGCTTAAAATGCGATTTTTTTAAAAAAACTAAAAATCGGATCGACTCCAAAAATACATAGCACACCTGTCCCCACCGAGGGCTTCGAAACGCCGCCTGAACCGGGTCTCTGCGCCGAGCGGTTCGGGCCGCATTAATTGCAGAAAACGCGGAGAAGAAGAAGAACTAGATGGGCATTTCCTGAAGGAAATACATGGTGCTTGAACAGCGCTGCCAGCTTTACAGCAGTGTATCAGGTGTAGACTGTAGAAAGTAAAGTTAGAATATGAATGTTGTGTATAGCGATGGCACAACCTGGATGGGTTGTATATGGCCCCTTGGTAGCCACTTTGGCCACTTGGTAGCCACTTTGGCACATTCGTCACCTCAGTAGCCACTTTGGCAACCTGGTAGCCACTTTGGCACATTCGGCACCTCGGTAGCCACTTTGGCCACTTGGTAGCCACTTTGGCCACTTGATAGCCACTTTGGCCACTTGGTAACCACTTTGGCACATTTGGCACCTCGGTATCCACTTTGGCCACTTGGTATCCACTTTGGCCACTTGGTAGCCACTTTGGCACATTTGGCCTTTCGGTAGCCACTTTTGCACATTCGGCACCTCAGTAACCACTTTGGCCACTTGGTAGCCACTTTAGCACATTTGGCACCTTGGTAGTAACTTTGGCCACTTGGTAGCCACTTTGGCACATTCGGCACCTCTTAAGCCACTTGGTAGCCACTTTGGCCACTTGGCAGCCACTTTGGCACATTCGGCACCTTGGTAGACACTTTGGCCACTTGGTAGCCACTTTGGCCACTTGGTAGCTACTTTAGCACATTTGACACCTCGGTAGCCACTTTGGCCACTTGGTAGCCAATTTTGCACATTCGGCACCTCTGTAGCCACTTGGTAGCCACTTTGGCACATTCGGCCCCTCGTAGCCACTTTGGCCACTTGGTAGCCACTTTGGCACATTTGTCACCTCGGTAGCCACATTGGCCATTTTGTAGCCACTTTGGCACATTCGGCACCTTGGTAGCCACTTTGGCCACTTGGTAGCCACTTTGGCACATTCGGCACCTCTGTAGCCACTTTGGCCACATGGTAGCCACTTTGGCTACTTGGTAGCCACTTTGGCACATTCGGTACCTCGGTAGCCACTTTGGCCACTTGGTAGCCACTTTGGCACATTCGGCACCTCGTAGCCACTTTGGCCACTTGGTAGCCACTTTGGCACATTCGGCATCTCGGTAGCCACTTTGGCCACTTGGTAGCCACTTTGGCAACTTGGTAGCCACTTTGGCATATTTGGCACCTCGGTAGCCACTTTGGCCACTTGGTAGCCACTTTGGAACATTCGGCACCTTAGTAGCCACTTTGGCCACTTGGTAGCCACTTTGTCCACTTGGTAGCCTCTTTGGCAAATTCGGCACCTCGGTAGCCACTTTGGCCACTTGGTAGCCACTTTGGCACATTCGGCACCTCAGTAGCCACTTTGGCTACTTGGTAGCCACTTTGGCACATTCGGCACCTCGGTAGCCACTTTGGCCACTTGGTAGCCACTTTGGCACATCCGGCATCTCTGTAGCCACTTTGGCCACTTGGTAGCCACTTTGGCACATTCGGCCCCTCGTAGCCACTTTGGCCATTTGGTAGCCACTTTGGCACATTCGGCACCTCGGTAGCCACTTTGGCCACTTGTAGCCACTTTGGCACCTCGGTAGCCACTTTGGCCACTTGGTAGCCACTTTGGCATATTCAGCACCTCAGTAGCCACTTTGCCACTTGGTAGCCACTTTGGCATATCGGCACCTCGGTAGCCACTTGGCACCTTGGTAGCCACTTTGGCACATTCGGCACCTCGTTAGCCACTTTGGCCACTTGGTAGCCACTTTGGCATATTCGGCACCTCGGTAGCCACTTGTGCACCTTGGTAGCCATCTTGGCACATTCGGCACCTCGGTAGCCACTTTGGCCACTTGGTAGCCACTTTGGCACATTCGACACCTCTGTAGCCACTTTGGCCACTTGGTAGCCACTTTGGCACATTCGGCCTCTCGTAGCCACTTTGGCCACTTGGTAGCCTCTTTGGCACATTCGGCACCTCGGTAGCCACTTTGGCCACTTGGTAGCCACTTTGCCACATTGGTAGCCACTTTGGCACATTCAGCACCTTGTAGCCACTTTGGCCACTTGGTAGCCGCTTTGGCACATTGGTAGCCACTTTGGCACATTCGGCACCTCGGTAGCCACTTTGGCCACTTGGTAGCCACTTTGGCATATTCGGCACCTCGGTAGCCACTTGTGCACCTTGGTAGCCACTTTGGCACATTCGGCCCCTCGATAGCCACTTTGGCCACTTGGTAGCCACTTTGGCACATTCGCATCTCAGTAGCCAAATTGGCCACTTGGTAGCCACTTTGGCATATTCGGCACCTTGGTAGCCACTTTGGCAACTTGTCGCCACTTTGGCACATTCGGCACCTCGGTAGCCACTTTGGCCACTTGGTAGCCACTTTGGAACATTCGGCACCTTAGTAGCTACTTTGGCCACTTGGTAGCCACTTTTTCCACTTGGTAGCCTCTTTGGCACATTCGGCACCTCAGTAGCCACTTTGGCCACTTGGTAGCCACCTTAGCACATTTGGAACCTTGGTAGCCACTTTGGTCACTTGGTAGCCACTTTGGCACATTCGGCACCTCGTAGCCACTTTGGCTACTTGGTAGCCACTTTGGCACATCTGGCACCTCTGTAGCCACTTTGGCCACTTGGTAGCCACTTTGGCACATTCAACACCTCGGTAGCCACTTTGGCCACTTGGTAGCCACTTTGGCACATTCTGCACCACGGTAGCCAATTTGGCCACTTGGTAGCCACTTTGGCACATTCGGCCCCTCGTAGCCACTTTGGCCACTTGGTAGCCACTTTGGCATATTCTGCACCACGGTAGCCAATTTGGCCACTTGGTAGCCACTATGGCACATTCGGACACTCGGTAGCCACTTTGGCCACTTGGTAGCCACTTTGGCACATTCGGCACCTCGGTAGCCACTTTGGCCACTTGGTAGCCACTTTGGCACATTCGGCACCTCGGTAGCCACTTTGGCCACTTGGTAGCCACTTTGGCATATTCGGCCCCTCGGTAGCCACTTTGGCAACTTGGTAGCCACTTTGGCACATTTGGCACCTTGGTAGCCACTTTGGCACATTGGTAGCCACTTTGGGACATTCGGCACCTCGGTAGCCACTTTGGCCGCTTGGTAGCTACTTTGGCACATTCGACATCTCTGTAGCCACTTTGGTCACTTGGTAGCCACTTTGGCACATTCGGCCTCTTGGTAGCCACTTTGGCCACTTGGTAGCCACTTTGGCACATTCGGCACCTCGGTCGCCACTTTGGCCACTTGTAGCCACTTTGGCACATTGGTAGCCACTTTGGCCACTTGGTAGCCACTTTGGCGACTTGGTAGCCACTTTGGCACATTCGGCACCTCGGTAGCCACTTTGGCCACTTGCTAGCCACTTTGGCACATTCAGCACCTCGGTAGCCACTTTGGCCACTTGGTAGCCACTTTAGCCATGTTGACACATGCTGTCACTTTGCCTCAGGGGCCAATTTGGTGCTCCGGGCCCCTCAGGGGCCACTTTGGCACACTGGGCTTCTAAAGACACTTTGTCATCCTGGGGCTTTTCAGAAGCCATTGGCGCGCTTGCCTGTGGCCCCGTGTGCTGCCTGGGGCCCCTGTGTGCTGCCTGGGGCCCTGCGCTGCGCCTTTAAGACCTTGAATCAGCAATCTGTCAGCTTCTATTAGCTGATACGGGTCATGTGAGGAAGCTGCATTTGCATAGCTGCCATCTTTGTAAGTCACTGCACCTGCGCTGTGGCTTCAATCCATGTCAGTTGGGGGTCATGGAAAGGTCACCATTAATTCCTATGGGAAAATTCTTGCATAAAATGCGATTTTGTTAAAACTAAAAATCAAATAGACTCCAAAAATACGTAGCACACCTGTCCCCACCGAGGGCTTCGAAACGCCGCCTGAACGGGGACTCTGCGCCGAGTGGTTCGAGCCGCATTAATTGCAGAAAACGCGGAGAAGAAGAACTAGATGGGCATTTCCTGAAGGAAATACATGGTGCTTGAACAGTGCTGCCAGCTTTACAGCAATTTGGTACTTGGTAGCCACTTTGGCCACTTGGTAGCCAATTTGGCACATTCGGCACCTCTGTAGCCACTTTGGCCACTTGGTAGCCACTTTGGCACATTCGGCACCTCGGTAGCCACTTTGGTCACTTGGTAGCCACTTTAGCACGTTTAGCACTTCGGTAGCCACTTTGGCCACTGGTAGCCACTTTGGCACATTCGTCACCTTGTTAGCCACTTTGGCCACTTGGTAGCCACTTTGGAACATTCGGCACCTCGGTAGCCACTTGGTAGCCACTTTGGCACATTCGGCACCTCGTACCACTTTGGCCACTTGGTAGCCACTTTGGCATATTCAGCACCTTGGTACCCACTTTGGCTGCTTGGTAGCCACTTTGGCACATTCGGCACCTCAGTAGCCACTTTGGCCACTTGGTAGCAACTTTGGCACATTCGGCACCTTGGTAGTCACTTTGGCAACTTGGTAGCCATTTTGGTCACTTGGTAGCACTTTGGCACATTCGGCACCTCGGTAGCTACTTCAGCCACTTGTTAGCCACTTTGGCACAGTCGGTAACCTCAGTAGCCACTTTGGCCACTGATAGCCTCTTTGGCACATTCGGCACCTCGGTAGCCTCTTTGTCCACTTGGTAGCCACTTTAGCACATTTGGCACCTTGGTAGCCACTTTGGCCACTTATTAGCCACTTTGGCACATTCGGTACATCGGTAGCCACTTTGGCCACTTGGTAGCCACTTTGGCACATTCTGCACCACGGTAGCCACTTTGGACACTTGGTAGCCACTTTGGCACATTCGGCACCTCGGTAGCCACTTTGGTCACTTGGTAGCCACTTTAGCACGTTTAGCACTTCGGTAGCCACTTTGGCCACTTGGTAGCCACTTTGGCACATTCGTCACCTTGTTAGCCACTTTGGCCACTTGGTAGCCACTTTGGAACATTCGGCACCTCGGTAGCCACTTGGTAGCCACTTTGGCACATTCGGCACCTCGGTACCACTTTGGCCACTTGGTAGCCACTTTGGCATATTCAGCACCTTGGTACCCACTTTGGCTGCTTGGTAGCCACTTGGCACATTCGGCACCTCAGTAGCCACTTTGGCCACTTGGTAGCAACTTTGGCACATTCGGCACCTTGGTAGTCACTTTGGCAACTTGGTAGCCATTTTGGTCACTTGTAGCCACTTTGGCACATTCGGCACCTCGGTAGCTACTTCAGCCACTTGTTAGCCACTTTGGCACAGTCGGTACCTCAGTAGCCACTTTGGCCACTTGTTAGCCTCTTTGGCACATTCGGCACCTCGGTAGCCTCTTTGTCCACTTGGTACCCTTTAGCCATTTGGCACCTTGGTAGCCACTTTGGCCACTTATTAGCCACTTTGGCACATTCGGTACACGGTAGCCACTTTGGCCACTTGGTAGCCACTTTGCACATTCTGCACCACGGTAGCCACTTTGGACACTTGGTAGCCACTTTGGCACATTCGGCACCTCAGTAGCCACTTTGGCCACTTGGCAGCCACTTTGGCACATTCGCCCCTCGGTAGCCACTTTGGCCACTTATTAGCCACTTTGACACATTCGGCATCTCGGTAGCCAAATTGGCCACTTGGTAGCCACTTTGGCATATTCAGCACCTTGGTACCCACTTTGGCTGCTTGGTAGCCACTTTGGCACATTCGGCACCTCAGTAGCCACTTTGGCCACTTGGTAGCAACTTTGGCACATCGGCACCTTGGTAGTCACTTTGGCAACTTGGTAGCCATTTTGGTCACTTGGTAGCCACTTTGGCACATTCGGCACCTCGGTAGCTACTTCAGCCACTTGTTAGCCACTTTGGCACAGTCGGTACCTCAGTAGCCACTTTGGCCACTTGTTAGCCTCTTTGGCACATTCGGCACCTCGGTAGCCTCTTGTCCACTTGGTAGCCACTTTAGCACATTTGGCACCTTGGTAGCCACTTGGCCACTTATTAGCCACTTTGGCACATTCGGTACATCGGTAGCCACTTTGGCCACTTGGTAGCCACTTTGGCACATTCTGCACCACGGTAGCCACTTTGGAACCTTGGTAGCCACTTTGGCACATTCGGCACCTCAGTAGCCACTTTGGCCACTTGGCAGCCACATTGGCACATTCGGCCCCTCGGTAGCCACTTTGGCCACTTATTAGCCACTTTGGCACATCGGCATCTCGGTAGCCAAATTGGCCACTTGGTAGCCACTTTGGCATATTCGGCACCTCGTAGCCACTTTGTCAACTTGGTAGCCACTTTGGCACATTCGGCACCTCGGTAGCCACTTTGGCACATTCGGCACCTTCGGTAGCCACTTTGGCACATTCGGCACCTCGGTAGCCACTTTGGCCACTTGGTAGCCACTTTGGAACATCGGCACTCGGTAGCCACTTGGTAGCCACTTTGGCACATTCGGCACCTCGGTACCACTTTGGCCACTTGGTAGCCACTTTGGCATATTCAGCACCTTGGTACCACTTTGGCTGCTTGGTAGCCACTTTGGCACATTCGGCAACTCAGTAGCCACTTTGGCCACTTGGTAGCAACTTTGGCACATTCGGCACCTTGGTAGTCACTTTGGCAACTTGGTAGCCATTTTGGTCACTTGGTAGCCACTTTGGCACATTCGGCACCTCGGTAGCTACTTCAGCCACTTGTTAGCCACTTTGGCACAATCGGTACCTCAGTAGCCACTTTGGCCACTTGTTAGCCTCTTTGGCACATTCGGCACCCTCGGTAGCCTCTTTGTCCACTTGGTAGCCACTTTAGCACATTTGGCACCTTGGTAGCCACTTTGGTCTCTTGGTAGCCACTTTGGCACATTCGGCACCTCTGTAGCCACTTTGGCTACTTGGTAGCCACTTTGGCACATTCGGTACCTCGGTAGCCACTTTGGCCACTTGGTAGCCACTTTGGCACATTCTGCACCACGGTAGCCACTTTGGTCACTTGGTAGCCACTTTGGCACATTCGGCACCTCGGTAGCCACTTTGGCCACTTGGTAGCCACTTTGGCACATTCGGCACCTCGGTCGCCACTTTGGCCACTTGGTAGCCACTTTGGCACATTGGTAGCCACTTTGGCCACTTGGTAGCCACTTTGGCACATTTGGCACCTTGGTAGCCACTTTGGCACATTGGTAGCCACTTTGGGACATTCGGCACCTCGGTAGCCACTTTGGCCGCTTGGTAGCCACTTTGGCCACTTGGTAGCCACTTTGGCACATTCGGCATCTCATAGCCAATTGGCCACTTGGTAGCCACTTTGGCATATTGGCACCTCGGTAGCCACTTTGGCAACTTGGTAGCCACTTTGGCACATTCTGGCACCTCGGTAGCCACTTTGGCCACTTGGTAGCCACTTTGGAACATTCGGCACCTTAGTAGCTACTTTGGCCACTTGGTAGCCACTTTTTCCACTGGTAGCCTCTTTGGCACATTCGGCACCTCAGTAGCCACTTTGGCCACTTGGTAGCCACCTTAGCACATTTGGAACCTGGTAGCCACTTTGGTCACTTGGTAGCCACTTTGGCACATTCGGCACCTCGGTAGCCACTTTGGCTACTTGGTAGCCACTTTGGCACATCTGGCACCTCTGTAGCCACTTTGGCCACTTGGTAGCCACTTTGGCACATTCAACACCTGGGTAGCCACTTTGGCCACTTGGTAGCCACTTTGCACATTCTGCACCACGGTAGCCAATTTGGCCACTTGGTAGCCACTTTGGCACATTCGGCCCTCGGTAGCCACTTTGGCCACTTGGTAGCCACTTTGGCATATCTGGCACCACGGTAGCCAATTTGGCCACTTGGTAGCCACTTGGCACATTCGGACACTCGGTAGCCACTTTGGCCACTTGGTAGCCACTTTGGCACATTCGGCACCT
Source organism: Oophaga sylvatica (assembly GCA_033576555.1). Taxonomy (NCBI): domain Eukaryota; kingdom Metazoa; phylum Chordata; class Amphibia; order Anura; family Dendrobatidae; genus Oophaga; species Oophaga sylvatica. The sequence continues at coordinate 332,280,289 of JARQOD010000002.1, read as the reverse complement.
CGGTAGCCACTTTGGCCACTTGGTAGCCACTTTGGCACATTCGGCACCTCGGTAGCCACTTTGGCCACTTGGTAGCCACTTTGGCATATTCGGCCCTCGGTAGCCACTTTGGCAACTTGGTAGCCACTTTGGCACATTTGGCACCTGGTAGCCACTTTGGCACTTGGTAGCCACTTTGGACATTCGGCACCTCGGTAGCCACTTTGGCCACTTGGTAGCTACTTTGGCACATTCGACATCTCTGTAGCCACTTTGGTCACTTGGTAGCCACTTTGGCACATTCGGCCTCTCGGTAGCCACTTTGGCCACTTGGTAGCCACTTTGGCACATTGGCACCTCGGTGCCACTTTGGCACTTGGTAGCCACTTTGCCTGGTGCCATTTGGCACTGGTAGCCACTTTGGCGACTTGGTAGCCACTTTGGCACATTCGGCACCTCGTAGCCACTTTGGCACTTGTAGCCACTTTGGCACATTCAGCACCTCGGTAGCCACTTTGGCCACTTGGTAGCCACTTTAGCCATGTTGACACATGCTGTCACTTTGCCTCAGGGCCAATTTGGTGCTCCGGGCCCCTCAGGGCCACTTTGGCACACTGGGCTTCTAAAGACACTTTGTCATCCGTGGGCTTTTCAGAAGCCATTGGCGCGCTTGCCTGTGGCCCCGTGTGCTGCCTGGGGCCCCTGTGTGCTGCCTGGGGCCCTGCGCTGTCGCCTTTAAGACCTTGAATCAGCAATCTGTCAGCTTCTATTAGCTGATACGGGTCATGTGAGGAAGCTGCATTTGCATAGCTGCCATCTTTGTAAGTCACTGCACCTGCGCTGTGGCTTCAATCCATGTCAGTTGGGGGTCATGGAAAGGTCGCCATTAATTCCTATGGGAAAAATTTTTGCTTAAAATGCGATTTTTTAAAAAAACTAAAAATCGGATTCGACTCCAAAAATACATAGCACACCTGTCCCCACCGAGGGCTTCGAAACGCCGCCTGAACCGGGTCTCTGCGCCGAGCGGTTCGGGCCGCATTAATTGCAGAAAACGCGGAGAAGAAGAAGAACTAGATGGGCATTTCCTGAAGGAAATACATGGTGCTTGAACAGCGCTGCCAGCTTTACAGCAGTGTATCAGGTGTAGACTGTAAGAAAGTAAAGTTAGAATATGAATGTTGTGTATAGCGATGGCACAACCTGGGATGGGTTGTATATGGCCCCTTGGTAGCCACTTTGGCCACTTGGTAGCCACTTTGGCACATTCGTCACCTCAGTAGCCACTTTGGCAACCTGGTAGCCACTTTGGCACATTCGGCACCTCGGTAGCCACTTTGGCCACTTGGTAGCCACTTTGGCACATTCGTCACCTTGGTAGCCACTTTGGCCACTTGATAGCCACTTTGGCCACTTGGTAACCACTTTGGCACATTTGGCACCTCGGTATCCACTTTGGCCACTTGGTATCCACTTTGGCCACTTGGTAGCCACTTTGGCACATTTGGCCTTTCGGTAGCCACTTTGCACATTCGGCACCTCAGTAACCACTTTGGCCACTTGGTAGCCACTTTAGCACATTTGGCACCTTGGTAGCCACTTTGGCCACTTGGTAGCCACTTTGGCACATTCGGCACCTCTTAAGCCACTTGGTAGCCACTTTGGCCACTTGGCAGCCACTTTGGCACATTGGCACCTTGGTAGCACACTTTGGCCACTTGGTAGCCACTTTGGCCACTTGGTAGCACTTTAGCACATTTGACACCTCGGTAGCCACTTTGGCCACTTGGTAGCCAATTTGCACATTCGGCACCTCTTTGCCACTTGGTAGCCACTTTGGCACATTCGGCCCTCGGTAGCCACTTTGGCCACTTGGTAGCCACTTTGGCACATTTGTCACCTCGGTAGCCACATTGGCCATTTGTAGCCACTTTGGCACATTCGGCACCTTGGTAGCCACTTTGGCCACTTGGTAGCCACTTTGGCACATTCGGCACCTCTGTAGCCACTTTGGCCACATGGTAGCCACTTTGGCTACTTGGTAGCCACTTTGGCACATTCGGTACCATCGGTAGCCACTTTGGCCACTTGGTAGCCACTTTGGCACATTCGGCACCTCAGTAGCCACTTTGGCCACTTGGTAGCCACTTTGGCACATTCGGCATCTCGGTAGCCACTTTGGCCACTTGGTAGCCACTTTGGCAACTTGGTAGCCACTTTGGCATATTTGGCACCTCGGTAGCCACTTTGGCCACTTGGTAGCCACTTTGGAACATTCGGCACCTTAGTAGCCACTTTGGCCACTTGGTAGCCACTTTGTCCACTTGGTAGCCTCTTTGGCAAATTCGGCACCTCGGTAGCCACTTTGGCCACTTGGTAGCCACTTTGGCACATTCGGCACCTCAGTAGCCACTTTGGCTACTTGGTAGCCACTTTGGCACATTCGGCACCTCGGTAGCCACTTTGGCCACTTGGTAGCCACTTTGGCACATCCGGCATCTCTGTAGCCACTTTGGCCACTTGGTAGCCACTTTGGCACATTCGGCCCCTCGGTAGCCACTTTGGCCATTTGGTAGCCACTTTGGCACATTCGGCACCTCGGTAGCCACTTTGGCCACTTTGTAGCCACTTTGGCACCTCGGTAGCCACTTTGGCCACTTGGTAGCCACTTTGGCATATTCAGCACCTCAGTAGCCACTTTGGCCACTTGGTAGCCACTTTGGCATATTCGGCACCTCGGTAGCCACTTGTGCACCTTGGTAGCCACTTTGGCACATTCGGCACCTCGGTAGCCACTTTGGCCACTTGGTAGCCACTTTGGCATATTCGGCACCTCGGTAGCCACTTGTGCACCTTGGTAGCCACTTTGGCACATTCGGCACCTCGGTAGCCACTTTGGCCACTTGGTAGCCACTTTGGCACATTCGACACCTCTGTAGCCACTTTGGCCACTTGGTAGCCACTTTGGCACATTCGGCCTCTCGGTAGCCACTTTGGCCACTTGGTAGCCTCTTTGGCACATTCGGCACCTCGGTAGCCACTTTGGCCACTTGGTAGCCACTTTGCCACATTGGTAGCCACTTTGGCACATTCAGCACCTTGGTAGCCACTTTGGCCACTTGGTAGCCGCTTTGGCACATTGGTAGCCACTTTGGCACATTCGGCACCTCGGTAGCCACTTTGGCCACTTGGTAGCCACTTTGGCATATTCGGCACCTCGGTAGCCACTTGTGCACCTTGGTAGCCACTTTGGCACATTCGGCCCCTCGATAGCCACTTTGGCCACTTGGTAGCCACTTTGGCACATTCGGCATCTCAGTAGCCAAATTGGCCACTTGGTAGCCACTTTGGCATATTCGGCACCTCGGTAGCCACTTTGGCAACTTGGTAGCCACTTTGGCACATTCGGCACCTCGGTAGCCACTTTGGCCACTTGGTAGCCACTTTGGAACATTCGGCACCTTAGTAGCTACTTTGGCCACTTGGTAGCCACTTTTTCCACTTGGTAGCCTCTTTGGCACATTCGGCACCTCAGTAGCCACTTTGGCCACTTGGTAGCCACCTTAGCACATTTGGAACCTTGGTAGCCACTTTGGTCACTTGGTAGCCACTTTGGCACATTCGGCACCTCGGTAGCCACTTTGGCTACTTGGTAGCCACTTTGGCACATCTGGCACATCTGTAGCCACTTTGGCCACTTGGTAGCCACTTTGGCACATTCAACACCTCGGTAGCCACTTTGGCCACTTGGTAGCCACTTTGGCACATTCTGCACCACGGTAGCCAATTTGGCCACTTGGTAGCCACTTTGGCACATTCGGCCCCTCGGTAGCCACTTTGGCCACTTGGTAGCCACTTTGGCATATTCTGCACCACGGTAGCCAATTTGGCCACTTGGTAGCCACTATGGCACATTCGGACACTCGGTAGCCACTTTGGCCACTTGGTAGCCACTTTGGCACATTCGGCACCTCGGTAGCCACTTTGGCCACTTGGTAGCCACTTTGGCACATTCGGCACCTCGGTAGCCACTTTGGCCACTTGGTAGCCACTTTGGCATATTCGGCCCCTCGGTAGCCACTTTGGCAACTTGGTAGCCACTTTGGCACATTTGGCACCTTGGTAGCCACTTTGGCACATTGGTAGCCACTTTGGGACATTCGGCACCTCGGTAGCCACTTTGGCCGCTTGGTAGCTACTTTGGCACATTCGACATCTCTGTAGCCACTTTGGTCACTTGGTAGCCACTTTGGCACATTCGGCCTCTTGGTAGCCACTTTGGCCACTTGGTAGCCACTTTGGCACATTCGGCACCTCGGTCGCCACTTTGGCCACTTGGTAGCCACTTTGGCACATTGGTAGCCACTTTGGCCACTTGGTAGCCACTTTGGCGACTTGGTACCACTTTGGCACATTCGGCACCTCGGTAGCCACTTTGGCCACTTGTAGCCACTTTGGCACATTCAGCACCTCGGTAGCCACTTTGGCCACTTGGTAGCCACTTTAGCCATGTTGACACATGCGTCACTTTGCCTCAGGGGCCAATTTGGTGCTCCGGGCCCCTCAGGGGCCACTTTGGCACACTGGGCTTCTAAAGACACTTTGTCATCCGTGGGGCTTTTCAGAAGCCATTGGCGTGCTTGCCTGTGGCCCCGTGTGCTGCCTGGGGCCCCTGTGTGCTGCCTGGGGCCCTGCGCTGCGCCTTTAAGACCTTGAATCAGCAATCTGTCAGCTTCTATTAGCTGATACGGGTCATGTGAGGAAGCTGCATTTGCATAGCTGCCATCTTTGTAAGTCACTGCACCTGCGCTGTGGCTTCAATCCATGTCAGTTGGGGGTCATGGAAAGGTCGCCATTAATTCCTATGGGAAAATTTTTGCTTAAAATGCGATTTTTAAAAAAAAAACTAAAAATCGGATCGACTCCAAAAATACATAGCACACCTGTCCCCACCGAGGGCTTCGAAACGCCGCCTGAACCGGGTCTCTGCGCCGAGCGTTCGGGCCGCATTAATTGCAGAAAACGCGGAGAAGAAGAAGAACTAGATGGGCATTTCCTGAAGGAAATACATGGTGCTTGAACAGCGCTGCCAGCTTTACAGCAGTGTATCAGGTGTAGACTGTAAGAAAGTAAAGTTAGAATATGAATGTTGTGTATAGCGATGGCACAACCTGGGATGGGTTGTATATGGCCCCTTGGTAGCCACTTTGGCCACTTGGTAGCCACTTTGGCACATTCGTCACCTCAGTAGCCACTTTGGCAACCTGGTAGCCACTTTGGCACATTCGTCACCTTGGTAGCCACTTTGGCCACTTGATAACCACTTTGGCACATTTGGCACCTCGGTATCCACTTTGGCCACTTGGTATCCACTTTGGCCACTTGGTAGCCACTTTGGCACATTTGGCCTTTCGGTAGCCACTTTTGCACATTCGGCACCTCAGTAACCACTTTGGCCACTTGGTAGCCACTTTAGCACATTTGGCACCTTGGTAGCCACTTTGGCCACTTGGTAGCCACTTTGGCACATTCGTCACCTTGGTAGCCACTTTGGCCACTTGATAGCCACTTTGGCCACTTGGTAACCACTTTGGCACATTTGGCACCTCGGTATCCACTTTGGCCACTTGGTATCCACTTTGGCCACTTGGTAGCCACTTTAGCACATTTGGCACCTTGGTAGCCACTTTGGCCACTTGGTAGCCACTTTGGCACATTCGGCACCTCTTAAGCCACTTGGTAGCCACTTTGGCCACTTGGCAGCCACTTTGGCACATTCGGCACCTTGGTAGACACTTTGGCCACTTGGTAGCCACCTTAGCACATTTGGAACCTTGGTAGCCACTTTGGTCACTTGGTAGCCACTTTGGCACATTCGGCACCTCGGTAGCCACTTTGGCTACTTGGTAGCCACTTTGGCACATCTGGCACATCTGTAGCCACTTTGGCCACTTGGTAGCCACTTTGGCACATTCAACACCTCGGTAGCCACTTTGGCCACTTGGTAGCCACTTTGGCACATTCTGCACCACGGTAGCCAATTTGGCCACTTGGTAGCCACTTTGGCACATTCGGCCCCTCGGTAGCCACTTTGGCCACTTGGTAGCCACTTTGGCATATTCTGCACCACGGTAGCCAATTTGGCCACTTGGTAGCCACTATGGCACATTCGGACACTCGGTAGCCACTTTGGCCACTTGGTAGCCACTTTGGCACATTCGGCACCTCGGTAGCCACTTTGGCCACTTGGTAGCCACTTTGGCACATTCGGCACCTCGGTAGCCACTTTGGCCACTTGGTAGCCACTTTGGCATATTCGGCCCCTCGGTAGCCACTTTGGCAACTTGGTAGCCACTTTGGCACATTTGGCACCTTGGTAGCCACTTTGGCACATTGGTAGCCACTTTGGGACATTCGGCACCTCGGTAGCCACTTTGGCCGCTTGGTAGCTACTTTGGCACATTCGACATCTCTGTAGCCACTTTGGTCACTTGGTAGCCACTTTGGCACATTCGGCCTCTTGGTAGCCACTTTGGCCACTTGGTAGCCACTTTGGCACATTCGGCACCTCGGTCGCCACTTTGGCCACTTGGTAGCCACTTTGGCACATTGGTAGCCACTTTGGCCACTTGGTAGCCACTTTGGCGACTTGGTAGCCACTTTGGCACATTCGGCACCTCGGTAGCCACTTTGGCCACTTGCTAGCCACTTTGGCACATTCAGCACCTCGGTAGCCACTTTGGCCACTTGGTAGCCACTTTAGCCATGTTGACACATGCGGTCACTTTGCCTCAGGGGCCAATTTGGTGCTCCGGGCCCCTCAGGGGCCACTTTGGCACACTGGGCTTCTAAAGACACTTTGTCATCCGTGGGGCTTTTCAGAAGCCATTGGCGCGCTTGCCTGTGGCCCCGTGTGCTGCCTGGGGCCCCTGTGTGCTGCCTGGGGCCCTGCGCTGCGCCTTTAAGACCTTGAATCAGCAATCTGTCAGCTTCTATTAGCTGATACGGGTCATGTGAGGAAGCTGCATTTGCATAGCTGCCATCTTTGTAAGTCACTGCACCTGCGCTGTGGCTTCAATCCATGTCAGTTGGGGGTCATGGAAAGGTCGCCATTAATTCCTATGGGAAAATTTTTGCTTAAAATGCGATTTTTTAAAAAAAAACTAAAAATCGGATCGACTCCAAAAATACATAGCACACCTGTCCCCACCGAGGGCTTCGAAACGCCGCCTGAACCGGGTCTCTGCGCCGAGCGGTTCGGGCCGCATTAATTGCAGAAAACGCGGAGAAGAAGAAGAACTAGATGGGCATTTCCTGAAGGAAATACATGGTGCTTGAACAGCGCTGCCAGCTTTACAGCAGTGTATCAGGTGTAGACTGTAAGAAAGTAAAGTTAGAATATGAATGTTGTGTATAGCGATGGCACAACCTGGGATGGGTTGTATATGGCCCCTTGGTAGCCACTTTGGCCACTTGGTAGCCACTTTGGCACATTCGTCACCTCAGTAGCCACTTTGGCAACCTGGTAGCCACTTTGGCACATTCGTCACCTTGGTAGCCACTTTGGCCACTTGATAGCCACTTTGGCCACTTGGTAACCACTTTGGCACATTTGGCACCTCGGTATCCACTTTGGCCACTTGGTATCCACTTTGGCCACTTGGTAGCCACTTTGGCACATTTGGCCTTTCGGTAGCCACTTTTGCACATTCGGCACCTCAGTAACCACTTTGGCCACTTGGTAGCCACTTTAGCACATTTGGCACCTTGGTAGCCACTTTGGCCACTTGGTAGCCACTTTGGCACATTCGTCACCTTGGTAGCCACTTTGGCCACTTGATAGCCACTTTGGCCACTTGGTAACCACTTTGGCACATTTGGCACCTCGGTATCCACTTTGGCCACTTGGTATCCACTTTGGCCACTTGGTAGCCACTTTAGCACATTTGGCACCTTGGTAGCCACTTTGGCCACTTGGTAGCCACTTTGGCACATTCGGCACCTCTTAAGCCACTTGGTAGCCACTTTGGCCACTTGGCAGCCACTTTGGCACATTCGGCACCTTGGTAGACACTTTGGCCACTTGGTAGCCACTTTGGCCACTTGGTAGCTACTTTAGCACATTTGACACCTCGGTAGCCACTTTGGCCACTTGGTAGCCAATTTTGCACATTCGGCACCTCTGTAGCCACTTGGTAGCCACTTTGGCACATTCGGCCCCTCGGTAGCCACTTTGGCCACTTGGTAGCCACTTTGGCACATTTGTCACCTCGGTAGCCACATTGGCCATTTTGTAGCCACTTTGGCACATTCGGCACCTTGGTAGCCACTTTGGCCACTTGGTAGCCACTTTGGCACATTCGGCACCTCTGTAGCACTTTGGCCACATGGTAGCCACTTTGGCTACTTGGTAGCCACTTTGGCACATTCGGTACCTTGGTAGCCACTTTGGCCACTTGGTAGCCACTTTGGCACATTCGGCACCTCAGTAGCCACTTTGGCCACTTGGTAGCCACTTTGGCACATTCGGCATCTCGGTAGCCACTTTGGCCACTTGGTAGCCACTTTGGCAACTTGGTAGCCACTTTGGCATATTTGGCACCTCGGTAGCCACTTTGGCCACTTGGTAGCCACTTTGGAACATTCGGCACCTTAGTAGCCACTTTGGCCACTTGGTAGCTACTTTGTCCACTTGGTAGCCTCTTTGGCAAATTCGGCACCTCGGTAGCCACTTTGGCCACTTGGTAGCCACTTTGGCACATTCGGCACCTCAGTAGCCACTTTGGCTACTTGGTAGCCACTTTGGCACATTCGGCACCTCGGTAGCCACTTTGGCCACTTGGTAGCCACTTTGGCACATCCGGCATCTCTGTAGCCACTTTGGCCACTTGGTAGCCACTTTGGCACATTCGGCCCCTCGGTAGCCACTTTGGCCATTTGGTAGCCACTTTGGCACATTCGGCACCTCGGTAGCCACTTTGGCCACTTTGTAGCCACTTTGGCACATTCGGCACCTCGGTAGCCACTTTGGCACTTGGTAGCCACTTTGGCATATTCAGCACCTCAGTAGCCACTTTGGCCACTTGGTAGCCACTTTGGCATATTCGGCACCTCGGTAGCCACTTGTGCACCTTGGTAGCCACTTTGGCACATTCGGCACCTCGGTAGCCACTTTGGCCACTTGGTAGCCACTTTGGCATATTCGGCACCTCGGTAGCCACTTGTGCACCTTGGTAGCCACTTTGGCACATTCGGCACCTCGGTAGCCACTTTGGCCACTTGGTAGCCACTTTGGCACATTCGGCCTCTCGGTAGCCACTTTGGCCACTTGGTAGCCTCTTTGGCACATTCGGCACCTCGGTAGCCACTTTGGCCACTTGGTACCCTTTGCACTTTGGCCTTGTAGCCACTTTGGCACATTCAGCACCTTGGTAGCCACTTTGGCCACTTGGTAGCCGCTTTGGCACATTGGTAGCCACTTTGGCACATTCGGCACCTCGGTAGCCACTTTGGCCACTTGCTAGCCACTTTGGCCACTTGCTAGCCACTTTAACACATTCAGCACCTCTGTAGCCACTTTGGCCACTTGGTAGCCACTTTGGCCACTTGGTAGCCACTTTGGCACATTCGGCCCCTCGGTAGCCACTTTGGCCACTTGGTAGCCACTTTGGCACATTCGGCCCCTCGGTAGCCACTTTGGCCATTTGGTAGCCACTTTGGCACATTCGGCACCTCGGTAGCCACTTTGGCCACTTTGTAGCCACTTTGGCACATTCAGCACCTCAGTAGCCACTTTGGCCACTTGGTAGCCACTTTGGCATATTCGGCACCTCGGTAGCCACTTGTGCACCTTGGTAGCCACTTTGGCACATTCGGCACCTCGGTAGCCACTTTGGCCACTTTGTAGCCACTTTGGCACATTCAGCACCTCAGTAGCCACTTTGGCCACTTGGTAGCCACTTTGGCATATTCGGCACCTCGGTAGCCACTTGTGCACACTTGGTAGCCACTTTGGCACATTCGGCACCTCGGTAGCCACTTTGGCCACTTGGTAGCCACTTTGGCATATTCGGCACCTCGGTAGCCACTTGTGCACCTTGGTAGCCACTTTGGCACATTCGCACCTCGGTAGCCACTTTGGCCACTTGGTAGCCACTTTGGCACATTCGACACCTCTGTAGCCACTTTGGCCACTTGGTAGCCACTTTGGCACATTCGGCCTCTCGGTAGCCACTTTGGCCACTTGGTAGCCTCTTTGGCACATTCGGCACCTCGGTAGCCACTTTGGCCACTTGGTAGCCACTTTGGCACATTGGTAGCCACTTTGGCACATTCAGCACCTTGGTAGCCACTTTGGCCACTTGGTAGCCACTTTGGCCACTTGGTAGCCACTTTGGCACATTCGGCACCTCTGTAGCCACTTTGGCCACTTGGTAGCCACTTTGGCACATTCGGCACCTCGGTTGCCACTTTGGCCATGTTTACACATGCTGTCACTTTGCCTCAGGGGCCAATTTGGTGCTCCGGGCCCCTCAGGGGCCACTTTGGCACACTGGGCTTCTAAAGCCACTTTGGCGTCCGTGGGGCTTTTCAGAAGCCATTGGCGCGCTGCCTGTGGCCCCGTGTTCTGTCTGGGGCCCCGTGTGCTGCCTGGGGCGCCTGTGTGCTGCCTGGGGCTCTGCGCTGCGCCTTTAAGACCTTGAATCAGCGATTTGTCAGCTTCTATTAGCTGATACGGGTCATGTGTGGAAGCTGCATTTGCATAGCTGCCATCTTTGTAAGGTCACTGCACCTGCACTGTGGCTTCAATCCATGTCAGTTGGGGGTCATGGAAAGGTCGCCATTAATTCCTATGGGAAATTTTTTGCTTAAAATGAGTTTTTTTAAAAAAACTAAAAATCGGATCGACTCCAAAATACATAGCACACCTGTCCCCACCGAGGGCTTCGAAACGCCGCCTGAACGGGGTCTCTGCGCTGAGCGGTTCGGGCCGCATTAATTGCAGAAAACGCGGAGAAGAAGAAGAAGAAGAAGAAACTAGATGTGTATTTCCTGAAGGAACTACAAATTGTGCTTTGAATTGGTGCCCGGTAGTGTTGAGCGAACATGCTCGGACATGCTCCGTTAACCCTTGAGCATCGGGGTGCTCGGACATGCTCGGAACTCTGCAGAACACCTCATGTATTAGGCAGGAAGCTTGGATGCCTGCCCAGCAAGTATGGGAGCCCATTGATTACAATGGGGTCATTAATTCCTATGGCAATTTATTTTACGCCATTTTTTTACGCACGTTTTGAGGTGGCAAAATTATTTTTTTTCTACAAAAATGTCCTCAGGGGGTTAACAGTCGGAGGAAAAATATCATTTTTCGATTTTAAAAAATTCCAAGCCCGAGACGTACATTTAAGTTCAAAATCAATGCATTCCAATGGGAAGATTTTTTTTTTCAAACGTAAAGGGTTAAAAAGCAAAAAATCCGATCGACTCCAAAAATACTTAGCACACCTGTCACGGCAGCTAGCTTCAAAACCTTGTTTGAACGGAGTCTGTACACCGAGCGGTTCGGGCTGTATTAATTGCGCAAATCTGGAGAAGAAGAAGAACACGGAAAAAGAATAATGTGAATAACAATATAGTGCTTTTTCCAAAGCACAATAACTAGATGTGTATTTCCTGAAGGAACTACAGATTGTGCTTTGAATTGGTGCCCGGTAGTGTTGAGCGAACATGCTCGGACATGCTCCGTTAACCCTTGAGCATCGGGGTGCTCGGACATGCTCGGAACTCTGCAGAACACCTCATGTATTCGGGCAGGAAGCTCGGATGCTGCCCAGCAAGTTTGGCGCCAAACTTGACGTTTGGGGGCCAACATTGCAGGGCCCTGTGACGTTTGGGGGCCAACATTGCGGGGCCCCGTTATGTTTGGGGGCCAACAATGTGGGGCCCCGTTATGTTTGGGGGCCAACATTGCGGGGCCCCGTGACGTTTGGGGGCCAACATTGCGGGGCCCCGTGACGTTTTGGGGCCAACATTGCGGGGCCCCTGTGATGTTTGGGGGCCAACATTGCGGGGCCCTGTAACGTTTAGGGGCCAACATTGCAGTGCCCGTGATGTTTGGGGGCCAGCATTGCAGGGCCCCGTGACGTTTGGGGGCCAACATTGCGGAGCCCCATGACGTTTGGGGGCCAACATTGCGGGGCCCGTTATGTTTGGGGGCCAACATTGCGGGGCCCTGTGACGTTTGGGGGCCAACATTGCGGGCCCCGTGACGTTTGGGGGCCAACAGTTGGGGGCCTCCCGTGACGTTTGGGGGCCAACATTCGCGGGGGCCCACGCCCGTGACGTTTGGGGGCCAACATTGCGGGGCCCCGTGACGTTTGGGGGCCAACATTGCGGGGCCCCGTGACGTTTGGGGGCCAACATTGCGGGGCCCCGTGACGTTTGGGGGCCAACATTGCGGGGCCCCGTGACGTTTGGGGGCCAAACATTGCGGGGCCCCGTGACGTTTGGGGGCCAACATTGCGGGGCCCCGTGACGTTTGGGGGCCAACATTCGGCGGGGGCCCCCCGTGACGTTTGGGGGCCAACATTGCGGGGCCCCGTGACGTTTGGGGCCAACATTGCGGGGCCCCGTGACGTTTGGGGGCCAACATTGCGGGGCCCCGTGACGTTCGGGGGCCAACATTTGCGGGGCCCCGTGACGTTTGGGGGCCAACATTGCGGGACCCCGTGACGTTTGGGGGCCAACATTGCGGGGCCCCGTGACGTTTGGGGGCCAACCTTGCGGGGCCCCTGTGATGTTTGGGGGCCAAAATTGCAGGGCCCTGGGACGTTCTGGAGAAGAAATATTTGACTGTCAGTTCAGTGAGGCAACAACATTAGAACCTGGGAGCTTCCATTGGCCAGTAGTTGTCATGTGACCTTGTGTATCCCAGTTAGGCCGTGAATGAAGTACCTACAAGATTCTATTGGCCAATAAGGTCATGTGATGATGCTAGATTTGCATACATGGCAGCCTCGCAATAATCTATGGCTATTTAAATTCCTATGGGAGTTTGTGTTTCCAGTTCAGGTCATTAAAATTCATGGCTGTGCCACCTACTACCGGGGTCACTATAGTTCATGGGTTGTCACCTAGCAACCGGGTTATTTATAGCTGGTGTGGTAGTTGGTCCTTACAAACGCCTCACAGCTATATTATTGATTTATATGGGAGCCCATTGATTACAATGGGGCCATTAATTCCTATGGCAATTTATTTTTACGCCATTTTTTTACGCACGTTTTGAGGTGGCAAAATTTTTTTTTCTACAAAAATGTCCTCAGGGGGTTAACAGTCGGAGGAAAAATATCATTTTTCGATTTTAAAAAATTCCAAGCCCGAGACGTACATTTAAGTTCAAAATCAATGCATTCCAATGGGAAGATTTTTGTTTCAAACGTAAAGGGTTAAAAAGCAAAAAATCCGATCGACTCCAAAAATACTTAGCTCACCTGTCACGGCAGCTAGCTTCAAAACCTTGTTTGAACGGAGTCTGTACACCGAGCGGTTCGGGCTGTATTAATTGCGCAAATCTGGAGAGAAGAAGAACACGGAAAAAGAATAATGTGAATAACAATATAGTGCTTTTTCCAAAGCACAATAATAAGAAATCGGATTACAATATGTCGCTTGAACCTAGAGGTTCAAGCACCATAATAAAAAAAAAAAAAAGGGGAGGGAGAAGGGGGGTGGGGAGTGAAAAACACATCAGAGCAGGCAATAAAATTAGAGATGATTCAGTGTTGAGAGCAAAATTATCAACAAAGTCATTCTTGATACTTGTATTATGCTCCAGTTGGTCAAGTACCATCTATAATAACTTGCCAGGTATATTCCAACAGTACCTGAGAAATGATCCCTATTCTAGTTTAGTAGGAAGGAATCTAGAAATGCAAAATAATAAATCCTTATCCATTTAAACTTATTCATATACGGTGAACTAAATAACTGTAAATACAGACGAATCAACCTGTTCCGTAAGGAAAGAAAAAAAGAAAGGAAAAAAAAGGGGGGGGGGGTTGAGAACATGTTATATGAACCAGCAAACATTGTTAGACATTTCTGGACCAACTGAAAACATCAGTCGGAAGGGTCAACTATAATAGGTCGGGTCTGACAAATAATTC